>CM068747.1:24599458-25199458 GCA_035084275.1 Hydrolagus colliei
TTAATCCCAGTAACGGCATTCACTGGACATAATAATAATCATAATATCTCATATGATTTATTTACACACGACGTCAATGTGTACAGGAATATATTATATATATATATACATATCCTCTAACCCTTTAATGTGTAGAATATCGCCAGGAAAAGTGTTGCCTTGCCAAACGCACGGATTGTGATTGTGTGTGTGTGTGTGTGAGTGGAGGCGACGCTAATCCTTATAGACCATTATTGGTGTGAGTCGTATGTGTAGTACAAATGTTACGAGACGAATACGCTTTGACACACACGCACACATACACACTCACAGCTGAGTCGCATTCAGAATGATGCACATGTCAGGGTCCACAGTCTGTGCATCGCAAATCTGAATTACTAAGCTGACATCTATCTGGGAGCATGAAACGACCTCCAGCTTACCCATGGGGACTGTGATCTTGATCAAAATGACGCCGCTGTTATGTTCCTTGTTTGATCCGCTGTGAGAAATAACAAAGCTGCTCTGGGAAGAGTTGGTCGCAATTACTGAGTGTCTGAGTGAGTGTCTGAGTGAGTGAGCGAGTGAGTGAGTGAGTGAGTGAGTTGTGTGTGTGTCTGAGTGTGTGAGTGAGTGTCTGACTGAGTGTGTCTGTGAGTGAGTGTATGAGTATCTGAGTGAGTGTGTGAGTGAGTGTGTGAGTATGTGAATGAGTGGGTGAGTGAGTATCTGATTGAGTGTGTGTGTCTGAGTGAATGAATCAGTGAGTGTGTGATTGAGTGAGTGAGTGTGATTGAGTGAGTGAGTGAGCGAATGTCTGAGTGTCTGAGTGAGTGAGTGAGTGAGTGTCTGAGTGAGTGAGTGAGTGAGTTGTATGTGTGTCTGAGTGTGTGAGTGAGTGTCTGACTGAGTGTGTCTGTGAGTGAGTGTATGAGTATCTGAGTGAGTGTGTGAGTATGTGAATGAGTGGGTGAGTGAGTATCTGAGTGAGTGTGTGTGTCTGAGTGAATGAATCAGTGAGTGTCTGAGTGAGTGAGTGTGATTGAGTGTGATTGAGTGAGAGAGTGAGTGAGTGAGTGAGTGAGTGACTGAGTGACTGAATGACTGAGTGAGTGTATGAGTGAGAGCAGGGTGAATGAATATTGCTATCTACTGTTATATGAGGGACCCAGTTGTGTTTATTGCTACCGTGTTTACTTTTTTTTACCAATAGCTGTGATTATAAGATGTCACTGAGGCGTTTCAGATCGGCCCAGGGGCAGGAGAGGGAGGGGAGGGGTAACCACATTTTTTTTTTGTGTGTGTGTGGAAGAAGACTGATTGACGGTGTAACAAGTGAATTTGTTGGAAGTTCTGTTTTGTTCTGATTTGTTTTGATTGAATTAATCGTGCTCAAAGGGTTTATGAACTGTGCAAAGGGTTCCTAACATCCTCCCTATAACCTCCTGAGTCAGTCAGTCAGTCAGCAATGATTGAAAAGAAAGCAGAGCAAAACACACACACACTCAGCATCAGAAACTAACCTTATTTCATCATATAAATAACCAGCGGCTTGATTAAGATGCGGCAGTACATCTTTAGTAATATTCACAGACAGTTGCGATCACCAGGGATGGAGACAATAACGATTACTGATAATTCAGAGGGGAAAAGAGAAATGACATTTTTTTGTGACAAAAAATGTGATTTCACAACAGAAGAAATCAATCAATATGCTTTCACATGCCTAAATACAGAACTTTCAACAATCCGAGCTGTGTTTTTACTTAAAAACTATGGAGGGGGGGGGGGGGGGGGGGGGGGGGAAGAGAGCAAAAAAAAACATAGATCAGGACATTATGCGAATGGGTTGTGCTAGCTTGCTCAAACATTTTGAGGTAATGACAAATCTAACAAAGACCCCGGTTTCTGAGTGTAATCGCTTGTGACTGACTCACTATCCTTTTAAAAGTTAAAGCAATTTCAGGAGAGGCGCTTTCACAAACCGCTTTACATTATTCAAAACGGACAAATAATGCTCCATTATAGCGCTTGAATGCTGCCAGTCATCAGAAGTGCAATTTATCGAAACGCTCAATGTGCCAAATATCGAAGTCTTTATGGGGTGGTTGAATCTAAAACAATTTCTTAGAAATCTCTGCATAGATTTCGAAAATTGCCTTCCCATCACAATCATACCAATTTGGCGAGACAGCAATTAGCACTATTAAACCAGATTCTGCATAAACAAATTTGATAGAAATGCGACTAGTTATCTCGTCCACAAAAGGAAATTCAGTTCCAGAAATACATCTAAAGGTCGGTATATATATATATATATATATAGATATATAGAAAGGCGGTTTTTTTATCTTGCCATTTTGGAAATCACAATTTGCCGTCTAGTCATTTGAAATATGGATTCTCTCTCGCTTCTATTCTCTTAAACTGGGGATTTCAAGCAGCCTGGCAATAGAGGAAATCATTTCCATTTTAAATTAATTTGGCACTATATGTTTCAAGAGTCTAATTAGCATGCCTAGTTTGAAAATGTTGATAATTTTGCGACTTCTTAACTTTCCGTATTTTAACTGTACAATAATAATAATAACAATCCCTTGTTGTGTATGTTTATTACACAGTAGTTTGCTTTTTTTAATAGAAAAAATCTCTTAACGTTTCCCCCCCAAAAAAATCTTATCATCTTCGAGTGGAAAGCATTTATTAATTACGATCTAAAATAAAGCTAACAGCTATCTCAGTTGTTTCTCATATTTTGGTATCAGAGATGTTTAGAGTCGTCTAAACTCTAAAAGATAAGATGTGTAACACGAGGGTCTGTATCTGTACATGTATATCTTGCGACGTCCTTTACTGGATACCATACACCATTTCTAAAATATAATTTAAAATAATTTCGAACTGCTAATTTCACTCCAGGAATAAAAAAAATGTTTGAATGGATGTATTGTAAAGCAGTGCCCGATCTTTCTTTCCTTCGGCTCATTCAAAAGTTAGACTTTTCAAAGTACTTGTATATCTGGTATTTTATAGCGGTTTCTAAATTATTTGCCTTCAAAGCTTCCCAGTTGATTGGATTAATGTAGAACTGCATCGCCCCTACATTCCGACTAGACCATTTAAATAAAATAAGAATTAATGAGATATTTATCTGTGTTTACTGCACTTCATATATTGTGATTTTTTTTCTGCTTTGAATATATGACAATGTCAACACGACAGAATTTCGCGTGAAGCCAAAAATCGATTGAAAGCGACTTTACATCCAGGTGCAGAATTCGAGGTGTTGTGTGTTATGTTTGTGTGTGCGTGTGTGTGTCTGCTGATGATTTCCTCACCGAATTGTATCAAAATTCAAGAGGCAAAATCAAAAGAAAAATCCTAAAAATTTCAAACGATCGGGTCTGAAGCACCGCGTAATCATATCTCTCTCTATATACATAAAAGATCAGGGGGGTGGTGTGTGGGGGGGGGGGGGGGGGGGACGATAGCAATCAAACGTGAGTTTGCTGTCAAACACCGATTGTATTGTGAGAATGGAGTGGGGGTGAGGGTGCGTGTGTGTGTCTGGGGGGGTGGGGGGTGTAACGTGTATTTTTTGGAGGTTGGGTGGGTGGGGGGGGGGAGATACTAGACGGATCCTTGGGATTAAAAACAAGATTCAGTAGGAAATAACGACAAGAGCACCAGCAGAGGTAATGTTTAGGGGAACCTGCCTGTCAGCTTGAGGAAGATGAATGCTCCATCTGGGATGTGGGATTTTAATTAGAGTGATTAGGTTCAGATCGCCCTCATTCATTCATCAGCTGATCAGTAAGTGGGGCTGCCAGCGCTTTCACCAAATGCGGTCGCGATCAGGCAAATTATTTTAAATGAGTCGCAATATTCTCAGATGAAGTGCTCCCTGTAGTAATGACCCCAAAACCACTCGCTCGGGTCGGTAGAAGTCTTCAAAAATCATATGTTATTTCACCAAAAAAAAAACTCCCCGTAAACAAACAACATTTATAAATATTTATTAAGTCAGCCCTCCCCCCCTCCCCCACCACCCCCTCCCCCCCCCCCACTCCCTCCCTCCTCCCCACACACACACACACACCCCACACACACACAAACACACAAACACACACACATGGGATTTTACATATCTCCATATCTCCAGAAATAATTAATTATTTTCTCGTGTGAGAAAACCTCAGACAATACGCATGTATTTTCCCTAAACATATACTGTGCATATAGTTATATTTCTGTCACCAGGCGTATTAATATGTCGCTGCCAATGCATAGATTCCAGAGTTGCACCTTTACCCAGCTATATGAGACCCAGAGGACAGTGACTGACTGAGTGACAATCAAACTGTGAGACAGGTGCCTACAACACGCTCCCATTATCTTTTAAACATATTATTTAAATTACTCTTATTTACTGACACACACACACACACACATATATATATATGTGTCTCTCAGGATCTGTCTATTATTGCTGCAAAAAAGAAACAATCAAGCAATGGGCCCCTTAGAGACATGTGATTTAAATGGCTTTTTCTTGTCTAGCGTTTAAATACAGTACAGTTCAGATGTCTGCATTATTCACAAGTGGATTTGGGGACAAAATAAAAAACACAACAAAGGAAAGTTTTACAGGTAAAGACAGAAGGGGAAAGGGGGTGGGGGGGAGGGGGGCTGTTTTCAAACTTACAGCTGCAAAGTAATTTTCCGACAGCCAACCACTAACTAAGTAAATGGCCGGTTATTAAACACTACATCGATCGCTGTACAATACAACAACAGTAAGTACCTTAGAAGGTGAGTGGTTTACAGAGAGAGCATCCTTCCTTCTAACAAGCCTGCAGCCTGGAATACAGGACTGGACATCTGTTCTCGTTCACCTTACGCCGAACATGTCTTCGCTCTGTGTGTGTGAGGTATTGAAACCCTCTTTACCTGCCTCGGCGATGCAGGCTTCCACACTTTGTCAGGGTCCCTTTTTTTTTTGCTAAGACACGGTTGCCTCTTTGTAGTTGCGATGTAACCGCAGTGTGTGGAAATTAAAGGGGAAGTGAGTGAAAGGCACGGTTGGTTGGTTGGTTGGTTGGTTGGTTTGCCGGATGGATTAACTCACCTTGATGCCTGTCAATAAATGATCTGAGCAGCGCGCAAGCCCCCAAAAAAGCCGCTCATTATATATTAGTATCAACTCAGAATACAAGTGTGTGTGTGTGTGTGTGTGTAGGGGGGTGGGGGGGGGGGATGTTATTTGATCCGATGGCTTGAAGTGTTCATCTCTTTTGTTGCTGCTAAGCCTTTCGCTCAACTCGCGTGGATTGTGTATAGTACAGTGTATATGGAGCTAATGCTCACATCTCCACACCGCCTTCTGCCTTGTGAACAGCTAACTGATCGTTGTCTGAAAGCTTTAATCAGATGCGTTTCGGATCCGAGGGATTAATATCCATTTGTGTTTTGTAATCCCAGTTATATGGTTGAATAATTACCGGAGTCATTTCAGGTTTTCTGGCATTAGAGTCACAGGCTGTGTGTGTGTGTGTGTTTGTGCAAAATAAGAATTTCCCGCAATTTCTATGGATTTATATACATATATACAAATACAAAACGAATACTTACTTGAGTGTCGCTTTGCATTCGGTTAAATATCACCATCATTTTCAATTGGAAACTTCTCTGCGAGTTTTGTTCATCAGTCTTGCCAAAATAAAGGGTCAGATTTTGTACAGAATCGGATGGAAATACTTACATATATATATAATTTTTTTTAAATAGTGCAAATTTGGAATTTCTATTCAAGGGTGGTGGTGGTGGTGGGGGGGGGGGGGGGGGTGGAGAGAGGGTATTTATTAGCTGATTGAAAGCTAGGCTACAGGTATCCAATAATTCAATATCCCCCCCCACCCCCCCTTTCCATCAACACAAATGAAAACCCAATCAGAATGGCTGCTATTTAGATCTGGAATCCGTGTCCACATTTAAAGCATGTAACCTGGGACTGTATGGAAAGGTGTGCAGGCCGGCTGTGTTGTCCCCTGGGCGGTCTGTAACCGCTGAGCTATTTGCTTAGATCCTCGTTGACGATTCATTTCAATGGGCTTCAGTTTTCAATGAGACTTTCAATGAACTGAGTGAATGAATGAATGGAACTGAGCCGATCCGGGTGAGTCAGTCGATGAGTTGGCGTTGATCTATTTGGCAAGTCGGGTCCTCTTCATCTTTGTGTGTGTTTGGGGGGGGGGGGGGGTGGAGGGATTCGGTGTCTCAATAAGATTTTCACCTGGGGACTAAATGTTTGGAAAGGTTGTCTCAAGTACTTATCTAATGTACTCATCAAGGCACCCGAGGCACGATTCCAGTTGACGTTTCGCTTGTTTCAAGCAGAATTGGTCGTTTTTAATACAGTTGGCGGCTTGTGGTCGAGATCTATCTGCTTGTGTGTTCCAGTGACCGACCTCTAATTCAGAGGCTGAACGCCTGTCATGTGAATGTAAGCCAGTTGTGTTGGATAAACACAAAATAAATAAATATTGTTTGAACACACACGCATTTTTGCTCCATCAAGGCACAGAGAGGCATTCGAAAACTGTTGAGGGACCAACTCGCTGTGTGTCTTTCATTTGCTATTAAAACAATAGTTTAAAACAGATATCTACTGTATGTAACGTTGCCTTGTCAAAGCCAAGGCTCTGAATTAGACGCGGGGTGAATTGAACGCGTTTAGGACCATCTATCAATTAACATGGAGTAAAACGTTGGGAAGCAAACGTTAACTCGATGATCAATCAATTTCTGGTGTTCAGATAGAAGGGTGAGAAGAGAGTACTGTGTAACAAGCACTGTGTGTTTTCAATCGCTTCTTATGGATGAACCCCAAGTGATCGCCCCCTTGTCCTGACCAGCCTACAGCGGGATCACCTGCATCCATCACAGCACAACAACAACAACAACAACAACCACTAGGTCTTGCCATAGATACCATAGGTACAGTCGGGGATAAAGGAACAATCATGTAATAATCAGAATAATCCTTGCATTTGATACTGTACTACACCTCATCATATCTGTGAGACGTTACAAAGCGCTTTGCAGGATATACTGTACACTGTGTGTGTGTGGGGGTGTGGGTGTGGGGGGGGGGGGGGGGGGGGATAGGGCAGCCAATTGCCCACAGAAATGTCCTACAAACAGCCACGGAGTCAGTGTCTCGATTCTTTATTTGTGTAGCAACAACAACAACAAAATTACAGTGGTATGGTATAGTACTCAGACGCAAAGGCCAGAGGTATTTGTCCCAGGAATCCTCCCCTCCACCGTTGGAGGCTGTGCTTTCAACCATTACACCCAGAAACTTCAGCAATCCCCTCCCACAACCCCTTCACCTCACCCTCTCCTTTCTCATCTTCAGGTGGCGCCTGAAGTCCTTTCTCTTCGACCGAGCTACAAGTGACTTTAGTGCCCTTTGGGAAGTCCGCCCCCACTCTCCTTCCCCTTCCCCCTTCCCACTTCCCCGACCCTCCCCCCCCCCCCCCCCCCACCTCGGGTCCCGACTTGACTGCTCTGTGCTTTGGGATGTCCTCTCGACATGAAAGGCGCGTATATAAGTGCAATTTTGTTGTTGTTGTTGTCCTCCTGATCTGAAAGGCGCTATACCAATGCAATGTTGTTGGTTGCTCGGAGGGGAGTGGTCATGAATTCCCTGTTTAAATGTTGCTAACCAGAGATGGAGGGGGTGGCATTGTAAGAGAATAAGAATAATAATCTTTGCATTTGATAAAGCGCCTTAACACACCACTGAGACACCTCAAAGCGTTTCACTGAATATACCGTAAAGTAAATTGACTGTATTTTGTGGGTACAACATATAACGTGCGTGTATATGTATATATATAATATATATTTATATGTAGAATATATATGTGAAGTTTGATATTTTTTCCCCCCAGCTTCTCCCTTTCTTTTCTGAAGGCACTGACTGACTGATGGTGCTATATATCGTTCCAAAGATACTAGCTGCCCTTTGGTACTTTATCAAAGGAAAGTAGCAATTTTTCATGTTGTTCTGATATTCAAGAAATGTGACAGGTGACAGAACCTTACTTGAACTATGGACCCATTAGCCTGACCTCAATAATTGGAAAAATGATGGAGTCAATCGAGAGAAAGAAAATGGCAGATAACTTGTATCAAAATAATCTAATAAATGACAGCCAACATGGGTACAGAATGGGAAATCTTGACTGACCAATCTCAGAGAGTCTTTTGAGGAGTTTGCATCTCAAATTGACAGTGGGAAGCCTTCTGAAATAGTATATCTCGAGTTAGCAAGTACAAATAAGAAGCACATAGACTTTATGGATGGCATCGAACTTGCTAAAGACGAAGTTCAACATATTAAAATACTGTGAGGCAATAATAAATGAGACAAACGGGATGTTGGGCCAAGTTCAGATCCCCCAACTTCATTCTCAAACTCTATTGTGCTCTAATCTGGCCTAGAAGACAATATACAGTTCCAGTCGCCATTACATGAGGTAGCTGTCTAGACACTGGATGCAGAGGAGAGTAGTGAGAATGATCCTGGTATTAGAGGAATGAGCTCTGAGCTGTTGAGAAAGTAAAGTCTGAGACTTTGCACCGAGACAGCAAAACAAGAAGTCTCAGGCTTAGGAGTGTTAAGGGTAGTATCAGGACAGACACCAGGAAGTATATCTTTATTTAGAAGGTAATTAATGACTGGAACAATTAGCTGTAAGGATGGTTGAGGCTAAGATGTTGGACTGGTTTAAAAATACCTTGATGCTGTGATGAGAAGACAGTATTTTGGAAGGATGAGAAGAAGGGCTTTCTTCATTCATTCCCCTTTGTGATCTTACAATGTAATAAACCAGTCAGTGAGAGTAATTCCATGCAGCCATTTTGAATTGATTTATAAAACTTTCTTCCTGAAGGTAACCGATCTACTCTCCCCCTACACGCCCACCCGGACCCTCCGTTCATCAGGACTTGGCCTGCTCCAAGCCCCCCGCCCCACCATCGGAGGCCGGGCTTTCAGTTTCTCCGCTCCCAACCTTTGGAATGCAATCCCTCAATCCCTCCATTTCGTCTCTTCCCTTTCCTCTTTCAAGGCCGGTTTGAAGACTTTCCTCTTCAATCGTGCCTTCTGTTCCACCCCGAACTCTTTTACCTCCCCTTCGTGTTTCACCCCTTCCCAAACATTCCCCTCCCAGCTCGGGTCACACGCCTCCTGTGCAGCGCCTTGGGACGTCCTCCCGACGTGAAGGGCGCTCTATAAATGTAATTTGTTGTTGTTGTTGTTGTTGTAATCTTAACATTTATCCAAAAATCTATCATGGATGTATTTAAAAGGGTTAGACTTTTATTTTAAAGCATCAGTAAACGTTAAAAGAAAGTAGTCCTGTCACCTTCCTACCTCTCCGTCTTCCTTTCTCCCCACTGCCCATTGTCTCAGTTGTCTCTGTACTCCTCCCCCCCACCTCCCTCCTTCCCCCTACCTTCCCACCATTTGTTGTTGTTGTTGTTGTTTTAGTTACCTGTTGTATTCATTAATTTATAACTCGCATATTGTACATTGAAATGATAGCCATTGCATCTAAAATACACCATGGTTAGCAATCTCGAAATGATCTGCAAGACTTAAATATTACAATGTGCACTATGTATATGCAATGTGTTTGACCCTAGGCAAAATTTAAAACCTACAGGCTTTACACAGTGGGTGTACTTGGAGTGGTGGCCCTATAATATCTTTGTAGGAGTTAATACCTATTTTTTAATAATGGCCCGGCCCTTCCCCAGTTTGTGGTTAAGATGTCCTTGGGGATATCCTAAGATTTAGAACACCATTCATCGGATTTCGTGTAACTAAATTTATAAAGAATGTGGGTTAATTCAAACATGATTAGCACCATATATATTGTACAGATTGGGCCAGCAAAGAACATCTGCAACTTTTTAAGTGCAATGTGCTGATTCAACTTAACACTAATGGCCAGCCCTCTCAGAACCAACTGGATTCGCAAAGATATTTGCATACCCTGCAATCAACTTATATTTGCTTGAAATTAACATAGATTGTATTTTGAATTACACGATGTTCTGAAAATATGTATATTTAAACAATTCAACATTCCTAACAATGGCCTGGAATAAGACTGAGGTTTTTTTCATCTCCAACCAATTGTTCTGCGGGAAAATCCATCCCGTGCAATGAACGCCAAGACCAAGAGATTTTAAATTCGTCAAGAAAACAGTTAAACAGCTCATGATATTTGATCTCTTGACCATTTCTCTGGAGAATTTTGGATGCTTTGTGATTATAATGATAGAGCATATTTGTGAATGGGACACTTTCAGATTGCTCACCCAGTGTCACATTAAGTACCGCCTGGTTTGATCGTAGAACTATTCGCCACAGAAGGAGGCCAATCGCCCCATTATGTCTGTGCTGGCTTGCATATAGGCTTAGATATGGCTTAGATATAAGCTTGCAATGCAAAAAGTATCATACGGTATATAGGATATGTAATACTAGTTAGTCTGGGAAACATTCAGATAAGGAAATATTCAACATATGATTTATTCTATTATCAACAAGTGGTAAAATGTTATGAGTGGCTCATGCCAGTTCTGAATGAATTTCCTAAGGTAGCAAAATGGTTTGCAAAGCTACGTTGGAAAGATGTAACTCTCAACCCTACAATATTCCTGATGGCACAGATATGATTATTTTGCAATATGCCACCATTCCTCAATTAAAAAAAGTATAAATTTATACTTCATGTTGGCCAAATAATACAGATTTAAAATCTATTTTCCTCCAATTTACACCCCCAGATATATAATGTACTGGTCTCTGACTGGAAAAAGAGGACAGCATCAAAGGCTTTCTTGATACCACTCTTTTATCTATCCAATTTTCTCCCTTCCTTTTCTGAAAGTAGGGACTGTGAGCCCTACCCTGTAGGAGGTGATAAACACAACTAATCCTATTGTCATCGCTCTTTACATACATTTCCTACAGGGATCGCTGGATAGTGGTAAATCCAGTTGATTTTTCCATGCTTGGATCATGTATGTGAAGTCAATTTTTGAGTGCCGTTACTACTGCAGCTATCAACACAGCTGGCTCAGCACAACGCAGATATTAAACCTAGGACCTTTCCGGTATGTATTGTGCACACAAACAAGGCACACAGCATTTATTGAACCTGGGTCTTTTCTGGCATGTATTATGCTGTAACAAACCATACAGCACCATCCTAATGTTGATAATGTGAATGCTTAGTGGGGAATATGTCTATTTATAAGTCAGTTCCAGATCCTCAATTTTTTAAATCATGTCATTAATTTATCTTCTGCGTGGTTTATGATCTAGGTGGAGGTTAACGAAAAGACTTCAAAGATGGAGTTTTTCTTCTGACTTACATTCTGTCCACATTCAAATTAATTGGCGAGTCACCCCATTATTGTTCATTAGACTTTGCTGATGCAATTAGGTTATTGTGTTTGCCTACATGACAATATTTACTTATTTTCTAATAGATGTGATTTTGTAAAACATTTGAGTTTTTTTATACGAAAGGTGCTCACCACATCACCCCCTTCCAACCTCCTTCAAGACCCCGCTTGACCCTCCTCTTCGACCGTGCCACTGGTCACCTCTTTCCTTCCCCTCCCTTCCCTTCATTCTCCCCGATCCTGGTCTCAGCTTGGGTCCGAAACACTGACTGTCCAACGCTTTGAGACGTCCTTCCGACTTGAAAGGTGCTATTCAAATGTAATTTAGTTTTTATTGTTGCTGTTTAAATGCAAGTTGTTATTGTCTTGCTACTGTTTAGGAAATATTATTATTATTACTGTTGATACTTTTCCTGATGGAACTAACAAAAAATGGAGTGGAAACCAGAACAAGGTGGGAAGTGGATTGATGGCATAGTTCAAGGTAGATTTTTAGAAGAGATTTTGAAGAATTTGCATTGATCTGCATCAAATTTTATTTGGCAGTCATTAGACCATGTGAATGCCCTATCAAGCTCACTTTAGAAATCTTGGGTGCCTCCTCTGATTTCATAGCTTCCCCACCCCCTCCATTGTTTTAATTTTAAATGTAACTTCCTTAAACTTGGGTCTGAAAATCTAGGTCATTAATGCATAAAAAAAACAAGAGGGGTCCCAATACCCACTGAGGCATCGCTTGAATTCCGCCCCTCATTTTGACCAAGCCTTCCCCCAAACCACCTTACCCACCCACAAACAACTACACTTTGCTTCCTCTCTTTGCTTCCTCTTCTATGTATTTATATATGTATAGAATTGTATATATTCAGCACCTTGGGAAGTCCTCCTGACGTGAAAGGCGCTCTATAAATGTAATTTTGTTGTTGTAGGTAATTTTGAATTTGCGTTGATATCTTGCACACCTTCATACTCAGCTGTGGAGACTCTCTTGTGCACCTTTGTCAAACATATTCTGGAAGCCTATCAGGGTGGTCCAATTTTAAGACCACACCTACAATTCTGTGTTCTGATTGAAATACACCCCATTAGGTAAGCTCAGTGGTCAGAGCATTTGTCTTGCAAGAGAGAAACCTAAGTCCAGTATCTAGCAGGGCGATACCTTGGGCACGTTTCCTTACTCCACACGCCCATTAATAATGATGATAATAATCCGTAGGGGAAAAAAAACAATAATAATTTGGTCACTTAATGCACAACCGTTTGTGGGGTGCCGCTGTGTGTAAACAATTGGCCAAAGCGATTCGCCCACACACACAAAAAAAGGCAATTCACTTTACAGTACATTCTGTAATAATAAAAATTCTCTAAAAATAAACAATAATAAAATTGGTCATTTAATCCACGATTGTTTGTGGAATGCTAGTGTGCGGAAATGGCTGCTGAGTTTTGCCCACAAATATACTGTCAATTCAGTTTGCACTATATTCTGTGAAACGCTTTGAAACGTGTAGAACAACAACAAAATTATACTTATATAGCGCCTTTCATGTCGGGAGGACGTCCCAAAGCGCTGAACAGTCAAGTCGGGACCCGAGCAAGTTGGGAGGGGAGGTAGTGGGCTAGGGGGAAGGAGAGTCGGAAGAGTTAGGGGGGGCAGCTGGAGGCGTGATCGAAGAGCAAGGTCTTGAGACCGGCCTTGAAGGAGGAAGCGAGGGGGAGGGGCTGCGGGATGCAGTTCCACAGTGTGGGAGCAGAGAGGCTGGAAGCCCGGCCGCCGATGGTTGGGCGGTGGACGCGGAGCAGGCCTGAGTCTGCTGAACGGAGGGAGCGGGCGGCTGATAGGGAGACAGCAGGTCAGAGAGACAGGCGGGGGCAAGGCCGTGAATGGCCTGGAAAGTGAGGACGAGGATCTTGAATTGGATCCTCTGGGGGACGGGAGCCAGTGGAGACGGGCGAGGGGGGGAGTGATGTGGCCGCGGAGCCTGCTGCGGGAGAGAACACGAGCTGCAGAGTTCTGAATGATCTGCAGCCTAGAAGATGTGCATCAAATGCAAGGATTATCATTAACATGATTATTATGATATTAATTGTTAGTCACAGTCCGAGAGAGGGAGGGAGAGAGAGGGAGGGAGAGAGAGGGAGGGAGAGGACGGTTGGGTTTTTGCTGATGATGCAGGTTACTCTCAGCCTTCCTGACGTCTATTGATGAGTCGGTCATGAGCCAATAAGCGCATGCGCAGTGGCCCCCTCCCTTCCTTCCCCCGCTCTGGGCGCATGCGCGGTGTTAGCGGGTGGGCTGGCGGTTGGTGGCGCTGGAACTTTCCATTCCACGGGCAGCCGGACAGGCAGGAACCGGGAGCAGGTGAAGCTTCCAACCGAGCGGGGTCTGGGGCGAGGGGGAAGGAGGCCCGTGTGTGTGTGTGTGTGAGGCCCTCGCCCGATCATTACTCCCCACACCCTCCCTCCCAGGCCTCCGCTCAGGCTGCCGCCCCCCCCACACCTCCCTCCCCCTCCTCTTCCTCAGGCCTTGGCCATGTGCTGTGGGAACTCAAGGCCTCCCTGTCACTACCCTCTCCTCCCTCCCTCCTTTCATGATGACACGTCTTCCCATGATAAACATGATCTTATTATTCTTTATATCATCTTTATAACCGATCAAAGACTGCGGGAAGGGAACGCCAAACGGAGCTCCTTCCTCTGGCCTGACCTCGTTGAGTCGAGTCCTGCAGGGGTTATCAGCTTGTTATATAAATAGCACTGTTGACTTATTGAGCTGCTGTGCAATGTCTTGTCGACTTTACCACCACCACCACTACTACAGCAGCCCACTGGCGTCTTTTTCAGTCAATAAGCACATTCATTCACCCTAACACCAGTGCTTGGTTGATTATTGATATTCTTGAATGCTTTGTGTTCATATCAGAGCAATGCATCTAAGGAAGTTATTTGAATAGAATTTGTCATTAAATATGTGTGTGTGTGTGCATATATATATATAATATATACAATTATCCTGATGAAAGCTGCTAGCTAAATGTAATTTTGTCGATGTCTTTCTTACGAAAGTTATAGTACTATAGTAATCCTTGCATTTTGATATAGCGCCTTCCACGTCTTTCAGGTTAGTGAGGATATAAAAAGGTTCTTGTATAAAAAGGTCATGTGTAACTTTGTGTTACAGAACATGCCTCCGAAAAAGTCAGATTCTGGACCCAAAACGCCAACAATTATTGGACGGTTTGGAACCTCTCTGAAGATCGGGATTGTTGGATTGCCGAACGTAGGGTATGTTTTCAGAAATCCAATACAGTGTTGGGGGAGTGCTGCAATGGTGGAAGTTCCGTCTTTTGGATGAGATGTTGAATCAAGGGTTCAGACGTTAAATACGCCATAGAACTATTTGAAAAGAGAAAGTAGTAACACCTGGTGTCCTGACCCATAATATCCTAGATAAATTTGGCTGTTTGTAGCAGTGTTCTTTTCAAATTGTCTATCATATTTTACTACAAAATAGTCGGTACACCTTACACAGAGATGTGAAGCGATGTCTTCCTGCTGTGAAAGTCACTATATCAAATAATAATTATTATTATTACATTAATTTGAAACTTGCTAAATTAGTGAATACCTACTTACACTCTTGAATGTTTCCCTCCCAGGTTCATTTGGTTGTAATAACCTCAGCTGGTACTTCTTTAATAAATTGTATCACTTCTAAAGACATTTGAATTATATTTACTGTTTTGGGGGTATGCGGCTGCAAGCATCAATTGCTCTCTAGCATATTGCCATTGTCTATTTATTGTGAGCAATGAAAGTGAATTATTGCAGGAGGACTAACTGTTGATCTTGTTACTGTTGTATTCTGAAGTCCACAAAGATATACTTGTAATAATAATTCTTCCATTTGATGTAGCGCTTTTCACGTCTCAAAGCACTTCACAGAATATATTGTAAAGTGAATTGACTATATTTTATGGGTGAAAAGCAGCAGCCACTTTTGCACAGCAATTCTGTGAAGTGCTTTGAGACATCTTGACGTGATAAGGTGCAAGCTGTAGCAAATGCCAGGATAACTATTTGGGAATATTGCATCAATGATCATCATCAGGAACCTTGTCTGATATCTTCACTAACCGGAAACACTGAGACTATCAGCTGCTCTGATCTGCCAGTCTGTATGGAATAAACTGAGGCATTGAAGGAGTTGAGTTTAAGTGACGTTTTTACATTTTATTGCCATTGGAATGACATTATGGTGAACTGTGACTGTAGTGTCGAAACCTCTCAATGCAGTTCACAGTTAGTTGCTGTAAAATTTATTGGCTGTGTATTTGAAGGCAAATATGGCAACAAATTTAATCACAGCATTGGATGCAATTTGAGTTTGCCCAAGTTTACTATGAAAAAGTAGAAGAAATTATGACCGTCCCAGAGAACTAATTTGTTCATAGGAGCTAAGATTAGATTAATGCAATAAATGGATAGCTTTAAGATTAATCCTGGCCCTCCCTGCTTTTACACTCACTGAAGCACATGCACTCACCCTTACAGTCCATTAAAGATATTGGAATTACTCGGGAAAGTTGTGTGTCAGCCCAAGAACTCACTTAATGTGTCAGTCGAGCATCTGAGGAGACAATCACAGTCTTGACTTCCTTGCAGTTTAAAAAAAAATTTAGAATCTTTTCAAACAGATATATTTTATTTTTCATTTGGTTTCATTTGGATACAAGTTTTCAAAATCTGGTGTGTCACCTAAGGGCTCTTGTGCCGTTTTGGAGGACAATGTAGATTGAGCCTGACCGCTGTCTTGCCCAACATCCACCCAGCAAAAGTCACTGGATTGGATACGTATCATGACCTGGAACCCCCTTTCAGGTCAAAAGTTCATTTCATAAACTGCCACTAAATTGTGTACATTAATGCATAGTAGGTGATTTTCTCTCCAACTCAAAAGTGCTGAGCCCAAATGCAACAATCTGAATTCTTCATTATCTGAGAATAGAGAACCATCATCAACCTGAACTATTCCTGATATGTGTGGCTCAATTACTCCCTCAACAAACCTGCGAGGGTCATTGAGATGCTTGCATCTAATTTTTGTAACACAAAATAAACCCAGTTTGTACTATGCCTCTCTTGTTCCCCTATTCAAAATAACAAACCTAAAATGCCAGAGTAACTAATGCAAACAAAGAAAATATTTTCATATATATGTTCCTGTTCTTTGGCATTTCAGTTTATTGTTTAAAATCGAAAGTGTAAATTTCCTGCAATATGTTATCTTGCTGTAATACATTCTTTAGATTTAGCTAACATTGAGAAATCATGATTGAGGCTTGCAAAGCCTTAGTTTTGTTGTTTTCCCTCTGTTGTTGATTATATAATGCTCTTGTGTATCATTAGTGTTTCAATCCTGTATATTTCTGCCTGAGTTCTTAAAATCAGAATGAACTCAACTAGCATTTTACTGTATAAATCCTAGGCTGCATTGCATTGTGTTTCCAAGTGTTTGTACATTCATCTCACATTTAAAGCTGTTGCATTGTGTATAGATATCAAAAAGGAACATCAGAATAACTACTGATGTCGTGATTGTTGTTATTCTGATGCAAATTGTGAAGCTTTCTTTTCCAGGATGTGGTTGATGTTAACAATGATGCACCTTATAAAGGAAAACTCCATCACTGTTCATTACCATTTCATGCCGGGGACAGCCAAGACTTTCTCATTTTAGATGTCATTTCTTGACAACATCATTTCCAAAGTGCCAAGGTCCTGACAGTATTTTGACATTCACACACTTGGTTCCACTGTTGTTGATGGGTCATATGGTACGATAGTTTACTGGTAAATGAATTGGGAGGTCAAAAGTTCATTTCATAAATTGCCACTAAATTATGTACATTAATGCATAGTTTCTTATAATATGACTGAGAGAAACATTAGCTTCCTTTTCATTTATTTCAGATTGAAGTGTATGTCGAATATCATAGAATTGAGACAGCATTGATGGTTGCCACCAAATGTGAATGAATCTCTTAGGGGGAAAAATGTTTCTAACACAGTTACTCTTTAATCAGAAAGAAATTGTTCATAATATGACAGGTGTCACAGCAGGCAAAGTATCAGAGTAAGTGGGTTACCTTAAAAATGAGAGTGGTTTGTTGTCTCCGCTGCTATCTCAATGTGGCAGAATTCCTTTTAAAACATTGGCTGCATTATTTAGCTCACTGGTGAGGGTTATACCAGCTATAAGTGAATTTCATTGAACTAATTTGTGTACAGGTGAAACATATGCAGTAAAAGTATCAGGGAAAACACAATTTAGTTAATATTAGTAATTAGCATATTTGTTCTTCCCCCTCCTCATCGATCGTGCCTTCGGTCACCCTTCTACCAACAACAACTTGCATTTGTATAGCAACACTCAGGCAGGGTAGCATCCCAGAGCGTTTGGCAGTGGTAGAGCATGACACCTAGCCGGTGGGATGGAGAGGTGACCTAAGGCACGATCGAATAGGTGGGTCTGAAAATGGCAAAGGAAGGGGCAAAGTTAATGGATAGAGTTCCGGTACAGCACAGTAACATTGGGTTCATATTCAGAGGCCCATACACACACATCTTCAATAGCAGTCTCCAACTGGAAATTCCCATCCCAAACTAGGGTGGTTATAATTGCAGTGACCCACTGCTGCCACAGAGAAAACAATAGATGTTCCATGTCCCCATTTTCCATAGAAGCAAATAACTTGCTCTGCTCCCAGCATCTGAATATTAGTAAGAGGAAAGCAGTTGAGTTGATCCTTTGAGATGTCAATAAGATCTGAAAAGCACTACATCAATCAATCAATCAATCAATCAAATCAATCAACCAATCAAAACTTACATTTATATATCGCCTTTCACGTCGAGAGGACATCCTAAGGTGCTGTACAGTTAGGTCCAAGTGGGGAGGGGTTGGAGCAGGATGCAGAAGAGTAGGAAAATTGACAGTATATTTGTGGGCGAAATGTGGCAGCGAAATTTCGCACAGCAGTGTCCCACAAAGAGTCATGGAAGTGGGATTAGAGGAAAAAGGGGGGGAAAATGGCAAGTGGAGGGGTCGGGATAGGGGGAAGGAGAGCAGGAAAGCCGACAATATTTGTGGGCGAAATGCAGCAGCCAAATTGCACACAGCAGTGTCCTACAAACAGTCATGGAAGTGGGATATGGGGAAAAGTGGGGGAAAGATGGCAAGGGGAGGGTTTGGGGTAGGGAGAAGGAGAGCAGGAAAGCTGACTATATTTGTGGGCGAAATTATTATTTATTATTGTTAAATTATTATTATCCTTGCATTTGATACAGCAGAACGCCTTAAAAGTACTTCACAGGATTTACTTAGTACAGTAAAAGCCTGTTTATCCGTGACCTGATCAACTGTAACTTCCGTATAACAACCGGCACCTCAAAAAAAAGGTCCCCATTCAAATAAACTGGATCTTATCCAGACACAATCACGGTGGCGCATTTAATGAGTCAATTGTCGCATGAGAATACGGTATGATTAGTTATGAATGCTGCCGGTAGTGGCACTTCTGGTTTTCCCTCTTAAAGTGGCACTGTCGGTTTTTCCTCTTAAAAGTGGCATTTTAAGGGGGGTTGGGTTTTCGGCCGAATATCTGACATGTCATTTAACTGGCGTTGGCCAGGTCCCGAGGGTGCCGGATAAACGGGCTTTTACTGTATTCTTTAGGCAAACATGGCAGCCAATCTGTACACAGCAAATTCCCATAAACTGAGATTAAGTGAATTACCAAGTGGATTATTAGCTCGGACCGCAGAAACTCTGTTCTCTTTCCGAATGTACTATGGGATTGCACTGTTTTGGAACGTCAACCTCGACTGAGTTCAAATTCTCAATATGCCTTGGTAATGATAATCTGTGACTGCAGTGTATTGAATCAATCTGGAAAGTTTCCCCCAGATGTTTGCCAGAACCATTGTTGTTAATCTGCACCTCAGTGGGAGGGGAGTAGTTTCATGGGATATCAAACTTTCTACCCTTCAAGCAACACTTAAGTGCTAAGTTTTAGTTTGTAACCGGAAACAGTTTCTGCTTTAAGGAAGTTGTACCTGTTTTAAATCAGTAGTGTTATTGTTATTTCAACGCAGTTGGCACAACCTTGGGGAATACTGAATCTAAAATATATTTTTAATTAGTTGGCCTGTCAAGATATTTCCCATTTTTGATTATGTGGGGAATTTGAACCATGGGGTGATGGGTCAAGACTCATTGAATCGCAGGAAAATAGTCTCGAGTCGTCACCTCATCCGCATTTACTGGCTGCAGTGAATTATTCACGCAATGCAGTTTTGATTAAATAGGATTTTATACGGCTTATCAAGTTTGCCTGGAACTTGGACTTTGTGACATACTACAGTATTAAAGCTTATGGTCCCAACTGAGATGACTTATGTGAATTTTATTGTTACTGTTTATGATTTGCAAACAAACGTTGCTTTTTATTTCATTCTATAGATATAAAGATATTTTTCTGACTGGTTGACATTAACCCAGTTTTTCTTCTGTGTCACAGGAAGTCTACTTTTTTCAATGTTCTAACAAAGAGCCAGGCAACAGCAGAGAATTTCCCCTTCTGTACTATTGATCCCAATGAGAGCAGAGTACCGGTTCCAGATCAGAGATATGATTTCCTCTGCACGTACCACAAACCTGCTAGGTATGTAAATGCATTACTTTTCGTGGACAACTTTGTTGACAAGTTTTGCTTTTCTAATATGGTGGATTCGTGTTTTAAGTTGATAAGCAACGTTTTTGTGAATGATTGGATTCGATTGAGACGTTGCCGGATATTGCATTGTGATCATTCAGTTTTAGTTGTCTCCAAAATGAACCTGAGGTGAAGCAACGGGAATGGTGAACAGATTTACAAAGAGCCCCACCGCAATGTGCTGTGGCACTCAGTTATCAAGATCTATGCCGAGAGAGTTTATTTCAGTGGGTGTGCTATTATTGAGCAAATTATTTATACCTATAATATTCTCCCTGATTATCAAAGGGAAGGCAATGACTCATGCTGGTACCATTCCATAGACATTAGCAGACTTTGAGTACTTCCCCCAAGTGGTTTAGCTTCATTTATCAGCTGAATCCTTGAGTACCTCCAAGCTATTTGACTGGAGTCATCACAGCCTGATCACCTATTACATAAAATTACATAGACTGTTATAGCACAGCAACATGCCATTTGGGCCATCTGGTCCTTGCCAGAGTGTACACTCAATATGAGCCTCCAGCCCTCCTAATCCCTGCTTCCATATCCCTCTATTCCTTTCTCACTCATGGATATATTGAGTGTTCTCTTAAATACGTTGATGTTTCAGCTACAGCTTATGCTGAGTGGGTTCCACATTCTTACTACTCTCTGCATAAAGACGTTCCCCCTAAACTACCTGTTAGATCTGTTATTGGCTATTTTATAGTTATTCCACTTGTTTGGGCTGGGCTGGCCTGAAAGTGGAAACAGCCTCTTAACCACCTATCACATTCCCTCCCCATCTCTGGACAGTGCTCTTTTTGATATTGGGTAGCAGCAGAGATCAGAGATGAACCTGTGATCTGTATAGAGTCAATGAGATAATAATAATCCTTGCATTTGATATAGTGCTTTTTACTTCTAGATGGTTCAAAGCGCTTCACAGAATATATTGTAAAGTGAATTGATGGTATATTTGTGGGCGAAACGCAGCAACCAATTACGCTCAGCAGTGTCCCACAAACAGTCATGGATCGAAATGACCAATTTTTTTTAGGGATTATTTTAGGCATGCGGAATATGGAAATTTGCCCAATGTTTCACCCTGCCCGGAATGCTATAGTTATATAATTATAATACAGTTATAATACAGTCTTTGAAATATGTTGTTTTATGATAGGCTGACAGTAAAATTCTTAAGTTGAATACATGTTTTGAAGTAGAAGGCAAAAAAGTAATTTTAACATTGTTCTTAATATTTACAGCAAAGTGCCTGCATTTCTTAATGTGGTCGACATAGCAGGACTTGTGAAGGGTGCCCATGCTGGTCAAGGTCTGGGAAATGCCTTCTTGTCCCACATCAGTGCCTGTGATGCATTATTTCATCTCACAAGTATGTGATCCTACTAAAGAAATTTACAATAATAAGGCCATTTAAAAAGTTTCATTCAATCATGATATCAATCTATGTTCATTCTTAATTTCAACTTCGACTGTTAGGATTTGATGATAGGGAGGAGAGAGAAAATGAATTTATTTCTTTCCTTGACACTTTCGGTCAGTTTATGTTCCTGCATTGTATAAACCCTAACCCTATAAAGCGTTATTCCTTGTGTGTTTGCTACTTTGTTTTAAATTACTTACTTTCTCTGCCTATGTAGCTCCTTTCTTTGTTTTTAAAAAAACTTCTGCTTGAGGAGATCATTTTCAAAAGTAGTCATTTCTCTTCTCAAGGAGACCTGCTGCTTTATGTTGTCACATTCCGCAGTGAGTTGTTGAATTCTTGAGACCCAACAGCAAGTATTTCATAGGAAATAATGCAGGTCTGTATCCTTTCCTCTGCTGGATTTAATTTCTAAACATACAGCTTGGATACTCCATACTTGCTGGGTGTTGCTGTGTACAAAAGTGTTTCTCCAATTAAATATAAATTCTGGTTTTACTTATGGCTGATGTTGATGTTGCAGGGGAAAAAGACAAACTCGTATATATGTGAATGAGAAAGAATGAGATGTTATGGCCTACATTCAGGCCTGAAGGGATTTTAAAATTGACTAGAAATATGACTTCTGTATAGATTTGCTCTAGGATATCTTAGTAGTGGAATATCCTATTATCTTAGAAATCCTTAAATCTATTCAGATCAAACTAGACAAGTCCCAGTTTGATATTAATATAAGTTAGCCTTGTTCCTGACAAATAAAGTGTAAATCACAGTAGTGCTCCAACTGAATCTTGAGGTGTCCACCTTCAGAAAATTGTACTCTACCGTAAGCCTCACTTTGATGCTATTCACAAGTTTTTTTTCTAAATAACCCATTCTACTATCAGCTTTTTACATAATATTGGAGAAATGATCACCTCTCTTGCGTGTAGGTTCTTAAACTATCTAGGGTCTTGTAGCATTTCATTTATACATTTTTGCACCTTTTACTCCATTATAATCCTCCCAAATTGTCACTGAAAAATTTAATTTACTCAGAGCAGTTGTGTTTGATTCTCACATAACTGTCGTGTTGGAGAATAAAGTTCAGCATCTTGTGTCTTTTCCTAACTTGGTGGACTATAACAGATCTCAGTTAGTTTCGTTTATCAGTGGATAAACAATTGAAAAGGAAATCTTAATTATTGTACCAGAATTTTTGATAAGTGCTAACTAACATGCTATTACTTACAAAATTAGATACTATCAATCCAAGATCTTCATATGTAAGTCAGGAATACTAAAGTCAATGTGAGCAAAAGGAGCTATTATTGACAGTTTTAGTTCTGCTGGCGAATATTTTACTTTTGTGTCTAAAAAGATTGACTCCAGTAATTGTCACATAGGGAAATTTTTCTTAATAATCGAGTGTTAATGAGTGGCATTTATGACCCAGTCAGGTAAGGTGTGCTAAAGGTCAGTGGGATACGAGTTGCATAAAGTAAATTAGTATGGAAATTGTCTGTACCATTATTTAGCTGGGAATAAAACCACACAGAATGATTTAGCAGTGTTTCCTGGACAAACAAAAAGTATCACTATCAGCACTGCATTTTAAAGCATCAAAATCCTTAATTCATCTGATTTTATTCCTTTGGAGTGTGAAATTTTATTTTATTTTGTGTATATGGTCAACAACATGTGTGCGCTACACAAAACATGTCACTTTTTTTCATCATATTGTAAGTTGCTGTATTTTGGGGTTGGATGTGAACAGGAAATATGCGATTTCCAGTTACTGGCTACAGGTATAAACCGTCGTAGTAGATTTGTTGATAATTTGTGCATTGAAGGTTTCTTTCAAAAACTTAAGGTAGGTTCTTCCCCACACCCTCCTAACGAAAGGCAAAGAACAATGAATTAAACAGGAATCTACCAAGAAGCATTAGTATGTGTTAGCTTGGAAGTAAAGTTGCGTTTTAGTAATTGAATATTAAATCAAATGGAAACTTTTGAGACTGATTTGTAAGGCGTAGGTTAAGAACTGTTGTTAATTTCATACCTAATCATCCTCTGTTATTTCATTTACAACACTAAAACTACCACGTTCTTATTCTATGACTTAAATGGCCCTTTCCTTTCCCCTCCTCCCACCCCCCCCCCCACCCCCCCTTTACACTAACGTTTAAATTCTAAAAGCATGCTGATCACTTGTCAGCCATCAATGGCAGCATGAAAATTACTTGTGGTACATGCTTTGCAAGAAAATCTTTTGTGTGTTAGACATGAGCTTTGTTTTACACAATTAAAGTATTACACGCTAGAATAATTTAAATTGTATGTGCTAAATGGTGATGTACTCTTTCTGTAAAGGCTGAATTTGTTTGCTGATGCTGGGCAGCTATTGACTTATCCTTTGTGTGACGGGCCCTGCTTCTTCAGACAACCTTGGTTTTTTTTGTTATTTGGATATTGTGCTTTAAATCTTATTTTTTTTCTTCCTGTGCTGCAAATTGTTAATTTGATATCTTCAAATATACAATGCATCTAGATTGAATTTTATCTTGCCCACAAAATACACATTCAATCCACTTTACAATATATTCTGTGAAGCGCTTTGAGGCTTTTGAATGGCGTGATAAGGCGCTTTGTCAAATGCAAGGATTATTATTATAGTTATTATACACACAGTATTCAAGAAGGTTCTGAAAAATTAACTTTTAAGAATTGAATGATAGAAAATTTATTGTCATTGGATTTTAGAACCATTTTAGTACTGAACAGGTTTTTCAGGGTTTTGTAAGAAAATAAAAAGAGGATGGTTGATCATACAACTTCTAATTGGATTTAGGGGCATTTTGCATCATGTGCGCGCTTTGTATATTTAAAAATGTATTCTGTTGATGCAGTGAAGCTGAAACAGTTCAAACCGCTGTTCCATGCTGAATCCTGGAAATTGATTTAAAATATTTAATGTACTGTAGTTCTGTCTTAACAAATACACTATTAGGCTAAATATCATAATGTAATTTTTTACTTTAAAAATGGGAGCTTAAAATGCAGTTAGCAAAAGCTTTGGGACTGTCCATTGGGTCTGTGTTCAGATTAGTACAGTAGAAGGCCGTGTATCCGGCACCCACGGGACCTGGCCAATGCTGGTTAAAGCGCCTGCCGGATATTTGGGCGGCGTGTGGCCGAAAACCCGCTACCAAAAAAATTTAAGTTCTTTTAACACACACCATACACACCAGACAAAGTAATAACAGATAATAACAGAATATTAAATTGGTACTTATTGTTAAAACTACTCTTGCGCTTCTCACCTTTCCTGATTGAGGTTTACAGTCGGGCAATTCTTTTTTAAACGGAGAACGCCAAGTGGGTGAAAAAAATGGCAGTGCAATTTTAAAGTCACGCGACTTTACTAGATGCAAGCCGAAGCCCTAGACTCTACTAGCGGCAAACCAAAATACTGCACCGATTCTTTTTAAAATGGAACGGATGGAAAAAATGGAGCGCATATGACTTTAAAGTCATACTAGCGGCAAGCCTATAAAGCTAGCTGATAACGACAATGTGGGTTATCGGCTAGCATTATCGGCTTGTCGCTAGTATGACTTTAAAGTCATACGCACTCCGTTTTTTTCACCCGCTCCATTTTAAAAAGAATTGTTGGACTATAAACCTCAACTGCAGCAATATGGCTTCAATGTGGGGCTTAAGGTACTCCAAGGTACTCCATACTGAAATTTTGCGTTTTTCGAGTTTATTTTTGTATAAAATGATACAAGAAAAAAATCTAAACAACTCATTTCAAAGAGACCTATGTGTGGATGATAATGTGTGAAAATGAGAGTGAAAGCTCTTTCCAGTACCCGATGAGAATTAGAAACAATTTTCCATTCTTAATCAATTTGTTTCTAATTCTCATCGGGAACTGGAAAGAGCTTTCACTCTCATTTTCACACATCATCATCCACACATAGGTCTCTTTGAAATGAGTTGTTTAGATTTTTTTCTTATCATTTTAAACAAAAAAACTGAAAAAACGCAAAATTTCGGTATGGAATACCCTGGAGTACCTTAAGCCCCCCCCCCTTCAAGCGCAGCATCTACCAGCAAAGGTAAAAAGCGCAAGAGAGTAATTTTAACAATAAGTACCAATACAATATTCTGTTATTATTTATGCATTTACAAATGTTCCACTGCTATTGTTCTCGATAAGTTCCGGTTGATCGAATGGGGACTTTTTTTTGGGCGGGCCGGTTATACAGAAATGCTGGTGCATCGAGTCACGGATAAATGAGCTTCTATTCTACTAGGAAAATTGCTAATAACCTCTGTAGGTTTACAAAAGTCACTTGACAGTTTAAGGAAATCTGTCTTTATCGTAATATTTTAGCAGTAAATAAGCTGTGCTGTATTCTTTGTAAAATAATTCTATGTGCTGTGCTTTACATAACTACAACCAGCACCTGATAATAGATGCCGAGCATCTTCAAGCAGTAATTAGTGAAGGGCTTCTCTGGTGTTAATTAGCTAGTAACTGCTACATTTAGTGTACTTGAGCAATATTGTATGATTACATGTTGAGAGATACAAGGAGCCTGAGATTACCATAGACTGATGTATTACTTACAAAACATCATCATAAATGATACTTAGCAGGAAGTAAAATTATAGCATGATCCATTATTCTATTGCATGATCTATATAACCCAATGTTACATAGGTGGTGCCTCTATACAGTAGTCCATCAGGAAAGCAGTCTATAATATTTCACTGTGATTATTTATCAAATTCAGTAATTTCTTTGTCATTCATGAATCTTGGAAATGTATTTTGGGATTTTGGATGACATTTTACAGGTTAATTTGATGGGTAAGTTAGTATTAAAATGAAGATTAAAAATTACATGGACAAACACATAAATGCTAACTGAACTTTAACAATTTGAAGAGATGACAGAAATTCACTCAGTGACACTGAATGTATATTCAGTGTCACATCCCAACACTTTGGTCCACAGCACTGCATTTGTACCATAAGCACAATTTAGGCTGAATGTCCTATGTCGGTGCTTTTGATTCTATTGTAAATAGGAGGCTTTTCTTTACTTGATACCAGAATGATAGTTTGTCTTTAGTTAGTTTGTGGCTGCATGGGATGGATGTTTGACCATTCTAAATAGATGAAGAGAGGCATTTCTGTAAGCTTATCTTTCTGTAAGCTTATCTTTCAACAATCTTCAGTTTTCCGACTGCCATCAGCTCTTATAACTGGACTCGGACCCTATGCTCTCAGAACCTGTACTTAAGGCTGATTAGACTTTGCTGAGCGCTTGTCCGAAAGGCTAATAATTACCCCACACCAATTATGCTGCATAATATATTTTACTTAGCCACCTGTCACTACCAAACTCTGTTCGCATAACAAATATCAATATCACAGCAGTAACAAGTATTATAAATATTTCAATATTAGGACCAGGGGTTTAAAGACGACAGTGAAACTTTGGCTACAGAGCAAATTCATTAATTACTTGGATATACGAATCCTAACTTGCAAGTCCAATTGAAGGCCAAAGGGTAACGGAAAGGGGATTTTGATTTCACTTTTGCTGCTCATGAAAAGCCTTATCAAGTATGTCTGAGCATCATAAGAATACAGCTTGCTCCTTTTGAAACTTTTTTGCAGCTTGTTGAATTAGGTTGGACGTTGACTGTACGTATACTCTTCCAGTCCTCATTTTCATTTTCTAAAGTAATGGTGAGAATCACACTCTGTAATGCATGCATCATCTGTGGCTACTCTGAGCTAGTTGCTAAGACACGTGGAAGAATGTCTTGCGGATGTTTCTCTTCTCTTCCCCCATTATTTAACACTGGAAGTTCCATCACATTCATGTGGAGAAGTGTCTGATTTCCACCCCGTACTTCTTTATGGTCGAATACTGTATTGATTACAGAGTCTCGGGTTTAGTCTCTCCCTCAAAAATTAGATCTTGTCTCATCAAAAAGACCACATTTACAATAACTCTTGAAAACCACAGAATTCCAAGTCCAAACTAATCACAGAGCTCGGGGGATGGGTGGGGAGAAACACCAGTTTGACAAACTAAAACACCTGCTCATATTCTGCTGTTTGTAATTTTAGGTTAATACAGTGCATTTTACGTGGACAGGTCTTTTAATTCAAAAAAATTTTTAATTGCAGTAAAGGTCTACATTGCTTCTTATTTATGAATTTAACTCATTCCCAATTTAAAATGAATTGTTATTGTTTTCGCTGTATGACCAAATTTGAAGGCAGTGGATGAGCACCCCAGATTTATGAGTGACATGAAATTCCAAGAAATTGGGGATGCTGCCTTTATTATTCAGCTACCTTTTAACCTTGAAGAACAAACTCGGGTTGGAAAAAATGGAAATTTACACAATGGGCTGTCAAGTGCGCACATTGCAAAGCTTCCAATGTCAGGTTTCAGAATTCGTATTTGCTTTTGGCAGGAGCTTCAGATAAAATGGTACATGGTGTGTTTTCATTGCCTGTTGAAAGATTTTCACGCAGTTAAAATAAGCATTTTGATGCTGGTTGAATTACAAGTTTTTGTCAGTCTGTTCTCATCATGGATGATTAGACTAAAAGGTCTGCTTTTCTTGACTTGAGATCACCACAGCTTCAGATAACACGCTTCGTGATTGAAGGTCGAAATATTTTGAATTCTAATGGGCTGCCAGATGAATTGCTTGAAATAGACTGTAAAATTTCAAGGCTTCCTTTTCCATCTGCTGTGAAAAGAACCACCAGGAATGGCTGAGCTTGATGATCATAGAATTACTGGAAGGTGATTCTAAGACCCTCAAAGAGGAGTTGCTATGGAGATCCATTCCAAACTGTGAAACGATTCACCTCTGAAAGGCTCGAGGGGCTGCAAGCTGAACACATCATTGTTCAGGTGGTCATTGGTTAGGAAATTGCTGGTGCCTTTTGTAATCAGCACTCCTGTGGCAGTTAAAGATCTAAAAAGGTTTGTTCTGTGAACAATGTGGGACAACAATTGTAGCTTGTTCTATCTTAGGCAAGTTTTTTTAAAAAGTAACTGGAGGAAATATAGAGGAAATTAACAAGAATGTACGCCGAATAAGAAATCATTTGTGGTGACTGAATTAAATTATTTCAAAAAGAATTATCAGTTAGAAAAAGAACTATAGTACATATAAATTTGGGCTTTAGAGTTTACATATTTTAGGTTATTAACTTATATTTTATTCCTTAATATACATTTGCAAGTTATAGCAAGCATCATACTATTACTTTGTATAAAGAATAAATTTTTAACATATTGCTGTGGTCGCTTGGAAGGATATCTCAAATAGTTGCACAGCCAATTTGGATTGATTCCTGAAAATTGGGTTAAAATTTAGAAACCTGTTGCTTCCTTCACAAAGAGTGATGAATATTTCAGCTTTGTATAATAATAATAATCCTTGTGCAGTAGAAGCCCGTTTATCCATGACTCGATGAACCGGCAGTTGCGTATAACCGGCACGCAAAAAAAAGTCCCCATTTGATAAACCGGAACTTATCCAGAACAATAATGGAGGAGCATTCGTGAGTCATTGTCGCGCAGGTGTAGTATTTCGGTTTGCCGCTAGTAGCATCTCGGGTTATCGCCTTACCGCTAGTGGAGTCTAGGGTTATCGGCTTGCTGCTAGTAGAGTCTGGGGTTATCGGTTTGCCGCTAGTAGAGTCTAGGGTTATTTGTTTGCCGCTACTAGAGTCTAGGGTTATCGGCTTGCCGCTAGTAAGACTTTAAAGTCGCGCTGCCGTTTTTTTCATCCGCTTGGCGTCCTCCATTTTAAAAAGAATCGCTGAACTATAAACCTCAACCAGTAAAGGTGAGAAGTGCAATAGAGTAGTTTTAACAATAAGTACCAATACAATATTCTGTTATTATCTGTTATTATTTAGTCTGGTGTGTATGGTGTGTGTTAAAAGAACTTTTAATTTTTTTGTGGTAGGTTTTCGACAGCGGGCCACCCGAATATCCAGCAGGCGCTTTAACCGGCATTGGCCAGGTCCCGCGGGTACCAGATAAATAGGCTTTTACTGTATTTGATATAGCGCTTTTTCACACCTTTGAGACATCTCAAAGCGCTTCACAGAATTTACTGTAAAATTAATTTACTTTTTTTGTGGGGAGGAATAGCGACAGCCAATTTTGCACGGCAGTGTCCCACAAACAGTTGTGCATTAAGTGTCCAAATTATTATTGTTTTTATTTCTGGAAGGATTATCATCAGGCGTGTGGTGTAAGGAAACTTTCCCAAGGTATCGTCCTGCCAGAAATTGAACCCAGGTTTCTTGCTTGCAAGGCAAGTGCTCTAATCACTGAGCTACATAATGGAGTGTGTGGCACTGTTTCAATTTTAACACAGAATTGTAGGTGGGGTTTTGATTCTGGTGAATGCCTGAATAATCCTGACTGAAAATGAAATTAATGAAATAACTAGAATAAATGCAAAATTGTGTGGTACTAGACTACAGATTTTGGTTTCATCCAATGGTGATATGCCTACTTGTATGAGTTTGTACATTGATTCTCCCAAGATCAAATTTTGCATCTAGGTGTTACTTTGCCAAATCAGCCTTCAGCCTTTGGAACTCTATCCCACAGCCCCTTTGCCTTGCTCCCTCGCTTGCCTCCTTCAAGGCACATTTCACAACCTCTTCTTCGATCGTGCTTTGGCCACCCTCCTATAGCTACCTCCCTGCCCTGCCTTCCACCTCTCCTGATCCCAACACTCAGCTCGGGTCCAACTCGCTGTGTCACAAGGTATCTTGTGACACCTTCCCGACGTAAAAGGCGCTGTGTAAATGTAACTTGTTTTTTTAGTGTATATACATGTTGTTCCTGTTCTATAATTGACATTTTAGTAAAATGCTGCAGATCAATTTTTTACATTTAGAAGATTCAAAACAAACAGAAGAATATTGAGAAGAATCCCTTTGAAATAGATTTTATTACAGTAAAAGCCCGTTTATCCGTGACCCGATCAACCGTAACTTCCGTATAACCGGCACCTCAAAAAAAAATTAACAACGCATTTAATGAGTCGATTGTCGCACTAGAGTACAGTACGATTAGTTCTGAATGCTGCCGGTAGTGGCACTTCCGGGTTTTCATCTTAAAGGGACACTGTTTTTCTTCTCCCTCTTTCCTTTTTCTCTCTCCTTCTTTCTTTCTCTCTCTCCCTCTCCTTTCTTCCTTTCTATCTCTCCCTCTCTTTCTATCTCTTCCCCTTTCTTTCTTTCCCTCTCTCTCGACAGAATACTACATTGCCTCTGTAGCCTGACTGTATCGTGGGTTTATACACTGTTTTGGTGGGGGACAAGGAGAGAGAGGGTAGGGGTGGTGGGGGAAGAGAGGGAAAGAGGTGGGGGGAGAAAGAGAGAGGAGTGGGAGGAGGAGAGAGAGAGGTGGGGAGAGGAGGGGAGAGAGAGAGAAGGGGTGAGTTGATTAATTTAGATGGAAAACGAGAAGAGCGGAGGGGGGTTGGGTTTGGAGCCATTGAGATGCCAGACTGACTGAGTGTGTGTGAAAGAGAGAGAGAGGGATGGAGGGAGAGAAAGAAAGAAAAAAAGAGGCAGTACCACTTAAAGACGGTACTGTCCGCCGTTGTAGAAGTTTGCTTTGCGATTGTGTGCTGTGTTTATAGACTGTAATCGATATTTATTGCTTTATTGGAAAGTATTCATACAATATTCTGTTATTATTTAGTCTATTATTAATATGGTATGTTTAAAAAAAAAGCAAAAAAATTGGTGTTGGACTTTCGGCAGCTTGCCGCCCGAATATCCGGTGCGTGGTTTAACTGGCATTGGCCAGGTCCCGAGGGTGCCGGATAAACAGGCGTTTACTGTATTCAACAATAAAGAATCGGGTTCTACTGTTGGACTCTATTGTTTTCATGTACCTTCAATCTTGGATTCTGTCCATTCAGGTAGGGAATTTCATGTGCCAAAGTACTAGCGTACTACACAATTTTTGACGTGAGCTTCTGTAAAATAAAACTTTGGGAGGAACTGGCAGTTCAGTAATGGTGTTGTGCAAGAAGAGGGGATCATTCTTCCTACATCTTTTTCATTGTCATCACTTGCCGGTATTTTTTAACAATTTTCCTTGCTTTGTTTGGTGTCATCGTCTTCTCCCTTCTTTTCCTCAGCTCCAACATTCTATCTTGCCTAAAATGCAAGTTGTTGTAGATCTCTCCACATTACCTAATGCATCTTAAATTGTCTTCGCTTGCTGGTATTTTTACAGTTTCCTTTGTTTGATCTCATCGTCTTCTAACTGCTAGGTTCAGCGAGGCCCAACTGGATGCAATTATTTGAGGCCTAATTGTAGAGATTTACCTTCTATTATACATTGAGCAAAGCTATTCAGGTTGAATGAAGATGGTGTGAAATATAGGTTGTATTGGGTGAAATTAAAGCAAATTATACTGGAATGTGGATTTCTGAAAATAGCAACCGACAAAGCATTGCAAGCTTCTTTACATTCAGCTGCTCACTAGAATTTCCCAAAGCGTGGTCCTGATTGTTTTAGGTTTTTTTATTCTTGCAGTTTCACAAGTGTGAATAAGAAAATTATCTGTGGCTCTGCACATTTCTTCTGCTTTAATACACAGAATTTCAAGAGAAAAAAAAAGTATAGTTCACATGCACACAGAATATTGAGTGTGAGTAGAAAGTTAAGCATTGCAGTTAAGCAGCATATAATTGTTGGCATTTAAATACTGTAATTTTTTTAGCAATTGGATAAATGCAAAGAGTATGCTTAACCCAATCCCCAGTTTCCACTGCTGAAGCAATGCTTCAATAAATTAATTTTGAGCAGGTGACAACATGTACATTTCTTATTCATATTACTTTTGCAAAGAGCTCCACCTACGATGCTGGTTATTTTTTAATACTGTACTGTGAAATATTTGGTTGGGCAGCTATCTCTTTGATAACTTTAAAAATGTTCCTTTAAATGGGAACAAAATAGAGAATTCAATTTGGACTTCAGGTGCAGATTTGTATTCTGATTGCTTTTTACTTCTGTAATTCAGAATATTACCAAAATCCCCCAGTGTAGGGTTGTTTTCCTTTATAATCACCCCCAAAGTATCGTTTATTCATTATTCAAGTTACTTCAGTGGTGATCAAAATCTTTTGTTTAAACTAAATCACAAAATATTTGACCAGACAATTTTAAAATATTTTAAGATCAGTTGGGCATGGACTGCAGATAGCTTGTTTTTTTCTTTTGCTATCTCACATTTGCTTAAAATATTCAATTCAAAATTGGTAAGAAAGGTCAGGGGATATATTCTTGATTGTTTGACTGTATCTTTTGTGGAGAATGCAATCTAGACATATCTTCGTGTTTGTATTTTAACTTCTTTAGCAAGTGAGGAGGTTGAAATACAACACTCTCAAAGACAAGACTCAAAAATTAGCAACATTTTTGACTACCTTTCTCCACAAACTTTAAATACCATCTTCAAAAACCTATTTAATAATGGATGGGTTGATCTTTTACTGCCTTTATAATTGAACTATTCCAATTATATAATTTAGAAATTATATAATAATACTTGCTTTTTCAAATAAACGGATTAGTAAAATTAATTATTTTAAGAGCCACATTATTTGTTGGTCTCCTATGAATAGATTTAAGACTGCAGTGCATCGTACAGTGCATTAAAATTTAGACCCTGCCGTCTTTAAAAAATCTGAAGAGGAGAAAAATATATTAGTGTAATCTTTAGTATTGGCTATCCTGATTAAGATTACTGCAGGCACAGTTCTTGCAAATAACTTTTGAAAGATTAGAGAGCAACCACAACTTCCATTAGGGTGTTAATTGCAACCTGGCATCACACCAGACACTCATTTTATTTTGTGGAAGACCAGGCAAAGTGCACATTAGATCACAATACTACATGAGGATTCATCCATTCCTCTCCTTACTACATGCAATGTATATTTTCTAATGGGTGATTTGGGGGTTACACAACACTTGGTGAGGTCCTCATGCACTGCATCCTCTTGATGTTAAAGTTGTTTTATCAACTGCAAGAGTTATTATTTAATATTATTAGGAATAAAAACATACTAAATTATGATGTCTGTTCACTTTCTAAAGTCAGACATTGACATATACAGTACCTCCAGGGATTTGGTTACTTTGTTAGGAAATATTAAAAAATTATACTGTAAACTGTGCTTCAGCTAAAAGAAAGAGAAAGCAGGGGAAAGGTCCAAAATGCAACTAAAGATCTATTTGCTGAAGAGGCAACTTGTCACCTGAAATAAACAAAACCTTAATAAGACTAAAAATAACCATGGCACTTTCCTGGACGTGGAGTTTATACTATTTGGACAAAGATACCTTTTTTAACATCAAGCAGCTGAAACTGGCATAGTTAGCGACAGAAATAAAATGAATAAAGTTGAAATCGCTGCAGTTGCGGGGAACGTAGAGTGTAATATATTATACTTTATATATTTATACTGTATATGAAAATGCAAACCAAAGAGCAACATACCTTTTTTTAAAGTTCAGCTGTCGCAGTTTGTGTCACATCTGGAAGTTTAGACGTGATTGCCTTGCAATCACTCCAGGAATCCCTTGTTCTACATAAATCCATTTAACATATTTTTCAGTCCAACAAAGTTGTTGTCCTCCTCCAGGGTACCCATATGCTTGGGAAGTAAAATCAACTTATAACGTTAAAAATGTTTTGAATTCAGTGGAGAAACAATTTGAATGAATATTGGTAACAAAAATGAATATCGTGAGGGTCTGTTTATAATTACCCTAACTAGCCTTTGTATTAGTAATGAGGAAAGCCCTTTGAATCCAGTGCTGATTTTATAAATAAAACACATGCTCAGATTGAGGTTTTAAACTCGAATAATTAATTCAGTTAAAAGTTTTTGCCTTTTGTAAAGTAAGTTTTGTTTAAAATGTAGATAGAAAACCTTCAGAGTGTTGGGAATATGGCAGGGCACAATCTATGTAATTAGTAAATTTGATATCTATATCGTATTGTAGTCATTAAACTGGTTTGTTTTCTAATCATCACCTGAATGTCTAAAAACTCTAAGTTTGGCCTACCCTGCTTGGGCTCCCAAGCTTCAAGACCATTTACCACTTTGAAAGGAGTTATATGAGTGTAATTTGTTCTCATGTGTATGGATGAGGTTGTTTCGAGCACTTTGTATCTTTATGAAACTCAGCACATCATTTTGTACATGTAGTTATCTAATCTGGTGGGCATGTCCTGCACACATGCAGTAGTGCTCCAAGGTGTCCTGTCCAACTCTCCCCTAGATAAAATTGGTAATTTCACAGCTCCTTTACAAACATTGCTCAGCACCATTTGGCTGCTGCATTTGCCTGCAATTCCATAGTCACTACACAGTAAAATCGAGTAAAGTGTTTCGAGATGTCTATCTGAAGCGCAAGCATCATTAAAGTATCTCCACAACTAATACCAATTGTCACAACATCAATAGTAGGCCGGGGTATATTGCTCTTGCTGTAGCAGAAGCATTGTATGCATATATGAATCCAACGGAAATGGAAATATCCTTTAAATATTTTAAGATGAAGCATCTGATATTATAATCTTGTTTTTTCAAGATTGCTTTGGTTTCATTATGTAAATCATCTGGGTTCATTTAGAAAAACAACCCCAGTTTCTGAACTTGCTCAATCACTGTTACATTTACTGAAAAAAATTAAAATGATAATTCTGTGAGAAATTGGAGTCTGTCTAGCAGTGATTGACATCAACGTATGCTTCTTCACACATTGCCACTCTTGTCGCACAATGTTTCTAAATTATTTAGGAGAACTTGTCAATACTAGGGTTCTTTCTTTGTCCATTAATGAGGCCATTAAAGTACAGTAAAAGCCTGTTTATTTGGCACCCTCGGGACCTGGCCAATGCCAGTTAAAGCGCCTGCCAGATATTCGGCCGAAAACGGCAAAATAAAATTCAATGTATTTTCCCGGATAAATTCCGGTTAATCGAATGCGGACCTTTTTTTTGCGATGCCGGTTATATGGTTGATCGGGTGCCGGATAAATGGGCTTTTACTGTAATTTCTGTTGCTGCAACCTATTTTCAACTGTGGGACTCTGCATTCGAACTTTTAAGCAATTGACTTGTCAGAGCTTCTTGTTGCTACCCACTGAGATGTTGACAGTGGAGTGGGTGGAGGAAGTCCATCTGGCCTCTTCTCTTCGCTGTACGAGTTGCTGGTTTGGGGAAGTATGTGACGAAGAAAGGGAGATGCACTCCGTCATAAGAGAGTATCCTTAAGTGTGGGATGACGGACACATTTTACGATAATTGTTTAAGGAGGGAGGTATCTCCTTTTAAATGTGTTCAGAATACAGAATTGCAAGGCTGAGGTTCTTAATATTTAACAGAATCTCAGGCCATCCCAACCCATAACAGACATTTTCATCCATCATTGCTAGTGTCTGAAATAAGGGTCATTTTTCTGGGATTTATAACAATCGAGTGGTAAATTTTGAACTTTACAGATTTGTTGGTTTGTCATGAATAGTGGTAGTGGGCGGGGGTGCTCTGAAGCTATAAATGTAAGGAAATTACATGTGGTGTACACTTCTGAATGGTTTAGAAAGGTTAACAAAATTCCAAGGTTTAATATCTAAAGTAATTAAACATGTTTCCACCCGCCCCCCCCCCCCCCCCCACCCACCGAAATGGTCTAAACCTCTTTTTTCAAATATAAAACTATTTTTGATTAACTGTAGTTCTGTCATTTTAGGAGTATGAATGATAGTGAAAATAGCGTTGTTCAGGAGTGCAGATATTTTCTGCCTAGTAAGAAATTTGAACTTTTTGCAGTTTATCATTGTGGAAAATTTATTAATCAATTCATAAAAACTAAGAATTTTGTATTTGATATAACGCTTTTCACCATAATCATTTCAGATGATGCATGTTGTCATGTACCTTACTCTCTTTTAAGCAATTTGTGTTGCCAATTCTGTACAACGCTGTTTTTAAGTTCCATGGTTTGGTCGTAACACAACAGTACAATTTTGTCTTCCAGCTTTTACTGTTTCTTAAAAAAAAATCGATTACAGCCATGGAAAATGGTTCAAGGAAAACAAATTATTGCAGTAACACTACTGTATCCATTGCAGCTGTTTAACTTAGAAAAATCTATATTATGTAGTAACCTTTTGCAGTAATGCATTATCATACTTGCTTTGTTTGGTGTGGCCTTTATGGCCCTGCAATCTATTCTTTTCAGAACATTCATCCAGCAACAGCAATCTATATTGAACTGATATTTTGTTGCCTGATTTTTGTAGTGTTATTTTGACTGTGTAATTTAGAGTCGAAGCTCTTTGGAATCACACTTGTGTGATGTTCTTGCATAAGCTGAATAAAAATGACATGGAAGGGCATGAGTCAGTACACAGACTCTAGTAATATCTGGTTGTTTTACCCTTGTGTTTCCAGTTGGCAATTTAAAATTACGGTCCTAACTGTACTTTAAATATGTGATAATAGCATGTGTACCTAATAAGGGCCAGTAGCATTTCTTCAAGCTGTGTGAATAGTTGTCACTCACATGTGACAAATGTACCTTCATCTGCTCTTTTCATGGCCCCCTAAAATCTATACCCTGGAATCAGGACGATGAAATTAGCCGCTGTGTAAATTGTGTGTCTGAGTGGTTCATTATCTAATCACCGTCAGAATCAGGGTGATAAAATAGATTGATTCTGAGAAGTGCAGTGGCAGACAATTTCAGCCATTTTTAAAGTTGTACTCAGTTTCTCATAGACAGACGATTGGTGTGGTTTAACAACAAAATAATGTGCTGAACGCAGTTGTTTTACTCTTTCCGTACACTGTTTCAATGTCTCAACTTAAATCTGCAGCTTTGCTTTGAGGTGGAGGTTTTTTAAGTCACTGTCATCTGGCATTGTTTTTGCTAAATAGGGTTTATAAAAGATCATAACTGCTGTACATCTTTTAACATTTTGTTAATCGAAGTCTTATTTTAAAAGTTAAAATGTCTTTTTTTTAGGAGCTTTTGAGGATGATGACATCATTCACATTGAAGGAAATGTAGATCCTGTTCGGGACATTGAAATCATTCACGAAGAACTGAGACTAAAGGACGAAGAACTTATTTTGCCCATTATAGACAAACTAGAGAAAGTGTCAATAAGAGGAGGTGACAAAAAATTAAAACCTGAATATGTAAGTAAAAACAAATTTGTTTTATGATATAAAACACTTAAAATGAATCACAAAGAAGCATACTTTCTGATTATTTTATTTTGTGGTCATTTGTTTCACAATTATGTCAAAAGGGACTGCGAATTGGATGATATGATTATTATTTCATTGTATATTATAGTGTTTGAGGTTAGCAGTTGTGTATACATCATTAGTACTGAGGTATTCATTCAGTAGGTAACCTCGGGTCAGACTACTAGGCTAATGAAAGTATTTGCACAGGCCTTTTGCATGTTAACAATACTTCAGAGATCTTTGTCAAGTCTTGGATCCCTGGTGTGACAGCTCGGCACTGTAAAAGCAATTTTTGATTTCTGATCTGATGTGTATGAGTATAGAGTGTATTCTGCAAGTTTAAAATCTTGGCTTTTTTATTGTTTTGGCTGCCATCTGTCCATTCTAGCCAGCTGGGCTATTTCACCTGCTGAAGCTATTAGGGAACTTGATGTTTTCCCAGATTAATCCTCCTGACATTGGTTTTTTTGCAATGACGGCTGGAGCAGGCATTCAGAATTTGCAGGTGTCCAGTGACGCACATAATTGCTGACAATTTTAGGCAATGAATAAAAATGGCCTGCGTTACTTGTCAAAGGTTATATATAAAGATGCCAAGTGAAATCTCCTGGAAACCTTTTTAGAGTTCAAAGAATAGTTTACATGCATGGTGTGCAGAGTTTTAAAATTGTAATGCATGTATAATTCCTGAGTACTGTGTGTCACATGTCATTGTGAAGAAATCTGATTTCTAGAAAATGCCCTAATTGATGGGAATTCGTCTAATGAAATAGTAAATCTTGAAATCTGTATCCTTTACACTTTTAATTTAACTATAATTTTCTTCACTGATAGCTTTTATAGATCTCGTCTTTGTCAAGAATAAATAAATTATTTTGAAAATAACTAATAGGATCTTTGGTAATAAATGAATTTGCAACTTTTGCTGCTTTTATTCTGTTAGAAACTTGCATTTTGGATTAGCCACTTTTATTTCAAAGTTGTTGCTACAAAATACAGCCATCACTAACACTAATTTGCTATTAAGATCTTTATGGTATTTGTTGGAGGAAATGCACAGGTGTGAGATGAAGAATAAACACTTATTTAAGAAATTTATCAATTTAGAATATGCATGCTTCAATTCATGATTCCCACCCCATTCCTCTATTTATCAATGGTGCTTAATATTTGCATGTTAAAATAGTCATTTAAAATGTTAGTTTGCATTCCAATGAAGGAATATTATTGCTAAACTAAATTATTGCTCCTTTTTTTGATTGAGAGATTGAGAACATGTTGAACGAAAACCATTCAATTCTCGTGCAATTTTTAGCCCAGGAGCTACGTTTGACCCCCTAAACCTGTGTGACTTTTATTAACACCTGCTTGTGAAGAGAATCATGCCACACGCAGCTCTCTCGATTCAGAACAGTGAAATGGATAAGGAAAGGTTTGAAGGGTTCAGTTTGTGTCACTTGATGTTTGCCGTTTTCATTTCACAGATGATTAATCTTTCTTTGAGGAAAGGACAGAGAAACAAAGCAAGTTGTCTCTTCCTGCAGTGGCTCTTTCTGAATGCCCACTAGCTTGATAACTAGAAGGCCTTTAAATTTCCTGTTGAGAAAGATGTTCTGAAACTGAATGCAGCTGGTTGGAGGTCACCAGCATGGGTCTAACCATTGTGTAGCTCAGGCTACAGCAGTTTTTACCCTGCTTCAATCTTTTGGGAGCGGGAGGCAGTGGCAAAAAGTAAATGATAAAAGAAGCTTTTCACGAGATGGAATCATTTTAGTGAACCTATAGTATTATTAATTGTTTGGCTAGTTTTCTGTTTATCCCTCTTTTTATTTTACCCACCCACTCTGTTTTTACATTTCTGGTTTTACAATGTAGGTTTAGAATTAAATTGACAAAGCAAAGTAACCGATTTTGTACTCCAGATAAAGAAACTTTTTTGGTACTCTGTTAGCTAAAGTAAGACTTTTGCATAATGAACAGGATTTTCCCTTACCCACCAAAAGTATTGATGTTGCAAACATTATGAATTAAGCATTTAGAAAATATTTAGTTTTCTGCTATTCATTCACTCCTTGATATACTATAAAAAATCTATTTTTCTCGATCTTTTACAGGACATAATCCTGAAAGTCAAGAACTGGTTAAACGAAGGAAAGAAAGGTGTGCGCTTCTATAATGACTGGAATGACAAAGAGGTAACAGTTTTTATCCTTAATTATATTAATATATATGGCTGGAGGTAATTAACTCTACAAACCTTATAACTCAAATAAAAGTAAGATTGACAACGTAACATTTTTATCGGGCAAGAGTGAAGAGTCCAGTTCCATGACCTCTTTCTCTTGGAACAAAGCGTGGGATAAGAGCTTGCTTTTTTTTGTTGCAAAGCTGTTAAAATGCAGAAACGTTTTGTGGCTCTTGCCAATTTATTGGAAAAGAAAACCCAGGGCTGTGTTTTCATGTCTATTTATGTATTTTTCAGATTGATGTGTTGAACAAACACTTGTTCTTGACTTCAAAACCAATGTTGTATTTGGTTAACCTGTCTGAGAAAGATTACATTAGAAGGAAGAATAAATGGTAAGTTTTGTACAAGCCGACTGAAGAATCGTGTTACCCACTAGACAAATAATAATAATAATCCTTGTATTTGATATAGCGCTTTTCACATCTTATTGACGTCTCAAAGAACTTCACAAAATATACTGTAAAGTGAATTGACTGTATATTTGTGGGCAAAAGTAGTCTCTTTATTTGGTGTCTTGCTCATTAACAAATCATAATGTGAAATGTTTAAACTGCATGTACCAAAAACATATATTTCATCGTGACATGCTAATAATGTTTCAATTAAAAATAATTATTTCCGAGCTAATGCTCGGATAATGAAAAATGCATTCCATAGAAAGTATTTGAATCTATAATACCTGAGCAATATCCATGTCACTCTGTATTCCAGTAACTTTACAAAGATGTTATTAATTTCAGCTTTCCGTTAAAGGAATACTTGAATTTGGAATGATACTGATAGAGTAGAAATGCTTTTAACTATTTACTAGAGTTATCTCTTGGTAACATTTAGGGGCATTTTAACAAATGTACAAGAAAATCTTGCTACAGTTTGAATGTTGGAGTGCAAATAATAATGTAGTCCTTGAAGGATTAGTACATGCTGATGCCATTCACCTGCTTAATCTGTATCTTCAAATCACTTTGAAAATGCTGAGACAAATGATTGCTGAGGTTACCTTTTACAAAAAAGTTGAGTACAATTTGGTTTGCTGTATTAATTTCTCTTGATTGCTGTGCAATCCATGTAGAGACCCTTATGAAAGGAATCTACATACAGCAATGTGCAATTCCCACGAGCTCAATATAAATCTCTGCCCGAGTTCTTATTGTGCTTATTTCCTGAGGCTTATTGTTACTCAGTGGACATGAAAGATTTTTATGTGACAGGCGACGAGACGGATTCCTTGTGCTGAAAGCACCTCACACCTGTGTAGAGACGATTACAGGTAGAGAATACCAGCTGTAATTGTACAGTAAATACCTCTCCAGACCTCTCAAGGAGACGCCAGCCTGTGATTTGCTTGTCGCCAGATTTTTACTTTGCGTCTGTATTGAGGTCGGTCTGGTTATAGCCAATTCAAGAAGATCCATTGAGGAATAAAATGTAAGGAGAGAACTACTAATCTGTAAATACAAAATATTTCGTAAACTTCTTATCCTATCCTGCTTGATGCATCCTAATGTTCATAATGTGATGCTCTGTCCTGTTGTCTGTCTTATTTGTAGTCTGAAGATCAAAGTTAATACGGACGAGTGATGTTCCAAAAGCAAACTTACCACATAGACATGTTTCCAGTACAGTGTGTGTTGCCTGCTGTTCCTATTTTGCCTCCGGCGAGTCACTGACTACCCCCTGCACATCCCTGCTCGTAAAAAATGATTAAAGAAGTATTTGTCATATATTTATGAGTGGAAGCATTGCGTGATAGAGAATGGCATCTACTGAAATTGGGATGATTGCCAATTTTCTTTTATCCACTGACCGTGCCAAGGCTTTTATGTTGTTTTTATACAGCTCAGTTTTTGTATTAAAGAGTACAAAAATAAAATTGCTTCACCATAAAGAATCAAAACAGTAGGTCCATTGGCTGTGGTAGCGTCATAATGAGGCACGCCAGTACTTGCAGAGCAAGATCTTATTTAGATCACTTGAAACCAGATGTGAGAGGTTAGTTTGGATGTCATTCATACTATCTACTCCTTTGTTTGTCTTTTAACTGTTGCAACTCAGTCTTCAGTTTATTTGAAGGAGATTGACAACAAAAAAAAGTGGGGTTGCTGAATTATTTATTTGGAAATTGCAGTTTCTTGTTGAGTAAAGAATGAAAGTTGTGTGTTTGGAGACAAAAGTGGATTTGCCTAAAGATGACGTCAGAACATTAGTGTAATGTCCCATTCAAATGACGGCACTTATGACTCCCCCCAAAGCTATCCTGGATTGTCAGCCTACAACAAAACAACAAAATTACAATTACAATTCATGTCGGGAGGACATCCCAAAGCACTGAAAAGCCCTGAGTTCAAACGCCGGATGTGTAAAGTAAAACGTAACTAATTTCATATTTACTTTTATACTTTATTCAAAACACAAATATTAAAATAAGCATAATACACAACTTGTTCAAAATTTGAAAACAAAATTATTTCATGTTATTTCCTCCTCCTTGTTGCTTTGATTCCTTTTCCTTCTGAGTTACAGTTCCACCTTGCTGGTTGCATAGAATATCTCATCCAATTCACCATTGTTTCAGATGCACCGTTGTCAGTGAGCATTGTTAAGCTCTTCAACCGTGGAACATCACAGCTGTGTCTGAATCTGCTTCATCTAAATGCACATGCGTAAACCTTTCAGCACAGGCCTCTGGATATCTATGAGGAGCAGGAATCTTGGATGCTGTTTCTACTCCATAACCCAGGGCCAATGGTGGAGACTAACCCAGGGGAACTTATTCCAATTGTAGACCTCAACTGTTTCCATAGCTGGGATCAACCAACTCAGCACAGTCAACCTGGAAGTCTTGTTCGGTCGATATAACTTAGTGCTTTGATGCCTTTAACCACTTGACCATCAGGGAAGCTCAACCTTTCATGTCATATTTAAAGACTGTGATATATGGCGTAAAAGGGACAGTGGCAGCGTGGATCCACAACTGGCTGCGAGACAGAAAGCAGAGAGTTGTAGTGAGCGGCTGTTTTTCAGATTGGAGGGAAGTGAGCAGTGGTGTGCCACAGGGATCAGTTTTGGGACCATTGCTGTTTGTAATCTACATCAATGATCTGGACTTGGGTGTACGGAGTACAGTTTCCAAGTTTGCAGATGACACTAAGTTAGGGAGAATAGTAAATAGTGAGGAGGATAGTAGTCATCTGCAATAGGATATAGACAAATTGGTAAAGTGGGCAGACACATGGCAGATGAAGTTTAATGCAGAGAAGTGTGAGGTGATGCATTTTGGGAGAAGAAATGAAGGGAGGCAATATAGGCTAGATAGTAAAATTTTAAATGGTGTGAAGGAACAGAGAGACCTGGGGATTTGTGTTAGTGACTCGTTGAAGGTGGCAGGACAGGTAGACAAGGCTGTTAAGAAGGCATATGGGATACTAGACTTTATAAATAGGGGTATAGAGTACAAAAGTCAGGAAGTGCTGACTAACCTCTATAAGACTTTGGTGAGGCCTCAGCTGGAATACTGTGTTCAATTCTGGTCACCACATTACAGAAAGGATGTGAAGACATTGGAAAGGGTACAAAGAAGATTTACTAGGATGGTGCCAGGATTGAGGGACTTCAGCTATGAGGAGAGGCTAGATAGGCTAGGGTTATTCTCTCTGGAGCAGAGAAGATTGAGGGGAGACCTAATAGAGGTTTATAAAATCATGAGGGGTTTCGACAGGGCAAATAGAGAAAAACTATTTCCACTCGTGGGCGAATCTGTGACTCGTGGTCACAGATTTAAAATAGTTTCAAGGCGAAGTAGAGGGGAGCTGAGGAGAAATTTTTTCACTCAGCGAGTTGTTCGAATCTGGAATGCATTGCCTGAAAAGGTGGTGGAGGCTGATTCGATAACAACTTTTAAAAGGGAATTAGATCTTTATTTAGGGAGAACAGGTCTATTAGGCTATGGGGAGCGGGCAGGGCAGTGGGATTGAATCGCTCTTTTCAAAGAGCCGGCACAGACTAGATGGGCCGAATGGCCTCCTTTTGTGCTGTAAAATTCTATGAATCTATGAGTCTAACATCTCTGGCCCTAAAATCTTGTAAATAAATTGAAAAAAAGTTTTTTTTTCCTGTTGCACTCAATCAAGTGCTTCTTTTAAATTGGTGACATTTTACTTTCTAATTATTTCTCTCTCTAAAACATCGGTGATTGCATAGGGGAGAAAAAACATGCTGTTTTCAGCTCTTTAAAATTAACTAACTTTGACCGTAATTCTTGCTTGGCAACATTTAGACCACAAATATTTACAGCTTAGAACGTTACAGTGGTTCGGAAGTTGTAATTTCATTCCTAAACATAGTTGCTGTTTCTAGTTAAGCATTCGCATGACTTTGTTCTATTTCTTTTTGTTTCTTGGTGAAATATGTGTTGTAAAAGCGGCTGGTCAGTCTGCTTCAAATGTGATGAGTAGCAAATAGCTCGGTGGAATCGTGAAAAATGGCACACTAAATGAGAGCCATCATTAAGCTCTCCGAGATGCCGTCTGTCGTGAAGGGTGTTATATAAATCCAATTTGTTGTCACATCTAAAATAATAAATAGCCACAGTTTCAGTCACAAATTAAAATAGTAAATGAAGCAATACATGAATTTAACAGCTCTGATCACTTCTATTTTTCCCAAATCTTAAATATTAGTGGTTTATCATAAAACAAAGTGATATTTTGTTGCTCCTTGGAAGTAGTGATGCCCCCTATTCCTGTATTCCTGTTGTGATTGACATTATTCGTGGACTTTGATCGTCAGGTATCTTTATTAGAGCATCAAAATGATACTTTAAGGATCGAGTTAAACTGTTTCTCAGACTCAGCAAAGTTAGTTGCATAGGTTGATCATTCAACTTTTTGTTGGCAGATTTATGGAAACTGAACCCAACTTATTCTTTCATAATAATTATTGCAATTCTCAAAATGCTTCACAGAATAGACTAAAGTAAATTGACTAGATGTGGGCGAAACGCAGCAGCAAATTGTATGCAACAGTGTCCCATAAACAGTCGTAGATTGAATGACCAAATTATTATTATTATTACTATGGACATTTTTAGACCAACCTCTGACACTGATCACTCCTCACCAATACTACAGCAATGCAGCTAATTTAATATGATAGCTTCATTACTGTAGTAATTAAATTAAAACGTATTGTTTCACCCACAAAATATATAGTGAGTTCACTTTACAATATATCTTGTGAAAGGCCTTGAGATGTCTCAAATGTGATACGGCGCTATATTAATGCAAGGATTATTGTTAAAATAATAATTGAAATAAATCTCTAAATTTTTAAACCTACCAATGCCAACTCATTAAACAAATACATGCAGAAAATGCAACCTAAAATAAAACATTTTCTCTTATATTTTCTCCCACTTTTCTTACCTATTTAACCCTTTTTATCCTTTCACTTCCATTGCGCTTTAAGGTTAAATGACAATCGTTTAACCTACTAACTCTTCGGGCAAACATTTTTATAGTTGTTTTTGAAAGGATTTCAGTAATTAAAGAATATCATTCAGAGTTAGAACAAGTTACTATTTTTGCAGACTAAAATGACAAGAAGAAGCAAGTGATTAATTAATAATAATAATCTTTGCATTTGATATAGCGCTTTTCATGTCTTCTAGACATCTCAAAGAGCTTCACAGAATATACTGTAAAGTTAATTGACTGTATATTTGTGGGCGAAACGCAGCAGCCAATTGGCACAGCAGTGTTCCACAAACAGTTGTGGATTGAAATGACCAATTGTTTTTTTGAGGGATTATTATTAGGTGTGTGGAGTGAGGAAACGCCCAAGGTTTCGCCCTGACTTGCCTGGATTTTACACAGGTCTCATGTTTGTAAGGCGAATGCTCTAACCATTGAGCCATGGGACTCCACATTCCCATTTTTCAGTGCTTCTCAGAGCTGCCAGAATATTTTTGATCTTTCCAAATAAGATTTGGGGACTGTTTGGGAACCAATTAATTGCGCAGAATACAGGTGCAACCACCTCTGTGTTTTATTTTCTGCTGCATTAGCACGAATTTTAGGTGTGCAAACCTATATTTAAAAAAAAGTTGTCAACGAAAGGAATATTACACCTGGGCATTAAATGACCCTATTCAAGTGCAATTGGTTACAAAATAATACAAGAAATCATCATACTTTCAGTTGCAGTGAATTCTTATTCACTCAGCCAATACACTTTTTTTTAGCAAAAGTAAATGTAGCACAAAGAAAACGGGGTGGGGGGAAGAGAAGAAGATAAAAGAAACAAAAGAAATTATATGGTTGGTGGATACAGTGCTGTGCCAAAATCAAACTAGCTCCTTTAAAGCAGCTAACCTCTTTGATGTCCCAGCTCAAGGTGCTATTAATATTGTAAATTCCTGTGTTTGCCTTTTTTTCCATAGTGAAACCATGCACAGATGCATCAAATAATAACCTCAAAGAAAATCTCTGCGCTTATCTGAAATGAGTTCCTGCTGAATGTTCTAATGCATCTTATTGTGAATCTTCCACAAATAAAGCTGCATGTATGAGCTCATGATGTGAATTGGCAGCAGAAAGTCAAAGGCACTGTGGGAAGCTTTTTATCTTCCCAGCAGTCAGATTTCTGGGAACATCAGTGCAGCCACCGTAGTTACCTGTCGATTACTTGTATTTTCCTCCTTCCGAGTCCTACAATCTAAACCACGCTGAAGCATCATTAGGGCCCTGGGAAGAGAATGGGGAGGATTGGACAATTTGCTCTGAAAAGCTGCATGTTGTGAGCTCCCAACACACCATTTTAAACTGTGTGAGTACATTCTTATACAGTCACAATTACCAGTTGAAGAGTATTATCTATAAATTTTCCCATGGCACAAAAAAAGGATAAAAAATATGTTTCTGCATTTTTGACCGAGAAATTAATACCCATGAAAGCAAAGCATTCTCGTGCCTTATCCTGACACATTTTGTAAATCATTTTGCTCAATATAAGTAATATTTTTTTGTGTGTGGGTTTCACCTAGGTGTGAATCTATTCATGCTCAGAGGTCAAAAACATGCCACGATGCCTAGAAATTACTAGTCTTCAATTACAACTAGGTGACAACAAAGCTAGCTCCCCAGGGAACCCTGGCCAACCCCATGGAATGTATTTGTTCTTAGTTAGCTTTATTGTTAAATCTAGTTAAATCTAGTTTGTTCTCATATTATAGTGAGTGATCTGAGAAAAGGTTTGACGATGGAATTCAAAGGATTGAATGACTACATTTTCTCGCTAAGCAAACTAAATATGGAATTATTATATGTTTCTTTGAATAAAAGAAGGAAAATCTGTACACCCAATCTTTGACATATATATTGCAGTGAGATTGTAATTTTAATAATCAGATACTAAAACTAAATACGAGTATAGAATCTGATTCAGTTCACCTCAGTCCTGGAAGAGCCCAGAAAACAATGCCTGGCAGATTACACTTAAAATAGATCTGTAGATCATGAATATGGACGGTTAATACTGTTGGTGAAAAATGCTTGGAAATAAAATCTATCTGAATATGAGCTAGGATAAGTTTTTTGTTAAACAGTCGTACAATGATAAATCTTCTTAGTGGATTACTTTTATAGATTCATCGCTAATTTATTCTGTCAATATTTACTTGCAATAATGTATCTACTAAATTATTTACCACAAATTATCTACCACAAAATTGCTACTTAATGTTACGCAGTTAATGTACCGTGATTACTCAAGGAAAAAAAAGTCTGTTGCCAGTTTCACTGAATTCGTTCACAGAATTCGCCAACAAAATATACAGTCAATTCACTTTACAGTATATTCTGAGAAGCGCTTTGAGACATTTCAAACACGTGATAAGACGCTATATCAAATGCAAGAATTATTATTATTGATGTAGCAATCGATGAGCTGGACAGAACGATTGTTTTGTGACAGATATTGTTTTACAATACTATATAAATCAGAAATTGACCTTTAATAAACACTACATTTCACAATTAGCATTTGCTGGAAAAGGCATATTTGGATTTATTGTACAATTTCATTAGGAGTTTAAAATCACATTGCTATGTAGCATAACTAGAAATCTTTCACTCACCGGGCAGTCTTGAAGTAAATCATTGCTGGGAGCATTTGAAACATGTCATTGTATTTGAAAAATATGCGAGAAAACTTTAACATAAAGCACTTTTTAAAAAAATTTCCCTAGTTACTCTTTATAAATGCTGCCATGAATGACAAGTTAATATGTACCGCATGAAATATTTATTCCTCTCCACGTCAGACTGTCTAGGCATTTGAGGGAGTACAAGAATGTCACTTATTAAGATAAAAGGAAGGAAAGGAAGGTAATCAAGGACATATGTTACATCAGCCAAGGATGTCCTGTTACAACATTCTATTTATTCATAATAGTATAGTAATTACTCTGATCATAAGCTTTCACACAATATGTGTCCATAAGAAAGTTGAAAGCACTCATTTTGTTCTTTAAGTTGGACTACCACAAAATGCTTGATGTATCTGTACTTTCTCAACTCGACTATGGATCATCATATCAAAAATCAACATTTATATAATCAAGGATCGGATGATGAATCATCTGATCATTTTTAATACTGATAATCCTGAAAACTGTTCTTCAAACCTGACATTTGGGCTCTCGCTCACTACTCAATGTTTAATGTCTCACCCAAAGGCCAGCACATCCGACAATGCAACAAAGTCCCAGCACTGCATGGCATGGGAGTTTTGCCTTTGGCTAAATTAGTTTAATGTCACAAAGAACGACTTGAACCCATAACTTTATGATTCTGAACTGAGAGTACTTCCAGCTGAGGCAGATTGCCAGACTTTCAAATGCTTCTTTGGCTTGCTTCAGGTCCCTCACCCGAGTCCAATGGACAAGCCTTGAGCCATCGTCTCCACACTGGAACCCCATCTCAAATGTCAGATGTTTGACTTTAATATGAGGAAAAAGGGTACAGGAGGGAATGAGGGAATAGACCTGTGGAGTATAAGAACTATAGTCTATGGACTAGTTGGGCCAAAATGGTCTGTTTCTGTGCTAGACATTCTTTCTAAATAATTTTGTCCTGATTTGAAAGGCACTATATAAATGTAAATTGTATGTATCCACTGGAACTAGCAAAATCTAGATTTACAGAGAAGCGTGGAAAATATTGTCCCTGGAAGACCCTAGAAGGCCAGAGATGTCTTTGCCAAATCCCAATCCTGTTTATTAGTACTTGGTTTCAGAAAAACCACATAATATGAGCTAATTGCTTAAATTATTTTCAACAAAGACATTGTGGAATACTTAAACACAAACCACTAGTGAGTTTTAATGTAGGTTCAAGAAGTATCTACAAGTATTCAAGAAGCAGATAATCGTTCTCTCCTATTGTGGATAAATGATTTCTTGCTTACAACCACACCAAAGTAATATTATATACTAATATTTAGTTTGTGGTTATAGTTACGCATTTTGTTTATATTTGTTTCTTTTTAAAATTCACAACAAAATAAGAAAAAGATGGAATGCACAAACAATGTCTGTTACCAAAGTGTTTTTTGAGTGTTCAAACCTGATGAATGATTAGCAGAAATAATGATCCTGTCTTCTATAATTACATTAAAATGTGGTTAACATCATCTAATTTTCTACTTAATATGCAAAGATTTCCACTAAATTTGCAGTAAAAGTCATTGGAATGCCATTATTAAAAGAATAAAAATTGCAAGCGCCATTTATTCAGAGAAGGAAAAGACCAGGAATAGATCAAGCTGCTTCATGTTTCTCTGAACAATGTGGCATCTGACTTCACTGTCATTCTTTATTACTTTATCCATGTGAATAATTGCATTTCACTCGACCACAGATAAAAATTAGATTAAGAGGCTTTGGTTGGTAAAATAATGGTGTTTATGAGATTTGTTAAGTTAAGCTTTCAAACCAATTAATAGTATTGCCATATACCTGTGGCTATTCCATTATACAAGTACAATTCATACTCATACATACCTGTTTGAGAAATGGCTTTCTTAAAAAATAACTACAGTAAAATGATTCCAATGCATTCATCTCTTGTGCAAGATATTTATTGAGAAAATTAGGGTTTCTACTAATTAGATTTATTAGTTGTGCAAAAAAAGGCATCGAAAATATTTGGAAAAAAAGTTTATTTGATTCTCATCAAAGTATAAATCAATGTGAGTATAAATTCAATCTATTCTGGAATTCGAAAGCTCAGTATAAATAAATACACAGTACAGACTTTTCATTTATCTAGAAACTAACCTCTATTTCCAGGAATTTCAATCGAGTTGGAATCGTGCAGTGTAAATTTGTACCACAATTACCCTGGAGTCCACCAGATGAAGTGTGCCACTTGTCTCTAGGCAACAGGAGTGAAGTACAGTGACATGACATCTCTGCAATGTCCATGCTGTGCACTTTACAGCTGAGTTTTTGTTAAGTTGCTCTGAACACATTAACCAAACTAACAGATATGTGGTACTCTATACAAGTGGTTCAGCATCAGTAATTCAAAGCAGAGTAACTTCAAATACAATCTTGTGTAACTGCACAGATTTGCAAATGTAGTATTGCAGCAATGGTCACGGTGATCGGAAATGATGAGAAAGAAACTTGATGAAACTAGTAATTACAGTATTGTCTGTTTCTGTAGTGTTTGAACAACAAATATAACACAGATGTCATTTTTTTTTTTCAAAACTGTTTCGTAAAAGTTAAGTTCTTATCAGCTTTAACTGACCACTGATGTTTACGGTGATGGTGGTTAGTGGTGTTTTCAATGTGAGCCTCTTAGCAGTACTGTTTTGTGCACAGGATAAAGGCAAATGATGCTGAAAACAGAGGGATAGAGTGCAAAGAAATACAACACAACAACTTTGATTTATATAGCGCTCTCCATGCTGGACGGCTTCTCAGAGCGCCTCACAATAGTGGATACCGGGACTGAGCCAGGGGCAGGGGCAGAAAGGTGACCAAAGGTGTGGTCGAAGAGAAAGGTCTTCAGCTGGGACCTGAAACTGGGAAGAGAGGGGGCGAGGCGAAGGGAATGAGGAAGGGAGTTCCAGAGCCTCGGGGCGTAGTGGCTGAAGGCACGGCTGCTGAGGGTGGAGCAAAGGATTCGGGGGACGTGGAGGAGGCCAGACCCAGAGGAGCGAAGGCAGCGGGTGCTGGGTTGGGGGGGAGAGGAGATCAGAGAGATAGGGGGGTGCAGAGGAGTGGAGGGATTTGAAAACAAGGGTGAGGATCTTGAAGTCGAATGTGGTTGCTGTCAGCCTAAGCATCTTCCCTAGCAATAGGACAGTACTGTAGCAAAAGTATCTTCTGTAGCTTCTAAAAACTTTTTCAGAACAACTGCACGTTATTTCCTTGCTGTTCGTACATGCACAATTGTAAAATATTCCCGAAAACATCCGTTTTACTTTTGCTCCAGTTACCTCTTCAGTTCCTTTGGAAGCTCTTTATAGGTGAGTAGTGTTGTACAGAGAGAAGACATGTTTCAGCTGTTCAATCTGGCAGCAGTAATAGAATGGGAAGTGCACAATGAAAATCACTAACAAAACAAACGAAGCAGAATATAGTCAGCTTTGTGATGTAAATGGTGCGATTTAACAGCAGCAGGGACAGAAGCCTTCTGATCAGCAGAATTGATTCTTGAAGTCATTCTGCAATGTTAAAAAGGTGTTGTTTGAAAAAAAACACTATGAATGGGACTGACCGAGAGTAACTATTCCATGAACTCTTGCGGGAGGCAAATGTTTTCATTTTATTTACATCATTTACAGGCCCATCACCGAGGGGGAAGCAGTTGCCCCACCCCTATTTTTTTTGATAAAGTACCTTGTATACTGTATATAGTTCTGTATGCAATTTTGTGTTTGATTGCAGTAACGAGTGTTGTAGAATGCAATATCAGTCATGTGGCTATTATGAAGGCATTGTGTACTAGACAGTTAGAAGCCTTTGTATAATGAGAAGAATTGTAGAACATCTACAGTAAGAGTCTGATTACATCATTTTAAACTGCCTTTTGTCTTGCTGCTGGTTAGCTGGTGCTTTGGTTTTAATTCCACTTGACAGTCAAAGTCACAGAAGTAACACACTAAGGTAATGGACTGACCTATCTACACCCTACACAGAGCTTTTTTAATACTTTGTTCTCATAGTGAGTCATTGTCAGATTCGATGTCAATCAGTATAGAGACCTTCAGACCTTAATGCTCATTTACTGGTAAAACATACTAGCCGTGCTTCTACATTATGAAGATGGGCTGTCAAAAAGTTGAAATGCCTCTTTTGTTACTAACCTTCTGATCAGCATTGTCATGGTTTTTGCCAATTATGGTTTGCTATGAAATAGCTTGTTCACTGCTTTATAATAGTCTTATTTGTAGAAGAGAATGGTTTTGTAAATCAGTATTCATCTAAACAAAAAAAACTAAGCGACTCACATCTTCTGTGCAGTTAAAACAAAACTATAAAGGCCCTAAAATTATGGTGCATGATTGTCATTATGCAGGATTTGAGCTCCAGCCAAAACTTATAGTCATTATTTTCTTCCTTGTGTCAAAAGTTATTGACTGAAAAGCCATACTGAGACCATCCTTAATTAATGTACAATTCAAAACCAAATCACTCTTGAGTAATTGGGATGAAGGTGAATAATGCTGCACATATGACATGACCTTTCAGAGTGCAAATTGCTATAAGTTTAAAACGTATGCGCTAGAATTCTGTTAAATATTTTAAAAATTAAATCAGCATTTTTTTTTGAATTGTTCATTCAAAATAAACCGAGTATTATTTGAACTATTATGCAACAAAAGGAATTCTGTGAGTTTCCCACCGTGCTAATTTGATGTCACCATATTGTTGCCATCATTGAAACTTTTCTTTTTAAAAAGTGCAACTTATTTGTGTGGATAGTTAGTGAAGTTTCGGTTAGTTTCTTATTTAATTAATTAACTTTAAATTGTAGCTAAATATGCTCCTGCATACAAATCTGCTTCACCTGAACTTTCAAGCTGATTAGATGTAACAAGCCAGCCAGGGTGCAAGCATTTTGAAAGAGTAAATTGTAGGTAATAATAATCCTTACATTGATGTAGTGCCTTGTATCGTCGAAACATCTTAAAGCGCTTTACAGGAATTACTGTAAAGTGTAGTGATCGTGTATTTTGTAGCTGAACGCAGCAGCCAATTTGCTCACAGCAATATCCCATAAACAACCATGAAGTGAATGATCAATTTTATCAAGGGGATTGTTGGCCAGGACAGCGTGAGAAACTCGCTACTCTTTTTGAATAGTGCCATTACTAACGCCTTAAACATCCAAACAAAAAAGTCGAAAAAAGCACTCTGAGACACCATCCGGCATGGAGGGCACTATATAAGTTGTTGTTGTCTATTCCATAGCATTGACATTCCTTATCCTAAAACAGCTGACATATCACAAAAAATACACCAAAAGAGAAACAATATCAAATACTGTTCACTCTTGTTTTAAGGGTACAATATAATGTATATATTTGTATAGTGCCTTTAATGTCATGAGGATACTTCAGCACTTTTTTTAAAAAAATGCTTAGATGGGGACCCAAACTTGGGGTTAATGGGGGGGGGGGGGGGGAAAGATGTGTGGCCAAAAAGGCAAATTTTGAAATGCATGAATGAGGGGAGAGAGGATAGTTAATGTTCTTTGGTTTTAATCACAAGAAAGGTTTCACTGAAGTAGGCCCTTTGGACTATTCAGTCTTACGCTTCCACATTTGCTGGCTCCACCTATTAGAACAGCAATATTGGAGGATTTTATTTCTAGTAATAAGAGTAGCTTCTTCTAAGCAAGTGCCTAAGTACTAACGGTTGTTAAAATATCTGCATTATTTGCCAGAACAGCTGTTTCTTAAATGATCGTTGTCGTGAATAGATGGTATATCCCTAGGGTCCTGGGAATAGTAGTGACATTTATTAAGTGCTATTACATTCTGCATACCATCGTACCATCTTAGTTTTTAAAGGAAATAAGGATTACAGATAATGACAGGATATTTCCTTGACTAAACTATGAAGTTTAGCTCAAATAAACTGAAGTATGGAATCTATTTTCTTGGGATCAATCCAAAGCCCAACTGCATGGTTGTCTGTTTATTCTCATAATTGCCCTTGCCTCTTGCTGTTTTGCTAAGGATTAGCATTCTAGATAAATTCCGGGTTCATTCTGATTCTGTTGAGATTAGCAAACATTTCAGTTACTGCTTTGCAAGGTTTACTATCTAGAAATCTTTATTAATAATAGGTGAGGCTTTACCTTTCAGACACACTGCAATGTGTTAGCTAGAAAGGTTTAAAATATGCCGGCTATTTCCTTTCCGAATCAGGTGAAAAATATGATGTCATGATTTGCTATCAAATTGCCCTTTGTTTTGAACACTCCACCCTCCATTTCCAGGGGCCTTACATCTCCAACTCCCTCATCTCTTTCAAGGTACGCCTCTAAAGGTACCTCTTAACTTGCTTTCGGTCATCCAACCCTCCTCACCCCTCTCAATCTCCTGTCTTCAGCTCCATTGCCCAGTTCGAATTGTCGAGCTCTTTGGAACCTTCTTCCCATGTAAAAGGAACTAAATAGGTGTCAATTGTATTTTCTTAAAAGTCACTTTTACAAAAAAAAATGTTTATTTTGTGCTTGACTGTCGGTGGGGTTGAGATACAAAAGAAAATTCTGGAGAGTAAAGATTTTTTTGCAAGGATGAGGATAATTAGTTCCAAAGCCTTCACAGTTTTAATGAGATGCCTAATAGCTTTAGCAAGGTAATAGTGTATTTACTTTTCCTTAAGGCTTTACATCAGACTATTTACTGGCAAAATAACTTTCAAATTGTAGTACTTGGGTACTTCTGCAAAGTTTAGAGTGAGTAAAAGCTTGTTGCAATGTGTCTGGTGGAGTTTTGCATTCTGGATGTAATGAGTGTCTGAAAATGTTATGGGAGACCTTGGGAGATAAGCACAGAAAAGATGGTATCAGAAAGCCTACGCATTGCTTATGAATATGTACTGGGTAATGAATGTAGAACTGTGATGCATGCAACATATGATAATGTTTTTGCCCTTGTTGTTTACAGGTTGATAAAAATTAAAGAGTGGGTGGACAAGAATGACCCAGGATCAGTGGTTATACCTTTCAGTGGGTCAATGGAACTCAAGTACACGGAAATGAACGAAGAAGAGATGAAAAAGTTTATTGAAGAAAACAAAACGCAAAGGTTAATAAGCATTTATTAGTCTCCCAAATTTTAACATCAATTTTCACTCGTGATGTCGGTCACAAATCATTTCAACCATCTGGTTATCAGGGCTCTGTGTGCTTTAAATTATGGAGTAGGGAGCTATGGGATTATAATTTTGAGCTTCCAGCCCATCATATGATGCTTTCCAAAGTCCTTGTTCGTGTTTTTAAACAAATTACTTTTACTCAGTGTATTTGTTTCTTCTTCTGTCTGCTTGGGGTCAGTTTAATGGAACATCTGTAATTATCACATCAAATATGACTGATGCTGTTTTATGTGCATTTACTTTTGCGCCCATCTCTCCTTCACTCCTTTCCAACCTCATCACTCACACGAAGCCCACAACCTGCTGCCTCTGCCCTCTCCATACCAAGGTACTATGACCCAGTTACTCTTCTTACTGCTGCTGCATATAGTCAATCTATCCCCTTGTCCAATTCATGTTTGGTATGGCCTATTTCCATTTCCCTGTCTGGCCTATTCCAAGTTACATCTCCGCACCAGATCCTTCACTTATAAGAAGGGCACTATGAAAATGCAAGTTGTTGTATAATTGTATGTCATTAATAATATGATATAGCTTGTTTCATGCCTGGAGGATTTCTCAAAGAGCTTCACAAGATATACTCTTAAGATATATGCCTGTATTTTCTAGGTGGACACGGCAACCAATATTTGTTGTTTATTATGCTAGTTACTCCTATGCTCATTATTCTTTTACACACTTGTTGCCGGTTGTTACCTCCAGTCACTCACCCTCGTGTATTTTCATTACCTCTCATGCTAATGCTCCTTTAGTTGTGCCTTGCTTAGCACTCCCTCTTCCTTCTCGTCCTTAAGCATGTCCTTAGGCATCTCCCTCCCTCCCTCCCTCCCTCCCTCCCTCCCTCCCTCCCTCCCTCCCTCCCTCCCTCCCTCCCTCCCTCCCTCCCTCCCTCCCTCCCTCCCTCCCTCCCTCCCTTCCTTCCTTCCTGGAGCTACGACTCTGCTGCTCTTTTTATTCATCATTTAATGTTGCTCTATCTTCCGTGGAGTAATTTTCTGGCTGGCTTGGCTAATCCCCTTCCTCAGCAGCAGACAAACAACTGAGTGTGAAACTCTCCCATCTATCCTTTTCCTGACACCTCGCCACCAATTGCAATATGTCCAACCGAAACTCTACCCAGTTCATCCAATCAGAGCAAAGTGGGTGAGTAACACTCACAGGTTTCTTCACCAGCTGAATCCCAACTATAGGCTGTCATTTTTGAACTCTTGATATACATGTTGGTAGGACCCTCCAGCTGCATCATTGAACATGTACATTTGCTCTCGTTGTAAATGACAAAAAGCAATTATGATTCTGCCGAAGCCCTAAAGAAAGACAATAAAAACCGTACTTTTAATATACAGTTGTCTGTCCCCATTCAGTCAATCAATTTATTTATCGTAGAATCTGTACCGTATTAGCACTTGTGTGTATTTTGCCAGACCCCAAAACCTTGTTTGAATTTAAACTGAAATGTAATGATCATAGATGTCAGAAAAAACATTATTAAAAATTTGTGATTTCAGCTCATTGCCAAAGATCATCAAGACTGGATTCTCAGCGCTCCAGCTTGAATACTTTTTTACTGCAGGTCCCGATGAAGTGCGAGCGTGGACCATAAAGGTACGTTTCGCAGTCTGTTGTCAGCCATACACAGTTCCACGCTGTTGAATTGAGATTCATATCACTGACTTTTAAGTTTGTCACGGCAGTGGTTAGCTAGTCATTATAGATGAGGTTTTGTCCATGTTAACTTTAATTATTTGTGAGCTGTTGAACGGTGAAAGTGGGGTGCATTGATTGAGGTAGGCAGCAATTGATTCTGCCTATTACATAGCAGGAATTTCTTCATCCTGCAGAATCTGTCTTCCCTCCTCCTGTGGTCAGAGATAAGGCACCCCAGTATTGTGCTTGCTTAATCTGTGTGACTGGGTTTGTCGCCAGTGAAATTGATGTCGCTTTTCATTTGGTATTTGCTAAGTTTGTTTGGGTTGTGTGGGTGGCTTCTTCTCCTGCCTCACTTGACTATCGTTTTCTTAACCTACAAGTATTGTATCAATACAATTAGTTACATGCAAAGTATTTTTGTTTTATTATTGTCAACGCCAGACTCCTTATTAATTACAGTTTTATACTTAGATTTTTATGCTGATTTCCTATCGAAGGTTAATGTTTGCAGTAAGGTGCACTAAGATGTTTTTTTCAAATGCATTTAACTGAAAATTTGCTGGATGCAATATAAAATATCCTATTGGAAATGTTGCAGACAGACTGAATGATTCATATAGATTACAGTCTAATAAAGCATACTAAATCCGCATATACGGGTGATGCTGCTTTTATTCTCAAAATAATTTAATTGATGTACAACGACATTCACTGCATTTAAATGTAAATTTATTGTGTCCTGTTATTCTTAAATTGATGTAAATGTTGTCATTTAAAACCCCCCACTAACTATACATCCGTAACCTTTCTCTAGTTAATGATAATGGCAGCCATGCAGTTTACCAGTAGTAAATTTCATGGTACTTGTCCAGCTGAGATTGCTCTAACTGTTAGTGCCTTGGCTCACAGGACTGAGGATATGTCAACATGTCCATGAGTTTCATTGATGATCAGTCTGTTAGGCTTGCTAATGTCAGAGGATTTGGGTATTTTTGCCAGAAGCGTGTCCTTGGAGCTAATTGTCCCTTAGAAAGAGAGTGAAAGTAGAGTAGACGTCTCCGGATTCGAAACGTGAAATGCAGAAACGTTTGGTTATATGATGAGCATAAATAGTCAACTTGAGTTACCATTTATTCTCCAGTTAAATCACTTAAGTTTATTCGTTTTAACGTCGCTCCTCTTCCTCCATTACTCCTGCACTTGCCAGCTGCATTGGGCTCCACCATTGTTAAACAATCGGAGATGCCGCCCGTAGTGGAGAGCGATATATAAATGCAAGTTGTTATGATGAATTGAGGGAAATGACATCCTGACCTATCAATGCATGAGCACTTACTGGCTGCAATGCATTGCGGGAAACTTGAACCATCAAAGCACACGCAGAAGTTAATTTCCTGCGATTCAATACAATTCCAATGCTTGTCATTAAGTCCGCATGCGGTGAAGGTTCAAGACATATTTCTTTCCATATTATCATCGTATTCTTTGACTGTTACCCGTCTGTCTGTCGCTCTGCTCAGGGATTACGATTGTTATTTCAGAGAATAGTGTTGTCTTTCTCCTGGTTTCACTATACTTTTATTCTTGTCATGATTTAGCCCCAAATTCAAATTGTTTTCCTATTCCCCTTTCTAATGGTTTGTTGTTTCTTTTAACATTTTTAATGCAGTTTTAATATATGGGGTGTAAAATTACCATTTGCTTTAAGGCACTTTATTTTTTCATATCTTTAACCACACAAAAACTTCCATTTAACCAAAAAGCAGACTTAATTTTCACTTTTGACTTATTTTATTGTTTTCCCTGTTGAATTACACATGAAAAATCCCATTTGGGGTGCATGGTAATTTACTTCCCATTGATTGTTATTAATGTAGTTTCATTCAGACATTCTGTTTAAGTAGCCTTGATTTAATGTTTCAGGGACATTTAGTCAGGTAAGCATCACTGAGTAACTATATTAACTCAATATATCTTTTATTATGAAAACTGAATTTTGTAGTGCCAGGCACTTTACCGTGCTCTGTTAAGCAACCTTGAGGTCACCATTATGTGTTGAGATTCTTGGTATAGCCTTTTTGACAGTGTAGACCCTTATAATTCAGCATACGGACAATTACATAATATTGTATTCCTGTCCCCCTATATAAACTTGAACTTTGATTTATGGTAGTTGCACTTAACAGTGCTCTATTATCTGTTATTATCCTTCAGATGAGACATTAAACCGAGGCCCAGTCTGCCTGTTTAGGTGGACATTTAAAGATCCCATGGCACTATTTGAAAAGAGAATGGAGTTTCTGCTGGTATCTTGGCCATTCACTTCATGGCTATTTATGGGACATTGCTGAGCATAAATTGGTGTGCCATTTTTGGCGAAAAACACAGTCAGGCCACTTGATAGTATATCCTGTGAAGTGCTTTAGGATGCGATGGGCACTATACTAAATGCAAGGATAATTAATAATAAAATGAAATTACTTATGTTTTGTAGATCGCAATAGATACCAGTAATGAAATGAACTGCAGACTTTGCGATAAAATGTTTCAGTCTTCTCTTGTTTTTTGTACCTAAGAGCTACTTTAGGCTCACAAGTTTAATGGAAAGAATAAGCAAATAAAGCTTTATTAACAAAGCTGCCCAATTTAAACATGAAAACAATTGTACAGATAAAGCGCATCACTCTTCGTCTTCATCTATCTGCCTGACAAAGCATCAGAAATTCTGCAATCTTTTGTTTCTTGAGAATTTAACATGCAGTTTTGCTCTTGTGTAAAGCTATAGGAATGACGAACACATCATTTTGTGCAAATCACATTTAAACAATATTTTATTGCATTATTTAGGATTCTACAGCATTATTTATTTACACTAATGCAGCAGTTTAATCATAATTACATATTTTATGTAGCATATATTTTGGTATCAATCTTTGTTTCAAATATGAATCTTTTAAAAGTAGTTTTATAAGAATATTCAGTTGATAGTTTTCTATTCCGATTTTGAGTACCAAATGTTTGTACAGTAAAAGCCCGTTTATCTGTGATCTGATCAACTGTAACTTCCGTATAACCCATACCTCAAAAAAAAGGTCCGCATTCAATTAACCGGAATTTATCCGGCACAATGTTTTTTTTAAAAACAATTGTGTGTGTTTTCGGCCGAATATCCGGCACGCGCTTGGCTGGATAAACCCTTGGCCGAGGGTGCCGGATAAACAGGCTTTTACTGTATTGTGAAAATGCAGCATACAAACCTTGTTTAACATTTTGAAAAATGCTGTTTGCCCTTTTTGGGTCAATAAATTCAATTATAGTCTCAGCTCATGTAACCAAAACATTACCTCAGACACCTTAAATGAGAAGAGATGTAGCTGAGGCTCACAAGGACAAGATTACTTCATCTAAAATCAATACTAGCTTGGAAATCTGTATCAAAAATTGCTGCTTTGCATTGATAACAGGGGTGACTTTATCTGCAGGTTGCTAAATGGGTATCCTAATATCAGGATAAGACTGATTGTATACCTGACATGCCAAGTGATATAAAGCAAAGTTTCTCTGAACCTTGATACTGTATCAAAGAGACATGTGGCACTCCTGTAATCCATCTTCCTAAAAACAATTAATTTTGCTTTGGTCTCTTACTGACAGAAAGGGACGAAGGCACCTCAGGCTGCTGGTAAGATCCACACAGATTTCGAGAAGGGCTTCATTATGGCCGAAGTAATGAAATTTGAAGATTTTAAAGAAGAGGGTACTGAAACCTCTGTCAAGGTGAGACTTCTATTGCAGCTTTTTTAGACGTTTCTTTGAATTAAGAGAAGTCTCTAGTGATAAGTGACTGTGGCAGTCACTTTGAGTTTTAGAAAAGACGGCTGATACAAATGCACTGTGCTTGTACACTGGGGAAAGAATTATCCTAGTTCTGTTGCAAAGTCTTGGCAAGGTAACTGAATCCAGGAGTGAGTGATAGCCAAAAAAAAGTCTGAACGCTATTTCAAAACAAAGCCTACAAAGCCTCAAGGAAAAGTTTATTCTTTACAAAACCAGTTTGACTTTTTAAAAAATTGATTTTGTTACTTTAAAAGGCTAATTCTCAGCCATGAAAACTTCAATATTAATTCGTTGGATAAACGGTACTGTTTTTGCTGTAATTTATTGTTTTAGCTAGTATTTTAATAACTATCATTTGCAATGTTTTTATCAATGCCAATAAATTGCCCTCTTAAAATGTACAGAAGGGATTGTTGTTTAGCTGTAATGTGGCTGCTAGAATCTCAGCTGTCTTGAAAATAACATATACTTTGTATTATTGTTTATATTTTCTGCTGATACAATTCAATATTCTCATGTGTGTATTGCATCATATTTCTTGCGAAAAACAACAACAAAAACTTGCATTTGTATAGTGGCCCTCACACAGGGTAAGGCGCCAGAGCACTTGACAGTGGCGGAACAACGCCCAGACGGGGGGAGGGGGGAGGCCCGATCTGAAGATGGGGAAGGAAGGGGCAAGGCGGAGGGATAGAGGAAGAGTTTCCCAGAATTTCGGGGTTTAGTGGCTGAAAATGCGGCCACTGATGGTGGAACATAGAGCATGAGGGCCAGGCAAAGCAGCTCACCAAATCATAAATATTTGTAAAACATTAACCAGTAGTTTCATGCATTTAATATCAATATGATGTTAAAAAATGTTTGGCTGTGCCTTTAAATTAAAACACTTGATTGTTCTTAATGTACAGTTGATATATTAATTAAATCTCACAGAATAATGGATTAGTTTTCTAAGGGTAATTTTGTTCCACTTGTGGGAGGGAATAACCATCACTACAAAAAACTGACATACAAAATTTACCTTAGATTTAACCAATGCAGATTTTGAGATCTTAAAAAAGTTAAACAATAAGTATATTTTAGGTGAATAATTACAAAAGACAGATGTAGCTAATCTGTTCTACATTCTAAACACTAGATGGCAGGTTCAGTACAAAGACAAGTTTTATAACCTACAATATTGATGAACATAAATAAGTATATATTGCTTCTATCAAATTCACCTTTCAGTTATTCAGCTGCACAGAAGTATTTGGAGCTGGTAAATGTAAAAATGTTTATACCTTCACTGTGTAATAATGTTCCTATAGTTATTATGCCCATGTTCCTATAATTAAATTTACTTGGCTTTCTCCAAAGTACTTTTCAGTCTATACTTTTAATAAGAATTGTTACAATTGATATAGTATCTTTCACATCGGGAAGATGTCTCAAAGTGCTTCACAGAATATGCTCTTCTGTATTTACTGTATTTTATGAGTGAATGAGGCAGCCAATTTCTACTCTGCAGTGTCCCACAAATATCCATGAAGTAAATGACCAATTTTAATTGGGGAATTGTTGGCCAAGACAAAAAAGAAACTCCTTTCTCTTTTTCGATAGTGCCATTGGTATCTTTAATGTCATCTGAAACAGGCAGGTGGTCCTCGGTTTAACGTCTCATTCAAGGCCTCACCGCTACATTTGAATCTCAGTTTAAGACTACATGAGTTCCAATCCCAACATGGGGCTTGAACCCACAACCTTCTGTCTCTGAGGCAAAAGTGCTGCCAACTGACACATTCCTCATTTTAAACACTCAGAGATGCTACCCTGCATGAAGGGCGCTATATAATTGCAAGTTGCTGTTGATCCTAATTGATCACCCCTACTATATGTTCAAAGTAACAGACACCTACTGCACTGATTTTTTGTCTTGTAGAACAATATATTTTACGATACAAAGGAGTGAAAAGTACAACTTATCTACACTGTGAAACTCCACAGTGCTATACAATTGCCTGATATTATCTATATGTAATTTGGGAAGAGGCAAAAGTTGGACCAAATTTATAAATGACACAACCATAGAATGCTGGAGTTATAGGTGAAGATATGATGACCCAGAAGTCAGTCATTTTAACTTCCCGTAGTAAAATATACAGGTTGGTGACGACGGCACTTCCTGTTTTATGTATGCACAGAATTTGTTAGTAGAAACCCAATGGCCTTGTGTATGTTCAGTGAAACTGACTATTGTGCCTCGATATAGTGGGTTGGAATTCTATTTGATCAACCACTCTATTAAATAGGGCTCCACTCAAACCCACAAACAAGATTCTAACTGCGCAAACAATGCCAATTTGTAGAGAGAAAAAATCCCAAATATTTCAATGGAAAATGCTGATTGATCTAACTTTTTTTTAAATCAGTGATTAGTCAACTATCTTGAGTTATATATTCTCAACAACCAAATGACAGCTGGGTTTCATGTTGTGGCTTCTAATTGTAAATCCCCAAATATAAAAACTTACTGCAAATTCTGAATGGTTAGATTGCAGTTTATAATAGATATCTCTGCACTTGGACATTTGAACTGTTTTCTGAAGTGGTCTATTTTTGTTTTCAAGGAATGAAAACATTTGTAACGGCTTTCTAGTTTTATATTTCTCATTGTATATTTTTTGTTTCACCTTGTTCTTTCAATTGCCTTTCCTTTTGTTTGGCTTGGGGCTCCTGCTATGTTTCTTTGCCACTTCATCTCTCCCAGGCCTGTACTATCTTAACTGCAGGAACAGCACTGGCATATTATGCTCAAATCCAATGGGTCCCAGTAATTTGGAGAAAGCTTTACTTTATCTATTACAGTTGAGCTGCTTCCAGTACAAAAGCACAAAGCTTCAATCTGGGTCTACCAACAATCCTAACAGCCATGTCCAGGCATCCCCAAGGTGTAGGGCCTGCAGCATTCAAACACGACAGAAGGATAGTTAATCTGGTGTCTTTTGAATAACATTGTCAGCTCCAATTTATAATTGGCATCATCAGTGCAAGGTCCTAGACACTCATTCAGTTAAATTCTCGACTTCCAACCAGTGGGTCACATCCTAAATGTCTCAGGGATAACCACTATGGCTACCTCTACACCAATCCTCAATCAGACTCAGATTAAGGGTGAAGGTGACATGCTTCTAGTTGTGAGTGAGTGAATGAATGAATGGTCCAGTTGAGTAGGAATTATTTTGCCTCAGCTTTCACAACTGATTAGGAAAGTAAGATCCATCCCACAAACAGCCACAAATGAATGACCAATTTTACTTGACAAAGTGAGTGGGGGGGTGGTTTGTTGGCCAGATTTAGTTGCAACCAACAAAAAGGAAGCCAGATTAACACTATAATAATGTCTAATAATAATAATCCTTGTATTTGATATCGCACTGTTCACGTCTTCTAGTTGTCTCAAAGCACTTCACAGGATATACTGTAAAGTAAATTGACTGTATATTTGTGGACAAAAAGCAGCAGCAAATTGCGTACAGCAGTGTTTCACAAACAGTCGTAGATTGAAATTATTTTTTTCAGGGATTATTATTAGGCATACGGAGTAAGTAAACTTGCCCAAGGTTTCACCCTGCCTGGCATCGAACCCAGGTCTCTCACTTGTAAGACGAGTGCTCTAAACTCTGAGCTACTCCACAACACGTAAAGAACAAGGGAATGGGATTGAGTTTGATAACTCCAATGGAGGAGCCACTACAGTATGCACAGTGGGATTAGTTTCTCTGCTGTAACCATTTGTGTGATAAACACAATGTAATACTGGACATTCCCTGTGGGGGAGTAAATGCTGACACTGTCCAGCTCACTCCTGTTTGAATTACACTGTGATTTAGTTGATCACAGTTGCATTATTGATGAGATTCATACAAAATGTTGACTGTCCTAATCTAGACTGCACAACAAGGGGAAAAGATGGAAATCAAAATTACAGTGCAGTTGTTTTGCCACTCTGAACAAATCTAATCACACCATATGCACATTTTAATACAAATATTTTTCTTTCTAATGTAGCGCTTAAATTAAGATAAGTATCCTGAATTATGCTCAACTGTATGGATGTATTGAAGGTATATTTATTTAGTCATCATATTTTGTGATTTAATCTTCTAGGGATTGCATGAATGATTCTAATACCAAAATGAACGGACACTAAATAGAATTTTATTGGTTATTGTATTCAGATGTAGAGACAAACATGTTTATCAGTGCAGTCACCTATTCTTGGTGGCAGCAGATGATCTTTTCAAAGATCCTGCTGAAAATATATGAAACTCAAAAGCTGGGAAACCCATTCAGGACTCGATGGGTTTAATATATACTGTGTGGAGAAGCTGTAAGCTGAGCCTATCTAGTAAAGTTATAGTAGACAAGCATTCTGTGTATGCCACTGATTTGACTAATAACACTTAATCTTTGTTCTGTGAACTCGCACACTGAATGGCTCTGTGTGGGCTTTGTAGTCTATAGGGATGTTGCATTATTAGCAATCATATCTGGTTGTGAAATGCTGGCCTCTCCAGATGGCTGCTTTCAAGTGCAAATGAACTGGTTACACACCATCTAGCTTAATACATATTTAGGATTCACAAATAGCCATTGAATTTTTTAAATACTATTTCTTCAAGTAATAAGAATGGATTAAATAGTCCCTGGAGCATCCGATGAACACTGAGTCTTTTAATTAATTGTATGTTGAAAAATACAGTGTGTAAACTAATAAACATTACTATTGCTAGTTTGTTTTTTTTCCAAAATATTTAAACCTGTCACTGAAGATACCATATGTTTTGCTTTGCATTTGTTTTTCTACTGTTTTAATATAATCTGGCAAATCATTGTACAGTATTACTACTTTATTTGCTTACAATTTATCAGTTAAAACGGCCATTTGTATTTATTTAACGTTTACCACATTGCTTCTTCATCTGTTCCAATTTTCTTTTAAAACGACGTTACTAATATTTTGAATAGAAATTTAAAACAATCGTGCACAAGCAATTGGGCACAAATGATTGTGGTAAAAACACCTCAGGTTTATTGTTTAGTAAGGTTTATGTTAAGAAAGCTTATTTCAAGTGATCTGGGGCTAACTGAAACGTTTCCTCTCCTTCCTGTTTAACACTATTAAGATCAAACTGTAACAAAAAAAGTACTATAGGTAGGTGGCTGAGACGAACACTTGCAATATTCTACAACATGCTTCTGTACTGGTCGCATTCTAGATTTGCATCTGGTAATTTTCCACATTGATTTCCAATCATAGAGGAGCCACAGAGGGTTGGGTGGGTTAAAAGGCGGCAAATGGATAGGGCTCTTTTAAGGAAGGCGGTGAAAATGAGAGCCGAGTTGTACTGTTTCTCTCTCAAACGCCTACAACAACAACAACTTCAATTTATATAGCGCCCTCCACGCTGGACGGCGTTTCAGAGCGCTTTACAATAGCTGATCCCGGGACCAAGCCAGGGGCAGGGGCAGGGGCAGAAAGGTGACCAAAAGCGTGGTCGAGGAGAAAGGTCTTCAGCTGTGACCTGAAACTGGGCGTTCAGTTCGAGACTATCAACGACAGCCTCGGAATAAATTGAGTATCTAGTATCTTGGTGGTGGTATTGGAAGGACTTAAAAGTGGGGATGGAGGGGGAAGATACTCTACAGAGCTCTGTAGTCATACCATGGAGAAAAACATGCTTTAAATAGCTATGGAGTGTTATGCTAAGAGTTAATAAACACTCAATGAAGACTGCAAATGAATAAACTGCTAGATTTGCAAGTGATATGGGGGTGGGAGGAGAGAGAAGTCTTATCTGGATCTATTTGTGAGTGATCTGTAATTTCTGTCTTTACTTTTATATTAGTAATAAATAATCCTTGCATTTGATTTAACACCTTATCAAGTTGAGAGTTCTCAAAGTGCTTCATAGCGTAGTGTATTTCGTAAAAATAAGATGCCTATTTCATTTAGTCACACAATCTGTGAAATATGAATCAGAAATAATCCAAAATATCTGCCCTTAAGCAAAAAAAACTCCTGGTCCTTCTATTTGAAGGAAACCTAACATAAATATTTTCAAATAAATGAAATGTCAAGCAGCAGTTGTATTTGCATATGTTTACAACATTCAAAACTGAAACTGCAATATATTTGTCTTGTATTTGACTCGCCTATGTTGGGATGGTTTGATGATATGTACTGTTGTATTGTTTGCAGGCTGCCGGAAAATACAGACAGCAAGGCAGAAATTACACAGTTGAAGATGGAGACATTATCTTTTTCAAATTCAATACTCCACAACAGGCGAAAAAGAAGTGAATATAATGTATGGCAGAATTGTGTCACATGCAATAGGTCAGAAAGCCCAAGACATTGCACACAACCAGACTTGCAAATAAAAAGACTTGATTATTCTGTTACCTGGCCATGTAAGAAGTATATTAATACCTGATAAGATTTGGCTCATATCAGGAATATGCTCATGCATTGTTGCATATGCGTGGATCATCTGTATTTCTAAAAACAAGTGAACTATTGAATTTGTTAATTTTTGGATGCATTTGACTGTAAATCATGATTCAGGCTTTCTAGGCAATGGGGCCTGTACTACCTTTAATTGTATCCTCATGTTTGTCCTGGACTAAGATAATGCTACTCCAGTGAAATGTAGGTTCACTAAATGTCGACAGCTTTTAATTTAAGATTAAACCTCCACTCCAAATTGGAACATTTCGAGAACCATATAACTCTCATGATACTTCATTAATCTCCATCACTAGATGCCAAACCTGACACATTTGACAGAAAAGACAATGGCATTTGTTCCTTTCTGAATCTACAGATAATGCATGTTTTACAGTACTCCAGATGTTTACAGTCAATAAAACATTTGACAAAAACAGTCTTGGTGTGTTTGGGGATGTCTGTATTGACTGACTGTGGTGTGTTAAATGTGATATGGCACCTGGTCGTTGCTGATTACAGAATTTAAAGACGTGTGTATGATACAGTAACTGGCAGTGTGGGGCAGCTCTTATTATATTTCAGAAGTGGTTCTTTTCATTAAAAGATAAAGATTAGGTTACTGATGATTTATTGAAAGCTTGAATAGGTGGACAGACATCGTGAGGCAAATACTTTCATGTCTGTATTATAGGTTCATGATCGAGAAGGGTGCAATGCCGAAGCATAAATTATGAGGTTTTTTTTTGGCGATGATATTTTTCTTGTACACCTCGGAAATCCAGCTGAGTGGGTTTCTTTTATTCCTTTACAGTTAACCTCTACATCATTTATAAATGCATTGAAGGGTGTTAGTTGTTACAGCTGTTATATATTGTAATGTATGCTACCAGTTTCACCTCCAATTTTGCCTTTCCTGAATTCCTAGATTATAAATTCTTCATACTTCTCCTTAACACCCCCAACCCCCGCCCAACTGTATCCTTGTTCAAATTACTTGGATTAGACATCTTTTTAAAAAAAAAGTGATTTACCATAATTTTTTATGGATTTGTTTTTGCTTTCTAGTAACTGGTAGGAGGGGAAAGATTTTGACTTTCTGAAACAGAAACAAGCAGCATGAAGTCTGGCAGGTCAATAACCGGGGAAAAAGAGTAACATTTGTGGAAGTAGAAAAGGAAAATAAATTCAGAGTGCCTGTTTCAGCAACAATAATCCTTGCATTTGATATAGCGCCTTATGCATTGAGATATCTCAAAGCACCTCACAGAATATCTTGTAAAGTGAATTGACTATTTTCTGGTTGAATTTCATGTAGAAACCTCAATTATGCTTGGTACCTACTTCTGCATTTTTATGAGTAGTGTTGATCCTCCCCTGTTTATTTATAATGCTCTTTATGCATTGCAGCAGAGGAAATGAAAGAGTAGATCAAATGCAAGTGTTTGTATTCCCTCTTAAAATCTCAGTGGTGTACTCGAGTCAGACCGTCTTGCCAACCCACCATTAACAGGTATATTTTAGAACAACAAAAAAATTACACTTGTATAGCGCCTTTCACGTCAGGAGGACGTCCCAAGGCGCTGAATTAGAACGCTTGGATTTGAGCCAGAATAAGAAGTCGGCTTCCATGCTGTAAATTTCCCTGGTTCTATGTGTGCTCCATTTGCGTTGTCATATTAAAGACACTTAGCAACAGGTTCAGTGCAAATTGCTGTTTGGCCTTATTTGAACTCTTTATTAATGATGAAGCACAAACACCTGTGAACAATTTTCTGCCTACTAAACTGAAGCAGGAAGTGTACTGCTGAGCTCCTGAGTAAGCTCTGTAAAAAGAACAATTATAACGATTACTATAAGACCATATTTAAGGATATTTTTGTAAGATTATATTCAAGAGGTTACTTGGACATTTAGCAAATTGACACAATGACAGCTTCTTTGTAAGTCTCTGTGCGAATCTATTGCATTGTACTGTGGTAACTTGATGCTTGACTCCCAAGTTCAGCCTTTCAGACAACAAATCCAGCTGGTTTAATTTTTTTTATTGAATGAATTGAGTTGACCAATCAAACAATAAAATAATGTCCCAAACCAAGGCATCAGACTTGAATGCTTGAGTTGTGCTTGAGCGTAGTCTTCTGTCCAAGCCACATCTATAGAGTAGTCATAAGAGTGCTGCCCAGCTCTTGAAGGCAGTGCTAAGGAGATTAAGAGACTAATCCTTGGTGCTTGCAGGACAGAGTATTTGGAATAAATACATCAGTTCATCAGCCTCAAAAAGAGACATCTCAAAGGCAATTTTGTTGAGTGAGTAGACCTGCTCGACCATCATTCCATAGAGTTTCAATCTGCTTCCTGGCTTCTAACCTTTCTGGTATCCCGTTCCCGCTGTGAACTATCCCCTCTAAGGATACTTCCAACTGTCTGTCCTAACCTTGCAACTTTCACAATCTTAAACCTATGCCATGTTGTCCTTGTACCTCAGTAATAGCTGAATGTATTGTCCTGTGTTTACTTTCTCTGTCTCATTTAGTATCTTCTATATCTTTAATATATACAATTATAGGTTTAGTCTACATCCTAGCAACTCTGTATTTTAAAAAAATTCGAATCAACCCTTATTTTTTCCTTGCTAATTATTTTAAATTGATGCCCTCCAGTCAATGACTCACTGACTGCGGAAATAATTTCTATTTACTGATCAAAATCCCGTCACTAATTGTAAAAAAAAACCTGTTATCAGATTACCCCCTTTTATAAAATATATATCTCGATAAGAACTTTTCTAAGAGGTATGTTTTTGAAGCTGACGAGTCCTTGCTGATCTTAGAATTAATTTGTGATGATCAGTCTCATTGCTCTCATCTGTACTGTCTACACAGTGTAGCCTTATGTTATGTCATCCAGAAATTTACACAACACTCCAGGTGTGACATTCGAACAATCCATATATTTAATTCTACTAAGCACAGTTTCGATCAAAGAACATTATTTTTGCCTATTTTTTAGTCTTTGTAATTTACTTGTCAAACATCCTTCAACATCTTCAGTAGAAAACAATACTGTTTTTAAAATATGTCGTTCATTGGCTGTTTATGGGACCTTTCTTTCCCAAAATGGCTGTGTTTGGCCATTTGAGGGCATCCTTGGAAAAATGCACATCAGCCTTATTTTCTCCCTCAAGTGAATCCAATATATGACCCACATTCAGTATCCATTTCATTATAATATAATAAGTACAGTACTTGCATTTCATATTGCGTTATCCTGAAGTGCTTTATTTTCTGTAAAGTGTATTGACTGTATTTGTAGGCGAATGCAAGAGCCAATTTACGCTTAACAGTGCCTGCAAAATTGCCATGGATTACCGATTTTTTTTTATTTGGGGGGAGATTGCTGCCCATTATACAGGGAGAAACGTACTTTTTGTGCAAATGGGATCTTTAGCATAGACTGATCCCATTTACACAGAAAAGAAAGGTGACCTTGGTTTTTCATGTCTTATTGGAAGGACAATTCATCTTAAACTCCCAACATGGGGCTGGAACACACAACTTGCTGACAATAGAGGTGAGAGTGCTACCGGCTGAGCTAGGCTGACACTTCTTGCACTTATAATATTCATAGCCTTATCATCTGAAAGCAAGCAAAGCAGATGTCAGGGAATGAGCTGCTGTGGTATCTGGCAGTTGCAGAACTGTCTGCATGATGCAATTTACTGTGCGCAGTTGGCTGCTGCGTTTTGCCCACAAAATTGTTAATCCAGTTTACAACAATATTCTGTGAAGCACTTTTGAGACATCACAATACAGTGATAAGGGACTATTTCCAATGCAAACTTTATCATCATTATTATTACTCATGGGCATTATTATTAGGATGATCAAAAAACAAGTGAGATCCATTTATTTTTCTAAAAACATATTTCAAAATAGACGTGGGTGTGGCTGGATTTTCTTTTTGAGTGGGTGGAAACAAAGTTAGATAAGTAAGTGAAGCAAGTAAGTTAAGATTATACTCATAATTATGTCATTGTGATAAATGAAATTGTAATAAATTGTGTAGTCCTGTAGCTCAGTCATTAAGAGCACTTGCCTTGTAAGCAAGACTAGGGTTCAATTCCAGGCCAGGGCGAAACCTTGGGCAAGTTTCCATACTCCATACGCCTGATAGTAATTGCTCCAAAAAAATAATTTGGCCATTCAATTCATGACTGTTTATGGGACACTGATGTGCACAAATGGCTGCTGCGTTTCGCCAACAAATAGTCAATCCACCTTTACAGTATATTCTATGAAGCACTTTGAGATTCTAGAAGATGTGAAAAGCGCTAGATCAAAGTGCAAGTATTATTAATTCTGTGAAGTATTGGAGGCGTCTCAAAGATGGTTAGAGCACTTGCCTTACAAGTGAGACCTAGATTGCATACCAGGCAGGTCAGGGTGAAACAGACAGGGTGAAATGATAGCCGTGTTTCACCCACAAATATATACAGTAGTCAATTCACTTTACAGTATATTTCTATGAAGCTCTTTGAGATACATCAGTCTAGAAGATGTGATATGGCGCTATATCAAATGCAAGGATTACTGATGTAATATGATATTATTATCAACCGCTAGGGGATGATGATTTTTGTTATTCTCACAATATGAGGATGATGATAACATATATAAAGCGACACTATTAATGTTACAGACATTTGAGCGTCAATTGGAGCCTGTGGACTAATCAGGGCAAAGCAGATCAGAGCGAGGCTAACAACAGGCGGGAAACCCAGACCGCGCCGTCTGCTCCCCCCCCCCCCCCTCTCCTTATACACCCAAGTAACCGCCACCAATTAAACGACTCCGCGGTAACTCAGAAGACGTTATAAAAATACATGTATAATATTTTAAAACCATTTCCTGACTGGACCCTGCCTCGCATGTTGTTGTGTGAGGGGGGGGAGGGGAGATTTTCATCGATGGCGCCCATACGCACCCGACAACCAAACGTGGCACCGGATGTCTGCGGCTCCCGCCGCCGCCGTGGCTGACTGGTCCTGACTGATGGCTCCCGGGAACCAATGGCAGCGCTCGGCCAGCAGGAGCCGACCAACCGGAGAGCGAGACGGAGGCGAGATTTCCGGCGTCCAGCAGGTTAGGTTGAGGCTACAAGCAACGTCGTTGTTTTCTTTTCTCCTCATCGCCCCCCCGCACTCCCCCCCCCCACCCCTCACCCACCTCCTCGTCTTCTTCCTCCTCCTCCTCCTCCTCCCTCCTTCATTCCCTCCCTCCATCCGAACGACGGCCCGACCGGCAGCCCGACCGACCGTCGTCCGTCCGTCTCCGCTCGGAAGCCCCACCTTTCGGCACCTCCCGCACCGTCAATCACAGCGGAAGAACCGCCGCCATTCCTCCCTCCCTCCCCCCCCCCCCCCCCACCTCTCTCTCGCTCCCCCCACCCCCACCTCCTTCGCTTTCCCTTCACCGAAACTCCACCGATCGCCGCCACCGAGTAACGCCATGATAGTCACCGTGTGAGGAGGCGCCCCCTGAGTGCCAGCCCAGCCCCCCAGCCCACTATGACTGGTAGGTGTGTGTCTGTGTGTGTATATATATGGGGGGGAGGGAGGGCGGGAGGGAGTCGGCTGGGGGGCCGGCAGGCTTGGGCCCAGCCCCGGGGAGGGAGGGAAGGAGGAGGAGAAGAGGAGGAGGAGGAGAGGAGGAGGGAAATGGAATGGAAAGGAGGAGTGAGAGAGAGAAAGATAGAGAGAGGGGAGGAGGAGTGGGAAGGGATAGAGGGAGGGAGGGAATGGAAAGGAGGAGAGAGAGAGAGGAGGGGGTAGGGAGGGAGGGAATGGCAAAGAGAGATAGAGGAGGAGAGAACGGAGAGGAGGAGGGAAATGGAACAGGGAGAGAGAAAGAGAAGAGGAGGGAGGGGGTGGTTGAGGGGAGGGGGAGGGAAAAGCAATTTTTTTCACAAATCTTGTCCCCTTCGATTTTGTTAAATAAATGTAATAATGTCCCCCCCCCCCCCCCTCACTCCCTCCCCTCCTCCACTCCCTCCCCCCTCCCCTCCTTTCATTCTCCCTTCATTTTTAATTTCAATCCCCTCCATTTGCAGCTCCAGAGAAGCCAGTGAAACAGGAGGAAATGGCTGCTCTGGACATGGACAAGCAGAGCGAGTATCTGCAGCACAGGAGTTCAGGAGAGCAGGTAAAAAGCCTGGCCTCTTCCACCAACCCCCTGCCCTTCCCCCCACTTCCTTCTCCCTTTTGTCTTAATACTAATCCAAATCATCATAATAATCCTTGGGTTTGATACGGCGCCTCGTCACATCTTCAAGACGTCTCAAAGCGCTTCACAGGATATACTGTAAAGTGAATTGACTGCATAGTTTTGTGGTCGAAATTTACCCATAATTTGAAAAATAAAAACCTGCGTGCGCATGCGCGTATGGGTGTGTCTGTGTGTGTATGTTGGTTGTATGTTCATATTTTTAAATTTTGATGTGTGAAAAAATGACTTCCTGTTGTAAGCCCCGGACTGACTCATTCACACCCACTTTCCTCCCACAACCCGCCTTCTCTCCCCCCCCCCCCCCCCCGTGAGTAGAACAATCAGCCGTCACCGCTCGCCCTGTTGAGAGAGACTTGCAGCAAGATCGGGTCGCCGCCATCTGAGACTGCAGCAAATCCAGCTGGCATTTCGCTGGTGAGTTTTAATCAGACCGAACGCAGCAGAAACCTCTAGAAAAACCCATCAACCCCACCAGCAATAATTCTTCTGCTGCCTTTTTTTTCTCTCTCTCGCTCTACTCCCTTCCCCCAAAATGGTGCAATGTGAATTTACAATGTGTTTGCTAAATGTGGTTGTTACTGTGGAAAATTGCTTATGTTTTTACTGGCAACATCACTATGAAGACAGTGTTTTTGGAGTGAATTGTATATAACATATTTCTTTAGCTCATATGTAACTTCACTGTTCTGTAGCAGGGCCTATCGAACAATAATTGATGTTAATATCTTTTCAACATTTCCTGCATTTAAAACTGATAATGTGCGGATAACATTTCTGTAAGCAGGGAAATCGATCAACCAAAGTGATCATCCCAAGAGGAAATATCCAACATCTCATCTCATTAAATTGTTGTTTATGATTTCTCCCCACAATGTTACACTGTTCTTGTAAAATTGTACTTTACTTTCTTGTACATTACTGTATAATATAACCATATCTTTTCCAATATCTGTTCCAAATTGGGTTTTATTTTACTAAATTTACAATGATACTTCGCCTCAGACAAATTATTGGAATCTGTTTTATGCCAGCGGCTGGAAATATGTACTGTATTTCATTGATTATTATTCCATTGGGATTGCTATTGCAAGAGGATATTCTTTCCCATTGAGTCAAAGTGATGTGTAATCTTTTGGATGATTGATGCCAATCACTAGATCTGCGTTTTTTCCAGCTATTGGCAATAATGAGACACATTAAATTTTCTTGGACGTGTCTCCAGATGCAATTTATTAAGTTTGCATATCAAAAAGTTACTTTAGTCTAATAACGAGAGGCCAGAAGAGATGCTGATACATCAGGACTGCTTTGTGATCAGGAAAAATGCTATTAAATTATTATTAATGCACATGGTGTACATTTACCCACCTTGGATATCTGGCATTGATGCCAGATCACCTTTAATTTCAGGTAATTTCAATACCTGAATATTTGGTTGTTTGGAACTCTTCGCCCAGATCACATTGAGCCTGATGGTGGTTGTTCTTGTTTCACTATTTCAACTTCTGAGTATCCTATTAAATACTGTATATAAACCCCCCCCGATAGCATTGTACATAGTACTATAACCATTTTTTTAAATGGTGATGGGGCTAATCCAGGAAACTATAGCCAAGCAGTTTAACATCAGTTGTGGGCAAGCTATTAGTATCTATAATCTACTGTATTAAAAAAATGAAGTAACGCATCATCAGGAGAATATAATTACTACTAATACTAATCCTTGCATTTAATATAGTGCCTTTCACGTCTGCTAGACGTCTCAAAGCACTTCACACAATATACTAGAGAGTGAATTGACAATATTTTGTGGGAAAAACATGGCAGCCAATTGCACACAGCAATGACCCGCAAACAATTGTGGATTGAGTGACCACTCAATTTTATTATTGTGTATTTTTTTGAAGGGTTTATTATTAAATGTATGGAGTAAGGAAACTTGCCCAAGGTTTCGCCCTGCCTGGAATCAAACCCAGGTCTCTCGCTTGCAAGGCGAGTGCCCTAACCACTGAGCTATGGGATGCCACAATTAAGAACAGCTAGCACAGAATGCAAGGTCATGCTTGAACAACATTATCAAAATATTTGAACTGATAAAGTAGGCAAGGGAACTACAGTGTATCTAGATTTCTAGGGGGCCTTTGATGAAGTGCCACATGAGAGACTCGTGATTAGAATAGGAGCACGCGGAATTGTGTGAGAGGCAGCAGATTGTATTGTAGAATGGTGAGGAAAGCAAAGGGCAGGAGTTAAGGGTACCTGTTCAGGCTGGATAGACATAGGGAGTAGTGTTCTGCAGGCATCTGTGTTAGTACTCTAGGAGACTAAAATAATAAAAGCTTTTGAAAATATTGACATAATGGGGGAATCCTTGACGAGAAGACACACTAAAAGAGGATATAAAAAAGAATTTAGGAGGAACTATTTCACTCAGATGGTAGTGAAATTTGCTGCGTGAAGTGGTGGTTGAATCTGCTATTGTAGATGAATTCAAGAGAGGAAGAAGCTTGACCTTCAAATGAGAGCGCGGAGTGTAGAGGTACGGGAGGAAGTAAAGAATGGGTGGAGACTCGTGTGGAGTATAAAAACCGGCATGGACTGGTTTGAGATGCCTCAAAGATGTGATAAAGCACTAATCAAATGCAAATTTATTATTTTTAAATGTATTATATAGGTATAAAATTTGTTGCGATTCCCTAAAGAAATCATTTATAATTTTAATTGAATAGTTTGCAAATATTTACATTCTGACCTCTCCCAACTGCTGAAATCAATCAATAAATGGATGCTGGTGTTCATTATATACTAAGAAAGTGTTGTTCCATTGATTCAGAGCAAGAATCAGACGATGTTTGAAGTACTGTTTAGTGCTTCCGTGTTTGAAGTACTGTCTAGTACTATTTGGAAGGAACTACTAGTTTTGGACGGTGATAATGATGGTTGATGAGATTAATATCTGATTTGAGGAAATTAATCCACGCTGAGAGGCTGGGTGGATGGGTTAATATTCCTTAGAATGGAGGATATTAACGGATTATTTAATTCAGGCGCTTAATTTAAAAAAAACTGGTTTGATTGATTATGGACAGCTCTTCCTTATAGAGGCATCCATTACAAGAGGACATAGTCTGTAATCAAGGAGTGAACAATAGGAATATTTTAAAATATGCATATTTATTTGGATAGCAGAGGTATTAAAGTGTATAATGAGATGGTAGTGTATTAGGATCAAACAATCTGCCAAGATCTACCTAAACCTTTTTAAATCGGATTGCTTGGTAGAATGCACATTTTCTGAATTTAACTGCTTTTCAGATCAAATCTAGCTCTGAATGTTAGCAATGGAAATTGCCCTTGGTCATCAAGAAAAAAGTACAGGTACTAATGAGATCATCTTGTGAGTGTAGAATGAAAGTTAAATTTCTTTTGGCTCTTATTAAAAAATTGATAGTTTACAAAGACATAATGATTGCATTATCCTTCTGATAGTCCTGTATGGACTCATTTTTTTTTTTTTTAGCATTTTACCTTTCTCCCATTGATTGTAGAATGTATTTTTTTTAAACAACATGAATATTGACTGTATGAGAATATAGGCCTATCCGAGCATTTAGACTTTAAGGTGATCTATCCAGGCAAGCATTATAAAAAGCCTCTTAAGTTAACAGGAAACAAAATAGAGGTTGGTTGAAAATTTATATATGAATTATAAATGAAATATTAATTAGTTCATTTGGTAACTGGTAATATGTGGATATTTTGCGTAGAATTATAATTTGTCAACCATTAACATTTTTAATGGTTAATATGTTTAAGCACTTAAAGATCAAATAGAGAAATGTGACTAGCTTGCATATTAATGATTTATATTTCCAAATTAGAAACAGTATCAAATCTGGACATCCTTCCAACATGAAAGATGTTATATAAATATAAATTTGCATTGTATTCAGTAAATTACTTTTCTCTTCAGATGAGATGCTCCTAGGTTTGAAATAGTTCTATCTCCTAAATCCCCCAAAACCAATACCATAACTAATCCAAGATTTGAGACCAAATCCATTCTCATCTCAACCTTGCCAAAATATTTTTTTAAATAGGAACCTACAAACAACAACTCTAGGTTCCCCTCATTTTTCATGAACAGGCAACATCAAAAAAGCAACTAGTTCCCATCTGATCATGCCATTTGTGATATCAGGTACCACATTGTGCCACACTTCTCTATATCTATTTGATTGTTTTGCATCATGATTTAATAAGATATTGAAACGTGCTGATTATTATATAAATTTTTAATTAAGCAAGGTGATGTGTTAAACTTATGAGTACTAAAATATTTTTGATGTCATTCAATAAAGTTAACATTTTATTGATCCTGATTTGTCAAGATGTCATTACATTGATTTTTGTCTTCTTTTAAAAACCATAATTTTAGTCAATGATATCGAAAATAGTGTTTTTCCTTTGATGGAATGCAGTAGTAATAATTAACCTCTTTAACCATATTAAATTTATGTTGTGTTTTCCCAGCCAGTTGATTTGGCATCTACACAGTTATCAGCTTCAAATGGGTGGCAACTCATAACCTCAACACCTACTGTTGTAACGAAAGATACTGCTGGTAACCTAGTGCAAATTACAGGACAAGTTCCTGGATCTCCAATCACAACCTCTGTACCAACAAGTGGACAGTATGTTCTGCAAAGCTTTCAGAATCAGCAAGTCTTCACCATGGCTCCTGGATCAACCACAGCTACAACAGGCAGCGTCCAATACCAAGTTATTCCACAACTTCAGACCGGCGATGGTCAACAGTTGCAGCTAAGCCTTGCGTCGTCCAACGCAGACGCAACATTGCAACAAGATGTTAACAGCCACATTCAAATTATTCCTGGCAGCAACCAAGCCATAATTGCTGGTAGAACTACTTCGGGCGGTATTCTGACTGCCCAGAATCTTTTGTCGCCAACTGTTTCGGTTCAGATACAGCAGAGCAATGCCCACCATGTTCCTGTGCAAATCCAAGGAGTCTACAGCGGTGGCTCCTACCCTGGTCAGCCTCAGCTGTTGGCTAATGTTCCTGTTGGATTAACAGGAAATGTTGCATTTGTGCCCATTGGGAATGTTGATTCTCTGGGAGCAATACCCACGACATCAAGTCAGATGATCGTACCCGTTTCATCGCAAGGTCTCAACACTTCAAATACCTCAACAAGGACCGACGAGCAAAACGTCAACGTCGCCGTCCAGACCTCGGTACCTTCTGGTGACTCCCACACCAATCCTTCATTTGTGTCAGCAGCTTCAGCAGACCACATGGTTGTTTCCGAGGGCCAACTCAATACCGGGCAACAAGCTGCCAGCAGCTCCGATCAGTTACAGCAAACAAACATGCTTCACGGCAGTCAGCTCCAGGCGACTGTTGATGATCAAACACAGATGCACAATGTGCAAGTTTCAGCCACGGAGTCAAGTGACCAGCAGATTCAACTACAGCCACATCAACAGTTTACTGTCCAGCCACAGATTGTTCAGGGTATTCCACAACAAGCAATACAGACGGCTGGATCTGTTGCAGGACAAACCATTACTGCGCAGGCTGTGCCTCAGCAAGCCTTGCAGAATCTACAGCTCCAAGTTGTACAAAATGCCGGATCCCTAATATTACGGGCACCGACATTAACTCCATCTGGAGAGATTACCTGGCAAACCTTTCAGGTGCAGAATATCCAGAATTTGCAGAATGTACAGATACAGAATGCACCCGCCCAGCAGATAACTCTCACACCGGTCCATGCTGTCACGTTGGGGCAAGTCACTTCCAGTGGATCACTAACACCGATTGCACCAAATCCATTGACTGTTACGAATGCACAGAGCCCGCATTTGCAGACGACTACTGTAAATTCATTCAGTTCCTCTGGCATTCACCTGCAACAAGCGGCAAGCAATCCAGGAAGTAAGTGTTTTTTTTCTTGAATTCTTTAAAATCTGTAGCAATGAGATGTACATTTGTTTGTAAGTATGTAGGCATTTCTATTTTGTCTTTTTGCACCACATTGTTATCTAGTGGTAGTGTATCTATCACCTTTAGGTGGGCAATCTCTCTATGGGCATTTCTGAAGTACAGTACTGAGTAAAGAACCGAGAATATTAGTTAGATCTGTGAGTGTTATGGTGTTGTGAGTTATTTTGCAAGTCTCTTGAGAATTTTCTGGTCTTATGCACAGCATTACGGCTGAGTGGCAACTGTTTTTCAGTTGTATTTTTAGTTCAAACTGATCTACTGCCACTGTTTAGTGGAAAGTATTAGTATTCCAACACCTGCATCCAGATGACACATCAATTGATTTATCAATGGGTAACACTGTGCACTACAGAGACCCACCTGTATTGTACAGAGTACTGTGAAAATATCCCCTCCCATCCCCCCCCCCACCACCACCACTACCACCATTTTTGAATTCTATAGTAGTAAATTTTATGATTAGCACAAAACTATTTTTGTCTTTCTCCTCCCTCCCACCAATGCTCGGTACTTAGCTATGTTGAACATAACATATCTAATTGTTCTATGGAGCCAAATATTTCACATTTAAATTACCAAATGTTGAACAATAGATGACTTCTACTCAGAACATAGGAAACTTGGCTGGTGATTATATTTAACAATCATTGCTAAGGGAAGCAAATGGTCCAGGCTCTGGTTTCTAAGAAAATTGCTAACAATAACAATTCTTTATAAATGTGACAATTGAGAGTTGTGCCCTATCTCTTTAGTATCCCATTTCCAACTTGTTTTGAAACAGTATTAGTGTTTTTTAATCTGAAAGGCTAAACATAAAAATTATGAAATGGTGTCTAAATTAAACCCCGCTTTTTTTGGGGGGGGGGTTGCTTGGCCATAACCCAATGTTTCTACTTAAACAAAATAGTTTGTCTTTGCAAACTTTGTGTCCTTTCACAGAGCTAGAAATAAATTGTTGTACTGCTGGTTGAAGCTAAGTGAATAAATCCATATCAACAGGGTTTACTAATAATAATAATCCCCACCCACCCAAAAAAAGCAATAATAATTTTATCAATCAATCCACGACTGTTTGCGGGACACTGCTGTGCGCAATTGATCAAATCAGAGCGCTATATCAAATGCAGCTATTATTATTTGCATTGTGGTCCAGAATTCATAAATAGAAGTCAACTCAAATAGAAGTCAACTAAAAATAATATTAAATAATATTCTTGTTGCGTTCTATTTCTTAAATGTTAACATTAGTTAATTTTCCACCTTTTCACAAATAATCACTAATCCCCCCCCCCCCCCACACACACATATTTTTGTATTCTAATTGATACTTTATTATGAGACACTATCCTGTATGTAAGTTGCTTCATAAATACAAGTTGTTGTGTTTACAGCAACATGTGATTTTAAACTTGTGTCTTGATGCAAAGTTCTGTTAAAATTTAATACTTGTCAGGGTGGTACATTTCACTTTACAGTATCTTCCGTGAAGCGCTTTGAGACATCTAGAAGACATGAAAAGTGCTATACCAAATGCTGTGATTGTTATTATTCTACTTAAAGACGTGATAAGGCGCTATATCAAATGCAAGGATTATTGTTGTTAATATAATATTTACAATGGGAATTGAATGTTTTCCATCACAGATATACAAATAAAAGAGGAAGTGGACGACTCTGAATCCTGGCTGGGATCACAGGCTGTCACCAATATGGCCACTACAGCAGTCCTTGGTTCCAATGATTTAGCACAAGTGTCTGTTAACCTGGAAGAGGAAGGCATTGATCTCCCATATCAGCCAGGAAAGCGACTCCGTCGAGTGGCGTGCACTTGTCCTAATTGCAAGGATGCCATGGGAAAGTATGTCTATTAATTGTGTGGTGACGCATACACACGCGTGTGTGTGTTTTAATGTCAAATTTAGTGATCCAGGTTATTACAAAATCAACATTTTAATTAAATATTAATTTATGTTGAAATTAATTGTTTCATTTCTCAGCGTATTTTCCACCACTCCTACGTTTGGCAATCTGGGAGAATTAGGAATATTTGTCCTGTTGGAGGAGTAGAAGTTTTTAATAATAGTTAAATCATAGATGCCTGAATTTCGAGCTGTTGAAAATCTAACCAGCAATGAGTTTGTTGTTCCAAACCCTGATTCTCAATAGTATTTTTGACCAGGTCCCAGCACCTCAAATCCATTCCCTGATCAAACTGTGAAGCTTATAGTCAGCTCTCAATGTGCAAATATCACTGATACATTTCACCCAATCATCACCAAAATCTTTATTTTAAACGTTGTCCGAAATGTACTTTGATGTGCTGTTTAAATTGTTACCAAGACTTGATGGGGTGAAAGAATGAGCTAAAATGTTGCTGATGTATATTTTAAAATATATATATTTTCTCTCAGATCTGCTAATTTTGGCAAGAAGAAGCAACACATTTGCCACTTTCCTGGTTGTGGAAAGACATACGGAAAAACATCCCACCTTCGAGCCCATCTTCGCTGGCACACAGGAGAGCGTCCATTTGTGTGTAACTGGGTGTTCTGTGGGAAAAGGTTCACTCGCAGTGATGAGCTGCAAAGACATAGAAAAACACACACAGGTTATTTAATTTTGCCCTTTTTCTACAAGAAAATCTAGTAAAACAGTAGCTATTGTATTCTCAGGTGGTTTCTGGTGGAGAGAGAATGGCTCAACTTAGTCACCTGTATTTATTTTATTTCCTGAAGTTAAATGTCGCAATTTTAGATTTTGAAATTGCCTCATTTAAAGTCTTGATTGTTTCAGTTTAGTACACAAGCTTGATCGCAGTGTTTTAGTAAAAAAAACAACTTATTTAATTGAATATAAAGGGGGTTTTAATTATTGGAATTGAAATAGTGCAAGTGCTTAAGGATAAATTGTAATTACTGTGAGCTATTTTTAATCATTCTCGAATTGTTGAGTCTTGCAATTTTAAACTTGTCAATGCTTCCACATATATCACTTTAAATTTGCTCTAGATCCCTTTTATGCATGATGCTAACAATATGTAGTATTAACACTGAAAAGTATGGGTTGTTTGGCGAAATGCAAAGCATTCAGCATTTGCACTTTTTTGTACGTAAAGTGGTATAATTTACTCATGATTAACGAAACCGATTCCTGTAAGTAACATCAGAATTTTATGAACTTTTACCCTCCAGGTGAGAAAAAGTTTGTCTGTCCAGAGTGTTCCAAACGCTTCATAAGAAGTGACCACCTCTCAAAGCACATCAAAACCCATCAGAACAAGAGGGTCAACCTTGCCAGCCACAATGCAGCCATCTCATCAATGGAAGTAACCTCTGCCTCCGATGTCGGTATCCTTACTGCGGGAGGAACTCTTATGTCATCAGTTATAGCAAATATTCAGCAGGGCCATATGGAAGGGATTGGGAACGATGGAACTTCTGACGGAACAAACCCTGATGACATATTAAACAGTACCGAGATACAGCTAGTCACGATTGGCGGGGATGACTGTATGGACTGAATAATCACAATTTTTAGGAAAAGTAGCACGTTGGTCATTTTATAACGGAGCAAAAAGCAAGTCAGTTTTAAGCTTTTTTCAGGCGTCTTTTTATCAGTGGCAAAAGATTTCCTGTATTATTGAAAAGAATGACAGATGTCACTAAAATGCCTTATTTTGTATGTATTTGTAATAATTATTCAAATATATATCAAACAGCTTGTAATGTTGCATGTACATTTTGCTGATGATCGCCACATGGCAAAGCAATTTTTCAAAACTTCACACTTACGGTGACAGATTATAAACACAGGGAAATAGCTATGCAAGCGTGAATTTGGAATCTCCAGAACAGAAATGTTTGAGAATAGTGCAGTCCAAATGGGGAAAACGTTACTGTTATAACAGAATACATGTTGAAATAGTACAATCCTTTATCATGGCATATTTCAGTTTTTCTTTTCTATTCGATTTCATAGTAATTTTCTAATTGACGGCATTGCATTTTCTGATGTAAATAGGCATATTTCAAGCAAAAACAGCCGCTGATGCTTTGCAATCTTTAAGCTGATTAGTCTCATGAGTAAACTAGCTGTTTGTAATTTAATGTCATTTAAGTATCTGTATGCATTTCTGTGTATTGGTAAGCTCTTTATAAAAGAGGAATGTTGTGAAATGGGGACTGAAGTCTTAATCTATTTTTTCAATTTATTAAAAAGCCATTTTTTTGCTAATGATAAGGGTTGTTTGCCAAATTACTGAGCTTCTTGATTATACTAACATTGAAGTTTAAAAGTGGCTGCTGTTATATGAAGCTTCATTTGATACATTACAGATCCTTGTACACCTTCCCTTGTGTAATTATTTTGCTATATTCTGACGTTTTTATCTTGACTATTTGTATCTGCTGTATACTACAAATAAATGCATCAGTGTACATTATTTTATTATGTATACAATGTCTGTTAAGAGTGGAAGTCCTGTCACATCTCGTCAATCTAGATATCTTGAATTGAATGCCACTTCATGAGGGATCAAGTTATTAGAATTGGCAATTTTAGTTTTCCCTCTGGGTGATTCCAGGCTTCCTGATTGCAGTACTATTCGCCATAAATAAATAAAATAATAATTTGGTCACTCAATCCACGACTGTTTGTGGGACATTGTTTGCCACGTTTCGCCCACAAATAATACAGTCTGTTCATTTTACAGTTTGCCCTGTAAAGCGCTTTGAGATGTATTGGAGAAGTGATAAGGCGCTATATCGAATGCAAGGATTAGTATCACTAGTACTTTGTTCCGAAATACATTAAATAGATGTGCTTGTTTTTTAAATTGCAAAATATAAGTACTGCTTCTCCTACATGTACTAAATTCTAATACTTTTAATTCTTTTAAAAACGTCCCTTTCATCTTACTGAAATCAAATGTGTGGAATAAGCATTCAAATTATTATATAAATCAGCTATGACAAACCAACTGATGAAAGTGTGTGATATCAACATTTGTTTTTGTTATGCTATTCGATTCTTAGCAACATCTATGAATGATTTATCAATAATGTGTAATTAGCAATATTCCTATAGTAAAGTTTTGTGTGCGTAAAATCACAAATATAGTGAGATGTTTATAATAGTCAATGTAGTCATTTGTTTTTATTGTTAATCCCGCAGAAGAAACCTCATTTAGGAGAAGGGACCTGAATATATCAATCGTAACTCGGGAACTGTTCATCGCAAACTTATACCATCACAATTTTAGTCTTGGTGTGCTAAATGTAAAAAATATATGGTAGAGTACTTTTGTGTAAGTTTTTGAGTTTGTATTTTGGCTAGGGTGTTAGATTGGGTTCTCAAGCCTTCAGCGGCAATTATGTTTGCGTTTTTATGGGTGATTTAAATTGCATAATTACCATACCATTTTCTTCTTGCCCCAACCACACCACCATATAAGTTTGAGGGTGAGGTACACTTAAATATGATAATTGTAATTTAAAAAAATATTTTAAAACGTATACATCTAATCATGCTTAATACACATTATCAGCAGTTACATGCCATGTAGAAATCGTTTAGGTTTACCTGTTCCTCCATAATGTATAAATGTAACTTCAAAACAATAAAAGATCACACCATCAACAAATTTCCGATCTTTCAGTTTTAAACCATGAATAAAACAAAACAAGTTTCCACTAATAACGATTTTTTTTTTTAACTTGAAATCTGCACCACATCATATACTCTCGTCTTGATAGCTTATGAGTCTTTGTAGCTCTCCATTATTTGGTTCAAATAACTCAAAAAACTTATTTGTAAAGGTTAATTTCAAAGTTATCAAGTCTGCCCGTTCATGTAATAAAATAAAAATAAAATAATTGCAGCAAAAAGACTGAAATGTTCTGCCTCAAAGTTAATTGTTGCCTTTTTTTATAGCATCTGATCATGTTGAAATGTCGCAAGTGCTTCTGTGTTTTCTATACTGTAGGCGAACACAGAACTACTGTAATTTGTGCACAGCAATGCCCCACAAAACACTGGAGTGACATGAGTGACTAACTCAAACTGGAGGATTATTAGTCAGGACAGAGGAGAAATGCAGTACATCTCCCAAAACTTCAATGGAGTGTCGGCTCTAGATACTGAACTCTAGGCTGAACCCATAAGCTTGTGAGTCACAAGAATGTTACCAGCTAAACTGGGCTAAAACGTGAACATTGTTTGGGACTACCATTATAATTCATCATTACCGCGACACAAAAGTTGCTACCTGACACCACACAACTGTTGCAACTTAATACGGTTATCGGATCTCAATGTAAAGTACAGCTGTTCCACTTCGCTCTATTTACCTGGCAACTCATGTCAATGAGAAAATGAATAAGTAAATGTAACAAGGTAGAAAAAAGTAGCAGTAAACGATAGGAGATATAAATATCTTGCAGTCTGTCAGTCAGGTCACCAGTGTGTGGGTTAATGTCCAGCAGGTTTTGAGATCTGGATAAGGTAAACACTCCAGTTTAGGAAGAGTGCTGCATTGTCTTTTATTAATCTTTAAACTTCAACTTGTAACACCAGAAGTTGCCGACAGGTTGTGTGGATGTGCCTCATTTAAATTTTAGTTTCATCCTAAATGAAAAATTGCTTTATAAAAGCACGTTCACGTTGGATACTGCCAAGCTAATAATAATAATCCTTGTGTTTGATTTAGTACTTTTCACATCTCCCTAGATTTCTCAAAGTGCTTCAAGATCTGCACAATGAGATTGCAACACTTGTAAGTGGTTTATAAATTGAGTTTCCCACGGGACAGACAGACAGACAAATTGAAGTGCGGAGCTCCCATGTATTTATTGTTTGACCATTGACTGTCTATTGCAATAATGTTTACCTAGGAATAGCATCGAGTAATGCTGTCATTATTCTGTATATCTTCTGTATAAAAAGTACTGTATATCTTTTTACTTCCAGTGATGCAACAATTGATTTTTTTTCTTTCCACTTAGCTGTATTTAATGATGTGTTTTGGCTACACTTGAGCAAAATCTTGACAATTACCAAACGCCAATAAACATACTTTTGAACTACAGTCCCGGTTATATTTTGTGTTGGTCAAACCACTTTGTGGCAGTAACACACAGTCTCGCCCACTTTGCACCTGCGTGTGCTGATGTAACCAGACCCTGGCTGATTATAGTGGGCACAGGTGTGTGTGGGGGCGGGGGTTGATGACAAGGTGCACAGGAACAAGCCAGAGAAAGAACTAAGTCAAGTTCCTCGTCACAAAGATAATATCGCTAAGCGCTTCACAAAATATACTTTAAAGTGAATTGACTGTATATTTGTGGGTGAAATTTCAAGGATTTCACTCCTTGAAATGGTGTTGGTGGGAGCTCTCTCCATTCGCCTTTTATTGCGATATAAAGTTTTTCTCTCTTTCTCTCAGTTCTCTGATAACTTGAAGGTGTTTTGTGTGCTTGGCATTTTCAACACAGGCCTCGAAGATGACCGAGGAGAAGGTTGTTTCTGGGGCTCCCCACCCCAGTGTTGTTGCTGCTGATGGGGACGAGAGAATAGATTTTATCAGAGAGCAGGCGTTTCAATCGTTAAAGCTGCAATCTGAAAAATGGAATCGATTTGTGGCTGTGGAAGAAAACCAGAGACTCTTGATAGACTTTCTAGACAAACCACAACACGGAAAACTTCTCTTATTTACTGGTCCTGGGGGAGCCTTGCATGCCGATGTACAGGTATGAGTGCAATTTATGTTTTTATACTGTGTCTTTCACATTGGGAGCAATCCCAAATTGCTTGATGGTATTAAAGGTATGAAATAGTGTTGAACAAACAGTTATATGTAATGTATCTCGTTCTCTCTCTTTCTATATAATACACAGGATGACCAAAACTTTCTGATATCTACACTATTACCTGTTTAAAACATTTCTTTAAGACTTACTAGACACTGTGGTGGTATCAAGACTTTTTGGTCACCCTGTATTTCATGTAAAGTATGGATCAGGCTCCCAAGGGGAGATGGTGGAAGCAAAAAGTGTTGATTCTTTGAAGAATAAAAGAGATAGATTTCTGTTGTAATATGTGGGGATATAATATATAATTTGGGATATGACATGTGCAAGTGACCGCCAGGATAGCGGAAAGCGAACTGGATGGACTTCTTCCATCGAGCAATTATATTCTCACGTAATATGTGAATTACCCCAGATATACCATGTGCAAATGGAACTACAATTAAGAATACTGTGACTGCCGTTTTCTTTCATGGTTCCAAAGTTTCTAAAAAGAGAAATTTTCCCATAGGTGTCGCTGACTTGGAAAACCAAAATACTTTACGTTTTCAAGAAATGTGCGCGGACAATTTCAAAAAACGCTTTCAAAAATCAACTATTGCTGGGAGAGATCTCGTCAAACCCAGTGGAACACCTCACTGTCGTAATAAATGAGGTAAAACAGGTGAAACAGGTCAACACCTAAAATAGGTGTTGAGACAGACATTGAATCAGGTGAAGGGAGGAACTGTAGCTCTTTTGTGCAAGCTCAATACTGAACCACATTGTGGTATATAATCAGTGTATTACTGTTCTGTGGTTCACTTCTGTTTTGTTGCCCAGTTTATCTAGAAATAATGATTTTTCACTCACCACGTGCCATGTTCAGAAGCCTGAAGTGATTCTAAGACTGTGTGTTTTCAATGCGTAATACGTTTCCCATGCAAAGTCGTTTTGACACTGTAGGGGGTTGATTACTGCTCTGTGGTATTGCTTAACAGTCCTACTATATTGGCTACAAAATTAAATTTAGTGATCATGTTTACAGTCAAGAATTTGTGATATGCAAAAATGGCCCATAACAAAGATGATTATACATTTTACTGCCTTGAGCAAAATTAATTGGGTAAAAATTTACATATATTAGATTGCTCGAAATTTGATTAACAAGATTACCATGTATGTATTTTTTTTACGCTGATGATGTGTTAAACATCTGTTAAACCTCTATTAAACAAGAGGTCAATGTGTTAAACACAAAACTCATTAATATCAAACTCGCATCAAAAGAAATGACCGACAATAGATTGTTTGATTCACGGTACAAGTGACCAAAGGCAACCTTATTAAATAACAATGCATTATATATTACATTATTGGCTTGACAAGGAGATGGGTTATACTGTAAAGTGCAAATAGGGTTTTAAATGTGCCTACATATATTGGTTCACATAGTACTTGTTTATTGTGTTCATACATTCAATAGTTTAATTAGGAAAATTAAAAAGCAAGTTGTTAGAAACATAATGCACATTACCAATAACATGCTGATTACATACAACACAACCGTAGCAATTAATCAGTCTCAATTCAACTGTAGTCTCACCTCTGCCTCTCAAATTGTAACTCAAAATGACAATTTTATAATTTTATAGATGTACGTTCTCAGTACAGTTAGAATTGACTCAGACACAGGCATCAACTGCCATTAGAAATCTGAGAACTTTTTGATGTTGTAATCTTGTTTCTGGTTCCAGTTACACACACACACGAAAAGGAATGGAAAACAAAGATGTGACGGAAGGAAATACAGTACTAATAAATTAAGGGTACAAAGGAGAGAGCTTCGCTTTGGCGACCTATTATCATTAGTGTGTGTATTTATAATGAAAATTAAGGCTTGATATTCCATTCACGTTTTCGCCATTTAAAGTCTTTTTTTAAAAAAATAAAAGTGGAAGCAACTGTTGATGAAATTCTACTGTTGTTGGTAAAATCACTTTCAAGAATCTTCTGTTCAACTTCTTGCCCTTTTGCCTGTGGATATTTGGGGATAATTAATAAAATACCACATCTTTGAAGTGCAGTAAAATGGTAAATTCTTTACTCGGTTGTTCTCCTCCTAATATAATATATGCAACCAGGGAAAATTAGAGTGTTGTCTGTTTCTTAAAAGTTTCCAGACCAAAAACTCCTTAACTTAATCATTTGGATGGACGCTTTGCTGTATCCTTTATTACCATCATAATGCACAAAATATAGCCACTATACTTGACATTCAAATCCTGTGAAGGTCTCCTCAAAAGGTCCCATATCAAATCACATATTATTATTATTATAAACAATGCAGAAAGTTTGCACTGTTGATTGCTATTTTGTGGTAAGTTTATGGAAATATATTTGATGCCATTACCATTGGCCTTTGCTTCTGCACTTGTGGTTTGGTTGGAATCGAGCCAGCTCTCTGTGATGGTCTCCATTCCAGCATCTTGGGACGTCCTCCCGACATGAAAGGTGCTATACAAATGTAATTTTGTTGTTGTAGTAGTCCAGTGCCTGAGCCAGGCAGGTCCACAGTATATTCAGGGCTCTCACTGCTGATGACAGCACAGCACAGCCCAGCTCAACCAGAAAGGACAGACCAGTCATTGGGGGGCGGCGAGTCATCCCACTACAGCTCCTGTTAACCCTGCAGCCAAAACTCTAATGGTTAGGGTGGTCCTGGCTGGACAGGCAGTGGGAAATCTTACCAGATAGCAATTTAGCTCAATGGTCAGATCACTCGCCTTACAAGCGTGAGACCTGTGTTCGAATCCAGGCAAATCGGGGCGAATCCTTGGGCAAGTTTCTTTACTCCACACACACGCCTAATAATAATCCCTCCCCAAAAAAACACAATAATAAAATTGGTCATTTCAATCCATGACTGTTTGTGGGACGCTGCTGTGCGCAATTGGCTGCCGCGTTTTGCCCAAAATATACAGTCAAATCACTTTACAGTATATTCTGTGAAGCGCTTTGAGACGTCGATAAGATGTGAAAAGCACTGTATCAAATGCAAGGATTATTATTATTATTATTCGCTTCTCATGTGTGTCATACAAAGTGTTGTGTTTGCCTTGTTGCATTTGCTCACAGGTTCTAGTTCCTGTTCTGTCCAATATGAACAATCATCCGGGATGGCCACAAGCGGTATCTCAAGATCTTAAGAACTACATGGAAATAATACGAAGCAATGTGTTGGTTCTTTGTGGGCAAGTCCAAGGAAAGACGATTTTGCCTTTGCCTTTGAACGCTGAGACTCTCATTACAAACTCAGAAATGGAAATTCTAGAAGAGTAAGTTCCTTGATCTGATCCAAAAATTTCTATATTAACGATTTCTCAAAATGAACTACTGTATATGATTTGATTTTTTTAAATCTGGAGTTAGATATCAGGGTGTGTCCCTCTAGCGGGAGAGTGCGTATTCATGTTGTAAACTATCAATATTATTAATATTGTATAATAATAGTATTAATAATATTAATCTAGAGGATGTGAAAGGTGCTATATCAAATGCAAGGATTATTATTATGATTGTGAATACTTTTTAACAGTGTGGGCAATTCTTCATGTTGAACTGAAAGAAAATGTAATAGATTATTTTTTGTTGAAAAGAAAATATTGTGGAACTGGACAAAGTGTCTCATAATTCAAGAGGAGTGTCCAAGAATCTTTTCATCGATATTTCCTGTACGGGTGCCCTGAGATCATAGCAAAGTGTAAAATAACCAAATAACCAAAATTCTCACTCAGTGAACTTACACAGCACTAACGGGCAAGAGATGGCTTGTTTATTTTGTTCAGCCTTCCACCAATGGACAGTGCAGCGCTTCATTCTATTGAGTCCATGATCATCCAGTGGACACATCAGATAGCAGACGTTATGAAACAGGATTCAGCCCACATTCTGTTAGAAGGATTGAATCCTCTCCCGGCCGCAGAAATTGACTACTGGTCAGCGAGGAAAGCAAACGTGCTTGGGATATATAGCCAGGTTGGTATGTGCCTCTAAACTGGGCAACACAGTGAAAATTATTATTATGATGCCTAATAAAAATTGGTCACTTCAATCCACGACTGTCTTTGGGACACTGTGCACAATTGGCTCCTGCGTTTTGCCCACAAATATAGTCAATTCACTTTACAGCACACTCTGTGAAGCGCTTTGAGATGTCCAGAAGACGTGAAAAGCGCTATATCAAATGCAAGGATTATTATTATTACAATTCTCTGTTTAAATCCACACGTTTGTTAGTTTTTAAATCTTGATATTTGCGGTAGTAGAATTGGTTGAAGGTGATAGATTTCAACATGATATCTCCAGAGAATATTTCATTCGCTTTTTGGCTGCTTGTAAGGGCACTGCTGTGTGCAAATTGGCCACCGCCTTTGTCTACAATTACGGTCACCGCACTTTACACAAGAAAAAACCCTGAAGAGCTTTGAGATGTCATCAACCACAACAAAATTACACTTGTATAGCGCCTTTCACGTCAGGAGGACGTCCCGGTGACTCGATTATCACTGTATCAAATGCAAGGATTCTTTTTCCAGTCGAATTTAGCCACTTTAATCTCACTCCATATGTAGTCTACCACTTTTTTTTATCAGCTAAAGTTTCAACTGAATGGCAATTTCACCAACCTTGCTGTGGTTGCTTTGAATAGAACCGATTACTGCATTCTTTGTGTTAAATACCAGTCCCCTTAGCGTGAGAAAAGCCTAAGAAATCATGATGGGAGTAATGACATGTATTTATATGTTTCATTGGTGTAGCTTTGTTGCTCAATGATGGCACAAAAAAAAAGGTTGGTATTTTCACAAGGATTAATTCCCTGTGGCAGAATGTTCTGTACATTGAATGTGTTGGAAGGTTTACACGATGTCTGGATAATGTGTCAGATAAATAAAACTATGTTGTGGAAAGTGCCAGGTGAAAGACACTAACAGCTCCTGTAGCTCAGGGGTTAGAACACTCGCCTTACAAGCGTGAGACATGTGTTCGAATCCGGGCAGGTCAGGGCGAAATCTTGGCCAAGTTTCCTTACTCCACACGCCGAATAATAATCCCTCAAAAAAACCCACAATAATAAACTTGATCATTTCAATCAATGACTGTTTATAGAGACGCTGCTGTGCACAATTGGGTGCCGCATTTCGCCCACAAAGATACAGTCAATTCACTTTATAGTATATTCTGTGAAGCGCTTTGAGACGTCGATAAGATGTGAAAAGCGCTACATCAAATGCAAGGATTATTATTATTATCCGCTTTAACAGTTCAGGTGGAGAAAGATTATTTGTTATCACAGTGACTAATATTAACTGCAATTGTTTTCTAAAGATACAGAATCCGAAGATCTGTAAAATAGCCACAATTCTCAAGATGGTGAAAAGCAGTTACTATTCTATCTTCAGAGATATGACCTTGAGAGTCACAGAAGGTAAAGCAATTCATCTTTGTTTTGAATCGAATACAAGACAAAGCAGCTAATACCAATCAGAAATGCCCTAGTTTAATATACAGTATGTTTGTTTGCAAAGTTTGCTAACTCCAGAAGAGACATGAACATGCTACTTGTCAGGTAGAGTCCTATAGCTCAGTGTTTAGAGCATTCTAGAGCACTCATGCACGTGAGAGACCTGGGTTCAATTCCAGGCAGGGCAAGTTTCCTTACTCCACATGCCTAATAATAATTAATCCCTCAATAAATATCAATCCACGACTGTTTGTGGGACGCTGCTGAGTGCAATTGGCAGTTGCATTTCACCCACAAACATACAGTCAATTCACTTTATAGTGTATTCTGTGAACGCTTTGAGACGTCTAGAATGCAAGGATTATTTATTAGGGTGATTATTTATATTGCAAGTGGTCGTTTCCTACCATAACGCTTACCTTTTATAAATGTACAAAAGCTAACTGCACTGTTACTGGGTCTGAAAAAACTAAAACAAGCTTCCGCCCATTCATAGCTATGATATATCTGTTTCCAGAACTAAACGTTTATTTTGTAGCTGTATTGTATGTACATTGTTGTGTTGTAATCATACCAACATTTAACAGAGTACAGTATGTCAGACTCCTTCCACCAAACTGTGGGTGAGTGAGAATCAACTGGTGCAAGTAAATTGTTTCCTTGCCGCTGCTATTGATTCAATACCCACACATCAGTGTCTCACGATAATGCCATAAACCAGTATATAGATCGCTGTTAACCCAAGTCATCATTCATCACGTGGCTCGTTAGCAGAGCTTGCAAGGCAATAATCCACTGATCTAAAGATGCACCAGTTTCAATGACCATATTCTGCTTTCGCGCGGCTTTACACTAAACTATTATGCCCTTAGATACACTTCAGTAAGAACGTTTATTTTTCTTTTTAAATTCCTCATTTAAAAACGTTGTACAGATATTTATATGCTTTCTGATGGCTTAAATAAAAGTAAACAGTGTCTCTCCTATAATGCTGTAGCTGTGGCTGAGGCTCAGGACATCGAGTTAAACCTTCAACCTTTGAAACGTCACCTCACTCACTTGGAAGAGGTGAATTTCGCTGAAGTTGAACCACTCATTCCTCCTCTCTTCCACACGATTTGCTTGATATGGAGCCACTCAAAGTACTATTGTTTCCCACCGAGAATTATCGTCTTACTGCAGGAATTGTGCAATCTACTTATCAACCAGGTATGTGGTCGTGCGTCATTCAAGGCGCCTACACTTTAGTATACCCGTCACCTTCTTTTTTCATTCATTTAAAAATGAATTCAAAATATCGTGTTGGATCTCTTGTGCTCAAAATTTCTTTTCTCTCACCTTTCTCGTAACTCAGTATTTTACAGAAAAATACAAGAGCAATCGCTGATGGAGATTTTGCTTGATTTCTTAGAAACTGCTGGAGACTCCTTTTTAAAATTTATGCTTTGATGTCTTACCTTTTGTTACACCTGTGAACATGCCCGTTATTCTAAATGTTTGTCAACCTGGAAATTGGCAATGTTTTCTACAACTGAATAACTACAACAAACTCAATTAAAATACCAATTTGCTGAAGTGGGGAATGGCATTGTATTTCAACATTTATAAATGTGTCAGAATGCTGAATGGATCAGAAATATTACATGTGAATATATTTATAATACCTGAGATTTGGCAGTTATTTTTCTAGTTTGTTATTTTGCTAACCCTTGGACGCATTTTAATTCCATCAGCCCAGATTTGAACATTGGAATGTTTTTAAACAAATTATTCTGAAGTGTTGTGATTTGTCTTGTCTTTAAACCGCTTCAAATTTCTATGCAGATTTAAAACTTGTCTTGTGCTTGACACAATGACATTTGATAAGATGAAATTAGTCATTTTTGAATTTATTGTACTAAATTTTCCTGAATGTAATTAATGTGAGAGCAGGGTTTGACAGCAGCAATTTGACACTGGCCCTTACAAGAAATATTATACAGTTTGTCATCTGTCAAAAAGAGTTGTGTTATGTGTAGTTTTTGTATTTCGGGACTTTTGTACAGTAATTGCTGTTTTTTATTTGTACAGTGTACATTAACATTACCTTTTCAAAGTCTGTGCTTAAATCACTCCCTGTCACAGGCTTTAAACTATCTAACTCCAGAAGAGATTTTTAAAGTTGAGCTGGAAGAAGCGCATGAGAAAGTGCAAATTGCCATCCGTACCTTGAAAAGCTTTAAGACGTGTTTTCACCAGCGTCAATTAAATATTTCCAAGTACTACAGCAACAGTGCGGCAGTGAAACCTTGGACATTTCCTTCACAGTTGGTCTTTGCTCGTCTTGATAGATTCTTCAACAGATTATTGAGAATCGAGGTAACTTTAATGTCATGCTGTGTCGGTGTTTCGTTTATTAGACATTGTTTTCATTTGAGCTGATTAGTAAAACCTGTTGTCCTTTGGATTAAATGTTACACTGACCCACTAACTACCCATTTGTTTGTTCAGTGGGCACGTTATAAATCCCATGGCTCCATTTGAAAAAGAGAAGGGAGTTCCTCCTGGTGTCCTGGCCAACAAGCCGCCAGATAAAATTAATAATAATAATCCTTGCATTTGATATAGTGCTTTTCACGTCTTCTAAGACATCTCAAAGCGCTTCACAGAATATACTGTAAAGTGAATTGACTGTATATTTGTAGCTGAAACGCGTCAGCCAGGTATGTACAGCAGTGTCCTCCCAAACAGTCGTGGATTGAAATGACCAATTTTATTATTGTGGTTTTTTTTTGGACGGATTATTTTTAGGGGTGTGGAGTAAGGAAACTTGCCCAAGATTTTACCCTGACTTGCCTGGATTCGAAACACAGGTCTCATGCTTGTAAGGCGAGTGCTCTAACCACTGAGCTAAATTGGTCATTTACTTCTTGACTGTGGGACACATAGTCCATTATATTTTCCTACTACTGTACATGGTTACAGCAAATCCTGTGAAAAGTTCCGAAACATTTCAACAACAAGGATCTAAACCAAATGGAAGCTTTACTACAGTTACCGAGAAGACCTTTCAGCCCAACTTGATCTAACCCATCAGGATGTTTCCCTTTCCCATTTCCAATTGGCCACCCGCAATCACTTTGCATAGTCAAAAACAAAACACAAAATACTACAGATGCTGGGAATCTGAAACAAAAACAAAAGTTGCTGGGGAAACTCAGCAGGTCAGGCAGCATCCATGGAGACAGGAAAAAGAGTCAACGTTTCAGGTCTACATCCCTTCGTCAGAACAGATAATGAACACTATGTTTGCATAGTGTTCATTGATCTTGTTTGCTGATCACCCCTCTCTTCTCCCTGCACCATCAGTAGTTATTCCTTCTCTTCCTCTTAATCCCCTTTATTCATTTTCCCACTTGGGCATTCGCACTTTATTGCAAGTCTGGCTTAATTCCCCATCATTACTATGTTTTTCCCTTCTACACAGTACTTCTAATATTGCACTCTCCTCATGTGAAAGGCACTAAATAAATAATAATAATAATAATCCTTGCATTTGATATCGCGCTTTTCACGTCTTTTAGACGTCTTAAAGCGCTTCACAGAATATACTGTAAAGTGAATTGACTGTACATTTGTGGGTGCAACGTGGCAGCCAATTGAGCACAGCAGTGTCCCACAAACAGTCATAGATTTAAATGACCAATTTATAATCGTGTTTTTTTTGGAGGAAATAAGAACATAAGAATTAGGAGTAGGATTATTATTTGTGAATTGTATTGCCCTAAGAACAACAAGCACAAGCTTACATTTGTATAGCACCATTCATGTCGGGAGGATGTCCCAAGGCGCTGAACAGATAGTATTGCGGACATAAAGGGATTAGTAGTTTCCCCTCCTTTTGTATGAAGGTCTGTAGCAGACTTGAGAGGCCTGAGAGCTCAAACAGGGACAGTGATTATTGACGGTTGCAATGCATTTTCAGGAATTGTTTGTTACAGCCACGGAATTTCTTAAACTGGAGAGAATTGTAATCGGAGGCTCCAGAGGAAAGCTTCTGAGCGAAAGGGTTTACAGTGTGAACGACGAGTTTCAAGAATGTTGGAGAATATTTGAGGAGAGCAAATACGATCCTCTGGATTATACAAATATGGTACTGTTGTACTTCAAATTGTTTGAACTTTACAAACTAGTCATTTCTGTCCCAGTGTATCTGATATAAAATCACTGGCTGCTCACTCTCCCAAAGTTTTGAATGAGAAAACATTAATAAATAAATGTGCTGCCAAAAAATATACTTGGACCCAAACAATGCATTTCTCTTTAAGGGTCCAGTTGGATTATTTGTCTAAAAACAAATTCTAGTAGGGAACGGCGATATGGGATTTTTCCGGATATGGATATATCGGTTTGCTCATACCTGCTTAAACCGATCTATCGAGTTTTTATACTGCGCATGCGCGTGCATTCGAAGTGCGCGTGCATTGATGGCGCGCGCGCATTTATGGTGCGCGCTCAGTCGCGGTGCGCGCGCATTGACGGTGCGTCCGCACTGACGATGCGCGCGCAGTCGCGGTGCACGCACATTTCGAAATGCGTGCTCTAGGTCCAGAAAGTTTGTAATGTTGGTGTCAAGGTCTGTTGAATTATAGGATGTTGTTTGCTCTCTACCTCCCCCTCTCCTTCTCTCCCTCCTCTCCTCTCTCCTTCTCTCCCTCCTTTCCCCTCTCCTTCTCTCCCTCCCCCTCCACTCTCCCTCTCTCCTCTCCCTCCTCCCTGTCTCCTCTCCCTCACCTTCTCTCCCTCCCTCCCCTCTCTCCTTCCCTCCCTCCCCTCTCTCCTCCTCTCCCTCCTTTCCCCTCGCTCCTTCTCTCCCTACTTTCCCCCTCTCCTTCTCTCCCTCTCCTTCTCTCCCTCTCCTCCTCTCTGCTTCTCTCCCAACTTTCCCCCTCTCCCTCCCTCCCCTCTCTCATTCTCTCCCTCCTTTCCCCTCACTCCTTCTCTCCCTCATTTCACCCTCTCCTTCTCTCCCTCCCTCTTCTCTCTTCCTCTCTCCTTCTCTCCCAACTTTCCCTCTCTCCCTCCCTCCCTCCCTCCCTCCCCTCTCTCCTTCTCTCCCTCCTTTCCCCCTCTCATTCTCTCCCTCCCTCTCCTCTCTCCCAACTTTCCCCCTCCTTCTCTCCCTCCATCTCTAAACACAAAATAGAACACACACACACCAAAAACAAAATCTAGAGATGTATTCTCCTCCATTTCTTGCTTGAAACTAGCATGTAATGTCCACGTGTAAATGAGATCTATTACAATAGAAAAGAGAGAGACAGACAGTCTGACTGTTAGAGTTAGAAGCCAGATTATCACTGCTGTGTGTGTCTGACTAGACACACACATAGAAGCAGTGATAATCTGGCTTCTAACTCTCTCACACACAAAAATAACACTTACAGCCACAAAATGCCACTTATTTTTATGTAGTCTGAAGTCTGAATTAATGTCCTTCGCCATTGGCAAGCTCTCCTTTGCTATGCAAAAAGTGACAGCGTTCGTGATACTTTGCCACTTTTTGTCCCCTCTCTGGTACAATGTTCTCCTCTTAAATAAAGCAGGAATTGTTTGAGCTGCACTGGCCCCACTACCTGTCGCTTTCTCCGAAGCGCTGGTTCGACTTCCTGCTGTTGTCGACAATGATTTCGCTCTGAGGGCAGCGTGCTGGGCGGGGTGGTGCTGCTTAATGTGTTGTCACAGGCTGCTCGTGCTCGAATCAGATGTCTTAACCAAGACCTTGCAAACTGTACATCTATACACACCATTACTGACTGCATTGGTTTCAAAGTAGTCCCATACGGGGCTTCTTTTCCCCATGATGAGAAAGGTCAATTTTCAAACTACAATTTTCAGCGATGCGACTTTGTTAAGACGCCACGACTCACGTCGAGTATACGCAGTAAAGTGTGCGCGCGCATCGGATGTGCGCGCCCGTTAATTGTGCGCGCGCACCGAATGTACGCGCATTCCATGCTCTAGGTCTAGGAGGTTGCGATGCCGGCGACAAGGTAAACTGGAAAAGATCGCATTACACTGATAATACCAACAATATTGATATATTGCCAGGAACGATATTAAAAATATAACGATGTATATTTTTAAAATCGAATCTCTCGATATAACGTTTTTTTTAGAATCACCATATCGGCATACCGATCTGAAAATCATATCGGGTTTAATCGAAAAACCAATACATCACCGTTCCCTATAATTTAGTAATAATGTCGGGACTAAGAATGTACCAACTATTTGATTAAATTTCTACAGTGTGTATGTGTTAATCAAAATTTTTTATTTATTTTTAGGAATTTCTGTCTCATCACACCAGATTTATGAAACATATCCATGATTTTGATCAACGCCTGGGCTCAGTGTTAAACTTAGCATTCCAGGATTCAGGAGGATTGGAATCTGCCTTTAAGGTAGCAATCTGATGTGTGAAAGGTCACAGTTTAAGGTATCTTGCTATGAACATGACCCATTTGTATAAAAAGCATAGTTATTTGTGGCTTTTCTTCTTTCGGAGAGAAAGCTACAGTAGGAATGTCTGTTATGGCCTAAACTGTTAGATCAAATTAAAAGCTTGGAAAATATAGTAAAACCTTCGATTTGTTAGAGTTGGAGTGGAGGCCTGTTTTTGCATTTGTGTTCTGTTAATGTATTCGTTGTGCACTTAATATGCAATTAAGTGATGATATTTTGCCAAGGTTCTTTAATAAGCATTCCTACTGTTTATCATGATGCACTTCCAGTCGTGAGATAGAGTCCCAATTTGCCTGACTTGGAAAAGGAATCCCTTTAAGAAACCCCGCAAATTAGACCTCAAGATTGTGATCCATTGAATCACTGGACCATCCACAGAGCCATCTATGAGGAGACACAATCTTAACGAGGTTTGACTTGATAAACGGGATTGTTATTTCTTATCTCTGTTAGCTCCTGTCAGTATTTGGTGCACTTCTGGAAAGGCCCCTCATTGCCAATCTCTTCGACCCAAACTACACCAGCCTTCTCACAATGCTTGAGGCAGAGATCAACAGCTGCAAGCAAATATTTGACCATCAAAAGGAAAAGGTGAACATCCAGTTAGTGCTAGGTTTAAACGGTTTACGGAGTTAATTAGCTCCACAGGCAAACATTCAATTTAGTTCTTGAACAAATTCAATCGAGACTTTTTATTTGTGTTTTTAATAGCTGGCTTGATAATCCAGGTCACAAACTTTGAATACGATAATAGTAATAATCCTTGCATTTGATATAACACTTTTCACATCTTATCGACATCTCAAAATATACAGAATATAGTGTGAAGTAAATTGACTATATATTTGTGGGTGAAACTCGGCAGCCAATTGTGCACAGCAGCGTCCCCCACAAACAGTCGTGGATTGAAATGACCAATTTTATTATTGTGGTTTTTGTTTTTTGGAGGGATTATTATTAGGTGCGTGGAGTATGGAAATATGATATTCTTAATCAGAATTCAATTTGAATTCTGTTTGTTTAAAACTCTACAGTGTTTTACGTGGAAGACAATGACTTTTTGGTGCTGCGTTCTCATCTAGCTTGGCTGAAGCCATTTTTTTTAATTGAAAAAAAGAAAACATTCACGTCTTGTGACGGGAGATTCTTTTTCACACACAGAGACAATATTATTTGAACAGGTTTTGTTTCTGTATGCATATCAGCTTGACGTCTCTATTTCTCTTGCAGCTGAAGAGCAATTGTGCTGCATTGAATAAGAATATGCCACACACTGCAGGCAATCTGAAGTGGTCCCAGGAGCTTCGAGAAAGATTATTAAGTCAGAGGAATCAATTCAGACACATTAATCACCCGTAAGCAAAGCTTTTAAATGAAGAATTTATTGGCCTACGCAAAATATTGCGTAGGCCAATAAATATACCCACCCCCCCCCCCCCCCCACCTTTCAAATTACAGTGCCTCGTTAATTGCTCCTTTTCAAACAAAAAAATCTAGGAGTCTGCAAACAAGAGAAGCAAACTTGGTTTACCAGAAATGTGAGCAAATGCTGGCTTTGCTGGATCAACACGAAGCAACGATCTACACCTCGTGGACACATCACCTAGATGCTCTCTGCCAGACAAACCTCACTCAGCCTCTGCTCACGTTCAACAAGCAAACCGCTGTCTATTCGGTCAACTTTGGTCCCGAGGTAGAAATTGTTGTACTTTTTTTCTGCGTTTAATAATAATCATAATAACACAGTAATCAGAATAAAAATCCTTGCGTTTAATGCAGCTCTTTTCGCGTCTGCTAGGCGTCCTCCCAACGTGAAAGGCGCTGTATAAATGTAATTTTGTTGTTGTTGTTGTCTCAAAGCACTTCACAGAATATGCTGCAAAGTGAATTGACTATATGTTTTGTGTGCAAAACGCGGCAGCCAATTGCGCACAGCAGTGTCCCATAAACAGTCGTGGGTTGAATTGATCAATTTATTATTGTTCTTATCTTGAGAGATTATTATCAGGCGTGTGCAGTAAGGAAATATGGCCAAGGTTTCACCCTGCCGGCTATCGAATCCTGGTCTCTCGCTTGCAAGGCGAGTGCTCTAAGCACTGAGCTACAGGACTCCACAATTTATTTGGACTAAAATGTTACATTTATCTATCATTGGTTGCAATAGCGAAACCAAATGGGGGGGAAAAATCATCAATCTTGAATTGGAATGTAACTGTTATTTCTTCCCAGCTTTCATCTGTTCTCCGTGAGGTCAAATATCTTCGTTTGCTAAAAGAATTTAACATTCCAAAAGTTGCTCTGGATTTGTATTCCAAGAGAGATACTCTTCATAAGGTAAACTTTGTGATATGAACAAACTGGTGAATTGTATTGATAGATAAGGGATGAATGAATCCCATAAGAACATCATATAATCTGACCAGTTTTTATTTTGCTAAATAAAAGCAGGGGAAAAAAAATCCTAGTCTGTGTGTGGGTTACAAATTAATTTTTAAAAAGATGATTATTTGTTTTTTCTAGAATGAACATTGATGAACATTAAACAAGCCAGTTGTAGACTTGATGTCAGTGCATTTTGCCATTGTAAAATTTCCAATCTGGGATTAGTTGGAAAGCATTAGTCAAAGATTTCTGATGTTGAATTGGATGGAGGGTTGATGTTTTCTTCCTTTTATTTCACATTGACACAAGTTTCCCTTCGCAGTACGTGAGAACCTTGCATCAAGTTATTGAAGGTTATAGCAGAGTACAGACTACCCTACTAGAAGTGGAAGTTGCGCTTGTTGAAAATGATTTGGAGAAAATGAATCAGCAGCTGAAACCTGCGAGAGAAACTGTAACCTGGTACTCTGAGGATTCATGGGACTACATTCAACAGACGAGTGATTTTATGCTGGATGTGGATCGCAGATTACACAACTCCAAACAGAATGTGGAGACCTTACAGACAGTAATGCGTGGCTGGAATCAAGCACCCTTTTTTGTGTCAAAACACTACAAATCCAGTGGGCCTCTCTGCTTTGATGATCGGGAAGAGAAAATCATCAAATACTACAAATTGTTTCAAGACAGCGGAGAAATGATTCATCGGTTGGTCGAGGTAAGAATTATATATGCATTGGGTGCGCGTATGTTTTATTGGGACACTGCTGCATGCAATTGGCTGCCCCGTTTCGCCCACAAAATATGCAGTCAAACCGACCTTACCGTATATTCCGTGAAGCATTTTGAGTTGCCGGTTGGATGTGACAAGTTGCTATATCAACTGCAAGGATTCTTATTGTTATCAATGTTTTTGGCGCTGAGTTACACACTGTGCCAATTAAACTGACAACAACAACAACAACAACAAATTACATTTATATGCGCCTTTCACGTCGGGAGGACGTCCCAAGGCGCTGCACAGGAGGCGTGTGACCCGAGCTGGGAGGGGAGTGTTTGGGAAGGGGTGAGACACGAAGGGGAGGTTGAAAAATTCGGGCTGGAACAAAAGGCACGGTCGAAGAGGAAAGTCTTCAAACCGGCCTTGAAAGAGGAAAGGGAAGAAACGAGACGGAGGGATTGAGGGATGGCATTCCATAGGGTGGGAGTGGAGAAACTGAAGGCCCGGCCTCCGATGGTGATGGTGATACTACGGGAGTAGTGTGAAGAAAATGGGGGGGCTGGAGGTGGGAACTTAGATCTATTTTACAAACCAACTGTCCTTCCTGCTCGAGACCAGTTCTGAGGTGAGGAGGTAATGGAATTTATCGCAATATACAATCTGCATTGTTTACGCTTGACCAGTTGCTATTATTCAGCTAATAATTTGCAGCAAGCTGTAAATCTGTGGCAGTTATTATGTAAACCAGAATAAAGCTGTTTTCTGATCGGCTTCAGTGCTCAATTATATGTTTTCTTTAAAATCTCCGGTCGGCATAATTACTCTACAGGCACAAAGTCTGGCAATTTTTGCCTGTTTTCCACTAACTTATATATTTTTCTTTTTCTTGCATTTTTTTCTTTTGTCTCATTCAGCTGCTGTAAGATTGTTATGTTCAGTTAAATGATATTCTATTTTGGGTTTTGCCAGCGCACTGAAAAGTGCTGTGTGTTTTTTTCACTCCTCCTTTGTTTTTAATTGTGCAATTACTCCATATTACACATCGGTGTTATTGGAAATCCAATTGCAAGTTGGCGCATGCAAAAAAAGTAACCTTCTTGCTGATGCGATTGATTTTTTTTCTTTCCATAGGATAATCGACGTTTGCTGAATGCAGTTGTGGGTACTGATGAGTGGCAGAGTTACACAGAGTACCTTGATCACCTGGTTTCAGATGGATTCTTTAATGCTATTAAATTTTCCCTTCAACATCTAATTGAATGTACAGAAGCGATGCCAATGACATCCACTCTGTTTGAAGTGCAACTGGGCCTTAATGGGCGTGAGACGGCATTCAATCCTCCCCTGGACCTCGGAATGAACAATAATTTCTCTGAACTCATGGAACAATTGCTGACTGATATTTACACAGCGACTTCTAAAGTACCAAGAGTAGCCCAACATCTAGGAATCGATGCTTATCAGGTACGAGAAACGTTAAAAGGTTTTATCCAGTTCACATACTGAAATGGACGGGGTTAAATTCTTGTGCTATCGTGCATGGCGCTGCATAATAGTTGATGGCAGCCTTGTGTCTGAGTCACAAGGTTGTGGGTTCAAGCTCCACATGGGGGCTTTGAGCTCAAATACTAGAGACCGTGTTGGGAGAATTAAAACAATGTTCTGTCTGCCTATCTGGGCAGACGCTCAAGATCACAGGCTGCGACAAGAAGCATTTAACAAGCAAATCAGGTTCTAGGATTTATAAATGGGGTTGGAGGGGCTTCCTGAGTACAAGAGTAGGAAAGGCATGCCAGATATCTGAAGGATATCGTTTAATAATTGTAATAATATGCCTTGCATTTGACATAGCGCTTTTCACGTCTTAGAAACGTCTCAAAGCGCTTCACAGAACATACCGTAAAGTAAGTTGACTGTTTCCATTGTGTGCAAGAAGTCCACAGTTGGTGCCTTGTGTAGGATGTGATTGGATACGGAGTAAAAAAGTAAAACTTGTAGAACTTGTTTTTTTTCAAAAAAAGAAATGTAACGAAGATTTTATTTCCACGTTCAGCAAGACGTAGAAACAAATCACACTTTGGCTTTGATGCGTCAAGAGATTATGGATCGAGTGAAGAAGACGGTTGACAAAGTCAAAGTGTTTCAGGCCGCGTTTGGGAAATATAGATACCTGTGGATAGATAACAAAAGCGACTTCATGAGGCAGTTTCTTCTGTATGGTCATGTTCTTTCTCCAGAGGAATTAGAGGTTCACGCAGACTGTGGGCTTCCAAAGTGTCCACCACAACTGGACCAATATAAAGAGCAGGTAAGGTGGGAGAAACACTTGAGGTTTGTTGAAGGATAATAAGAAGCAATTAAAAAAAAACACTTGTAACCAACATAATAAATAATAATAATAATCCTTGCATTTGATTTAGCGCTTTTTCACATCTTCTAAACATCGCAAAGCACATCACAGAATGCACTGTAAAGTGAATTGACTGTATATTTGTGGGCGAAACTCAGCAGCCAATTGCACACAGTAGTGTCCCACAAACAGTCATGGATTGAAATGACCAATTTTGGGGGGATTTTTTTTTGAGGGATTATTATTATTAGAATTGTGGAGTAAGGATACTTGCCCAAGGTTTCACCCTGACCTGCCTGGATTCGAACACAGCTCTCACGCTTGTAAGGTGAGTGCTCTAACCATCCCAATGTTTCCCTTGCTTTGCGATTTGGAACGGCTGAATGATTTTTCTGTTGTCAAGGTTACTTACCATTGGGGCATTGCATGTGCTGCAAGATAGACAAGCAGGACATGTGTTTAACTGTAACACTTTTTAAATGTTCCAAGTCACCATCACATACTAAACGTACCTTTCTCAAAATGTGGGCGTTGCGATGGCCATGGCTCCTTCACACAAGCAGTCGAATTATTTATTAACCATTATTTTTTCTCCAATCTATTTCAAGACCTTTTGATGTCAATGCAGCAATTGCTGTTGACAGAATTGGCTGCCGCATTTGCTTGCCTATAGATTCTCAGTCACTTCACTTGATATCAGTCACTTGTGAAGTGACTGAGAATTTCTTGTTTCTTGTTTCTCTGCGGTTCTGTATTCTGTGATCAGATATGCATATATGTTGGAATGCAGAAGAGTGAAATTCCTTTAGTAAATGTTGGGGTAATTTGGGCTTTTTCTGTGATGCCTTGAGTGTTTAAATCTTAGACACATTATACAGAAGTAAAGATGCTATGCTGGCAACATTATGCAGATGGACATGGTAATTTTATACATGCAATTTGTTGAAATTACTTATCATTTATTCTAGATCAGCAATTACGAAACATTATACATGGAAGTTAATGGATTTGAAGATGTGCATGTCTTTGATGGATGGTTTCAAGTGTGCATTAAACCATTCAAATCATCTCTGTTAAATATAATTAAAAGATGGAGCTGGATGTTTAAGGAACATCTTCTAAACAATGTGATTGATAGGTAAGGAAATACTATCATATAACATGTTACCAACTTGAACAATTAGAAGCAAATGTGGTCTCCCTCTCTCTGCTGTAGGCACATTGGAAACAAAAATAGACGCAGAGCAAATCCACAAGCTAAAGTGGATACAGGATTGAACTTTACTTTGAAACCTCACAATAAAATGTTAGCTTTTGAGTTCCAACTGGTATGAATTGCCCAGTTGTGAATCTTACCACTATTTACAACAGCATCCCTTTGCTTTGAAGGGTTGAGGCAAAGTTAAGTTATTCTTGGCAATATTTGCTAACAATGTCAAATTTTTCTTACTACAAAAAATATTAATAAACGTAAACCAAAGACTGATCGTTACAAAACAAACTAATGCCATTTACACAAAAATAATCTCAGACGATTCATTGCAGTGGCATTTTTTTATTGCCAGTTTTTTGTAACTGTACTTTTGTTCGTCCAAATTTGCCCATCGTCAAAAAAATCAGCAAACCTCAGCAATGTTCAGGGGAAAAAATTGATTTGAAGAAGTGAACTTACTTACAGTCGTATAATTGTAGGAATGTCTGGAGACTGGCAGAAATTTCATTGTTTGGCCAAAAAATACTGTATGTTAACATTTGAAAACTAAAATTGTATCTATCAAATATTGTTAAGTAGTAATAATTAATACTAATATCATAAAACGGTTTAAATTAAGAGTTCTCGATACCGCTAATTAAAAAAAATTATAATTTGAGAAGCACAACTGGGTTTGTTGTTTAAATTGCATTTGATTCTGAATTAAAAAAAAATTGATGCACGAAAGGTGACCCACAGTGTGTTGAGCTGACAATATTGAAAACAAAATAATTAAGCTTTCATCATGATTACCCATTAAGGGTTATGTCAGAGAAACTCTGTGTGGGAAGCAATTATTTGCCAGGATTAAATATGCTTTTAAAATGGATCAAACTACAAGGAATCCCTGTTACAGTGCCCTTCAATATTGCGCTTCCTGTAGCTCAGTGGTTAAAGCACTCGCCTTTCAAGCGTGAGGTCTGTGTTCAAATCCAGGCAGGTCAGGGCAAAACCTTGGGCAAGGTTTCGTACTTCACACACCTAATAATAATCCTTCCAAAAAAACACAATAATAAAATGGGTCATTTCAATCCATACTGGTGTGGGTCACTGCTGTGCGCAAATTGGCGTTTCACCCACAAATATACAGTCAATTCACTTTGCAGTATATTCTGTGAAGTGTTTTGAGACATCAATAAGATGTGAAAAGTGCTATATCAAATGCAAGGATTATTATTATTCCTAAATAGTGTACAGGTGGGTCTTAATTATTATTATTATTAATAATCCTTGCATTCGATATAGCATCTTACCATAACTTTGAGAGAACTCACAGCGCTTCACAGGATATACAGCGAGATGCATTTTGCGGGTGAAACAGCAGCTGACATTTCTTGCTGTTTGTTACGTGTAACAAACGTGTAATGCACAGCATGACATACAGTCAAAATAAAGAAATCAAATCTAAATCAAGAAATAAAGTCAAAGCATATGTTGCACAGGAGTTGCTGCAACATTGATAATGCTGATGCCTTTTGCACACAGTGCATATATACACAGATCACATAAGAAGTTATGTCAGTTGCAACCTTACACACTAGAATACAGCCATTTGCATACATCTCACTTAGACTTAATGGTCAGTGAGACATAGCATCCCAGCTGATGGCGTTATAGCCAGATATTCCTGCAGATATCTTCATGGTAAAGGTTAGTCCTGTAATTGAACTTGTTATTTTTTTTTCTTCTGTTTTTTTCAGCGTAACGGAATTGTTCTTATTTGTCTGTGACACTGAGAAAGGCTTTGCAAAGAAGGTGCAAGATGGGGGGGACTATGTTGAATTGGTTGAGATCATGACACATTTGATGGCAGTGAGAGATCGACAGTCAACGACACATGATCATTTCGAGTCTCTGAAAGAAACTGTGGAATTGCTGAGACGCTATGGGCAACAGGTGCCTGAACAGATTTATGCAGAGCTTGAGGTAAAAATACCCTTCCAATCAACGTGAACAATATCACTCAAATGCTTTTGATTTAGTTCCCCACTCAATCTGTTGCAACCATTTGTCGTATTATACATGATTGTGGATAATCCGAATTTAATATCCATAACAAATCGTTTAATTCTGCTTTTTAAAGCTGTTTTCCTTTTTTCTTTCTATCTACTGTAGTTCTCAAAGCACCTCCCCATGTATATAACTTTATCTAAAACTGATGACAGGATATTTTAAAATTGGAGCTGAAGTGTTGCATTTTACCATAGAATCAAAGAATCTTACACCAAAGAAGGAGGCCATTTGGCCCATCGTGCCCGTGCCGGCTTTATGAAAGAGTTACCAACCAGTCCCACTCCCTTGCTTTCTTTCTAGAGTCATAGAAATTATTTATAAGTTTTATTTCAATATTTATACCAATTAATTTTCCTGCTAATATATACATATTATACTATAATTTATGTGTACATATATATAGCCTAGATCTTCACCTCATGCATTTGTTCACACCAAAGTATTTACTAAAAGTTTTCTGTAACGTTAAGTGCATTTCTAAGGCGTGATAGATGGTCGCAAAATTTTCTAGCCATAGTTTTGAATGTGTTTAAAATAGATATTTGTGCCTTTGGAAAACTGCTACAAAAGTATTATTCTGCAACCTTTAAATTATTTGGAAGCTGAATGCTTGGCTGCTTAACAGAGTTGAAGGGCTTCTTTCTTGCATAAACCATCCAGCCACAGGGTGTAACTAAAATATTGACACGCATATCATTTTGTTTGCTTGAGAATATATTCTGCATATTTTCTCCATCTGAACTATTTTAGGAACTGCCAGAGAAATGGAAGAACCTTAAAAAGATTGCGTTAACCGTAAAGCATGAAGTGGCACCTTTGCAGTCCAATGAAGTGTGCGTTATCAGAAGGAAATGTGTACGGTTTGAGGTGAGATCAGCTTTTAGCTCAGTGCTTTGAACCAAACCAGTTCACACTTTTTGTTCTGTTAACAAGCTAAAGGTAAGCTCCAGTGAACCAAGAAATTGTAAACTCTGTGAGAGGGGGATGTCCAGAGATAACATTTATATGTTTGATGGTAATGAATTCTAAATGGATCTGATAATGTAAATCCCAGTTTATAAAATGGGAGGAATGCTACCTCCCCTTTCACTGTGAATTATGTTTGATCTGGTAATAGTTTGTGAATATCACTTGATAATTGGTTTTAGACCATATAGTCATTCTTTATAGCTTGCTTTGCAGTATATATTTTGCACATGACTTTCTCACCTTACCGTTGGTAACGGAATGTTTATTCAGATTCTACTGCAATAGTGTCAGAAATATTCAGCCTTTTAGATTGACAATTCCACTGGTGTGATTCTGGGACAAATATGGCTTGGAAAAATTAGGTGAAGAGGAGGGATGTTGATAAAATTTGCTTTATCAATAATTAACAATAGGCCACAGGTACAGTATTGTAGTTTCTTGTAGTTTTACACATGGATGAATAGGCTGAAGTCATGCAGAATTATTGACTTCATGAAGATTACTAGTTTGTTTCTATAACTTTGGATTAATGTGTAAGGACTCATGCGTCTCCTGAGCAATACTGATTGAAACAAGATTTTTTTTGGTGGGTGGGGGCTGGGAGGCATTCATGATAGTTCTCTATTGCTTGTAAGGAACGCAAGCTTTTGCAATTACACCATAAATGTTTCATTTCGATTTTTGGGGTGGAATTTTTTTTTAAATGCACCCAGATCAGGGCGTAAAAACTTGGCACGCAATTGCTTGCGTTTGATGAACGTTCTTCCACCTAGCTCTGTGTTTTGTTCGCAAACTCGTAAACCTGGAGTTTGCTGTTGGAAATCCGTAACTTGTATTTCGTAGCCCTGCACATACCCCTCCAACTCTTTCTGCGTTTGATAGAGCTGTTCGTTTATTGACCCCAGATTGGCCTCTGTAATTGTAGCTGTGAAGGAAGGTTCCTGCAACAATGACCTTCTACAGTATTGCTTCTTTGATAGCTTTGAGTGGGTGGGGGGGGGGATTGTACAGGGAATGTCAGTGTCAACCGTGTTCAGCCGCCTCGAGTTACTAATACATAAATAATAAGATCTACACACTGCGCACTTGCCAAGCTGAAACCGAAGCAACTGGTTACTCAATGTTTTATTCCACGGCTAGGTTTCCAAGGATACTTAACGTTGCAGTTCTTGATGAATGCTGACACGCTCACCTCTGCAAAATACCTTTGTTTACATGAATAGGGAAGGATTTTCAATGAATGTACAGGTGGCTCATCATACTTAGAATATCATTAGACCTGTATAGTCCATCAGATGTCTGACTTATCATTCATTCATTCATTCTATATCAGTTAACGTGCCTAAACTGTTAAGATTACAGACCACACAGATACCTATTGAGGGGGAAAAAAAAATAGATTACATGGATATCTATTAGTAGATCATAGGTATGACATTTAAGTCATGTCTGATGATCGCTCCACATAATTCAAACTCCCGTGGAGCTCAGAGGCAATGAAGCAGATGAGACGTGTTGTCAGTTATTGAAGGAATGATTGGAATGCTAAAAGCACATTTCCATTGTCTGAACTAATTAGGAGATGGTCTTAATTACGTTCAGAAAAGGCTTGCTGTACCGCTGGTTACAAGTGTGTGTGTGTGTGTGTGTGTGTGTGCAGATTGCTTTCAGGATGGGTGTGTGTGTGTGTGTGCTAAGTGTTCAATTTAGCCATGTTGAGGTTAGCCTATACCTGGTCAGTCGGGTGATTCCCCGATTCTCCCCAGTTTGGTGCCACTTGAGATGGTACATGTGGAGTCCTGTAGCTCAGTGGTTGGAGCACTCGTCTTACAGGCGAGAGACCTGGGTTTGTCTTGTTTGACCCCGAACTGTCCTTCCTCCCTCATATCTGCTCCATGACCGGTGCAGCTTTCCACCACCTCCGCAATATTGCCAGACTCTGCCACTACCTCACCCCCCACACCGCCGAAACACTTGCACACGCATTCGTCACATTTCGGCTCGACTATGGGAACTCTCACTTTCAAGGGGATTCACGGCCTTGCCCCCGCCTATCTCTCTGACCTCCTGTCTCCCTTCCTGCCCTCTCCGCTCAGCAGACTCAGGCCTGCTCCACATCCACCGCCCTAACCTCCCAACCATTGGCGGCCGGGCTTTCAGCCTCTCTGCTCCCACACTGTGGAACTCCGTCCCGTAGCCCCTCTGCCTCGCTTCCTCCCTTTCCTCCTTCAAGGCCAGACTCAAGACCTTCCTCGTCAACCGTGCGTTCGGCTTCCCCACTAACTCTTCCCCCTCTCTTTCCCCCTACCACGACTGTATGTGGAATTGGCACTGCTGTGTGCAATTGGCTGCCGTGTTTCACCCACAAATATACAGTCAATTCACTTTACAGTGAAGCGCTTTGAGATGTCTAGAAGACGTGAAAAGCGCTACATCAAATGCAAGGATGAATTATTATTATTATTATTTACTTGATACTGTCTCTGTTGTAAAATGGCCAAACTTAACTACAGGTGTATTACTGCAGTCGCCACTTTTCTCCACTCTCCACGCGTTATTGATAGAATATCTCGCAAAATACTACGTACTTAAAAGCCATCAGAGAATTAATGACTGTAAATGGGAACATTTTGTGTTCAGGCAGAAACATTTGTAGAATCTTAAACCAAAATAATGACTTAGCTGTTGTCTTGCAGGAGAAACAATTTGAGTTCAGAGAAATATTCAAAAACGAAGCCCTCTTTAGATTTGACGTACTTGATCCTTATCTTCTTTTAGACAAGGTAAGAACATTATGGTATTAATTGCCCCAGTAGACATAAGAGAGTTTTATTGGTATATTGTGGAGCTCCTGTAGCTCAGTGGTTAGAGCACTTGCATTACAAGCGTGGAACTTGTGTTCGAATCCAGGCAGATCCGGGCGAAAGCTTGGGCAAGTTTCCTTAATCCACACGTCTAATAATAATCTGTCCAAAAATGACACAATAATAGAAATTGGTCATTTCAATCCACAACTGTTTGTGGGACACTGCTGTGCGCAATTGGCTGCCGCGTTTCACCCACAAATATACGGTCAATTCACTTTACAGTATATTTTGTGAAGCGCTTTGAGACGTCGATAAGATGTGAAAAGCGCTGTATCAAATGCAAGGAGTATTATTATTATTATTAATGAGGTGTAGATTCATTTTAACTTGTACAATATGATTGTTGTCCTGTACATTATAGACCCACAAGGATATTACTGAACTTGCAGAAGAAATGAAAACACTTCAGGAAACTGCAAAACTTTTTGAAGTGAGCGTTCCAGATTATAAACAACTGAGGCATTGTCATTCGGATATCATTTTACTGAAATCTGTCTGGGATATATATTTCTTTGTTCAGGTAGGAAGCAATTATACTTATACTGTTTAATCTTACCCTCTGGTCTATTGAGACAAAGATTTCTAAGCGAAAACATTAAAGAAGAATTTTGAATTTGATATATTTTGAATTAGATATATTGCTTTTGGAAGTTTACGTAAAACCAATTCCCAAACGTTAAAATTCCACCAGAACATGAGAATTGTGGTAGACACAACCAGGTTGGAAATTGCTGTGCTCTAAATAACTTTTTCTTTTCAAAACTATTGGTTTTCTTTAAAAGATTTTCCTTTCCTTTTTAAAAAAAAATAAAGTTGTATCGAGGGTCTTTCCAGTAAATTCTTTCCTGATAATCGCAACACTATCACAAAGGTTTTTCTCCTTCATTATAAACACGATGAAGATTCTGAACAGTAGGCGATAATTGCACTGATTTTCGCACAAAGCAGGTTCCTGACAATGGAAAGTGATTCCATTATGATTCTTTTGTATTCTTCGAGATTTTGCCCAGTTGTGGAGTGCGCTAACTCACTCAGCGGTATCTGAATTAAAAAAGGAATTGACTTTGTGTATGGGGGAAATCATAAGTATTTTAACAATATAATAATACAATAATCCTTGCATTTGATGTAGCGCTTTTCACATCTTATTGATGTCTCAAAGCACTTCACAGAATATATTGTAAAGTGAATTGACTGTATATTTATGGGCAAAATTACAACATGAACTGTCATTAATAACCTGCCAAATTTGCGATGTTGATTTTTTTAAATTTAATTTTTTAGACCAGCATTGACGATTGGACAAGGACACAGTGGAAACAGATTAATGTGGAACAAATGGATATGGAATTGCGAAGGTTTGCAAAGGTGCAAATGATCTGAATTTAAACTATCTGGGCTGTTCAGAGAGTGTGCATGTGTTTTTATATATATATATATATATGTATATATTTACTAGGTTATATGTTTTAAAGAGTTCTGCCATTCCTAATAGGAAATGAAAACACTCGACAAGGAGGTTAGAGCGTGGGATGCCTACACTGGACTCGAGACAACTGTCAAAAATATGTTAACTTCCCTTCGAGCTGTGAATGAGTTGCAGAATCCCGCAGTCAGGGAGAGACATTGGCAACAATTAACGAATGCGACAGGCGTAAGTCATCGGTATTCCTCTGATTTTTTAGGTAGTTTTTGTTTCGGCTCCAAAACCAAACTACGCACATGATTTCCTCTGACAGGTCAACTTTGCCATGGATGCGGACACCAGCCTGGGAGATTTGTTGGCTCTTGAACTGCACAGAGTAGAAGAGGAAGTGAAAAACATTGTGGACAAGGCAGTCAAGGAAATGACAATAGAAAAGGTGACACTCGTCGCTTTGCTTCCCCTCAGGTTTCTTTGCCAATAGTGTTTGGAGCTCCTGTAGCTCTGTGGTTGGAGCACTCGCCTTACAAGAGCGAGACCTGTGTTCGAATCCAGGCAGGTCAGGGCGAAACCTTGGGCAAACTTCCTTACTCCACACGCCTAATAATAATCCCTCTAAAAACAAGACAATAATAAGATTGGTCATTTCAATCCACAACTGTTTGTGGAGACACTACCGTGCGCAATTGGCTGCCGCATTTCGCCCACAAATATACAGTCATTTCATTTTACAGTATATTCTGTGACACACTTTGAAACATCAATAAGATGTGAAAAGTGCTATATCAAATGTAAGTATTATTATTATTAATAGCAGCAACAACAACATTACGTATGTGAAGCACCTTTCACATCAGGAGGATGTCCCAAGGCGCTGGACAGTCAAGGATGTGGACCTGAGCTGGGGGGAAGGGATCGGGAGGTATGAGGGCAGGGAGGGTAGGGATAGGAAGGTGACTGAATGCGCGGTCAAAGAGTAAGGTCTCGAGACTTGCTTTGAATAGCAGAAACACATAAAACTTTCTCTGCTGTTTCAGGTGTTAGCAGAGATCAGTCAAACATGGAGTGTCATGGAGTTTTCTTATGAAAACCATCACAATACAGGAACTCCACTGCTGAAGTCTGACGAGACTCTCATTGAAACCCTGGAAGATAATCAGGTACGGATTTACAGTGGGTGGATTCGAACACCCATCCAGCCCCCGCAAAAAGACAATCTGGTTTTGAGAGGTTCTGATTCAGAGATTCAAACACCTTTGAAATCCTGACTTGCGTTCCGCCCACAAAACATACAGTCATTTCACTTTACAGTGCATCCTGTGAAGCACTTTGAGATTGTTAAGATAAACAATATATAAGTTGTTCCCTCCCCATTTATTTCCCCATGACCCATTCCCACTGATTTCTAGGCAGTCACCACATGTATGAATTGACATTCGGAACTGAACGCAACAGGAGCGTTTATAAGGAGGGTTGAGTGGGGTTGGATATATTTCACTCGAATCTGTTGCTCAAAACAATGTCCCTTCCTGCGCTGTGCTGACAGTTAATACAACTGGACATGTGCCCTCATCATTTTAAAATAGTTTTAAACATGTGGATGGAGCGATCTCTTAATATCTGCCGTGGCACCTCAATTGAAAAGGTTCAAAGCAACTTCACCGCGAAGATTTATAGGCGTAGTCACTGCTAGTGTGTTCTAATTAAAAATGGAAACGTCTCACAGTCAGGCTCAATGGGATTTATTCTGTTCGTCCTCTTTGGGGTTTTGGTATGTTTGTGTGATGTTTAAACCTCATGTAGAGATCTGAACTCGTCAAACCTTTGTGAAACATCTTTCTTTTCGCTCTTGTTTGTCAGATGAAACAAGCCTGTTGGCAAAGTGTAATTGATTTATTGTGTGAGCCAGGTAATGTTGCTTATTTAAAAGGTTTTGCACAATGTCAAGAAGGAAATGGCAGTATGTGCTTTAGGCCAAAAACCTGCATGGATTTGAGTCCTTTGATCTGAAGCTCACTTCTTCTGCTCCATGCAGCTGTGTGTAGCAACAGGAACTTATAGTATTGGGTGGAAAAATAAAATTGCGTTAATTCTAAATGATGTTTCTATTATACAAAGGGTGATAAAGCCTTTCAAAAATTTCCATTCTCTAGTAAGTTGTGAGGTTTTTTTCTTCTTCCCCACAAAAACAGAAATCCTTTGTGCTTGTTAATTACCTCAGTTGACAGTTGATTGTAGAATACTTCCATCCAGGTAAAATAATTCTAAAATATATAATTACAGCGTCAACTTTATACTTTGCATAACAAAATTTAACTATGAAACTCCTATGGTAAGCTAAATTTGGGATAACAAAGTTAAATATAAAAAAAAAACTACACATTGTCAACACACTAATAATAAATAACTAACATAAAACTAATTCTCCCAGGTTTCGATTAAAACTCCCACAGATTTAATACTAGTGCCGTACTGGCTGTGTGTCAGAAATCAGTCATTGCTCAGGCCAGCCTAAAGATGAACCGATTACATTTTCAGCCAGTTCAATCCACATGTTTGGAAGCAAGAGTAGTTTTAAATTTGCAATCATAAGACTTGGCGTGACTTTCCCTCCGATCGTTAAGAAAACAAAGTGTGGAAAATACTTGCAGATGTATCTTCAGTCTGGTCATATTGTGGGTTATCATTGTAGAGTTTCCAGCTTGATGTTTATCCATCATACGCAAATTTACTTTCCAGTACGTTTGTTACGTAAAACAAGTCTTGATCCTATTTTGGTGTTTTATAGGTCCAACTGCAAAATATTCTGACGAGTAAATATGTGGAGTATTTCCTGGTGGATGTCATTTGTTGGCAAAATAAATTAATTCTCAGTGATACAGTCATGACTACTTGGATGGAAGCTCAACGGACATGGGCTCACTTACACAGTATTTTCACTGGCTCCTTGGACATTCGGAATCAACTCCCAGAAGATTCCAAAAGATTTGATGGAACTGACCTGGAATTTAAGGTCTTTATTCCTTTTTGTTTCTATTATGGAGCCCCTGTAGCTCAGTGGTTAGAGCACTCGCCTTACACGTGTGAGACCTGTGTTCGAATCCAGGCAGATCAAGTCGAAACCTTGGGCAAGTTTCAGTACTCCATACGCCTAATAATAATCCCTGAAAACCCCCCAATAATAAATTGGTCAATTTAATTCACAACTGTTTGTGGGACGCTGCTGTGTGCAATTGGCTGCCGGGTTTCGCCCACAAAATATACAGTCAATTCATTTCACAGTATATTCTGTGAAGCACTTTGAGATGTCTAGAGGATGTGATAAGGCACTATATCAAATGCAAGGATTATTAGTATTATTATTATTATTCTGTGTATAATTGGAAGTAAACAAGTTTCCTCTTGTCATTTAAGGAGTTAATGTCCATGACCGTTAAGACTAGAAAAGTAATCGAGGTAACAAACAACCTGGGACTGTTGGAGAAATTAGAAGCTCTTCAACAAAGGTAACAATTTATCATTTGTCCTGGCCAACAATCCCCCAAATAAAATTGGTCACTCACTCCTTGGCTGTTTGTAGGGCCAGTGCTGTGAGCAAATTGACTGCTGCATTCACCCACAAAATATTGTGATAGTGTCTAATCACATGGCTGAGTTGTTTTGAAGTACTATACATTTTGTGGTAAATTTCCGCAAAGCGCTTTGAGACATTTCGACTATGTGATAAGGCACTATATCATACGCACAGATTATTATTATTATTAAATATTCATGACATTTCCAACCATCCACTTTAACCTCAGTTAATTTAAGTGGGTATTTTGTAATTGACTCCACATTTTCACTGGCTCAATAAATATAGTCTCCACAACTGGGAATTGAAAACGCATTGGAAAATATTTAGCGTTTGGTTTCATAGAAGATTATAATGTCAGTCTTTGTGACATTTGTGCAGGTTGTGTCTCTGTGAAAAATCCTTGGCTGACTATCTTGAGACAAAACGACTTGCATTTCCAAGGTTTTACTTTGTATCCGCTATGGATTTATTGGAAATTATATCCAAAGGAACCCAGCCAACACAGGTAACCATTTGCATGAGCAGCCATATATATATATATATATATATATATAGATATATATATGTAAAACATGTTTCCACTGAAAACTTAATTTACTCTGTTTATATCAAATATCTTATACACAGCACTCAGATAAATGTTTGTACTTCTTCCTTTCCAATGCAAGGAAGTTTCCTTACTCCACACACCAAATAATTCCTCCAAAACAAACAATAATAAAACTGTTCATTTCAATCCATGACTGTTTGTGGGACGCTGCTGTGCGCAATTGGCTGCTGTATTTCGACCACAAATATACAGTCAATTCACTTTACAGTATACTCTGTAAAGCGCTTTGAGACGTCTAGAAGACGTAAAAAGTGTGATATCAAATGCAAGGATTATTATTGTTATTACAGTATTATTATGGTGTTAAGGACAAAAGATCTAGGAGAGGGTTAGAGGAAAATAGAAAAAAAAATGAGCACATAATTCATTGTTTTCATAAAAAAAATGCATTTATTCTTTCTCCACTCTGAACAGGTGAAGCGACATTTGCTTAAACTGTTTGACAATTTAGCTGATTTAGAATTTGCCGATGAAGAAGAGACCAGTAGGGTGCATATAGCAGTTGGCATGGGTAGCAGAGAAGGAGAATATGTCCATCTTACACCTTCCTGTATCTGTGAAGGGCAGGTGAGGACCTCATTACCTGTATTATCTTACATTTAAGTTTCTAGTTAGGGACCACTGTTTACTGAGCAATTAAAAACCATCCTGAGCTGCCTGAAGAGTCACATCACTGCTGGTGGAGAGACAGACAAATCAAAACGGAAGGTGGGCAAAATGTACGTTAATCTTCAGCAAAGAGTAAATGGGACAATAACTGAAAAAAGCTTGGGATCGATCTGATTTTGTCTCTTTATCTCCTCACCCCCCCTCTTCCCCACATCCCCCCCTTCACCCCTCCCTCGTCCCCCTTCCCTACCCTCTCCCCCGACGGGGTAAATAGTTACTTGTGGATCATGTCACATCCAACAAGCAACCTTCAAAGAAATCTGCAATGTCATTGCAAGTGGAAGGAATGAGTCCATTCCACGAGATTATTTTAGCAAAGATTGTTTCTCTCTCTATCTCTAACTAGGTTGAATCTTGGTTGCGGCGTCTTGAGGAGGCGATGAGAGCCACAGTGCAGCGGGAAATCACGGACGCAGTGGCTGCGTACGAGGAGAAGCCAAGAGATCAGTGGCTGTTTGATTACCCGGCCCAGGTAGCGTTAACTGGCACCCAGATTTGGTGGACCACAGATGTTGGGCTTGCCTTTGAGCGACTCGAGGAAGGATTTGAAACCGCCTTAAAAGACTACAGCAAAAAACAGGTGAGTTGTTCATCTGCCTCCATTTGCTTTGTCAAATGAAAGCTATTAATTTGAACTCTGAATGATAAAATGGGGTTAGACAGTGAGTGACCTATTAAAACATTATACACTATTTATTTGTAAGAACATAATTTTTGTTGAGATTGGGGCATTTCATTTCCTATATTTCCCAATCTCTTGATCAGAGTCTCGGGATATCCTCCCAGAGTGAAAGGCGCTCTGTAAATGTAATTTTGTTGATTTTTGTTGTTATTGATCACCAAAGATTTGTCTACTTCATGCCCTGTGATGGAGGCAATTTGGTGTCCTTTTTGGTCTCTTACAAGGGTAATCCTCCCGACCTGAAAGGCGTTACACAAATGTAATTAATCAATTTTCCCAGTTTTTTTTTATTCCTAACTTTTTCCTAGGATCTCTATCTTGGCATCATCTCTTGGCAACATGTAATATTGACAACTTAAGGTCATTTCAATTTTGATGACCAGCATCTCACTGTTTTCTATCTGATATTGTTGGTGCAAGGTTTCCTACATGACTCGCTCTGCGTCATGTAGCATGAGTCTAATTTAATAAATGCAGCCATCTTTTATGCCATATCTGTACAATGAGAATTCTCCATTTTTAATGAGGAATGAAACATCCCTGTCCCATTCTGCGGAGTATTTTCGAACATCTAAATGTGGCGAGATACTGTATCAAATGCAATGATTATTATGATGCAAAATCCAGTGGCCAAAATAACAACACCAACCGATGAACAGATCACAAAACTGCAAACGCAAAACTGGCATTAAATTAAAGTCTAATTAAAGTTTTATTATTTTTTAGCTTAAAAAATGGTTCAGAACGCATTCGTCACATGGCAAACACAGTAGTGGCAATCGTTGCAATCTAAATATTGGGTTCAGGCAAAAAAAAATTCCTCTCCCAGCCTTCCATAGTTCTGAATAACGCAGTATCAGCTTGTTTTAATAATAAGCACATTTGCCTGTATTTTGCTTGGGAGACATGTCGGAACTATGACACGAACTGAGTAACTATTCAATGTGTGACATGTGTAGTGTGCTGTACCCTAGCCTATCTTTTTGACTAGTCAAATATAATTATTTTTATTGCAGATTGCTCAGCTAAATGCTCTTATAAACATGCTACTAGGGGAGCTCACCCATGGCGATCGGCAGAAGATTATGACAATCTGTACAATTGATGTGCATGCCAGAGATGTTGTAGCAAAGCTCATAGCACAGAAGGTAATTTGTTGTAGCAATTACCCTAATGCATTCTTAAAAGCATAAAATAAACATAATTTCCTTGTAAAGGGGGCTCTGTTCGGTCGCTTCTCCCGAGAAATGACAGAATGTTTTGATTCCGACGCTTGGGCCTTTTCCATTGATACATTACATAATTACATTTTACCAGCTAAAGTACCACTTTGACGTTGTACTATTTGGCATAAATTCCCCCATAATCCCGAAGACTACAATTGGCGTTGGAAGTGAATGCAGTTTGAGGCATCATTTGTTAGTTTTTTTGCACTACAAGCGTCTTAAACAAGTGTCACTCAGCTGCTTTAGCTCTCTCGTATGTACACAATACACGCTCCAAATGCCTATTTAGATTGCCATCCTGTATTCCTAACAAAAATATACATTTATATTTTCTCATCTTTATAAATCTGAAATCGGGTCTGAATTGACTGTACTTACACGATAATAAATTGCCTTAAAAATTGACCCTGAATGCTACACACTGGACAAATGAAGCCAACCTCAATTGCTCGCCATCCATTAAGATTTTTAGCATGTACACAGCCATGAAATAACAGATGGCGATTGTGAGGTTTGAATGCAGCGTATGCATAAATTTAGATGGAGCTGGGAGAATTTGTTTTCCCCCCCCATTTCCTTTTAAGTGGTGCCTCATTCCTATCCCACACCTCGCTGCACGATGCTCAGCACTGAACTCAACACTGGTCCCTTACGAGCGTGAGACCTGTGTTCGAATCCGGGCAGGTCAGGGCCAAACCTCCACACACACGCCTAATAATAATCCGTCGCCCCCCCCAAAAAAAAACAATAATAAAAATTGCTCATTTTCAATCCACGACCGTTTGCAGGACAGTGCTGTGTGCAAATTAACTTTGAAACAAACCCACGCAAACATGGCTTCAGTGAGTGAGTAAGTAAACGTGTGGAGCAGGGTCCCCTAGGGAGAGGGTGGAAGCAGTAAGTGTCGATTCTTTCGAGAACAAACGAGATAGATTCCTGGTGGAAAATAATATCTCGGGATACAGTATACAGTGGGACATGACGTGTGCAGGCAAACTGGATGGATCGTGAACTGATCACATTGTTTGTCCCCCGACCCACCCGCCCCACCATTGGCGGGCGAGCCTTTAGCCACTCTGCCCCCAACCTCTGGAACTTCATCCCGCAGTCCCTCTGTCTCGCCCCCTCCCTGGCCTCCTTCAAGTCCTGCCTCAAGACCCTCCTCTTCAATGGTTTCCCTCGGTCACACCAAATCCCCCGCTTTCCCTCCACCCTCCCAGTCCCCAGCTCGGGTTTGAAACAATGACAGTCCCACGCGTTGGGACGTCCTCCTGACATGAAAGGTGCTATATAAGTGTAATTTTGTTGTTGTTGTAAAAGACCCTTTGTGACCCTAGAAAGCAGTTTGCTGGTTGCATTTTGCTGCAGGAAATTTTCCGAGCATCTACATTGTAAGGGTTTTTGAAGAGCTGGAAAGCACATCAAATTGTTTTTCGAGAACGCAGAGTCATTTATTTGGGATAGAATGCGCTTGATTCACTTTTGCTTTTAAAAAAGACTTTGAAATGGTCTGGATACCATATTCAGCCTTCATTCTCTCTTATTAGGTCACCAATAGTCAGGCATTTGTCTGGCTCTCACAACTGAGGCACAGGTGGAATGAGCACGAGAGACATTGCTTTGTTAACATTTGTGATGCCCAGTTTCAGTATTCATATGAATATCTTGGTAACACCCCTCGACTGGTAATCACCCCTCTCACAGATAGGTGAGGACATTCTTTTTTCTTGAACCTTATGATATTTTCGATGAGTTGTTTGCTGGGTGTTGCAGTAATTTATAATGTTTGGTGACACTTGAGTAAATCAACACAAAAAGTTGATGTCATTTTGAAGCGTTATATATTCTTGTGCCCTCTCTTTTATTGTTTAACGTGTGATCACTTTTGCGGTTTGCTATTTAACAAGTTTTATATATATATATATATATATATATATATATATATATATATATATATATAAAGTACTTGGTGCCTATCTCATGGTTCTGAGTACTAATACCTTTGTCCTGCCAACAAACAAAGTTGAGGTGTAATTAATTACATTAGTCAACCAATTCTGTATATTAGTACATAGTCCTTGTACATTTATTGTGATAGTTCCCTTCTCGGTTGACTAATTTGAACAAGGATCTTTTGTTTTAAGTGCACTAGAATAAGTTATTGAATATCCTTTGTGTTCCTTTCCTCGCAACTTTGTGCAACATCGAGGTATTGTTTTCAGAAACCATTCATTCATCACAGACAGCAGGTAATGTGTGGTTCGGCAGCATCTGAATAGAACATGTGCATAATGGGGCCGTCTAGTTTAAAATGCAGATGTATACAAATCTCCAGAACAGAACCCTAAATCAGATGTTCTTGTGAAAGAAGTAAATTTCCATATTGCTTTGTGTCATCTGTTCAGTGATTTACAAAAATATTCTCATTTGATTCAGCCCTCACCCTCCCATCCCCCCGCCAACCTTTCCTCCATGTCTGTTCATTGGAATCACTGGTTGCTTTAATGAGATACACGATACACGGACTTCCAAGGCGTTATATTGTAGAACTTCGCAGCTATCGAGTGTGATCGGAAGATAATGATAATAATTTGGTCAGTCAATCCACGACTGTTTGTGGGACGCTGCTGTGTGCAATCAATTGGTTGCTGCGTCTCGCCCACAAAATATACAGTCACCCCACTTGACAGTGTATCCCGTGCAGCGCTTTGAGAAGGCTCTGTATCAAATGCAAGCAATGCAATCACAATTCTACATCAGAAACAAAAGGGAAACTGTCCAGTATTATTCCACGCTTGCCTATTTAGTGTTTATCTCACCAAATTCGACCGAGAAAAAAAAGCGTTCCAGAAAGAACAAATCAGCCCGCAAGAGAGAAAATAACTGTTTTCATGATGCCTTACATATTAAACTCTTCAAAGAGCTTTACTGTCTCTATTGTTGAGGGCACTGACTTTCTTTTGTTAGGCCAACATAATTGTGGTTAATTAAGTAAATTGTTGGTGATGTGGATGGTTAGCATTATCATATATAATGCCATATTTCTTTGAACATAACATCATTATGGTTTTAACGACATTCAGATGTTACATTACCCTGACCCAGTCCTTACATTTGACAATGAGCGGGGCAACATCAGGCCCTGCCGGGACGGGGAAAACCGAGACCACCAAAGATCTCGGCCGCTCTCTGGGAATTATGGTATACGTTTTCAACTGCTCTGAACAGATGGATTACAAGGTAATTGAAATTCCCAAGACCGAACATTAAATCGCTATCTCGCTGTCTATTTGCTTTGGTTGCCAATTTTTTCCCCCCCTTTCTCTCTCGAACTCGTTTGATCCGTTGAGGATGATGGCACTGACGAGTTAGTGTGAGATAAATGTGCTTTTGATGGTGCGGTGATATGACCTAAAGTAGGCTCCCTATTGTTAATCATTGTGCTGTATTTAGTCTCAGAGGAGAGGCTGACTGAAGTAAGGATTCAGATACTCATTGTTCAGGTTAATAATATCCAAATAATAATAATAACGCCTAATAATAATCCCTCAAAATAATAACAATAATAAATTGGTCATTTTCAATCCACGACTGTTTGTGGGACACTGCTGTGCGCAATTGGCTGCTGTGTTTCATCCACATATATACTGTACAGTCAATTCACTTTACAGTATATTCTATGAAGCGCTTTGAGACATCTACAAGACGTGAAAATTGCTATGTCAAATGCAAGGATGATTATTATTATTTTTTTGCATACTTTACAGTGGTATTTACTCCAGTTTGATATGATACAAGTGTATGACCTTTAGAGGGTGTCTGTGACAGTTTCCTTGTGCAATGTTAGTCCATAGGAAACATCTATAAGGGTCTCGCCCAGACCGGAGTATGGGGATGTTTTGATGAATTCAATCGCATTTCTGTGGAAGTTCTTTCTGTTGTTGCCGTACAAGTGAAAACTATTCAAGATGCAATTAGGAACAAGAAAAAGAGGTATGGCAATGTTTGATGTACGTACATAACTCTTATTGCAAGGAAGATCCATTCCTACCATTTTACTCTAAAAACCTTTCTCTTTGCCTCAATAGATTTTATTTTCTCGGAGAAGTTATTGAACTGAAACCTTCGGTTGGCATATTTATTACTCTCAATCCTGGATATGCAGGGAGAGCAGAGTTACCTGAGAATCTCAAAGCTCTTTTCAGGTCGGAGGTCATATATACTTTCCTCAAATGCCTGATTGTACGGCTGAAAAGTTTCAAGTAGATTATTACCTTGCCCTCCTGTTTCTATAAGAACATGTTAGAATTGTCTAGCTTTCAAAATAGAAACCACTGAGATCTACATTTCTTAACCATTGCTTTGTGGAGTCCGATAGCTCAGTGGTTAGAGCGCTCTCCTTGCAAACGAGAGACCTGGGTTTGATTCCTGGCAGGTCAGGGCGAAACCTTGGGCAAGTTTCCTGACACCACATGTTTAATAATAATCTCTCAAAAAAACTATAACAAATTGGTCATTTCAATCCATGGCTGTTTGTGGGGATGCTGCTGTGCGCAATTGGCTGCCAGGTTTCACCCACAAATATACAGTCAATTCACTTTACAGTATAATCTGTGAAGCGTTTTGAGATGTCTTAGAAGACGTGAAAAGCACTATATCAAACGCAAGGATTATTATTAGTAGTATTATTATGTTTCCTGTAGGGTCCAGCGATATATCGATATATCGGTTATATCGATATAATTTTTCATATCTATATGCCGATATCGGAATTTAAAATATATCGATATATCGAAAAATTCGATATGGAAACATTTATCGGTATATCGTAAATATTGGTATATCGTTTCTGGCGATATACCGGTATTATCGGTATAAAGCGAACTTTTTCAACTTACCTTGTCACCGGTATTGCAACCTCCTGGGCCTAGAGCACAGAATACATGCGCACCCCCGAATGCGCGCGTACCCCCAGAATGCGCGCGCATGCGCAGTATAAAAAAGCCCGGAAATATTGATATATCGGTAAATATCGATATGAGCCCACCAATATATTGATATCGGAAAATTTCCATATCGACAGACCCTAGTTTCCTGAAAAAAATGAATGAACAAAGTGTGAATTGTGTGATTCTCTCCTCTCTTGTCCCCTACATGTTCGAAGCTGGGCCTTGCTATTTTTGTGACCGTATACTCTTATTTGTGAGTCTTGTGTTGTTATCCAATAGATATCATTAGCACAAAGTATTGTTGTGACTTGATTGATTGATTGATTAATTCAATCCTTCCAACTTTATCGAGATATTGTAACTTGCTGTTGGTATCACATTTTGGCAGGCCTTGCGCAATGGTAATCCCAGACTTTGAGTTAATCTGCGAAATAATGCTGGTGGCAGAGGGATTTCTGGATGCCAGGCTACTTGCCAGAAAGTTTATCAGTCTCTACACTCTCTGCCGTGAACTCCTGTCAAAACAGGTACTGTGCTGCAGAGATTAAATTGACGGCTCAGAAAGTCCTTTTGCTGGTCTTTCTTTGTTTCCTTCCTTGATTTGCTTCATACGAGTTCCTTTTGTCATCCTGAAGGACCATTATGACTGGGGTCTTCGGGCTATAAAATCTGTCTTGGTGGTTGCTGGATCGCTGAAGAGAGCAGATCGAAACAGACCTGAGGAACAGGTAGCTGATCGTCTATAAGTTGTGCGTTAAGAGCAGTTTAAGACCTCACAACAATGTGACAAGGAGCAAACATCAAATGCAAGAAATCTTCTTCTTCTTATTATTATTTCCCATGAATGGGCTGACCAAACCATTCACAAATGAAGAGTTATAGAGCCGAGAGAAACATAAACTGTATTCTTTCTATATCCTATTAGCTGAACAAGGAATAGGTCAAAAAATGAGATTGCTTGCTACTAGGTAAGCACTGAAGTGCTGTTCCTCTGTGAGAGTCTTCACTTTCCCACGCATTTCATGAAAAATGATGCATGTAATAAGTTGCATTTGTTTTTCTGTGTTATTTGAAACTGAAGTCAATAATTGCTGAACAATATCTGACTTATCGCCCAAATGCTGAACACTGAAATGCTAGCACCATTCACATCCTACAATAATTGAAATGTTAATCACATTGGATTACTTCCAGGAATTGTACAGTGGCGTTAAAAGGAAACAAAGTTAGATAAGCTGTAATGGAGGAACAACATTATTGTATGTGGAATGCTTATAATAATAATCCTTGCATTTGATATAGCACTTTTCACGTCTTCTAGTGAATTCAGTGCATATTTGTGGGTGAAAAAGCTTACTCAAAGTTTAATGATTGGTTTGGAGAAATACAGAATGTTCATAAAAATAGGATTGCATTGTGTACCACATCGAGTGCTATTTTGTCATTCTGCGGGGCTTTTGAAGTATTCTCTGACCACAAATGTTTGTGTTTATTCCGATAACATTCACGCTTCTCTTTACGGGAAATTATTGTGATGTTTCAAACCAATGAAGACTGACTTGAGAAAGAAAAATTACGTTCTACCCCTGCACTTTATAAATCGAATTTGTCTACTTGCGGAGTGAATAGGAAATGCAATTTAGCTTTATATAAAAAGAAGTACTTCAGTTGTTATAACACTAAAATTTTGGAGGTGGGCTGTGTCTGTGCCAAGAATGATTTTGTCTACAACAGATTGGATTTAACAAACCATACACAACATAATTCTCTAATTATGTTTGTTAATTGAATGTCTTTTGTATGTTTCTTTTGTCTTGTTAGTGTTACCTCTGCTCGTCGTCTCTTTTACAGGTCCTGATGCGCGCTTTGAGGGATTTCAACTTGCCCAAAATTGTGACCAAAGATGTCCCTGTTTTCCTGGGTCTGATCACTGACCTTTTCCCAGCGTTGGATGTGGAGCGGAAAAGAGACCCAGATTTAGAACAGATGGTGCGTCAGTCCATTTCAGAACTGCACCTGCAGCCAGAGGAAAACTTCACATTAAAGGTGGAAATAATAGTTTTATGCTTAGTTTATCCTAAATCCAAATGAGCTAATTAGAGGTTGTAATGTTCACTCTTAAATGTGTACCCAGATCTGCACATCTAACAGCTGGCTAATGTCTTTACTTTGCCAAATTGTTAGAACGAGCTGACAAAATGTTATCTATACTGAACTTGGTTCTAAACAGCTTTTTTTTTTCTTGTTGTATGATTAGCATCTCAAGCAAAAATATTTCCCGTCCGTTTGCCTGTGATTTAAGAATTGGAAATGGCATTCGGGAATGGGAAATGACACGATCCCTTCATTAGCCAAATTCTCATTTTGACCAGTTTTAGTTATTGCTGGGGAACAAAGCTTCTTGATTGCAAGGAAATCCAAATGATTTGGGGGAGAAAAAAATGTACACCACCGGGGTAAGAAAATGAGTCTGCAAGGTGTCGCCTAACATTTTGGATTCTCATTCTAGTACAACAAATTTATGAATGTATAACGGCAATAATAATTCTTGCATGTGATCTATCACTTTAACATGGCTTATAGACGTCTCAAAGCACTTCACGTAGTATATTGTAAAATGGATTGACTGCGTATTTTGTGGGTGAAAGAGCGAGAGAGAGAGAGAGAGAGAGAGAGAGAGAATCTGAGGTTGAGTATATTATACAGTTATGATGTCCTATGATGCTACAGTTTGAAATTGAGCAACGTGTTGAAAACACAGGCTCATTAAATCGCTGGCTGGCCTACCAGCCTGACTTTGTTGTTAACCGAGTTGCCCTCTTTTTGTTTCAAATTGATTGAAACAAATAACTGGGCTTGTTCGAAGTATCACATTGTGTTTGTTTTAATGTAGGGCTTGGTGAATTGCACTGGAAGCATTTCCAACAACAACTTGCTGTCAGTCTCCTGTATTTGATAGCTTTATGATCTTTCATTTGCTGAATGATTCACTGCCGAACACAGCGATTCCTATAAAAGGTTCGTAGGAAAAATTCTTAGAAATGTAGAAAAATTTGCTTTTTCTTTTACAGGTTATACAGCTCAAGGAGCTTTTGGCTGTGCGTCATTCAGTGTTTCTAGTGGGAAATGCTGGAACGGGGAAAAGCCAGGTAAGTGAAGTACACTGAGCCATACAATTCTCCCCAGTCTTAGCCCATACACCATTGTTGTCTAGTGGGAACACTCCTGAAATAACATAGACTTCAGCACATTAAATCAAAATATTTATTAACTGGGGTGGATTAAACAATAAGGTAGAACTAGATAACGTGAAACCATCAGGAGTAGGAGAATTAAAGAGTATTTGTAAATAATTCTTGCAAAAAAATAATCATTTTTGACCAGGAGTAATCACTGTGTGAAATATGTTCAGTCCACTCATGAATGCTCGAATGTTCTTAGCAAATGTTGTATCTTCTCTTTGAGAGATATCATTGTAACACAATACTGTCTATACCGTCCACATTGAATTGAATTTGAAATGTTTGGTCATTCAGGAGGTGGAAATTCAGAGGAATTGCATGGTAGATTCCATTAATTAAAAGACCATATGGGTTTCCTGAATGCTGCCCCTGAATGTGTTCTGTGGTGGGATTCTGGGATTCTACCCCCACCTGAAGGGCGCTATATAATAATAATAACAACAATAATAATATAATCCTTGCATTTGATATAGTGCTTTTCACGTCGTCTGGACGTCTCAAAGCGCTTCACAGAATATACTGTAAAGTGAATTGACTGTATATTTATGGGCAAAACTCAGCAGCCAATTGGGCACAGCAGTGTCCCACAAACAGTCATGGATTGAAATGACTAATTTAGTATTATTTTTTATTGAGGGCTTATTTTCGCTTGTGTGGAGTAAGGAAACCTGCCCAAGGTTTCGCCCTGCCGGGAGTTGAACCCAGGTCTCTCACTTGCAAAGGGGAATGCTCTAACCACTGAGCTACAGGACTCGACAGGACTTGCATATAAACACAAGTTGTTGTTGTTGTGTTTGGCTTTTATCTGGATTGACTGAGTCAGGTACACTGACTAGAGCTACCAAGAAAAGTGCAAACCTTTCCCCTCCACTAAATCCCTTCACAAAGTTTTCACTATTTATGATACTTACAGATATTAAGAACTCTTCACAGGACTTGCGGCAAGATGAAGTTAAAGCCAATATGGTGCGATATAAACCCCAAGGCAGTAACAACAGACGAACTTTTTGGCTTTTTGCATCCTGCCACACGGGAGTGGAAGGACGGTAAGTTTTGTAGAATTGAAAAACATCACCTTTGCACACTGTAGGCACAGAGATGATGGTGAATTTTATTTGAATTGACTTTGAATGAATACATTGCAAATTCCGACTCTTTATTCATGCAGTATTTATGTTGCACTCTTTAATCATTCAATAAGGCCACTTTGTCCATTAGTATTGACTGATATTAAATTCTAATAAACGCAATGTTGCCTTGACTAATACAAGCCAACTCTATTCTCATCTAGCTAGAATAGCTGTAAAGAAGGACATTTTTGTCAGTAATGCAGTCTTTGCTGAATTATCATCTTTCCATGTGCGAATAGGTTTGTTTTCAACAAAAATGAGAGAACTTTCCAGCATCTCTCACGGAGGTCCAAAGTGGATTGTCTTAGATGGAGATATTGACCCAATGTGGATAGAGTCACTTAATACAGTAATGGATGACAACAAGGTTAGATGTTAACTATATATTAATCATTTATTATCAATCACTCATTATACACAGCTGGCATTATGTTAGCTTTATCTCTATGCATTATAAAACAGAATTATTTCTGGCTATACCGTGAAAAGGTAACACAGAATTATTTCACCCCCACCTCAATCCATTAAATCTGGCCTACCTGTTCCCTCCATAACCTGCAAATGTTATATTTATGGAAGGGAAACATAAAAATATTGCTTATGCAGCCTGCAAACGTCTCTCAAATAGGGCGTCCATCTCTCAGCAGCAAAAAGGTAGGTCCACAATATGTTAGATTTCTAAAAATTTGTATATATAATTTATTTGTAGTTGTACAGACATTAAAGCAAGCAAGTAAAATAATTAAACAGAGTAGAAATAGTAAAAATCCTTGCATTTGATATAGCGCTTTTCACGTCTTCTAGATTTCTCAAAGTGCTTCACAGAATATACTGTAAAGTAGATTGACTTTTGTGGGCGAAACGCGGCAGCCAATTACACACTGCAGTGTCCCCACAGACAGTCGTGGATTGAAAAGACCAATTTATTGTAGGTTTTTTTGGAGTGATTATTATTAGGTGTGTGGAGTAAGGAAACTTGCCCAAGGTTTCGCCCTGACCTGCCTGGATTCGAACACAGGTCTCATGCTTGTAAAGCTAGTGCTCCTCTAACCACTGAGCTACAGGACTCCTCAAGTGGAAGGCTTTAACAATAACCTTCCCTCTCCTCCCCTCCCACTCCCGTTTTTCTAGGTCTTAACTTTAGCCAGCAACGAACGGATATCTTTAACGTCCTCCATGCGGTTGGTGTTTGAAGTCAGTCACCTGCAGGCAGCCACTCCCGCTACAGTATCCAGAGCAGGGATACTGTACGTCAACCCGCAAGATTTAGGCTGGAGTCCGTAAGTCACTGGACCGTTTGTGTTTTATTCCCTTCTAAATCAGCCAGACGAATGTGGCCTCTTTCCTTACAAATTTTGTGCATCCCAAAAAAAAATTAATCGAAACGACTTCTTTTGTAGATACGTCACTAGCTGGATTGACACTCGGAATACACAGTCAGAGCGAGCTAATCTGACCATATTGTTTGACAAATATGTTCCTTTCTGTCTGGAGCAAGTGAGATGTAACCTTAAAACTATTACTCCAGTCCCAGAAAACAGTATGGTACAGGTAGGAACAAATATTTTTTAGCTCAACCGTAATGTTCCATTTCTTTAAACTACACTTGCGAATTTTTTTTAATGTAATAATAATCCGTGCATTTGATATAGCCCTTTTGATGTCTTCCAGACATCTCAAAGTGCTTCCTATACTGTAAAGTGAATTTGACTGTATACTTGTGGGCGAAACGCGGCAGCCAATTGTGCACAGCAGTCTCCCACAAACAGTTGTGGATTGAAATGACCAATTTATGTGATTAAGAATGTACTTGTCCTGAATAATTTGCCATTACAGAATGTTGGTATTACTTCTAGATTCCCACTGTTCATTGAATTTTAATAGCAAAACTCCTTTGACAAGGAATAATGACTAATTTCTGCACAATATTAATAATGATTTAGTAGGATATTGTATGGGTAATGTTGTACTTTTGCAATTAAATTTTAGATTGGGTTTCATAAAACTATTTATTTCACTCTGTTGTCTCTGTAGACTTTGTGTTCGCTCTTGGATTGTCTTCTAACACCAGAAAATACCCCCACTGACTCCACGCGTGATATCTATGAGATATACTTTGTATTTGCCTGTGTTTGGGCTTTTGGTGGAGCACTATTGCAGGATCAAGTAAGTGCTAATGAGTTCAATAGTGTTTTTTTTAAATAGTATTTTAATCCTTGATCAAAATAATGCATTCAACCAAAGATATTTTGTTTAATACAGAATTACAATCAATCATAAGATACATTGACTTCACTGTACTCCTAACTGTGACAGTTCTGAATCTAGACTGGCTGCATATTTTGTCTGTGATTCGGATGTGAATATGAACTGGATAAGTTGACCAAAGTTATGACACCTTTGCAAACTCAACTCGATGTTTGTAACGTGCTTTGCTGTAATGCTGATTTGCTTTGCCATGAGGTCACACTGTGGATCAGAGTTGCTTCAAATTAATGCAAATGGCTGGCTCACTTTCTGTGCATCAAATGTTTTTGTGCGTTTAAAAAAAACAACCACCTTTGGGGTCATCGGATCACTGCCAGTATCAAATCCTGTGAGTCCTGGGCAACAATGATAATGATAAAAATCCTTCCATTTGATATAGCGCTTTTGACGTCTTCTAGACATCTCATAGCGCTTCACAGAAGACACTGCAAAGTGAATTGACTGTACATGTGTGGGCTACAGGTGACCTCAAATCCAATCCTCTGCATTAGGAGGGGAGACACAAAAAAAGCCTCTTGTTTCCATGACACACAAAAAAAGATTTGAACCAAAGGCCATTTCAGGCGATCAAAATACCGGTAATGAAAAGCTGGTGATAACACTGATGTAGGATTTCATTAGGACCAGGAAGGAAGGCAGAGGTTTAAATCAGTACAATTCCTGAACAAGACAAGAATTGAAAAGGTTTCTTTCCCCCCCCCCCCACCACCCCCACACACATGATTGTATATGTGAACAGACTCAATAACGGTGCTTGTTGCCAACTTAATTAACTCCTGAAACAAGTAACTGGATAAGTATCGGCTTGAGGACCATAATGGCCATGTGTCATGTGCAGATTGTCATGTAGTGACATGTACAGATTGAGATAAAGGAATTCTTCATCAAAGATCATTCCTGTGTTATTAGAGCTGGAGGGGAAGAGAACGTTGACTGGGGAAGGAAGGATGACTTGTATGAGGAATGGAGATGAGTGTGACTTTGAAGGTCAGGGAGTAGCATTCTTCTCTGCAATAGACTGGGTGAGGAGGTGAGGTGATGGGTAGGATCCTTTGAGGGAGCAAGTTGATGCATCAAATGTCCTTTCTGTTCCACGTCATTCACATCGAAGGTGGTACTCAAGTGGTGACTTGCCTTTTGGGCTAATGCGATAGTTGGTCTATAGAGCAGTAATGATCAACGGAATCCTTGCAATATGGATGCCTCAAACATGTTTTCTTTAACTAGCTAATCAGTTACCGAGTGGAGTTCAGTAAATGGTGGACAAAAGAAATGAGAGCCATCAAATTCCCGTCTCAGGGGACAGTCTTCGATTACTTTGTTGATCCTGACACTAAAAGATTCACTCCGTGGACGGAAAAAATACCAAATTTTGAAATGGAATCAGATGCCCCTCTACAGGTAGGTTGTAACAGAGCAGCCTCGAAGGTAAAGCCATGCCATGAAATGTAGAAAAAAAATATTCACACAGAATAAAATGACTTACTCAGTTGTTTCAAACAAAGATTAAGTAATGCCTTACTGGCGACCGGCCAAGTAAATGTCACCTTATTACATGTGGCTTTGCTTTGAGGTAGGACCTGGAATTCAGCAGAATAAAGTCCAGTTACTTAAAAATTCAAGGTTGATGATGACTTAGAATTGGTGTTGATGTGGTTCTTTCAAATCCCAGTTGTCTATTTAAATTTTAACGCTTCCATCATTTGTTCCTAAGTGTGAATTAACAGCCTTGATCTTTCTCTTAAGTTTCTTTTCCGAGAAGTGACTCAAATTTAATTCAACAGTGGAGATTTACCGCTTTTCTATATTCCACCAGGCAGAATCAATAATGTGACTGAAGTGAAGAAGATAAAAATTTATGGTATCTTGCAATTTAATGGTTGAAAAGATGCAATTTGAGAGATCATAAATTGTGAAGGAGTTTACGCTTCATTGCCTCTGATTCACTGCGTGCTGTTAGAACGTGATTTGTGACTGTCCATGGCGTGTGATTAATGATGTGATCAATGCTTACCTCTGTGCAAGGCTTCATTGCTAATGCTCTTCATTAGAATAAATAAAAAAGACTGCAATGTTTTAAAAAAAACTTTGAAACATTTCAAATAAAATAGCAGTTTTTCTATTACAGATTAGCTTTCTTAGCCACTGCCTTCAGAATGTCCACCCACATCTCATTACTCATTGCTTCGGCTTTTTTTCCAAACATTAAGGAAACTCGTGTTGGTTTAGCTACTTTTATATGATCTTTGCCGCAGAAGGGAAGAATAAAGTTTAGCCCAGCAAGAGCCTTTGTTGGTGCTGCTGGCTGATAACTCTTGTGATTTAACTAGCGAAAAGAAACACTACCGTACATCATTCACCAGATCAATTCAGCAGAGAACTGAGCTAAAATGTCTTCCCTGGACCATGACAACATTGTTGGTAGATGCACATTATTTTAATTCCATTTCTTTTAATGAAACCGTTTTCCGCACATATCTTTGTTTCTCTAAATAGGACAACGTTGATATTGTTGTCATCCTCTGACAATTAATTCTGTTCTGTTTATTTTGCAGAATAAAATACATTTTCTAGAATTTTAGGACTGTAATGTTTAATAATTTATGGTGTATTTTTTCTTCATTACCCAGGGTATATTAACAGATCTACAGATATGAATTAATATTCTATATACAGTAATTGACTTCAGATTTCTAAACGGAATATTATACCTTAGTCAATGGTGAAAGCAGGTTTGACTTACTAAAATATTACAATAATCTTAGTGTAGAAGGAGCTCTGATTTCATGACCTCTAATATAACATTCATTTTTATGGCTTTGCACTAATAGATAATCCATATCAAACACCTCTTTATATCACCTTTCTTGTGCAACATATAAAATACAAAATGCTGAATAATGTGTCCCATGTCAAACTGATCTGTGGGCTAATAAAGTTCACTGTGGTTTCAAATTTGGGATTTATAACTTATAATTAGCTTTTGTGGTCACTGTTTTAATAAGCCACACACAAAAAACATATTCTAGTCAGATCATTCCCACACTTACATGCATTTTTTCCGTTGTTTTTATGTGTCAAGGATGTATTGGTTCATACGGCAGAAACAGTTTGCTTAAAATATATCATGGATTTACTTGTGGAAAAGCGGAAACCGGTGATGCTGGTTGGCAATGCCGGAGTGGGAAAGACCGTTCTTGTGTCAGAAAAGATTTCGAAACTACCTGAGGATTATCTGGTGATTAATGTGCCTTTCAACTACTATACAACATCAGCCATGCTCCAGAGTAAGTACTCTGCGACTTCAAACAGTAAAGATAGAAAAAAAAACACTGTTAAAACACTACATGTCTGGAAACCCACCCTGAAAATGCGTAGTGGGAGGTTCAGCCGTGTGTTACCATTAATTGTCTTGACTTTGTGGAACTTCTTTGTTGTTGATTCTGTGCGCAATTGGCTGCCGCGTTTCGCCCACAGTCAATACAGTCAATTCACTTTACAGTATATTCTGTGAAGCGCTTTGAGACGTCGATAAGATGTGAAAAGCGCTATATCAAATGCAATGATTATTATTATTATTGTTATCCTTCTGCTTAATTATGTACCTTGAACAGAGGTGTGTCTTGCTGCATGTTTGCACAGTGTTACTATTATGATTATTAGTTGCAAACTTTGCATTGTTGCATTTATTAATTGCCACCTTTGGTGCCCAGGAACATAGGAACAGGAGTAGGCCATTCAGTCCCTCGAGCCTGTTTGCCATTCTCTTAATGGTTAGTCTGTACCTTTGCTCCTTAGCCCTCGCTATCCCACACTCTTCGCTTTTTGGGACAATTTTATTTTTCACAGTTAGGAAAATCAGAACATTGTCTGTGTTGTCATAGTTGCTTATCCATTAATTACTTTGCATTTAATAAAGGTAGGATTCGACATGTTTATAATATGACAATATAATAATCCTTGCATTTGATACAGCGCTTTTCACGTCTTATCGACGTCTCAAAGTGCTTCACAGAATATACTATAAAGTGAATTGACTGTATATTTGTGGGTGAAACACGGCAGCCAATTGCGCACAGCCGTGTCCCACAAACAATCATGGATTGAAAATTATAAAATTTTATTATTGTGGGTTTTTTGAATGGATGATTATTAGGCGTGTGGAGTAAGGAAATTTGCCCAAGGTTTCATCCTGATCTGCCTGGATTCGAACACAGATCTCACGCTTGTAAGGCGAGTGCTGTAACCACTGAGCTACAGGACTCCACCAGACTCGTCATGACAATATCATCTTCCCTTTACTTTGGTACATTTAGGAGTTCTCGAGAAACCATTGGAAAAGAAAGCTGGCAGAAATTACGCTCCTCCAGGCACAAAAAGACTGATTTATTTCATTGATGACCTTAATATGCCTGAAGTAGATACCTATGGTACTGTTCAACCGCATACTCTGATAAGACAACACCTTGATTACAGTCACTGGTAAGTCTCACCCGTTTCCAGTGTGTAGTGTTTTTAGTGAGGGACGTAAAGCGAGAGAATATTTGCACTAAATGGAAGCAAACTTTAGGTTAAACCAAAAAGCAAAAATAATCAATTACAGCCTACAAATAAATCTGATATTTTCTGCAGTGTTCACTTATGGATAGATCACAGCTGTGCATTCGTTCACACCACCTGGACTATAGCCACTGTTAAAAACAATCAATGGATCACTAAAAGCTATATTTTAGCTTTGGAGTTATTGATAATACTGTGTGGGGGTGTATGTATGTGTGTGTGTTTGTATACTAAATGTACAATTTGCAAAGCTGTGCATGAGATATTGAGCAGCCAACCTCACAAATGTTCTAGTAGTTCAAGTCTGGTTAATTTTCAGTGGTCCCTTTAACTTGACTTGCAGTTTCTAACAATTATTGAGTTTATAACATATAGGTGTACCAGTACTATCTTTAAAATGCTGTGGCTTTGAATAACTTGACATTTTTCGATCTCCATCAGGTACGATAGACAAAGATTAGTTCTGAAGGAAATTCACAATTGCCAATACATTACTTGTATGAATCCCACCGCTGGCAGCTTTTCTATCAATACACGACTTCAGGTGAGATTTTCAAATAAGCCTGCTTACAGAAGGTTTTAATGTTGATATAATGAAATGCCAACGCTATTTTGAGAGTTGATGATAATCACAATAATCCCTGCATTTTGATATAGCACTTTTTGCATCTTATCGACGTCTCAAAGCGCTTCACAGAATATACTGTAAAGTGAAATGACTGTAAATTTGTGGATGAAACGAGGCAGCCAATTGCGCACAGCAGTGTCGCACAAACAGTCGTGGATTTTATAATTGTGTTTTTTTTGGAGGGATTATTATTAGGCATGTGGAGTAAGGAAACTTGCCTAATAATAATCATAATAATAGTTAATAATACCTACCAAGTGCTGCAATATATCCTTTGATATTAAACCCTAAAATTAAAGTTAACGGCACATTTTCAAATTCAGGATATTTAGACCAAGGCCCATAAATGGAAATTGCTGAAAAGAAAGTTTACATATCAGGAACATATTGCTTTACTCGGAGGTTAGCAGGGTTTGAATATTGTTTATATATACACATATTTTTAAATATCTTTTATATGTACAGTATATATATTTTTAAAAGAATAGGATTCGAACCAGGAAAGTATGGTTGGGTGAAGGAGGAGAGGGTGAGGTGTTCAAGGAGGTTGGTTGACTCTGTTGAAGGCAGCCAAGAGCTGCAGGACTATGAGCAGAGAGAGAAAGGGAACATTAGTTAGTCTTGAATTTGACAAGCTTTGTCTCAGTGCTGTAGGCTGGAGGGAAACCAGGCTGGAATGGCCCGAGTAGGGAGTGGAAGGAAAGGTGTGAGCAAAGTTGGTTGTGCAACAACACATTCTGGAACTTGAGAGATGAAGGGATTTATATATATTATATATATTTAGATTGCACTTTTCAGGTTGTGGGGTGGGTGAGAGGGGGGTTTAGGGGGGTTACATTGTGGAGCCCTGTAGCTCAGTGGTTAGAGCACTCGTCTTACAAGCGTGAGACCTGTGTTCGAATCCAGGCAGGTCAGGATGAAACCTTGAACAAGTTTCCTTACTCCACATGCCTAATAATAATCCTTCCAAAATAACAACACTAGTAAAATTGGTCATTTCAATCCACGACTGTTTGTGGGGACGCTGCTGTGCGCAACTGGCTGCCGCGTTTCGCTCACAAATATACAGTCAATTCACTTTACAGTATATTCTGTGAAGTGCTTTGAGACGTCGATAAGACGTGAAAAGCGCTATATTAAATGCAAGGATTATTTATATTTATACATGTATATACTGTTTTATCTCTATTTAGTTGCACTTTTCATATTGTGGGTGGGTGGAGGTGTGAGGGGTGGGGTGGGAGGGTGTTTGGGCGGTCACATTGCTGAAATATGTGACTGGTGAAGTTTGATAACCTTGTATTTTTATTTAAATCTTTCTGTTGCTTGGCAGAGACATTTCTCTGTGTTTGCCGTCAATTTCCCAGGAGCAGATGCATTGACCACAATATACAGCAACATCCTCGATGCTCACTTCCAACAGTACATTTTCAGCTACAGTGTGATGAAGGCTGGCAACACTGTCATACAGGCTGCAATCTGCCTCCATCAGAAAATGACTCAGAACTTCCTACCCACAGCAATAAGATTCCATTATGTTTTCAACCTAAGAGACTTATCTAACATTTTCCAGGTATATGTATCTACTGTTTTGATGGTATCTTTAATTCCATTCATAAAACTGCCTCCGACCAAACAGCCTTTTTAGCTGCAAAGCTATTAAAATAATTGTATGCGTTTTATTATTAAATGTTTATCATATATTTACTGCTCAATATGTTTTGCGTGTGCCAATAGATATTCTGTTAACCTTTGTGCTTGTACATTATAAATCCAATTTGACTAATGAACATAACATGATTAGGTTGTAAGCACTTGGGGAGTTATTGTTGGCATTTTCCACTGAATAATTGTTCAGGTTATATTGCAAGGAATTTGATTACTTATTATTTGCATGAAATATTAATGTGCACAAAACCGAAAGCTGAAACCTAAAGGCCAACATTACATTACTGTGGACGTTTTGACGACAGATATACTGTCAATTCATGTCACCATATATTCTGTGAAGCGCTTTAACACGTTTAGAAGATTTCAAAAGCGTTATATCAAGTGCAAGAATTATTATAATATGATTATTATTTGAAAACGACATTGGGTTAGGAACATAGGACTGTACAAGAGTAGAAATTATGATCATTGTGATTCATCTGACCAAACATTCTGCATTACTTGAATCTTGTATCCACTAATCACTTTTGCGCCATGTACAGTGTATCCTCCTTGAATTTTCTGCCATCATTTTCCTACATGAACTTACTTGGTAGTCTATTCACCGCTCTCTGTGTATAGTAATTAAACTGTCTGCTTGCTCACCTTCCATCTATTGAGCTTGAGTCTGTGCCCCCGATTTCTATCCGTGTTAAGTATCTTACTGCTACGTTTGTATATACCCTTTAAAACATGAATACTTCAATGAGATCCCTGCTGGGCCTGTTTGATGTGAACATTTCCTGCTTCCTCAGCTTCGCTACATAACTCAGGTGTTTAATATCAGTGATCAATCTCGTTGTTCTTCAGGTTAACATTTGTTAAGGAAGGACCTGCATTTAATGTAATTGTTTTTAAGTTACAAACATTTGCTGGAATCATTAATAATAATAATACTGCTTGCCTTTTGATATAGAGCTTTTCTAGATGTCTCAAAGCATTTCACAGAATATACCGCAAAGTGAATTAATTGTATGTTGTGGGTGTAACACGGCAGCCAATTGCGCACAGCAGGGTCTCACAAACAGTCATGGATTGAAGTGACCAGTTTATTATTATTTTCTTTTTTTTGAGGGATTATTACCAGGAGTGTGGAGCAAGGAAACTTGCCCAAGGTTTCACCCTGCCTGGAATCAAACCCAGGTCTCTCGCTTGCAAGGCGAGTGCTCTAACCACTGAGCTACAGGAATCCATTAACCTTAGTAGCAAACATTGTTTCCGCTGGAGAAAATAAACTAAATCATCTGCTTGACAACAAGAGATAAACACTGTGGTGGTGGACTATTGAATGCTTCAATATAATAACTTTGATTGTTTTTACTTATAGGATTTTCCCATTACAACCTGACTGTCAAAGTTGTTGCACTTCATCACCTCAGGAATTTACCACCTATTAGGGTTTGAAATGGAAAATAAAATCCTCAAATACTCTATTATAGGAATAACAGTTGCACATTAAAGTGTAATAGTGTTCATTGTACTTTAAAATTAAATTATATTAAAAACATTATTCGTAAAGGCAACCTAATCACATGTAATTTAGCCAACTATTTATTTTACACCCACGATATGAATTGAAACAATCCATATATATATAATGCGTAGTCACTGACTTATACTTAGATATAATTAATCGATGTTTTGTTGCTTCAAGGGGATCCTATTTTCAACCCCAGAATGTGTCGGGCTGCCTATAGATTTAATTCATTTATGGCTTCACGAATCATCCAGAGTCTATGCTGACAAACTTATGGAAGAAAAAGAAATTGAACACTTTTACAAAATTCTTATTGACACCGCAAAAAGATACTTTGAGGTAGGACCCAATTTTAAAATAGAAGATTCTTTTTTTTGGAATGGGGGAGTAGGGAGGTGGTGCAATTTTGAATTTGGACTCTTCGTAAATACGTCCACAATTGATTTTTGCAGTTGGTTTGCAATTGATATTGTTGTATTGTGAAGATTGAGCATTTATGCTGAATAGAAAATTAACATGTAATACCATAGGAATAATTTAGAATTTGATCAACTCTTGAAAGATTTGTTGCTTTCATATAATCCAGTATTCATTTGATTTCTATTCACTCCCTCTTGAATCATTGTTCAACAGAAAATATTCTTTCTAGGCATTTCTTTTAAAGCCGTTCCTTACCTATTCTTATCGGTTCAGAAAATCTGATGGGGAATTTCTTAAACCATTCATCAAGCGTGTGAATCGCATAATATTTTCGATGGCAACAAGCTAATTAATTTAATTTAAAAAAAATCCTGTGGTGATTGTGTAGGTAGTGTGCATGTCATTTCAGAGATGTGGACTGTGTAATGTGGCTTGGATGCTACAGATTAATTTTTCTGTTCTCTCGGCTTTTGTTTTTTAGGGCACTGACGAACACCTTTTCAGCCAAAAACCACTGATTTACTGCCACTTTGCGAAAGGTGTCGGAGAGCTTCAATATTTGCCCGTCACTGATTGGAAGAAGCTACATCGCATTCTAACAGATGCTTTGGAGCATTATAATGAACTGCACGCAGTAATGAACCTTGTCCTGTTCAAGGAAGCCATGCAGCACATGTATGTACGCTACACCACAGGGAGTATGCTTATCATTTGTACATTGCTGCTAAGTATATTGAGAATAAAATGACTTTCAAAGGCATTTAAAAAAAAAAAATCCTGATCTAAACCCAACCTCTTTCTTATTGGGAACTAGATTTTAGCATTGTGATCTTAAAACAAAATCTCATCTCCCTATTCAGCTAGGCATTAAAGGCCATGACACTGTTTGAAGAAAATGAGGGTGTTTCTCCCAGTATCCTCGCCAGAGAATACCCCACATTTGTTCCTTCGCCTCATTCGCCTACTGGTCACTCCACCGCATTACGTTAGAATTGATTGCCAGATGATTTCAGGCTGTTATCCTGAAGAAAATGGCTTAATTGTTTTAATTGCTACATTTCATGGGAGAATAATGGAAATTAATACTATTGCCATTAAGGAACATAGGGACATGGGACTATAGGAACAGGAGTAGGCCATTCAGTCCTTTGTGCCTGTTCCGCCATTTAATTAGATCCTGGCTGATCCGTCCCTCTACTAATCCTTTCAATTCCAATTTCCCGCTTTCTCCCCGTATCCCTTAATACCCTAAATGATTGCTCCTTCACAACATTTTCCACCTGTCAGATTGACAACGTCAGCAAAATGTTTGTTATTTATTCTTTCGTACTTTGCAGAATACAAATGAATGAATACATTAAAGATCCCTGCATTTAAATTTTGATTATTAAGCTCTCTAGGGGGTGAGAAGGTTACCATATTTTAGGACATGCGGTGCACAGTATATGGCAGTTACTGTGAGATAGTAATAATAATCCTTGCATTTGATACAGTGCTTTTCACGTCTTATCGACATCTCAAAGCGCTTCACAGAATTGACTGTAAAATGAATTCACTGTATATTTTGTGGGCAAAACATGGCAGCCAATTGTGCACAGCGGCGTCCCACAAATAGTTGTGGATTGAAATGACCAATTTTTATTATTGTATTTTTGGATGGATTATTATTAGGCGTGTGGAGTAAGGAAACTTGCCCAAGGATTCACCCTGATCTGCTTGGATTCGAACACAGGTTTCACGCTTGTAAGGCGAGTGCTCTCACCTCTGAGCTACAGGATCTCCAATAATGGGAGATGGGAGTGCCATTGAAATATCGATATGACTACCCAGAAAATCAAACTGAAACTTGTATGATCTGTAACTATCACCTCAACCCTGAATTAGTTTACAGGCTTTAAATCACTTCAGGGTGCGTTTCTTTTGCAACCTACATTGTTCCTTTGATTGTGTTTTCCTTTCTTTTTTACCTTTGGGTTCACGTGAGCTGTCACTGCGCTCTTAACAGTTGCATTCGAAACCGTCGAAGCACGAAAAGTATCAAGGGCAATTTAAAGTCTCCAATTTTATGTGAGCTCGTGCAACGCACAAAGGTTTTTACAGAGAAATGTCTTTCCGGTGAAATAGTTGCCTTATTTTTAGAGGAAAACACATCACATGTTGAGACCTGTGTTCGAATCCGGGCCGCTCAGGGCGAAACCTTGGGCAAGTTTCCTTACTCCGCTCGCCTAATAATAATCCCTCTCCCCAAAAAATCACAATAATACAAAATTGGTCATTTCAATCCATGACTGTTTGTGGAAACACTGCTGTGCGCAATTAATTGGCTGCTGCGTTTCGTTCACAAATGTACAGTCAATTCACTTTAAAGTTTACAGTATATTCCGTGACGCGCTACGAGACATCGATAAGATGTGAAAAGCGCTATATCGAATGCTAGGATTATTATTATGTTGAACCATTGGTCATTAGATTTGTTTTAGAAAAATAATCGAGTCTTTTGATGGCACTAAGACGACTTTCTCGCCGCACTCAGCTGTCGCGTCAGTCGGATTTTGGAGGCTCCTCGAGGCAATGCCCTGCTGGTGGGTGTTGGAGGCAGTGGCAAGCAAAGCCTATGTCGCCTGGCGTCATTCCTCAGTTCACTGGAAGTGTTTCAGATTACGCTACGCAAAAGCTACGGCATTCACGACCTCCGGGTAAGACATGTCAGCGGAGCAAATTGAAAGCAATTCAGTCTTCAAGTTGTCGGCTTGTTTATTGTACAGTACTTTGTTTCTCACCCCCCCCCCCCCCCCCACACCCTCCTCACCTTAACTTGCAGAGTGACATTGCCGCTTTATACATCAAAGTCGGAGTGAAGAACATCGGCACAGTTTTCCTCCTCACCGATGCTCAAATACCAGATGAACGATTCCTGGTTTTAATTAACGACATGTTGGCTTCAGGTGACGGATCATTTTAATTCCGATAAGTAGTGCTTCAGTTTGATATTCCTGCTAACAGCGGCTCCACAACACACTTCCCGCATAACGAATCAGATGGGAATATTCATTCTTAAAACAGATCCGACTCGCGATATGTAAAATAAGCGCAGGCCGCTGGATTCGTGAATAGGCTTCATTAGTGGAGGTGAAGGGTCGGTCTTGAAGATGAACTAGACAACAGCCAATCCTTCACCTTTTGTGACCCCCCCCCCACCCGCCGCCTGGCAACCCCACTAAAATACGGAAGCGAAACATAATTAGGTGCAATCGATAAATGCTGAATTTATTCAGAAATTACTTTGTGACGTTTAGTGCGGCTGATTTGCAAAGTTGGCGCGATCATAGATTGCGGAGAGAAGTAGCGTCTCAGGCTTGATTACAAAGTTGTGAGCTACAACAATAAGTATTGTTTGCGTTTACGGCACACCTTTCTCATAGGGAAATGCCTCAAAATGTGTCCAGGGGGTAATAATCGCTTTAAAAGAAATAAAGATACAGGTACATGTTTTAGTTACTCAAACCACGACTGGTTATGGGAAACTGCTGTGTGCAATTGACTGCCGTGTTTCATCCACAAAACTGTACAGTCAATTAACTTTACAGTATATTCTGTGAAGAGCTTTGAGACGTCTCAAAGGCGTGATGATGCATTTTATCAAATGCAACAATTATTATTATTATAATTATTATTATTATAACCATTTAATCTGTTTGGGAACAAAAATTTGTTGACTGAGCGATCTTTAACGTCTGCCTAAACATTTGGGACGGCAGATAGGACCTCGGCTTTAATGTCTGGCCTAAAGGACGTCATCTACAAGAAACGCAACACTTCCTCAGTGCAGCTCTGGAGTGTTAGCTATGTTATGAGCTCCAGTTCTCATACATAATGTAGCAGATTCTCATACATTTCAAAAAAAAAAAATTGTTATAGAACGGAGGGAGCTATATCATAATTATGTCCGGTCACTTGGGAGGTTTGCTGGCAAATTATACATATAGTTACTAATAAATGGAAGAAGCTTAGCCCAGGGAGTTTCAAAGAGGACCAGCGTCTGATTACATTTATTCAATTTATCTCTAAAGTGACATACCAGTCTTCATTAAGCTGCCAGCAGTACCAGTGCGTGGGTATATTAGGCTCCATTTCCACACTTAATTTTGACCAATGAGTTACATCCGAGTTTTTGTGCAGGGAACGCTCAGTTACAAAGCGTAACCCGACCAGAGATTAATACAAGTAAGAAGAGTGTTTTATGAAAGAAGGTACAAGCCGTTGGGGACAGACTAAAATACCCACAGTGCTGGGCGTGAGTGAGATATGCGTCTGCAGAGGCAACCTGAGAAAACTAATTACGCCAAGCTCTGGGACCCGATTTGTGTCCTCGAAGGAAGGCTGCTGCTGTTGTACACACTCCCGTGGCTTCTCAGTCTGATTCACGGGACTCCTTGTCTTGACTGATTGCTGCGTTCCGTCGCCTCGTTGCTTTCCCCCACCGTTCTGTTTCTGCCCTTCAGCCACAGAATGCATTGTTCTCGTTCATCCCTGTCGGAATGCCGCCCATCTCCGTGCCCCTGTAGCAGAGAAAGGTGTCTCACCAACCCACTCCAATAAAAAAATTACCGCAACAACAACAATAAAATTACATCCGTAGAGCACTTTTCACGTCAGGAGGACGTCCCAAACTTCACTACGGGCTATAGTGTTGGAATTCGAAAATAAACTTTTTTGAAAAAAACCAAAGGGTTCACGCTGATTACATGAGAGCTACAAGCAGATGCTGGGAGGAGTGTGCTATTATTTGTTATAACATCGCTCTAAAAGAACGATAACAAAGGAGAGATGTAAAAATTAGTGATGGTAAAGGGAAACAAAGCTATAATTGATGATGGCATGGCATCGCCCACTCTATCCAGTGTGTGCCTCCAAAGTTTACCACTTGAAGGACAGTTACCTCTCCACAAAGTTCTCTTGTGCAATCTTTTGAAAGGATTAATGACTTTGTTCCTAAGCTCTGTTGTGATTATCATCTCCCTGCACCTCCTTGCTTGGTTTGATGAGCTGGTGCCGTCTCCGGCTAACTTCACCAGTTGAATTTCTATGGAAATGAACACAATAAATACCAGCCAACATTGTTTCCGAAGAGGCAGATACCGGCTTCTCTAAAGAGATGCTAAATGGGCCTCATCTTATTATTGAGACGTCTCAAAGCGCATCACAGAATATATTGTAAAGTAGATTGACTGTGTATTTTGTTTCCATATAGGCCAAGGCTATGGGGCAAAGGAGAGAGGGAATGCCATAGAAACTGGTTGTCATGGGCAAGTTTAAGATACCAGGAAGTTTTTTTTTCTACACGGAGAGTAGGTATTCATGTTGGAATGTTTTGTGAGAGAGTGTTTAAGGCCAGGACATTGGACTCAGTTAAGTTAAGAATCTGCTTGATCTGATGCTGGGAAGGCTGGTCGTTGAACATTCCTGGGAAGATTAAATCAAACAGTTCGAAGGGCCATCTTTATCTAAACATCCCTTGCCAATGTGAAACTGTTATCAACTGAACTAATAAAATCATGGAATGTACCTCTTGGGCATTTGATTCTAAGTTGAAATCGGCTATTAGAACCCTGTATAATTCATTGGTGAAGCCACATGAGTAATATTATGTGACGTTTAGACACCCTTCCTTCAGAATGAGGTTAATGCATTGGAGAGAGTTCAGAGAAGCATGACAAGGATAATTCCATACTAATAGCTTTAAAGGGTAAATTAAGTCTATGGAGTGGGGGGAGGTATGGGGTGTGGGGGAACTATTTGTCGGCTTAAGAATAAAACTGATGCTTGTGTTTAGTAAAAAAAAAACGTTTTGCGTGAGGGAAGTCAGTGCTGTTGTTTTACTTACAGACATTAGGTGATGATCTATTATTGTATGAGAAGCAGCCGTAAGTAATTCTTGCTCCAAACTTGTCACTGCTAAACTTCCCTTTTACAAACAGCTGATTGAAGTACAATTGCGGTGAAGTTTGACAAACACTTTCTGTAGATATACCAGCATTGCTTCGCAAAAATATTTGTTTTATTTCTCGTTTAACTTGTGAAGGATCACAGAATATCATTTTTATTGAAATAAAATTGCTAAGGAGCTGATGATAATAATAATAATCCTTGCATTTGAAATTGCGTTTTTCCCATCTTCTAGACATCTCAAAGCATTTCACTGAATATTCTGTAAATTGAATTGACTTGTGGATGAAACGCAGCAGCCAATTGTGCACAGCAGTGTCCCAGAAACAGCCGTGGATTGAAATGACCGATTTTATTATTGTGTTTGATCCAAGTTTTTGAAATGAAGCAAGACGCGGGGGAAAAGGATCTGTGGGGAAGAAATTTAGCTCTTGTTCACGATGGGGTGCATTGTGTGTGGTGTGCAACAGGAACAAAGTTAATGTGGCAAATAGTTTAGGATCTGTTTGAATTCCTTTTTCCCAACCAGATTGCTCACTTTCACTTGGCAGTCAGACACAAACCATTGTTGTGGCGTGACAAAAGTACAAGTTTTTTTTAGATTGTGGTACAGATTTGTGGCGCTTTCATCATTATATAACATAAGTAATTCATGGTTTTAGCTCATCCCTTTATGATCTTCCAGACATGGAGGTGCCCAAAGCTAAGAATTTAATTGTCCCGAGCCGAACCTTTCAAATGAGCGATTTTCAGCATATACTATACTTAGCATCGGTACCTTAAATTATGACGTCTGAGTGTAATTTTCTGTATCTCTACACTCACTGTTACTCATGTTTACATCCATGTTACATTGTTGTGGTCTCCATTGCTTGCTTACCTAGAAAACTAAAGAACATATGAATTGTATTAAAAAATATATTTCATACATATTATCCATTGCTATGTCTCAGGGGATATTCCGGATTTGTTCAGTGAAGATGAAGCGGACAGTATTATATCTACCATAAGAATGGAGTTACGAGGCCTCGGATTGTTGGACACCAGAGGAAACTGCTGGCATTTCTTTATCGACCGGGTTCAGCAACAATTAAAGGTCGGCTTCCACGTTTGGTGTTTCTCTTTACGGCACGTTTCATAAACCGATTGCGATGTAGAATTGGTCAGTCAGCACAGTATCTTGCTTTTGGTTATAAATGATTAAATTCCCAGGAAGCTCTTTAAATATTTAGGTTTATTGAATTATAGAATCTATAATTTTGGTTGTGTATTCCATAACATCATAATGTTGATAATAATCCTTGCATTCTTATTATCATCATCATAATGATTAATATGTTGTAATGTATTCATGCAGCACAAGTAACATTATTTTGTAACTGTAAGGACTAATGCTTGCAAATTTTCAATGTTACCCTAACTGAAGAAAAAGTAGGATTTTTTTAAACTTGGTATTTAAATTCTTTAAGTTAATAACGAGTAGAACATATACCATTAGGTAATGAAATTCAACTCTAGTGTTTACTGAGGCTTGTTAGAGCCATCCGCTGAAGATTTATAATAAGTGCAATATCTCAACTAAAAGAGTGAAACTGATCAAGAAAAGCCAAACATTTTTTTTAAAGTAATCAAATTAAAACTTTCAAGTGGTTAGTTTTTCATTAAAATGCCTGTTTTTTCAGTTAATCACAAGTGCAACAGGCATGAAATATTCAGAGGTACAGTAATAATTTGCTCAGTAAAATGCACTCCAATGGCCTCTGTTAATGCACTAATATTTATTTTGATCCAAGAAGAATATTACTACAAAAGAAAATAACACATTTATAATAATAATAATATATATTAACAGTTTCATATGAAAGTGAATCGTTAATTAATTATGTTTGGAGTAGGTTATGAATCCAATATCCATAACCTATGGGGTGAAATTTGCAACAATGGCATTCCATAAAAAACGGGTTCCGAAACGCTGCAAAATTTCACCTTGAGATCTGCCTTAATTCCTATGGAGGGAGACCTGTAGCTCAGTGGTTAGAACACTCGCCTCACAAGCGAGAGACCTGGGTTCGATTCCCGGCAGGGCAAAACCTTGGGCAAGTTGCCTTGCTGCACACGCCTGATAATAATCCCTCAAGGAAAAAAAACAATAATAAAATTGGTCATTTCAATCCAAGACTGTTTGTCGGACGCCGCTGTGCGCAATTGGCTGCCCTGATTCGCCCATTAAATATACAGTCAATTCACTTTACAGTATACCCTGTGAAGCACTTTGAGACATCTAGAAGACGTGGAAAGCGCTATATCAAATGCAAGGATTATTATTATAATATTATATCTCAGAAATCCAAGCAATATTACAGCTTGCTTTAGCATTTTAAGCTACTTGGCAAAGAATGGTGGGAGGAAAGACAACTTTAACATTTCCAGACCCATATGTTTTTGATTACATCTGTCCACAATGTACTTAGCCTCAATGACTGCTTCATAACAGATTTGGAATTTCAATTCAAAGCTACCCTTATAGTATTTAAAGTCCTCCAGACGCCTATTCATCAGTCTCCCCATCAGGCTGTTGTCCATTATGAATAGTGTTTGGAGACCATACCCATAAAACTAGTCTATTAATGTGGTCTTCGCAGAGTATACTGCTCGGTCAAATTATCTTCTTTCTTTAGTACAGGATTACCAGTATTAGTATTTTTGAGTTACCTCACTCGGTCTTTGATGTTGTAATGCTCCCTACAGTGCAGAGTTCTCTTCTAATCATCCTTTGATTCTCATGGAGAGCCTGGGTAAACCGTCTGTTGCCTTCAAAACCTGGTGTGTACTAATTCCTTTCCCACAATATATACATACAAACATATTTTTTTTATTTGGGGGTTTGGGGGCGGAATCTGTGTTTTTCAGGTTGTCCTTTGTTTCTCTCCGGTGGATTTTACTCTTCGGACGAGAGCAAGGAGGTTTCCAGCCCTGGTCAACTGTACAGCCATTGATTGGTTTCATGCGTGGCCCCAGGAAGCTATGGAATCTGTCAGTCGCAGCTTCATTGATAAAATTGATGGACTGGAGGTAAACTCTTCTGTTGCTTTACAATGGTAACTGCACACCTAGGTACTAACACATCTCAAAGCTTGTTGTGGTAATGCTCTGATTCGTTCATTAATTAAAGTAATAATAGTAATAATGATATTAATAATAATCCTTGCATTTGGCATCGTGCATTATCACGTCTTCCAGACGTCCCAAAGCGCTTCGCAGAATATGTATATGTTGTAAAGTGAATTGACTGTGTACAGTATTTGGTGGGCAAAAGGCGGCAGCCAATTGGGCTTAGCAGCATCTCACAAACAGTCATGATTGAAGTGATCAATTTATTATTATTAGTAGTAGTAGTACAGTAAAAGCCCGTTTATCTGTGACCTGATCAACCGTAACTTCCGTATAACCGGCACATCAAAAAAAAGTCCGCATTCGATTAACCGGAATTTATCCAGAAAAATGCTTTTTAAAAAAAAAACTTTTTTTGTGTGCGTTTTCGGCCGAACGCCCGGCACGATCTGGCATTGGCCAGATCCCTGAGGGTGCTGGATAAACAGGCTTTTACTGTAGTAAGAAATGATTACCCCCCAAGGAAAGCAATTCACCAATCAACCAACAACCGGATCCCTTCTTACTGCTGGGTAAACAGGCTTTTGTGGAGTTGGGAAACTTGTTTGTGTTTTTAAGGAACCTCCAAACTGTGGTTGGTTTTTTCTGGGCAGCTGGAACTCAAGCGTGTGACAATACGTCGATATAGACTTCTAGACTCTGCTGCTGCTGGTACCACATTTGGAACATTTGTGGGCAGTTGTGAGTGTCCTTCTGTCAAAAGGACAATGAGAGGTTGAAGAGGGTTTAGCGAAGAGTTGCTCGGATAACTTCAGTCATACTAACACAGGCTTTTCAGAGTTCAAACTTTTCTCATTCACTAGAGAATAGACTGAGGGCAGAACATGATCTAAACGCTGAGAGGTGTAGAGGATAAAGATGTAAGCAGATCATTTGAATGGGACAAAAAGAACTCCCAAGGCATAGGTTTCAAATTAAAAACCTCAAACAAGAGGAAAGATTAGAAGGCATTTCTTTCCCCCTCCCCTCCACCCCACCAGCAACCCCCACCCTGCGCGGTGGATAGGCAGAACAGACACACACATTACGCTTAAGTCTCTTGGAAATAATTGGATAAGGTTCTCCTTGGGACCAATGTTGAAAGTTCTAAACGATAGGTGCAGTCAATTCACTTTACACTGTATCTGTGAAGCGCTTTGAGACGTCTAGAAGACTTGAAAAGCACTATATCAAATCAAGGATTACTATTGTTATTAAACAAAATATTATATGGTACAGGATGTTTTTTTTGTGTGTGTGTGTGTGTTTGTGTGGTGGGGGAGGTGCCGACCAAGGTTGGATATAGTGAAGATACGGGAATGGTTGAATATTCTGCCATTTTAGCTTAATTGCCTTTGGTTGATTTGAAAATATCTGCATCAAAATTTCCCCTAGGTAATCAATGGTGGGCTGATGGATTCCACGATAGGATTGTATTTTACCTGGTCTCGGAGAAGGAGCGCTGTTAGTGGAGCAAATGACCTTTTTCTCATTCGATGCGTTCTCATATATTTCTTTCTAAAGTTCTAACTTTATTTGCATTCCAATTGACTGATTGAAATTAATTGTTTCCCAAGCTCATATTTTTTTCTACCACAGGGAAAGAAGAGTGACAGTGTGTTGTGTTTCACACAACATATTTGGCCGGGAGGCATGTATTAAAGAGTTTCTTAAACACTTACGATACAGTGTGCGTTAAGTGTGAAAACTCGGCTTAGAATGTCCCATTAATGACGCCGCGATCAGTCGCCAACGGAAATAAATAATTCATGATTAAGGAAATTACTCTAATTAGCAGGCAGTTCGAGTCCTTTGATAAAACCCAGCTCTAATTCCGTGAAGGGCAGGAAGTGCTGTCATCAGTCAGCCCTGAAAAGATTAGCATCTATTATGAATGAGGTTTGCCACCCCAGTGAAGCCATGTGTGTCCCCGAGACAAACTTAATATGTTAAAAAAACAGGACACAGTCTGTCTCACCAACACACCATGATTCCTGCTGAGCCATTGTGCATAGGTACAAGCAAATAGCCGCAGTCTGATCATTCTCTTCCTGTCCATCATTCTGACAACTGTGAAAATACATTTTCCATGCAAAGTAGGAATAGGGCAAAAAAGTACTTTGTATAACAGCATGGCATGTCAAAGAGTTTTGTATCGTTTGTTTTTCAAATCTAGACTATTGAAACAAAGTTTTATTATTCCTGCGTTTTTTCAGCAATGGAATGCTGAATGTAAAAAAGACTTTGCTTGTATTATTTTGGAAGTCGGACAAACTGTTTTAGATTTTTCATTTTGTTGTAAATCCATTGGATAAATTGTAGCCAGTTGTCGTGTCTTTTTATGTGTTAATACATATGCACAGCGAATGTGAATGAATGAGATTAGGTGTTCGGTTCATAAATCCCATCTTCTTGTAGCTCAGTGGTTAGAGCACTCGCCTTACACGCGAGAGTTCAATTCCAGGCTGGGTGGAACCTTGGGCAAGTTTCCTTACTCCACATGCCTGAAAATAATGCTTAAAAAAAAATTGGTCATTTTGATCCACGACTGTTTGTGGGACACTGCTGTGCGCAATTGGCTGCCGCGTTTCAAATGGATACCTGTTTTATTACAAGCATTTATATTCCACTTACCCAAAGTGTTGGATGCATTATGACACATAACTGAACAAATCGATTGCTTCTTTCTGAATGATTATGTTTTAACTTTTTAATTTCAGTCATGGTAGAGCAATCCCTACAAAAGCATCTGTTGAAATGACACACAAATTCAAGTTTATTTAGAAATGCAAATAAGAACATATTTTACAATCGTGTTAAGTAAGATTCATCAGTGTGACAACAACTATTTTAATTTGCCAATTTATAAAGCTAATGCACGCTTTGATTAAGTATATTTTCGCACCACAAGTATACAGTCAATTCACTTTTCTATATAGTCTGTGAAGCGCTTTGAGACGTCTCAAAGATGTGAAAAGCGCTATATCAAATGCAAGGATTCTTATATTACTTAGATTATCATATATGATTTATGCAGACTATTGAGATGACTGAGGAGCAGGAAAGAAGAAGCGTTAGGATGAAATGTAAATAACTTAAATCAAGTTATGATGAATTACAGCTTAGTGTTTGCGATAAGTAATTTCCCATTACTCTGTTTTGTCTCTAGCCCAAAGTGAAATCGTCCATTAGCCAGTTTATTGCTTACGCACACACCAGTGTGAATGAAATTAGTGTAAAGTATCAGCAAAATGAGAAACACTATAATTACACCACTCCAAAAAGCTTCCTGGAACAAATTAAACTGTACCAAAACCTCCTCAGCAAGAAACGAAATGAACTGATACAAAAGATTCATCGTCTTGAAAATGGCCTTCAGAAACTGCAGACGACAGCTTCTCAAGTGAGTGTTTGAAACAGACCCAATATTGCCCCTTGAATATTATTGCACAGCTGAACATAGAGGAGGTGGAGTCAACATGGTTCTTACAACATTTAACAGTGTTAAAGAATTAGAATCGGCGATTTGCATAACTAAACTGAAAGTGAACTTACAAGTAACGCATCCATCATTCGCTCATCAGTTTTCATCATGATTATTCTCTGTCCCCTTAGACCTGTGGAGCGATCCATAATTGTGCAGATACCATAGGGAACCGAAAATAATTAAACTGTTTCAATCGAGGCACAAAGGAATATGTTTGTAGTTCTCCAGATACCAACCGCTTTTAACTTTCTGACCCGAGTGATAATGGATTATTATGTAATAGAATTAAAAATTCACTTACAGCATTCTGATTTTTTTGTGTGTGTGTTTGCGCGCGCGTGCGTGTGTGTGTGTTTTTAAGCTATTAATGTTTCTGCTTTGATTTTCTAGGTGGAAGATCTTAAGGCAAAACTGTCTGTTCAAGAAATTGAACTTCACCAAAGGAACAAAGACACAGAGGAATTGATTGCCCAAATAGGGCTGCAGACCCACAAACTAAACCAAGAGAGAGCTATTGCAGATGCAGAAGAGCAAAGGGTACATGCATGATTGATGGCAGTGTTGTCCTGAAAAGATTGCAGAAAGCATGAAGGCTCAGGAGCTGACAAAAAATTGTTGTCATCGAGTTTTTCAGCTTTTGTTTCACAAACGTCGGAGAATTCTAACTTTGGCCTGTTCTTAGCAAAACTTTTACACATTCGAAAAAAAATCTCAGTGTGAGCAAATGCGTTTGTGGTTTTACCGCTTCGGTGGATAGAGTAGTAGTTGAGATGTTTACACCAATTACAAAGAGGGTTGAAGGCAATCCGGAGTCTTGATGTTTCTGTGATTCTGTTCTGTTGAGGGGCATTTTAATACGTTATTCTGTATTGGTTCAATGAACCTAGTTCATTTCTATTGCAGAATAATACAATGCTCAACATTATATTTTGGAAATATAATTGTTGTAAAGCCGTCTCAACCATAAAACTGAACAGTTTTTCATTGACTTTGCTTTTTATTAAAATGGATGTATAATTTTCCGACTGACTGAATTATGCTCAATTTTGCGATCCACTTCTGTTTACTTATGTTAACTTGCTGTGTCGTTCAAGCAGGCGAGCCAAAGTGCGATTTAAAAAAAAAACTTTAGAAAATTGAAAGGCTAAAGAAACAAATAAAGAAGTCGGTAGCAAAAAAAACTCAGTTCTGGCAACTATAGCAACCGAAATGTGTCTTTGCAGGTGACTGCTATCAGAGTCAGAGTGTCAAAACAACGGCAGGAATCTGAAAAAGACCTCGCAAAGGCCGAGCCAGCCCTCACTGCGGCAAATGTTGCCCTGAACACACTGAACAGGGTACGGAAACTTGGCTACACCAATTTTTGCAAGATGTCACTCAACAGGACTTTTATTCCATTCCATAATTTCAATTTTTCTTTATTCTGTGTTTTCCAGTTAAACCTGACGGAATTGAGAACTTTCCCCAATCCGCACCCAGTGGTCACCAAGGTGATGGCTGCTGTCCAGGTGCTTTTAGCTCCCAATGGGAGAATTCCAAAGGATCGAAGCTGGAAGACTTCAAAAATACATCTGAATAAGGTAATGTAATATAATAATAATCCTTGCATTTGTTATAGAGCCTTAAAGCTTTGAGGCATCTCAAGCAATTCGCACAAAATACTGTAAAGTGAATTGACTGTATATTTGTATGGGCAAAGTTAATCAATTTAGTTAATAAAACTAGCTTAGTATTGTATTAGTAATCACCTAGAAGTCTTGTAAAAGGATTTTATTAAATCTATTTAGAAGTAAGCATTTTAATCAGGCACCACTGTGTCACTCACTGTGTGTGAGTGTGAGTGTGTGTGTAAGAGAAGATAAACATTGTTAGTGTCTTTTTAAACTGTATAAGGGTTGAACAGCGTTTTTTTTCTAAAGCAATGCTATATTTACCATCGGAGGTTTCACATTTTAATATTAAATGCATTTCAGGATTCACTTGCAAATAAAATATCCATAATTTTTCCGCCTCTCTATTGCAGACTTGTTTCACTCTCTGATTCTTTAGAAAAACCTAAATTAAAATCCGGCACTTATAGCAGTTGATGTATAGAAGTAATTTGCTCATTTTGTCTATTGTACAGCTCGTAGCTGGAATTCCGATCACATTCCTGTTTCTGCCGACAAGGCCCTGTAACCTTAATAAGTGAAGTAAATTTACTAAATATCACATTGAAAAATCTTTGGTCTAGAAACAAAATCATTAACACACAAATTATTCTGTCATCATCACAGACTTTTATGATTGATTCTCCTCACACTATAAGGGCGCTAATAATTGATTCTGCATAAGATGACTAGCATATTGATTTATGTGTTCATGAAAGTATGAGTTGCCGTGATGAAATTGTGCACATACAAAAATGAGAACCTGACATTACGCAGCTTCAACTTCCGAGTTTCTACCTGAAATGCAGTTGAATCCACATATATCCACTTCAAGCATATGCTTGGCAGTGTCTTGATATATGCAAATTGTTACCAAACCTCAGCTTTGCTAGTTCCACAGCCTGACATTGTATAATCCGTCTTGTTATTGTATAGAGCTTTATGTCTGTTCTTCCTCATTGCATGTCGCAGGAATCCATTGTATGTTACTACATCACGTATTATTCGCCCACAAATAGACAGTCAATTCACTTGACAATACTGTACATTCTGTGAAGCGCTTTGAGACATCGATAAGATGTGAAAAGCGCTATATCAAATGCAAGGATTATTATTATGTCACTTTTCTTCTGGGTGTACAATTTAATGCTGACCATTCTTCTAAAAAATATGTAACAATCTGAGATTTATTTTGTTTCCAGTTGGTTGCAAATGTGTTTTATTGGTACTGTTTGACACTACAATGTGAGTGCTCCCCGATCACCTTTGTTTTCAACAGTACCACTTCTTTTTAGTTGAGTGCCAACCGCAAAAAAAATTCTCAACAGAAAATTGTTCAAATAGCTTGCAAACCAACATTGATGCAGATAAGACTTGCAAGGGTTATTATTATTAAAATGTTCGTACTGTTAACAAATGCCAGATTTAATGCATTTTAATTTAATCAATTTGATTTACATTTTTCTCTGTAACAATGTAGTTTTGTATATTTTACCCCCGAAGCAAGATTTCGAAACACATCTGTGATCATTTTTTATAGTAATTACTCATTGCAGTCATTAACAATGATTATTTTTGATCCAACCTTGTTACGTTAGTAAACATTGCTACCACAGCCTTGAAAAAAGCAAAATGCATTGAATTACTCTGTTTCACATGCTTACAAGTAAAAGAAACAGAAACAATTGCGGACCTGAAAAACAAACCTGGGGATGTCAATTTCAGCAAAAGGTGCTCAGCCTCTGATCAGTTTTTGTTTTGCCAATATAATAACAATAAACCTTGCAGTAGGGTGTCTCAAAATGCTTCATTGAATAGCTGCAGTGACTGTACATTTTGTAGGTGAATGGGGCAGCAATGTCCCACAAACAAACATCATTGAAAGTGGATGTAATTGGCGATTTGTTGGCCTGGATCTTAAACTAACTCCCTTCTATTTTCCAATGGTGCCCAATGCCTGATCGGGGAGACAGGACCTTAGTTTATTTACAGTTTCATCCCAAGAACGGCACCTCTAACAATGCAGCATAACCCCAGGATTGCACTGAAATGCCAGCTTCGACCCGGAGTTCAACGTTTGAATCTTTAGCCTCCCGACTGAACCCATCTGACACTCTGTGTGGCAAACTGACTGAAGTCAGAGTTCTTAACCATAATCTAATGAGGTGATTGAGAATTTTATTGAAGATCCAACTTCATTGGAAATAATAAATGAAGATGACTGAAGGTGACCAAAGTATAAATCGTGGAGTCCTATAGCTCAGTGATTGGAGCACTCGCCTTGCAAGTGTGATTCCTGTGTTTCAAATCCAGGCAGGTGGGCAATACTAAATTATTAGTAATTTTGGACGGATTACTAATAATCCGTCCAAAAAAAACAATAATAAATTGGTCATTTCAATCCACAACTGTTTGTGGGACACTGCTGCCATGTTTCGCCCACAAATATACAGTCAGTTCACTTTACAGTATATTTTGTGAAGCGCTTGGAGACATCTAGAAGACGTGAAAAGTGCTATATCAAATAGAAGGATTATTATTTATTATTATTATAAATCAGTCTTAGACAAACTTCAGGATTGAAATATTGCCGTACGATATCTTCATTTCCGTTGTTGAGTTCACTTTTTGTTTGCGCAGTGGCAGGTAAGTGTCAACTTAAATGGTTCGACTTGTCTTTTGAATTGCCTCCCAGGTAGATGAATTCATACAAGCTATTGGTACCTTTGATAAGGAGCATATTCCTGACGCCACCATCAAAACGATAAAAGATGAATACCTCACTGACCCCGAGTTTGATCCCGAGTTTGTGCAAACAAAGTCTTCAGCGGCTGCTGGGCTGTGTGCTTGGGTTATAAACACTCTCAAGTTTCATGAGGTAAGGATCCAACTGCACAATACCTTACACGGAAAGAGAAGGGTGAGTGCTTTCCGATCCTAAAGATATTTTTAATACAGTGCCACTCACTTTGTGACCTGTAAGGTGATAGTTCATTATATCTTAAAGAGAATCTCATCAATATTTTCAGCAGAATCAATGCCTGATGGAACGTACTATTTAAACAGTAAGTCAAAGTATTGATGGCATTGCTGTAATGCTAAGATACTTAGATGATGGTAATGAAAACAATGATCCTCGGAATGAATAAAGCACCTATAATGTTTAATGTCTCAAATACAAATGTCAGAGCCGGGTAACATCAGCTGGGATGAATTCGAAAGTTGGAGATTGTAGGAGGGAAAGATAAATAAGGAATTCCACTCTTTTTGAAGAGCTGAGAAAGAGAATCAATTAGGAATTGCGGCAGCAACAACAATTTTATTTATATAGTTATCTAAACGGAACTGGTGAAAGGAAAAAGAGATATTTTAGAGTTTTATATCTTGTGCTTAATATCATTGCTCTTCCTCCCACAAACGCTTTATCTTACTTGGAAGGGCTTGATGTTGATACCAGATGATACGTATGGTTCATGGATCAGTGGAGATGCAACATTGGATAGTTGGTTCAGGAAACATTTCTGTAGAAATGAACACAAAATTAAGATTAGTCTTGTTGAATAACCGTTCTGTTTTAGTTTAGATTTCTTTCATCCTTTTACTACATATTACTTGTTTTTTTCTTATACTGAACAAGGCTAGGATAAATACAATATACCCCAGCGAAGATTTATTTGTGGAAATGATTTAATGGACTTCATGGACCAACAGAAGCTGTATTACAGCAAGACTCTAAAATGCCCTTTTTACCCAATCAAAACTACCTGTTGTGTTAGACATGATTGAATGTTTTGCGAGAGATCATATGTCAGCTGAACGTTTCACTGCTGACTCGAGTGTTATGATGATGTATTTTGCTACCAGTAGCACATCTATCACAGGTGAACTTCTAACTTACACAAAATGTACATTCTCATTAATGATGACTGGCTAATTCATCTTATCAGAACGTAATTAATGTTTTGTTCACAAAATAATTTTTCATTGTTTGTTGCGATACATTTTCCACATGCCTGTTACCTTTCCCCTCTCTCTGTATGCCTGTCACGATGTCACTTTCGAAAGATATATGTAAGTATGAACTTGGTTTAGTGTTTCCTCGCGGTTTTGAGTGTTGCTTTACAAGGTTGACTTGTCAGGTTGTATTTTAGCAATTTGACATTTGCTATCAGTCATCTATTCAATCATCTACCACCAACCCATTTGTGATACTTATGTATTTTTTTAAATGCAGTGAAAAAGATGCTCTTAATTAACCAATTCTAAGGTTTACTATTTTAATTATCCAACGCCTATTAGTGGTGGTTTCCCCATAGATGCCATTTTACTCCTCGGATTAATTAACCAATTCTGCTTAAAGCTTCCTGACTTTGAGTGTATGAACATGGCAGTTGAAATTGTTAACATATTTGTAATCTGGTTGTCACTCAGTAGTGGAAATATAAGTGTCTTATGCGCTGGTTTGAGGCATGTGAAGGGTCTCACACCAGTCGAGTATGTGTCCTAACTGAGTTGACAAATCAACAACAAAATTACATTTATAGAGCGCCTTTCATCGCTGAGCAGTCAGATCGGGGAGTTAGGAACACTCAGAGAGTTAGGAGGGCAGGGAGAGAGTTGGGAGGGCAGCAGAAGGCACAGTCGAAGAGGAGGGTCTTGAGACCGGCCTTGAACACAAACAAACAAACAAACAAAATGACATTTGTATAGCGCCTTTCACATCAGGAGGACATCACAAGGCGCTGGACAGGTTACTGCTTCAGACCCGAGCTAAGGACGGGGGGGGTGTGGGGGGAAGGAGTCGACGATGGGACCATTGAAGAGGAGAGTCTTGAGGTGAGATTTGAAGGAGGCCAGGGAGGGTACGAGACGGAGGGACTTTGGGATGGAGTTCCAGCGGTTGGGGGCAGAGTAACTGAAGGCTTGCCCGCCAATGGTTGGGTGGGTAGGTTGGGGGACATGGAGCAGGCCAGAGTCTGCTGAGTGGAGGGGGCAGGCAGGTTAGTAAGGGGATAAGAGGTCAAGGATGTCGGGAAGGAAGCAAGGAGAAGGCAAGGGAGGGAGCGAGGCGAAAGGACTGTGGGATGGAGTTCAAGAGTGTGGGGGCAGAGAGGCTGAAAGCCCATCTGACGATGGTAGAGCGGGTCAAGCGGGGGACATGCTGGAGGATAGAGCGCCTTTCACGTCGGGAGTATTGACAACTTCTGTGGAAATCCCAAACTCTCCTGATGTTCCAAACTGGGATTGAATGCAAGGAGAGGACGGTCATGGAAGGAGTGAAACGGAGGTTGGGGGTTTTGTGGGGGTAATGGGACCTTTCACACAAGGCCGTAGAAAATTAATACACCGAATGCGTGCGGATTACAATGTACGATGCACTTTGTTACAATGTGGCATTTTATAACTTACCTCTTGCTGGTTCTCAAGTGGCACGCTTGTGTCAAATAAATCTTTTCACTTTCCCTCCTTGGTGTTGCTGGCCTCGGCTGTCAGTGATGAATTGTATAATGTTAATTATAAATATGCTAATGCACTGACAGGTTTACTGTGAAGTGGAAGTCAAACGTAAAGCACTTCTTCAAGCCAATTCTGACCTAGCTGTTGCTGCTGAGAAACTTGAGGTCATTAGGAAAAAGCTCGCAGTAAGTACTGTATCTTCACCCCTGCCCAAACTATTTTGCTTTCCCAAAGCATTTGATTTAATTTATTTCAAGTTTGACAGATTATTTTAATGGTTCTGATGTGGCAATTTCACCAAAGTAATAATTACCAAGTAACCCTGGTGATGTTTGTTTCTTAATCCTCGCATCCAATCTCTAGATTTGAATTATCTACTGCGTTTACTGTGAAGCCATACATTAACCTGTAGTGTGTAGATCTGAACTCTATTCCTGGCGATCTCAGAAACTGTACATTTGGACACGTCTCTGCGGTACTGAAATCATTGATATTGAGCGTCCAATAAATAAACCCTTCACAAGAAGAATTTATGAATACACAAAGAACACAAAGATACTGTATAAATCAAACCCCAAAAGGTGGTAAAAAAAAATTAGGAAAAAAATTTAAATTTAAAATGAGGTGTAAATGTTTTGTTTGTCGGATGGTGTCAACTTGTGATTTTTAATGATGTGCTCAAAATGGCCTTGTTAACTACACAATTTAAAGTATTTATGAGTTTCAAGCTACTTTTGCTGAATGTCAATTCGTAATAATAACCCTTGCATTTGAAATAGCACCTTATCACGTCTTCAAAACATCTCGACGCACTTCCCAGAATATACTGTAAAGTGAATTGACTGTATATTTGTGGGAGGAACGTGGCAGTTAATTGTGCCAAATAGAATCCTGAAGGCCCCAACTCCTGGTTCGGGAGCATTATAAGGTGAATCATGGCACACTGCACTGTATCATTGCAAACTCCCATAAGATGAGGAATTTGGTCTCATAACTTTTTCCTCTGCATTACTGAGTACTCACTCTCCTGAGTGAATGCCTTTTGCCAAAGTGCTATGCTGGGTTGTGCTTATGTTAATATGTTTCAAATTTATCTTTTGCTTTAGAGACTTACCTAGAATTAGATTACATTAGTTAGAGAGGGGTGGGTGGGGGTGGAGGGGAGGGAAGAGGGCTGGGAGGGGTGTAGGGGGAGAGGGTTGGGGGCTGGGAGGGGTGGGGGGGGGGATGGCAGTGGGGGAAGGGGATTGGGGGCTGGGTGGGGGGGGGGAGGGGGGTGTGGGGGGAGAGTGGGGGAACCATAAGTAAAGCCAAAATAAAAGTGGAAGTGAATAGGAAAGCGTTAACAGAAGAAATGAATGAGCAGAGATCAACAATGAAATTGCTTCAAATTGTATTTAGCCTTTTATTTTACAATCATCAAACTAGTGATGGATTGAGTGAGTTTGGGGAAAACAATGGCTGGATCCAGGAATCTTGGGATGTACCAGTGCTTGACAGCTATCTCTTGGTCGATAGATTGAGGTAATAATCCTTGCTTTTGATATAGCGTCTTATCATGTCTTCAAAACCTCTTAACGTGCATCACAGAATATACTGTAAAGTGGATTGACTGTACAGTTTGTGTGTGTGTGGTGGGGGTGGTGGGGGGGAGGGTGAGTGGGTGTGTGGGTGGGTGGGAAATGTGTCTGTAAATGGAATTGTGTGGTCTCCACAGGGTTGCAAAACCAATTGCATTCGAAACATTTGCACTGGTGAGCTTGCCCACCTGATTCATTTGTGAGAAGGGAAGGGGTATTTGACTGGTAGAGATGTTTCACTCTGTACCAAAGTCCAACCCATTGTTGATGGAAAACCAAGGGCTGTTTGGTCATTAATGGGCTTGTTGGAGATTTCTAAGAGATAAGCTATTCCAGCTTGCCGCGAAAGGCGAATTGGGGGTAGTTACCTAATCGCTAATTAAAAGATAAAATTGTCAAAGTGTGTTATGGGATGGAAGCAATATATTAATCATTTAACTCTTCTGCATCCGTGCCAGGTTGTGAAGCCAGTTCAAAACAAGTTAACCCAAATATTCTCAAAGATTAAATAAAAGCAGATGAGTCTCGCATCGAATAGCCTGTATTTTTATTGCAACCGATTCTCATTCCCCCCCCACCTCCACCCTCTTAACAAGTATGTCTCCCTTCAGAAAAAGAAACTGCCTTTGCCGCGAATAGTTTGGGCACAAACCAAACATATTCTTGTTTATTAAATGCATTGTTAACACACAGAATCCTCAGATTATAACCGTAATATTAAAAGGCTAAATATTTTCACAGTTCCCTGAATATTAGAATTGCATGACCCTGTTCCATTATATTAAAAATCATGGATCATTACGTAACTTGTATCAAACTGGATTCATTTTAAAGATTTTCCCAATATTGAAAATATTTTTTTTAAGTTCCACATACGAATGTTTCGTACACTTCTGAATGTTGATAATCTATAACTATAGTAACCGAGCAACATGCAAACCTATGGAGAGAATAAAATGTTTTAAGCTATAACGGAATTCATTAATATGGAAGAATCTACTTAAATGCTGGTTATGAAGTGTATTTTAAATTGCGTCTGATGATTAAGAACAAATGTACTGGGCATTTAATATGTAGAAGGACTGCAAGATAATTAACTGGCATGCATAAAGATTCATGCTTTAGACCAAAATTTTAATTTCGCACATAAATGTGCCTGATGTAGGCAGCATTTAATCACATAGCTTGACAGGAGTAACTACTTTCATTTAACCTTGACTGAAGATCATGAATTCTAACAGGTTTAATTGGATACATCATTTAACAGAATGAACAGAGCAAATTTTCTTCAATTCATAGGTTCTGATTGACATGCACGAGCAATAAGGCCTTGTACAATTAAAGCTGATCTGCATTTGTGGCCCTGCCAGACATTGCCATAGTGATGTGACACTGTTTGATCATCATGGCACCAAAACTTGATTGAACTTTCACTTGTTTTGAAAAGGGCAGCACTTCAAATACAAAGAGATGGGGAGAGAAAAATGCAGCTACTTTGAAATTATCTGCAAACATCACAATATGAATCTGCGCTTACTCTCGGACCGACTGGGGTTTACGTGTAAAGGAAATAATTTTGTAATTTTCTAGATTTTTAAAATTTAATTAAAAACATTATATCTATGGAAAACAGATTAGCCAAGGCAGCATTGTCTCACCTTAAAATAAAGTTGCAAAGAGGTAAGTGTAAATTTTAACATTTATTTTAATTTTCTATTTCGATTCGAAATACTATGGTTTTATTCCAACGGCACCTGGATTTTAAATGGAAAAAATAATGAAATAATGCACAATGTGTTATTTCAACAGTATGTGTTGACAATGCAAAATGTGTGCAATTAATTAAAGGATAACATCTTAAGGAATACAAATAATGTTTGTATTTAATTGACTGCTGTGCATTTTGAACTGCAACAGGCTAAGAAACTTGCCCATGTTGAAGTATGTAATGATCAGAGCAATGCTTTGTACTCCAAAACACGTTTGTTTTTAGGTGTTCCATACATTTAAGTCAGTTCAAACTCTATTCAAAAATTCTACTGCATTTGAAATGTAATTTTTTTTCAAAATAGATTTTTTTTCTTGTCAGGCAGGCTTACCTTTGAAGATCTTTATTTGCATATAAAATTACCCTTTTCTAATCTTTTCTCATCTTTAATGGGCACGGTTTACTTTTTTTTGTGTAACAGTTAACTGTTTGACAGTTGATTCTTATAGCTAGCTGTCTTGTCCTTTTTACGGTGACATGATGCAGTCTTTTGGTGTCGAGGGAACCTGTTCTGCGATGGAAATTGCATTCTGACCATATTCTTCCCGTAGTGTGCTTGGCTTCTTATTGCATGAAGCAGTGCATAACAAATTTAATGGAGGTAACTGAGGTGAAAATGCTTGTGGAACAAGATAATTGCAGCGTATAAGTTATTAACTTCTTTTTTTTTAATTAGTAATGATATGATCAAGTCAAAACTTGAAATGGATTTGTAATTTAGCAGTGAAATTTTGCTCTTGCCGTGCGTATGTTGCTTTTTCACATCGGTCACCATTACATCAGTTGACTGAGGGGGTCATTAGAGAATGACGGAGAGTGGGTGTGGGTGGGTGTGGGTGTGAGTTAGTGGGAGGTTTGTTCTCCACCATTTTATTTTGCTGATGGTTTTATAATTTCATTACGGTCGGTAATTAAAAGCGTTTTGACTCTTTATTTGATATCCGTAAGCAAATGTTTCTACACCAGGTTTCATTTACCTGTATATTAGAACTATTTTATTTGAAAGTGTATGTGAAAAGGCGTAGCACTGATTGCACAGATTACTGAGCTGTGTATCTTAAATGAGAGTTGATTTGTGGATTTGGAGAGTTGATTAGCTGAGCGGTTAGAGCGCTCGCCTTACAAGAGTGAGCCCCGTGTTCAATTCCCGGTCAAGGCAAAACCTTGGGCAAGTTTCCTTACTCCACATGCCTAATAATAATCCCTAAAATAAAAAATAAAAAATGGTAATTTCAATCCACGACTGTTTGGGGGATACTGCTGAGCGCAATTGGCTACCACGTTTCGCCCACAAATATACAGTCAATTCACTTTACAGTATATTCTGTGACATACTTTGAGACGTCTAGAAGATGTGAAAACCACTATATCAAATGCATGGATTATTATTATTATCTGATGCTGGTGATCACAGTTTGGTGGAGGTGGTGAGAACATGCAGTTTTGGGGGGTTTATTGCTATTGCCTCACAAGCATCTAGTTGGGTTGCACTTCATATGTGCAGAATACTATACACATTAAAAATGAACATTTTACAGTCACTAACTCATCGGAGTAAGGTTCAAAACATTTAGTACACTGTACAGATTATTTATCGAAACTCACCAAATCATTCATTAATGTTTCTTTTTGCTTGTAAGTTATTTTATTTTTTGTTTCCAATTTAATGGGTTAGAGCCTGCCCATTTCAAAGTACCTTGAGACGTCAAATGCAAGGATAATTATTCGTATTATTTTACCATAACTAATCATCGGGAGGCCCAAAGGCATATTCTGGTTCTCTTTTCTGACTCCTATGTCGCTTGTGGATTAAGTACGCACTCCTTGGCCCATTCCTATTGATAGCAACACGGGGATCAGGAATCCAACCCTTCTGCATTTCAACAACGCACACGGACTTGTCCACTTTGCTGTCGCAACATCTCCCAAACGCTCTTTGTTTTGATTTGAATTCTGTGTCATTATTATTGAAAGGAATTGGATAGCAACTTGACGGCCTTGATGGACGTATTTGAGAAAGCCACATCCGAGAAAGTCCGATGTCAGGATGAAGTAAAGGCAACCAACAAGACAATTGAACTGGCCAACAGACTAGTGAAGGGTCTGGAGGTGAGACTCTGTGTATACTGTGTTACGCTTCATTTCCATCAACGGTGTCATTTTAACAGCCCATGATTTTTTCCCCTTTAAATTCTGCCCTGTTAATAACATTGATTAATACTCGTGCTGTTTTAATTTTTTTTAATGCTTTTGGTAGTCGGAAAACGTGCGTTGGGCCCAGTCGGTTGCACAGTACCAGGAACAAGGGAAATCTCTCTCTGGAGACGTTCTCTTAACAGCAGCTTTCATTTCGTACGCTGGCTCCTTTTCAAAGAGGTATCGGTATGAGCTGCTGCAGATCATGTGGATGCCTTACTTGAGAAGCCAAAAGGTACAGCTTTTAATCCCAAATAATCATTGCCTCGGTTCCATAGTTTTATCATAATGAAAGCTTTGAATTGTTGAATTGTCTTAAATCTACCATAGCATCAAAGGCATTATAGTGAAGAGGGCTGAATACACCAAGAAAGAACACAAAGAGATAAAGCATCGTGAATTAATAATAATAATCATAATATAATCCTTGCATTGTTAATTAAGTTTCCATCCATGTAGCTCAGTGGTTAGAGAACTTGCCTTTACAAGCGTGAGACCTGTGTTTCGAATCTAGGCAGGTCAAGACAAAACCTTGGGCAAGGTCCACACGCCTAATAATAATCTTATCAAAAAAAAACCTGTAATTATATTGGTCATTTCAATCCACGACTGTTTGTGGGACGCTGCTGTGCACAATTGGCTGCCACATTTTGCCCACAAATATACAGTCAATTCACTTTACAGTGTATTCTGTGAAGCGCTTTGAGATGTCAATAACGTGAAAAGCACTGTATCAAATGCAAGGATTTATTTTTAGTATTTTGGATGGCGTCAAATTTAGCATTTAACCATTATTCAGCTTCAGTGTCAGCCAGGCATGTTTTCCTTCAGCAACCGTTGGAACAAACAGTGTAAGATGTTGCTGAACAGGTTCTGAATTCTACTCCCGTGTTAGGTTCCCATCCTGATGACTGAAGGTTCGGATGCTATCGCCTTGCTCACAGATGATGCAACCGTTGCCGGGTGGAACAATGAAGGTCTACCCAGCGATAAAATGTCCACGGAAAATGCTACCATTCTTTCCAACTGCGAGAGGTGGCCTCTCCTGATTGACCCTCAACTGCAGGGGATCAAGTGGATAAAAAGCAAATATGGCCCAGATCTGAAAGTCATCAATTTGGGTCAGAAAGGGTAAGGACAGATGTTTAAAAGCCAGAACCATTCAATGAATACAAAGAAATGCAAAGTTTCTCCTTGAAGATGGAAGCTTCCTACTAGAAAGTGATTGCAATCTTTCCCTTCATTTGAGTTGCTTTAGGTGAACCCTAGCTTCCTTTACGACTTAACTGAAGGAATTTATAGAATGAGAAGATTAAGGTTATATATGTATATACTGTATATGAATATTTATAATAATCCTTGCATTTGATATAGCGCTTTTCACATCTTCTAGGCGTCTCAAAACGCTTCACAGAATAAACTATAAGGTGAATTGACTTTATATGTGTGTGCAAAATCTATATGTGTTGCATATTGATCAGCAATAAAATATAATTGAAATTCTAGTAGAAATCTACACTATTTACAGTAGAAATGTTGGCTGACCACAGGATTAGTGTGATGAAAGTTGAATTATAGTTGAGACTGCAATTTATACTTGCAAAAGTAAGAGATTCATATGATTTTAGCCGTGACCAATCAAATTATTTTACTGGAAACTGACAAGTCATTGTTTTTTGTAATTCAATTTTCTTTTGCTGTATTTATCATCAACATTGAAATCACGTGAATAAAAAAAGGAATAGTGTATTTCAGAAATTCTAGATAAAAATCAGTACAAAGTCTTAAAATCTTAAAACCAAACTGTGGCTGTCTTTGCAGTTTTGTCTCATTTTTTTCATATTTTAGAATAGAATACGTTACAATGAAGATAATTATATTACATTTAAAGGCTGGAGCTGTTATTGAGGCAGAATTCATAAATTCTTTTACAAGGGAATTATATCAATGATTGAATATTAAAGGATATGGGGAGCATGCGGAGGTTGGGAACAGATTAGGTGTCTTATACAGGGGAAAAAACAGTGCTGATTTAAGTGGATATGTTCTAGAATGAGCTATTTTATAAAATGTACACACACAGTCAGTTCTGTTGATTAATTTTGCTGTTGGTCATCTTACGAACATAGGAATTTGCTAGGCAAACAGAACCAAGGTCCGTCAAGATATAGTAAAGCTACAGGAGAGGCCTTTGAAGCAATTACTTGTGTCACAAACAATGGGAAAAAAGGTATAGATGCATAGTATAAAATTTATTTTTATATTTATCTGCTTACCTTGCGTTGCAAACCCTAAAAGGAAGATAGGAACATAGCTTCATTAATGCACAGCAAATCTGAATTAAGATTAATAATTATCCTCCATTTAAATATTTTCACGTTGTCTCCTTTCTCTCCTCACCTCCTTAATTACAGCTGAAGACTGTTGGTTGGAATAAGATTTGTAGAGTATTGTAGCTCAGTGGTTAGAGCACTCGCCTTGCATGCGAGAGATCTGGGTTCAATTCCTGGCAGGCCTAATAAAATCCCTCAAGAAGAAAATAATTAAATAAAATGGTAATTTGGTCACTTCAATCCACGACTGTGCACAATTGACTGCCCCGTTTTGCCCACAAATATAGTCAATTCCCGTTACAGTATATTCTGTTAAGCACTTTGAGACATCTAGAATTTGTGAAAAGCGCTATATCAAATGCAAGGATTATTATCATTATTATTATTATTTACCCATGCTAAAGTTACCCATGATTACCTGATTTTGAAACAGAATACCATGTCTAACATTCAACTGTTTTCATTGATTCTTATAATTCAAAGTTCTTTTAACTATGCAGTTTACTACCATTAATTAATTCATAATCTTTAAATGCTCCTATCTCTCTCCTCTAGGTATCTGGATGTTATAGAACAAGCCCTTGTTATGGGAAATCCTGTTTTAATAGAGAATATAGAAGAGACAATTGATCCTGCCCTTGATCCATTACTTGGTAGACACACTATTAAGAAAGGAAGGTAAGATTAGCTTGACATGGTGAATAGTTCTGAAAATACATGAGTTTGCACACTACATTTGGATAAAATATAGATAGGATTTTAACACCCGTTTTATATTCATAGGTATATAAGAATTGGGGATAAAGAATGCGTGTTCCACCCCAATTTCCGCCTAATTCTACATACAAAGCTGGCTAACCCCCACTACAAACCTGAAATACAGGCACAGACCACACTGATTAACTTCACCGTCACCCGTGATGGCTTGGAAGACCAGCTACTCGCAGAAGTGGTAGACATTGAGAGACCTGACCTCGAACAGCTGAAGGTACTCTCTTTTCCGCTCTTTTCTCAACCACATTTCAAAACCTAAAGGGTCTATGCCAACATGTTGATCTATTTTTTCTCTTTCAAATGCTGATTGATTCAAATTCCTACAATAGATACAACTACATTCATTTTATCTGCTGAAGCTCCTTAATCTCTATTAACTGGAATTGATGTATCCAGTAGGTAAAATGCTAAAATTAGTCAATAAAAGAATTGAAAGGTAGAAAGAAAACAAATGGAATTAAAAATGCCTAATGGAAACACAGACTCTTTTTGAGATAAATTTAGGTTTTTTTTCACAAACAGTCGGAGTCTTTAATTTGAAAAGACTTTATTAGATGAGACATCATATGGTGATTGGAATTACTAGCTCATTTGATTCTTGATATACTGAGCTTCGAGAGATCAGCGGATTTAGTAAGGATTGAAGAAATGGTTCTTAAATGCATGGTTACAACCGAATACTCCATAAGCACCTTCTATAATTTCTTATTAATATTTAAATTCTGGTACATTAATCAGATAATAATTGTTTCTATCATTTACCCACTTTTGCTTTTTAACATGTGCGCCTTGTTTTGCTTGTCATGGATGAGAGCGCGAGTCTCCAGTGATGTAAGGAGACTTAAGCAATGTACATCACAAACTAAAATGGAAATGAATTAAATCCTGTGTTTAATTGAAATTGAGTCAGAAATCTCCAGAAAATAATAACGTTACAAAGTAAGGAAGATGCAACAAAAATACATTACTAGATGAATGCTTTTGTTAAATGGGAACTAACATTGCTGTCTTCAGAGAATTACAAACCTCTTTCACATAGTTATGTTAATACTGCAATTGAATTGAGTCAGCGGGAATAATAATAATAATCCTTGCATTTGATATAGTGCTATTCACCTCTTCGAGATGTGTCAAAGCGCTTCGCAGAATATACTCTAAAGTGAATTAATTGACTATATCTTCTGGGTGAAATGCAGCAGCCAATTGCACACAGTAGCATTCCACAAACAGTCGTGGATTGAAGTGACCAATTTTATTGTTTTTTTGAGGGATTGTTATCGGGTGTGTGGAATAAGGAAACTTGCCCAAGGTTTCACCCCGGCCTGGATTAGAACCCAGGTCTCTCGTTTGCAAGACAAGTGCTCTAACCACTGAGCTACAGGCCTCCACATCAGAGCACAATCATAGAGCAATTGGTGTTGTGGCTCAAGCTCCCTGTGCTTTTTTTTCTTTCCCTGGATGATGAGATTGCTGCAGGGAATAAGTAGCAGGGAATAAATACAATACCAGGTAACACTAGGGGAAGAAGAAAATACTCTGTTTAATTTGACAACAGAGTTGGGAAGATGGCAACGCAAGTTAATAATGCTGCAAGATGAAAGTAAAGGACTTTCACCCAAGTAACAAATTAGTTATCTGATTCCTCTAGAGCAACAAACAACGAAGTGTTTTTTGTTACTGGCACGGAATAGTTGGGCTGAATTACCTATTTCCATGTCCGATCACTCTGTACAACTCTGTGGAGTCCTGTAGCTCAGTGGTTGGAGCGCTTGCCTAACAAACCTGAGACCTATGTTTCGAATCCAGGCAGGTCAGGGTGAAACCTTGGGCAAGTTTCCTGGCTCCACACACCTAATAATAATCCCTTGAAAAAAACAACTCACAATAATAAAAAATTGGTCAGTTCAATCCACGACTGTTTGTGGGGACGCTGGTGTGTGCAATTGGCTGACGCGTTTCGCCCACAAATATACAGTCAATTCACTTTACAGTACATTCTGTGAAGTGCTTTGAGATGTCGATAGAATGTGAAAAGCGATATATCAAATGCAAGAATTATTATTATTCAGTACGCTACAACAACAACAACAACAACAACAAAATAAAAATGTTTGTACAGCGCCTTTCACGTCAGGAGGACATCCCAAGGCACTGGGATAGGCTGGTAATTAAAATGAAAATGTTTTTCAGCTTTATGTTTTGAGGCCAAATACTTTGAAAGGAAACGAGAGAAAATCATGTGCTTATGTAGCTTTAAAATACAGTATATCAGAAATAAATGTCACTTCTTGCAACCAGATATTAACTGAAATATACTTCTTCGAAGTGCAGTAAGATGTGGCTGCAGGCAGTTAATCACACTAATATCACAGTGTGGTAAAATACCACCGAAATGTATGCACAACCACAGATGAGTTGCAGTAACTTCTTAAATCCCTTTAGCGCTGTGTACGTTGCTCGCGCAAATGAGTCGAGGAAGAATATTAAAATCGGAATGGTATTTTGAGGGATTGTAAATGGAAACAGCAGAGAAAATGAAACGTTTTCCTGTACGTATTGCGACACGTTTAAGCACTTGCCATCTCCATGAAAAGATTTTCCTTTGCATGTATTTATTTGGTTTTGTGTGTTTCGGTCTCGCAACAAACAGAGAGGTCGCCCGGTACTCAAACGGTTATTGCAACGAAAGTACGATAACCAAGCGTTGAGTTGCTGCTATAAATCTAGAGCCACGAGGCTGCATTCCTCTCGTTTGCTTGCCCACTGCTGAGATGAAAATGCTAGCCTGTTTATTAGAAGCAGCATCAAAGAACTGCACTTTAATTACCCAGCGTTTGTTTTTTGATGAGTCTGAACTTACCAAGCAACAAAACGATTTCAAAATTGAACTGAAACTCCTGGAGGACGAGCTACTGACGCGGCTCTCAGCAGCAGAGAGCAACTTCTTGGGAGACATGTTACTGGTGGAAAAACTCGAGAGCACAAAGCTCACGGCGGCTGAAATAGAACTGAAGGTATTACATATGCAATACGTTCCTTAGTGTCGCATTACTGAAAGCAACCACCCCGTTCCCCCCGTCCCCCACCCTCACACCAGCAAAGTATTTGTACCCCTTTTCTTTTAACGCCACTTAGAAGTGAGCGAATCATATGTGTACCTAGTTTGTCCATCCATATACTCCTTCTTCCACTGTCTCCTCACATTGTAGCAGATTTGTATTATTGCATTCTGTCATTTGCATCCTTCCCAGTGATCTTTCCCCATGGGGTCTCTTTATGGTCAGCCATAATGGCTCTGGTCTTGATGCTGATGGAGGCTATATTACATCTAAAGATGTCTCGTCAATGTTTATTTTTACATACGTTTAGTTTTCCATTTGTCTGTTAAGAACCTTTGACAGTAGTGGTTTCACTTGCAATCTCTGTAATTCAAGTGGGATCCAATGCTAATATTGACAATCAAATCTCAGTTACAATACCTAGCTACAATAATCATAATAATCTTTGCATTTGATATACTGTAGATACCTACAATGTCCCTCTGGCTCACTCTTTATAACAAAGGCCTCTGCATGTGTACAGCAACATAGTGTGTGACAAATGTTTTATGTCACAAGCCTAGAATAGTAAATGTAGCAGATGCAGAAAGCATTGGCACATGAAATCAATATCTTTCGTATATAAAACATTTCTAGAAAATGATTATTTTTGTACCATAATACGAAGCACTACAGAACAGCGTAGCTACAGTTTGCGTGATGTATAAAACATGCCCAAAGCATTTATGTTCACGTGAGCACTTCCTTTTCACATTTGATTTCTCTATAGGTTCTCGAAGCCAAAGTTAATGAAGTAAAGATTAACGAAACGCGGGAACATTATCGCAGTGTAGCTGCGAGAGCATCGCTGCTCTACTTCATCATGAATGACCTCAACAAGATCAACCCCATGTACCGGTTCTCACTGAAGGTTCCTGTTCACTCACTTACACAATGGGTTTCTATCCATCCATATTTTCGCTCCTTTTTAAAAAAAGTGACTTTGAACAAACGAGGATTTATTTTATTCTTAGGCGTACAGTGTGGTGTTTCGCAAAGCTGTGCAGCAAGCTCAAACATCCGATGATGTGAGGACAAGGGTTACTAACCTAATTGATGAGATAACATACTCGACGTTCGTTTACATTAGTCGTGGGTTGTTTGAGAGGGATAAACTTACCTTTACAGCTCAGATGGCTTTTCAGGTATGTTGAATTAACCTGTTACCCATTAATATTGTACTGATGGCTATCTGCGGATTTAATCTTATAAATCAGATTCTTTTTCAGGCTCATGAATAGCTGTTGATATTTGTTTAGCTTTGATTATTTTGTTCATTTTACATCGACAAAGCTTTCAGCAAAATGTTAAGTTTACTCCACAAGTTGGCATCAGTAATAGAAAGAAATATTCCATGTCTATTCGTATCAAAATTGTGATACAAAATATCTACCGTTTAATCATTTAGATTTTACTTCTGAACAAGGAAATAGATGTCCACGAACTTGATTTCTTGCTCAGATTTAATATTGACCATAATTACAATAGTCCTGTGGACTTCCTGTCAAACACAGCATGGAGTGCAGTAAAGGTAAGCAGACTGAGTACAGTACATTGGTAAAGGTTAGCAACTGTAAATTATGTATTAAAAGTTGTTCATTTATGACATAAATATTTCACATCTATTCCAGCTTGTTTATCGTCTTTGAGTCGCCAAATAGAGTTATCATGCCTTCTTTAAACACATCCCGTTCACCATTCAGCTATTTGGTTGGAACAAATATTTTAAAGGTGATTGACAAAATTGCTAATTAGTACACATATATAGTAACATTCAAGATGACATGAAAAATTTAATTTCTGACATTGCAAACAAGGTATTTTTTGACATTTGTGTTGTTTTTTAAATGTAGCATTTTTTTCAACCAATTAAATTTCATCTACTTCTAACCGTTACTAAATTTGAGAGATCATAAGTCTTCTCTGAGAGCTAATAAATCGATTTACCTCAGTCAATAAATTTTTTTAAAATGGGGTAAGTACAGATCATAAAAGTTCCAGAAACCATCTATTGGACTCGTGGTGATTCAAAAGAGGTAAGAAACTACCAATAAATTGGGAGTTTAAGTGTTACTCAGTAATTACACAGATTTATTATTTTTTACTGTTCCGTCCTCAGACAATGAGCTTCATGGATGAATTCCGCGGACTGGACAGGGATATTGAAGGTTCGGCTAAACGCTGGAAGAAAGTGGTCGAGTCGGAGTGTCCAGAGAAAGAAAAGTTCCCTCAAGAATGGAAAAATAAAAGCTCTCTACAGAAGCTGATCATGATGCGTGCTTTGCGACCAGATCGCATGACATACGCCGTCAGGTGTTGCAAACACCCCCCTCCACACCCCACCCACCCCATTGTAAAATAGAACTTACGGATTAAATGAGCGCTATACCACAAGGTTGGAGGGGCAGGGATGGATCATAGAATAGGCGGCGATCGGGAATATGAACTCATTTTTTAAAGAGGTTTATAAGTTGCTTTAATATAAAACAACTGTTCGTAAGCGTTTGGCTTTTTACATTGGCTCATGACACACAACACAATCTTTATTATTTGTTTGTTCAAGTTGTGGCTGTGAATGGTCTGCCAAGAGTCATAGATAAAAGGCCCACAAAACACCACACATTAACCCGGGACACATCATAAGCATTGCGGATTGAATAAACTTGACTGAATTTAACAGGCTTCAAATTTATAGCATTTCCTCAATGGCTTTCAAGTCCCGCGATTAATAGAATTGTAGAATGTTGAAAGCTGAGGAACAGGCCGTTTGGGCCAGTGAGTCTGTGTGATTGCCTTACTCCACATCATCATCACGTCCGAGCCTAACAGATTAATACTCCCACAGAAAATTTGTGGAGGAGAAACTCGGGGCAAAATACAGAGAAGGACGTCAGACAGAGTTTGGGAAATCCTTTAAAGAAAGCAGTCCAGCATCTCCTGTTTTCTTCATTCTCTCTCCTGGGGTTGATCCCCTAAAAGATGTGGAGACGTTAGGTAAGGGTATTACAGGAATAAACTTGGAATTTTAATATGACCAGTTATTTTATAAAGATTTCAGTGAATCAATATGTATTTCTCTTGGCGTTTTCTTTTTTCCTTCTTTTTATGGCGTTTCGCCCACAAGTACACAGTCAATTCATTTTACAGTATATTCTGTGAAGAGCTTTGAGACTTCTAGAAGATGTGAAAAGCGCTATATCAAATGCAAGGATTATTATATTATTATAAAGTTAATTGTAAGTGTGTGTGTGCCTTGAATAAAAAATGATGGACTTCATCTTGACCTAATACATGATCTGTATAATATTAAAGGATTTAAAAACATTGGAATAATGTAATAATGTATCCTGATGGTGTCATCTAGAAATCTCAGACATGCTGATTTCTGAACTGCTTCACCACAGGGAAAAAGCTCGGCTTCACAATCGACTCAGGGAAACTACACAACGTCTCACTCGGACAGGGGCAAGAGGCTGTTGCTGAACAAGCTGTGGCTAAGGCATCAAAAGCTGGACATTGGGTTATCCTGCAGGCAAGTTCAACTCCTCGTCAATACAACTATTCCACTGCGCTGGAATATAGTAAAGATTAATAATAATAATAATAATCCTTACATTTTGATATAGCGCATTTCTCATCTTCTAGACGTCTCAAAGCACTTCTCAGAGTGTACTGTAAAGTGAATTGACTGTATATTTGTGGGCAAAACGCGGCAGCCAATTGCGCACAACAGAATCTCACCAACAGTCGTGGATTGAAATTATCAATTCTTATCGTGATATTCTCTTGTCTAAGAGTATACATCATTACAAGGCTCTGACACAATCATGGAGCTTAAATAATATTGTAACTATATATATAAGTTCAAATTTTTATTTTGAATCTATGTTATTAGAAAAACAAAACCTTCTATTGCTCTTGGACTGAATGAAAACACACACATATATACACACGCACAGCATATATCTGTATGCACAAATATACTGCATACATCAGAGCAACAACTGTATGGTCTTAAAACATGTAATTATTAAATTGGGGGTTGCTGAAAGTGTAGCGGAGAAATGTTTGCAGCATCTGAGATGCCATCAGTTGATATAAAATGAAATAGGCAGTATGTGATTCTTTGAGATGTAAAATATTTCATGGACAAAATATATATATATATATTTATATATATATATATATGTATGTTATTGTTAAATATCTTTTAGAATATTCACTTAGTGGCTAAATGGCTCAGTGCTTTAGAGCAGCTGCTCGAGACGTCCAGTGAAGGAAGCCATCCAGACTATCGTGTATTCATGAGCGCAGAGCCAGCTCCAACCCACGAAGAGCACATCATTCCACAAGGAATCCTTGAAAACGCAGTTAAAATTACCAACGAACCACCAACTGGTATGCTAGCTAATCTTCATGCGGCTTTGGATAATTTTGATCAGGTACGGTTGATAATCATTTCAATATTTCTGCAGACTGTAAGCAGTGATTTGCAATTAAAAATGTTACATTGCATTGGCAGAATCAATCGGGGATTGGGGACAAGGACTTGTTTCAGACAGACCACTAAATCATGTCATTAAATAGATCTGCCCAGCATTTTTGTTGCAGGATTTGAGCTGTGCTGGAGGGTAAAGAGGGTACTCGTAATTATGTTTTTTTTTAATGTTTGGCATTTTTTTTTTGCTGTGTTTTGAGGTTTTGTGCTTTAGATTCAAGTGCTTTTTAACCCTTTGTCGGTACGCTGTTTTTTGTTACCGAAAACGTTTTCCATATGTCTCCAAATTATTTCAAATCAGTGCAATTTTGGTATTTGGAATTGTATAAATGTTTGAGGATGACACAGTCAAGTTATTATTAAAAAGAATACATCATCGTTAACTTTGCCCTGGGCCACAAATCTGCTTATCTTGATTGAAGTGTTGTAGATTTACACATCTGATCAAAAAGAGCCCCCAAATTGCTCAGCTGGTTATTTTTCAGCAAACAAATGTGGTTCTCCACTGCCAGTTTATATTGTTACAAGAGCGAAAGAAATATACAGTCCACAATATATAGAGTCAATTCACTTTATCTGGAAGACGTGATAAGGCGCTATATAAAATTCAAAGATAATAATAATTATTATAAAAGGTCACTTTTTTTAAAAAAAGATTGCTCCTTAACTATTTTTCTTTCAAAATGGAAATTTTTAATTTGATCAGAATGAGAACTGGCTTAGTGAATTAATTTTCTGTGCCTTTCACCTCAGGATATTCTGGATCAATGTTCCCGTGAGCACGAGTTCAAGACTATACTTTTTTCACTCTGCTATTTTCATGCCTGTGTTGCTGAGCGCCGTAAATTTGGATCTCTAGGCTGGAATCGAAAGTATCCTTTTAACACCGGAGATTTGACAATCTCGGTCACTGTTTTATACAACTACTTGGAAGCTAATGCTCAGGTAACTTTCGAGAACTATTATGTTAGAATGCGACAGTAGAGTTTCAACTGATTAGCGTTGGACAAACTTCCATGAGCCTTGACTTTTTTCTGAAAAGTATAACTAGCACAGGAGAAGATAGTTTTACCAAAAATGTTCTCGTACATATTAATCATAATGTAAAAGGCTCAGTAATGCTGTCTCACTCCGTCTGTGTTGTGTGCATTGTAATCTTGTAAATTGTAATCACGCACTGATATTCAACACCTTGAGACGTCCTCCCGACGTGAAAGGAGCTACCAATGTCATTTTGTTGGTGCTGTTGATATACTTTAGAAGGGAACCCATTTCACCTTGATTCCTCCTCTCATATTTACAGGACACACAACGCTATCCGAATTTGAAGTATACTTTTGCTTGCAGATTACTTTAGAAAATTTTGCCCCATCTTCCTTTGGGGATTATTCACATTTTGGACTCAAGTTTTTTTTTCCTAATGAAATAGAAAAGTCTATCAGACTTCGAATTTCCGTTTACATTTTTTTGTGGGCATTTTTATTTGTCAAACGCCTCAAACGTCGATCTGTTTGGGACAGAGGTATTTAGCAATTCGATGAGTCAGGATTTTATAGAATTGTGTTTCCTTGAGCAGGTCACTGGTAGCCATTGGTGAGAATGTTGTGTCTTGGCTGTTAACATTTTTAGTCAAATTCCTTATAAACTATATGCAGCCGTGCATGAATTAACTTTACTTCATTGATGGTGCATTATACCTAATGGCTAGGGCTCAAATATTATGATTAAACCATTAGGATATGGATGAAAGAACAGGCAGTACTGTACTATGATACTGTGAGCAGACATGTCACCATTATTCTCTAACAGTGATCCAATACTATTACTGAACTGCCAGCCCTCCCTGATTTCTCGATTGCAGTAGTTATGTCTCAGGTGATGGATTTCACTCTGTGTTGTACGAGGTGACATTTCCATTCTCTGCAGTCAGTCTGATAACTGAGACTTGAAATGGGTGAAATCAAAACAGATTGGCATCTTGGAAATGCATCCACCAAAGGCTGGCAAAACATCTTTTACCTCAGAATATTTGGTTGCCACCGATGAAAGATAGACTTTAGCGTTTGATGGGGATGTCGACTACAGTTTTAGACTGGAGTTTAAAGGATGCTTCGTTATTAAATTTTGCTAAAGATAAGATGGATCATCACACCAAATTTTAAATGTGCTATTGTACATTGATGATAGAATAAGTTTGACCATTTTGTTACAAAGGAAAATTAAATCATGCATGATGCCAAAAGTACAGGTAATTACCTTCAATATACTTAATGTAAGAACTAATGTATTACTAAATGTCAGTGTTTTTCAGTATCTCCTTTGCTATAGGCATTTTGATTCCTTTTTTTTTGTTCTGTTGGAATAGTGTTTGTCCCTCTCTGTCCTCATCCACATGGCCACCATACATATGTGTGAATGTTGCCAATTGTCCATCGTGGGGGCTGACAACAGTGTTGAGCACAAATGAAAAACAGAATCCTGGCTTGTATTTTTCTTGGCTAGCCCAGGGCCACTGAGATCAATTATAGCAGCTTTAGCAGCCCAGGCTGAGATCAGTAAATTCAACACAAAGCGTGGCTATTGAACCAGGGTTATCCTGGTCTGTACGGCACAGCGAGGGGATAAAACCCTTCAGCCATTGGAGAGATACTACTTGCTTTATGACTGAAATGCCCGTAACACTGTGTTCATGATGTGTGAAAGAAAATCAATAATAGATCATCAATGGCGAACCATTATATTCATTCCATGGATGATTTGTCTGAAACGCATTGCATAACAGAGCTACTAAGTGCTTATCCACAGTCGCTGTACTCGTGCTTTCAACAGTTCGATCCAAAAATAATTTTTTGCATTAGCAACACAGGGTTGTGTGTGTCTGTGTGTGTGTTTGTTTCAAAAAAAAATAGCTACTAAAAATGTGATAATTTCAGAAGAATCTTCAACTGGATCCAAATGAATTGGGAAGCACTTTAGTTATGAACAGAAACAAGATTAATTTAGTTCATGTGGCTTTAGGTGCCTTGGGAAGACCTCCGTTATCTGTTTGGTGAAATCATGTACGGGGGCCACATTACTGACGACTGGGACAGAAGGCTGTGTCAGACCTATCTGGAAGAATACATGCAACCAAACCAGGTATTTTATTTTAGGGTGACTTGATTTTAAAGCTACCAAGTGTTTCAACTGTTATTGGACTTGGAGCTCCCTCTACTGTGCAGCTCTGCAGGGTTTGTCCAATGTAGAATGTCATCCGAGTGTTTATTTGTAAAATCACTGCTTAGCTACAAATTATCTACTAATATTATCCGTGGTGTAAATCATAAATAGCTGGGGGGGTTTTAATCTTTTTAATTTAGTTCTTTCTTCACTAGATTAACAAGATGTATTGAGTAACACAGGCCCATCTCATCTCATCCTATCAGAAGGCAATTTTTTTCCATTTTCCCACTCTATTGCAAAGAAAAATCAAACTTTTAAAAAAAAATCAGACAAATCCAATGTATTGGTCTTCATCACCCTGCCTCAGTAACCTGTTTCAGGTGTCGAATACATTTGTACAAATAAAATACTCCCTGATGTCTGACCAAACCATGCCTTAATAACACAAATACATCTCCCCTTGTCCTGCCACATGAGTGTGTCTGAGGGTACAGTACTGTAATGGATTGCTTTGTCTCCAAATGTATTTTAGTGATGTGACCGTTGCGCAACAAGATCAAAGATGTCATCGCTGTGGGTACAAATTGCAAAAGGAAACTACAATGCCACTGTTGAAGATCACTTGAAAGAATTTGCAGCTTGTTTAGAGTTAGGATGATGAGGCACAAATAAGTGGTTGGTGTCTGCGATTCCACACACATGTCCATCGGTCCACATAAGGAAGAAGCAGGAGAGAGAGAACTGGAAACATAGAACACTCTTTTGCCTCCTAGTGGCTTATTACTTATACCATTAGGGAACCAGAGATTCCTCCCACCCCCCCTACACATACACACACACACACACACTTTCTCTTGTCTGGAAGAGGTCAGTCAATTATAAATGAGATGCAAACAAAAGAAAAACCTGTAAGATTAGCTGGTTGACATTTCTAATTTTGTGCTACAAACAGTTTTGACATTTTTTGTGCAAAATTTGTAAGAATACCAGCAAGTTTTGTTTTGGGGGCGCGAGATTTTAATTTTTCTATGAATGCAAAGCAATGTTTTTTTTAAAAGATGATTAACAATTCTAGTACATGACTTGTGTTTCTTCCTTATTTCCCTTTGTTATTGTTAGTTCGAAAGAAAAATGGCGTTAGCTCCTGGTTTTGGGGTCCCGTCAAATCTGGATTACAACGGTTACCACCAGTATATCGATGAAATGTTGCCACCAGAGAGCCCAATCCACTATGGCCTTCACCCAAACGCAGATATCGAATTCCTGACTGTAATGTCAGACAGTCTTCTCCATACCTTGCTGGAAATGCAACCCAGAGACTCCGCAATTGGTGAAGGAACCACACAGACACTTGAAGAAAAGGTCAGAACATTTTGCGTCCTGTAGCTCAGTGATTAGAGCACTCGCCTTACAAGCATGAGACCCGTGTTCGAAAGCAGGCAGGTCAGGGCGAAACCTTGGGCAAGTTTCCTTACTCCACATGCCTACTAATAATATCTTCCAAAATAAAATTTGGTCATTTCAAATCACGACTGTTTATGGGGCACAACTGTGTGCAATTGGCTGCCGCATTTCGCCCACAAATATAGTCAATTCACTTTGCAGTATATTCTGTGAAGGGCTTTGAGATGTCTAGAAGATGCGAAAATTGCTATATGAAAATGCAAGGATTATTATTATTACATACGTACGAACAAACCCACTTCTGTTTAGACTAGCATTTGCTAGTATTGTAATCTTCTAATTTTCCATAATGAAAGCAAAGTATAAAATTATCAGCTGCTACCCACTGGTGTGAACATCACACAGAATACAGCATCATATATAATTGGTCTTTTATTCATAGCAGAATGCAGACATCATATCAATATAAAACTAAACAGAATGTTTGTCCTTACGTAAACAACTCAAAAAACAAGTTAACTAACTGATTGAAAAACATAATGAGAATGAGCTAGACTTTATTTTAGCATAAAACTTTTATATTCCATGATTCTTCAATAAATCCAAATGCTTATTTTGAAGCATATTATTTCATCTTTGTAGGAGGTGAATATAAAACACATAAGATTTTTTTAATGTTGGTCCTTTTAACAAAGTTACTCCCAAATACCTGTAGCTTTATCAAAGTTGCCTTTCTGTTTGTGTTGCTGCACATTAAACGCATTCAACAATCAATTTGCACTACATTTTATGGCATTTTAAAGGTTAGCGTTCTGAGTGAGGGGCAGTATATTAATGCAAGTTGTTGTTATTCTAAAGGTTAAAACTGTCTTGGATGATATACTAGAAAAACTACCAGAGGAGTACAATATGGCAGATATAACATCTCGAAGTGCAGAACGCTCCCCTTATATTCTAGTCTGTTTCCAAGAATGTGAAAGAATGAATATCCTCATTCAAGAAATGAGACGTTCACTGAAGGAACTGGATTTGGGCCTGAAGGTGAGAATTATCCCAAATTACATCCACGCTAGTGTACAGCAAACCACAGTTTTGGTCATGTTATTCCATTATCTATGCGTTTATTCCATTAAATGCATAATTTCAGTATAAAGATTCATTTAATATTTTTTACATTACATTTTCTTTCCTCTTTTTAAAAAAAGAAGACATTTGACAGGGCAGTTAAGTTGATGATGATGTAGCTTTATTCACAAGAACTTCTAACAGTTTACTTGGATAATGCAAATGAAAATGTTTGGCTTTGTACATTTACGTAATTTATTTCATATATTTTGAAGTTGAGAGATTAGTGATGTACATGGGGGGAAACAACAGAGATAAAGCAGAGATAAAACATCAGCGGTGTAGAAGGATTAGATTATTTTCTCCTCGTTCATACCTAATTGGATCTTGCTGCTTATGAAAACAAGCTAACCAAATGTTAAAACTTCCATTAAGACTTTATGGAAGGTAAGAATAATTTCGGACTGTACACATTTATTTATTCATGATTTTAACATTGTGAATTAGCTTTAATTAGACCTGGAACAACATCAAAACATTCTTACCAGAAAACAGAAAATGCTTGGTTTTCCACCGTTGCTAGCTGATGATTAAAACAGCCCCGTCACACACTGCAGTTCCCTGTAAAGAACTATGTTATTTATCACATCGTCTCATCGCCACCTCCTTTAAGCTACAAACGCTGCATTTCTGCTTGCTTTTGTTAGGGTGAGTTGGCAATTTCCTCTGAGATGGAGCTACTACAGACAGCACTTTTCTTTGATAATGTTCCTGACACCTGGACTAAGCTGGCATATCCATCAGCATATAGTCTAGCACAGTGGTAAGTAGCATGTCGAGACACAAACAGCTTGTGCCTGGCATACTGTCTGTCAAAGTGCCACTGGAATTGCTTAGTATTTCGTGGTATGGAAATCAGTTTGGCTTGGCCCTTTATTGGATTTTTCCATGTGACTTTTCTCTTTTCACCCCCCTCCCCACACCCCCCCTCCCCCCACCCCCCTCTCCCCAGTACAACAGTGTTTTGATGTACCTATTATGCATCACACCGATCTGTTAGTCACAAACCATTCGGTATCTACTTGCATAATGTGTAACGAGTCTCCCGAGACCAGTATGGTATGAGAAATGCAAGCAAGGAATCATGTTTAATAGTCGTCATAACAGCGAATGTCTTATCCAGTCTAAATGAAGACTTTGAGTACTCATGTGCATGACAGCATGCGGTGCAGCAACATTTATTCCACTAAATAATAACCAGGAAATTACACAGTGTAACCTTCATTTCATTTCTTTACCAATATGTTATAGTCTTTATAAGAAGATAATCATTCTCCTGTTTATCTATAATACTCAATCATATAGTCCTCCTATCACAGACTTGAGTGAGAAAATAATTTGTTAGAGCAGTTTAATCTGTTTCTTCTGCCTATCTTTTTTTTTGCAATCTATTGAAATCCGGTACCTGACTTTACCCATAATGTTCTGAACGAGGCACCACACACATTAAGTCAAATTATGTTCAATTCTCTTATAAAATTATGCCTTTTTGCTGTGTTGTGCTCAATAGGAAATGGTTCGAAACCTATTCTTAAATGCATTTTCAAAGACCCTTTTGCCTTGAAAATCTTCACACTTACACCTATTCAATTACACTTCACTGTAAGGTTTAGTGACTGTGTTTTTTTTAAATATAGGTAAATGCAGCAGCCAATTTTGCACACAGCACTGTCGGATAGCAACATAAAATTGCATTTATTCAGCGTCTTTCACATCTGGAGGATATCCCAAGGCGCTGAGCAATTGAGGGCTTGAACCTGACCAGATGTTTGGATTCTGGGAGGTTGGATTCTGGAGGAATTGGGAGTCAATGTCTCCATTGTTAACAAAAAAATCTCCAAATAGCTTAAAAACAATTGGTTTACAATATAAAATCTGTTTCTCTAATCAGTTTCCTGAATCACCAGATACATTTTGAGCTAATTTTGATCATTCACGGTTCCATCCATTTTAAGCAATTGGCATTTCACACAAAAATAGATGTTACCCCCATAAATGAGTAATTTAGTAATTATTCCTTAATATTTATATAGTACCTAAATATTGATATAGTACCTTAACATACAATATAATTATCTTTTAACCTATTTAAACATTATGCAGTTATACCAGGAAAAGTAGAATGAAAATGTTTCTTATATCAAATCTGTCAGAACTTGCTTTCATAAATATGACGTTGAGTGTTGGTTCATAAATTCCCTGCTTTTAAACATCTGAAAATCTCTCTTCCACTGTGCCTTCAACTGTCTTCAAATTCCTCCTGTCTTGCTGTTGTGTCCAATTCCATAGGTGCTGCAAGACAGTCTATCTGGCGTGAATGGCTCTATGTACATACAAGTTGTTACTAATCTACATATTAGCTGTGTTTAAATGTTTTAAAATCATCCCAAGTATACTTTACATGCAAAGTTCGACTCAAGCCTTTGGATCGGTAGGAATTTTCCATACAAATTCCTACCTTTCAAAAGGGTTCTGTCCAAATGTACATAGTTCATGTCATAATTGAAATAGAGAGATCAATGGTGAAATGAATTCATCACCACAGGAAGGGATTAAGGAGGGTGTGGAGATAATTGGACTCTAGCCTAGTCTTGTGCACCAACTATCCTCATTCATTGCTACAACAAACTTTGCCCCATTGGTGCACATTATATACTGTGAACCTATCCCTCCTGCACCATTAAAATCAAGGATTTATTGATGGCATAAATCCTATTTCCAAGATGATACTAAGCATGCTGAATGGTCCACCTCTGAAGTTGGCTTTTGAGAATGGGGAGGCTTTTCCTTCCTGCCATTTCACATCGGTCTTTGACAAGTAGCTTGTTCACATTAATACACTGGAGGATCCATACACTGAAGCGATCACTGTGCACCCATTGTAAACATATTTTTCCTTCAACTGTCCTTTGCATCGAGTGGGGAGAGCAAGTGGGAAGTGTTGCCCATTCTTTAAGCAGCGCTCTGATCTAGGGTAGGTAAGAATTGCCAATTCCAGGGATCATTAAGCTATCTTTAAGTACATGCAACATATCATGTTTATGGTGGTGACCCCTGTTAATAAGATGTTTCATTTGCATACAAAATGCACTGTACTCCAGCAGGTCTCTTATGAAAATGTGACTCATTATGTCACAATGTTGTGGGTAGTGGACATTGAAATATTTGGTGATGTTTTAAGTAGAACTATTTGTAAAGCTGGGTACTGGTGAATCCACTTGATACTGAATCATCCCCCATCACACTCTTAGCCATCTGAAACAGATAGGTTCATTAAAAGATCATCTTGCTAGCAGTGTGGGTGAAAAGGTATGATTCTGCATGACAGATTTACATTAGTGCCCTTGGGCTTAATGATGGTTTAGAAGTCCAACTGTAAAGAACTTGAATTTCTATATTTTCTTATCACGTCAAAGCCCTTCACTGCTTAATTACTAGCAAATATAGTAACTTTGTCATCAAACATAACCATCATTTGCACTAGTAACATTCCATAAACAGCTAGGAAGTAAAACAAAATGATCCAGTAATCTGGAGGATTGCTAGCTAGCCAGGGCAGCAGGGCAGCAGGAAAAACTCCATTCTCTTTTTCAGTCTTCAATGTTTTTCTGAACCACTCACACCGGACAAGTGGGCTGTGCAGATACAAGGCATTCATATTGTTGAAATTCATTTTATTCTTTTGCATTAATGTAGGTATGGGGACCTCCTCCTCCGCTGTCGTGAACTTGATATCTGGACACAGGACCTAGCTCTCCCAAATGTGGTTTGGTTATCGGGATTTTTTAATCCGCAGTCTTTTCTCACAGGTAGATATTATGCTACTACCAAACATCTTACCGTGTATTACTTCTCCCCTCCCCCACCAACTCCCTCGTTGAATGGTTTCAGAATTAGTCATTTATTTCATCAGCAGTGATTTTCTTAACATTTTAGTTGACTGCAGACAACCAGATGCATCTCGGAAATGCTGGTAAGAGGTTTGTTCTGTTGTGCAATTACAGTACTGTACTAATCGTCCTTGAAGGCAGGGAAATATGAAATGATTTAGAAATTAATGTCCTATTATTTTGCTCCCTGGTCTGATCACCCATACTCTGATTTATAATTTATCTTAAAATTGTAAATTTTGTTTCAGCTGTAATGCAAAGTTTAGCTCGGAAAAACGAATGGCCTTTGGATAAGATGCACCTGATAGTAGATGTTACCAAAAAACTGAAAGAGGAATTTGCCCAGCCAGCCAGAGAGGGCACTTATATTTATGGATTCTACATGTCAGGTACAAGAAAGAAAAAACAGCCCTTTCTCATATTAGCTCAACATGGAGCAAGGTTCATTAGCATGTGGGGGACTTTTATAACCTACTTTAAGCTTTTAAGTAGAATAAATAGTCAAGAATATATTCATTCAAATACTCGTTTTGAGTGATTTAACTTTGCCCCTCACTGTTTCACTCACAGGAGCACGATGGGACATCCACACAGGACATATTGCAGAAGCCCAGTTGAAAGAACTGACACCAGTGATGCCGGTTGTTTTTGTGAAAGCAATTCCCAATGACAGGCAGGAGATGAGGAATATTTATGAGTGTCCCGTTTACAAGACAAAACTTCGAGGCCCGACCTACGTGTGGACTTTCAATCTGAAAACAAAAGAGAGGCCTGCTAAATGGATTATTGCTGGTGTTGCTTTGCTATTGAATGTGTGAAAACAGAATTACACATTTCATGACCTGCCTACTGTATTTGTTTAACATTCAAAATCTTTGTAAGAAACTTAGAGGGAAGGATGGTAACTTCACCTATACCAAAATTCAGTTGTGTGTGCAGGAGTCATGAATTTCAGTGCATTGAAAAATAAAATTAAAGTAATTTTTATTAAAAAATATATTCTGAACATTGTAAATTTGCAACCAACTCTACTACACCTACTACTAGAATTGTAATAAACACTGCGATTCATGGTTTTAGACAAGTCAAAATACTGCAAATTCAACTGTGCACGTTTCAAAATAGTGATTTTACAATCGATGCTCAAGTCATCTACTTGAAATATACAACAGGTCACATGATAACAATGCAAGCGAATATTCTGGGAAAACGATGTACAAAATGCAATGAACAATTCTCCCTTGCTCGCAGGCATTCAAACTCACTCCAGTTAATGGATGGATTATAAACTCCAGATTTTGTGATTCAAATAGCTAATACACACATGTATCGCTGTGTAAATATCATCAGGTATAAGTGCAGAGATGTCTATTCTCCTTCGTTTAGGTACTTGTCAGCAGTATAGACCTACCTATAGGAGGTCATACTAGAATCATTCCAGGTACAGTGCAAATGCAACTTCAGAAAGCATGAATGTAGAGATTTTACTATAGAACACTACATTTGGGAATTATTATTGTTCTTTTACCAGAAAATAAATGACAATTAAATTGGAGGTCTTTAAGAAGTTATACAATTCTAGCTGTAGGGCGAAGGGATGAAAGCTGGGGATTCTAATTTTACTGCAATTAAATCTTGGGTCGCTGAAACTGAATATTTGAATAAATGATTGTAAACTAAATGCAAGTAAATAGAGAAATTGCTGGGAACACTCAGCAGGTCAGGCAACATCTATGGAGAAAGGAAAAGTGAGTGAATGTTTTGGGTTCACGACCTTTCATTGAGTTCTGACGAAGGACCGGAAATGTTGACTAATTTTTCCTTTCTCTATAGATGCTGCCTGACCTGCTCAGTATTCCCAGCGATTTCTGTTCTTGTTTCAGATTTCCAGCATCTGCAGTATTTGCGTTTTTGTACAAGTAAATAGACCCTGGACAAGATTTACTTGCTGTCACTAGGAAGGCTGATGAGATGCCTCTAACTGATTTTAGCATGTCAAGTTTGGAATTCAAGATTATGCTAGTACATTAATGATAAAATCCATTAAATTTAGATCTAAAAAAATGCTAGTGCAAATTTGTGCATCTCTTCTTCCCTCTTTACGCTCCCTGCAGTGATCTTATTTGATTATGGTAGCCTATATAGACATAACAATAGTAACTTAAGCAAAGAAATATTGCAAACTATGCTCCTCCCTCATATTTCCAACTCATAACGTCCGTTAAAAACTGAGGTATACTGCAAAAGCAGTAAGGAAACACCACAAATCATTTTCTGTTTCACCTCTTCTTCCCCAGGCTAGTCTTCCATTTCAAGTTCTTTTCCTAAGCTGAAAAAAATAAAGTTCAGATTATTCTTCAATATTGTAGACAAAATTAATTAAACTGAGACAAAACACACACAAAAAAACCTACCTTTTCAAGTAGGCATGCACATTATCATAGCCGTGATATTTGGCCAAGTAAACGAGAACACCGGTAGCACATCGGCCCTCACGTTGCCTGCAGAAGCTACAATTGCAAATATCTCTACACGGTGGGCAATGCCAGTCCTATTTAAGCGAGAAAATAAAACCTTTCAGTCTGCCAGTAAAACAAGTTGATGAAACAAGATTGCAGGGATATGTTTAAACTAAAAGGGAAATGTCTTGAGGGAGAATATTATATTTAGAACAACCAGAAGTTATAGACAATATTTACGCTTATTAACCTTATTAAAAACAAGTCCAAATAGCCAGAATCAATGGGGGGATGCAGTGTAAAATCTTCTCAAGATTTAAATTGATCATGTAGTGCAGTTAATCTGAAGTACAAATAAACAAATACAACGAGTATTTGCTTTTAAAGAAACAATATACATTACACCTGTAAAAACCAGTAGATTCAGCAACATAGATACTTGTAATTCAAAACAGAATGGGTAGACCTGTTAAAAGAAACAACGTGCTTTCAGTACTCACAGGATCCAGTAGAGCAGTTCTAACTTGTTCACCATATCGATTGCGAAGACATGGGCCACAGAACTGGCCTCTAACTCCCACACAATCTGGGTTCCTACAGTTTGTTTTCGTATCCAGAGTTTTTTGGCGACACTGGTGACAAGTGCTTCCCTGAAACAGCAAATACATTTCGAGCTCGTGAACTTGTCACTTAAACAACAAGGTCCTCCAACCTATGAAGATTTTGCTCATGTGAGCAAATGTGACAAGATGGTTATGAGTTCTATTGTACAAGGGAGATGTACTGAATAAAATCAAACAGGGGGTGCAGAAAACAAAACAGATTTTGAGGCCACTGTTTGTTGTGTGTATTTTAATAACAGAGAACCTTAGCCCCTTCTTTTCAGAAAAAATTAACGGTACATCAAGCTGCATTGGGAGTGGAATCCAATACATAAATAGTTTAACAAAAGGACTCACTGTAGCTCGATTATAGATTTTCTCTCTGGCTGAAACAGAAATGTTGTCCAGCTCTTCTTGGGTGATGTCCTCCACCGGTTTCACCACATGAGGGATGGCGAGGATACTCGGCCGGCTTCTCCTGCGATGACGTATTTCATCCTGAGGAGGAACGAGAACATGGGAGTCACCAACTACATACATAAATTAATGTTATTTTATTTACAACTGATACAGAAACCATTTCAAAAACATAGGGGACAGTGGATAATAAAGGTAATTTCAGCAAAAAAGAGTTTGGAAAATTGAGATTGAAGCTCACAATCTGCTCAACACTTCCCTAAATTAAGTATTAATCCCATTAAGAAAGGCTGTAGGGGAAAATGATAAACCTTACATTGATACTTGTTTCATTCTGATTTGTAGTTATCAAACTCTTCAAAAACTGTGAAGCCAAGTGCTTCACGGAACTTCACAACAAAATATATTATTGACTTTCACTGCTTTGAGACATCCTACTTTAATGAGACATTTATTCCCAAACGTTTAATTACAGTCACTGCAGGCAGTGCGGAAATATATCTCTAGATTTTTTATGAACATTAAGTCTTTAACTGCAAAGGTTATTAGGTTTTACAAGTGACCACTAGAAATGCAGATTAAGCTGGCAAAGTCAGTGCAGCATGAAAGGTGTTGTTAATAGCATCACAAATGACTTAATGACTCTACCTCAGAGAAGTCATTATCGAGAAACTTTCTTTTCCTCATAAAGCTGACATTATCTTCTTGCTCAGATGATGGAGAAGGAGGGCCATCAATCAAGGATCTTGACCGTGTGTGGGGTCGAGCACTACGCTCAGGATTACGTCTAGAAACATGCTCTGTAAATGCATTCCTTGGTGGACGTTTTGCTTTCTGAAAAATGAAATATGTACAGCTTATTTTTTTAAACCTATCCAGCATTTCATATATGACATGTCGAGATGCATCAACGATATTATAGTTAAATATAACCTATCGATACGTTCTTCTTTAGTTGACAATTTAAAACGTGATGTGTAACTGACAGGTACACATGTGAACCAGTCAAGCAATTTTAATTTTAGCAATATAATTGCCCATTTCTAATACATACATTTTAAATTATTTCTACTTCACTTTATTTTAAACACAAGGTGAAGTTTAACAATTTATGCTCAGTGCCTTTATACTTTTTTTTACACACACACTACAAAAATGGCAATACCTTTAAGAAAAAATATTTGTTTGGGATATGAGCATCTTTCAGATGCTGATCTACCTTTTTTAAAAAAAATTGCAGCTTGCAATACATATTTGGGGGATGTAAATAGTTAATGAACACATTGTTCATAATAGCAATGATATAAATGTTAAATGTCCAAGTAAAATCGGAACCTCAAAACATGAATTTTACATTGAATTTCAAGTAATTATGAATCAAAGTAAGTAACTAGTGTCTTTTTTAAGCCCCAAGACATGCAAATTTAAAAACTGCCAAAATTTACCATTATATTTTTGAATTGTCGTCAATTATCTTATGTCAACTTATTTTGAAATCTGTTCGGGACTTACAGGTGTTGATAGAACAGAGAGTCTTCTTGGGAAAAGTCCTGGCATCGTCTTCAGCTCTGCCATCAGCTTAGCAAGCTTTAAGAAATAAAAAGGCAACACTAAGTTATATGGAGTTTTCAGTTTATTATTTTAATGGATCCCTATGTTGAATTTATATTTTCACCTGCATTAAAATCTCCCCATGCCTCAAGCCTAGCTTAGACCTGAACAGGCAGTTATTGTTCAATAATAATACATACATTTGATTATAGTGCCTTATCAAGTATAAAGATTAATAATTAATGTTAATGATGAATGTAGATCATCTTACTAGGGGCAATGGTAACAATCTACTGTAAATTCAATAACCAACTTACATCATTCGAAAGCCATTTCAGCTAATATGCTAATAATTCTAGTATACTTGTCGGTGCACTTACCATGGCTTTGTTTTCTTTAATATTTAGAGCTCTTTTCTCTAAGAAACTCTTTCCTTTTGGTTCATCCATGTCTGAATCGGAGTCGGAGGCTGAATCCTTATGCAAGGCAAATTGAGTGTTTGCTACAGACTTATTTTTATTGTTTTTGCGAGATGGAAATCTGAAAGCCACACGTAATGGAACAGAGAATTTGTGCTGTATTTTTTTATCCTCTTCAGATTCATCCTCAATTTCATCATCAGTTTCGTCTTCTGATTGAACACTCTATTCATTGATAAAAACAAAAACAAATTACTATAGTACACTCAGGATACATACAACTGTAAACCAAATCTTAAAAATCTTAAAAGTTAACAAAGGAAACTGATAGTCCATTCGACTTTTATCAGTAAATGAAAGTTTGCTAGTCTAGTGATCACTCTTAGCATTTAGAGAATATGTAACATCAAAAAAGGTCTAAGCTAATCAATTACTAGTCAAATCTAAAATCAAAATTCTTCATGATGGACTGAAAAACAAAACCATTTCAATCACATACAATGTGAATGTTCAACTCGTATCTAATAAAATGGTACCAATGGAAACGGTAAAGCTATATTATTTGTTGCTGATTAAAATATAGTTTTTAAAAAAGCAATCCTGCAACCTTAACAGAGCACTATGGGAATAAAGACGAGGATGACTTCAGCATTAAATTTCATTCCCTTAATATTGCACCAAGCATAAAATTGCTGCATTTCACTAGGTAGCAAATCCACTATTCTACCTTCAAAAATGATGGCGTAGATTCCAAATTTTTGAATACCAGATTTCTTAATGAAGGACATATTTGTTGTTGCATGAATGCTTAAAAGATATAATTAGAACTGAATACTGTACTAAGTTTAAAAGAGCTAAATATAACAATAATAATCCTTGCATTTGATTTAGCGCCCTAATGTGCCTTCAAGATGTCTCAAAGCACCTCACAGAATATACTGTAATGTGAATTCACTGTGTGTATATATAATATATATTGTTCAACAAAAGCTGGCCTAAACTTTATGTATGTATATATACTTGAAGATATTTTCTCTCACTGCTCGACGTACCATTGCTTCCATTACATCTTTGAGGTCAATTTCAGAGAAACCGTTAAACGATTCATTATCATCAGAATCCTCATTAAAAATCCGAGCCAGTTCTTCTGTCAGAATTTTTGGACTGACTTTAGCTTTCTAAAGAGAAATAGAAAACTTTTATTATTACAAGGTAATTGTGGTGAACTTCTTTTTGCATTCACAATCTTAAATTAGACTTACACTGTTCGCAAAATTGTCTGAAGCAAAACTATCGCAGCTATCATCTGATGATGACGTTTCCATGGGAACCAATGCCACGTTTCTGAAGTCTTTAAATTTTTCCTTTCCGGAAAGGTCTATCTGCTGTAAGATTAAAAAATAAAACCATTGAATACCTTTTAAATATTTCTTTAGTGTCAGGTTATAATGATATGATTCGCAAGAAATTCACTTTGCATAACACACGGTCCTACTCTGAATCTGCTTTGTGCCATGTAAATGGAATGCAGAGCCAATTTATTCCAGCTTTACAGACTGCTTTGAAATGTATCATCGTCGGTGCTTATTCGATATTCAAATAGCATGTTTAGGTTGGTTTCAGTAACCAAAGTAGACAGATAAAAGTTTTTGTTGCATACAGAAATCTGCAATACCAGCTGGAACACTCACAACTAGCGGAGACAGGAAAAGAGCATCTGATGTGCGATAGTAACATGAGCTGAATGCAAATTTACTGCATATCAAATACAACTCCAACATCACACTTCTGACTGCATAACTGAAAATTTTAGGCCAGAAATAAAACAGTATATGAAATAAATCTTAAATGTGCATCTCCCAGAGGATCGTGCAGAAACATTTTTCACAAGCTTCTGAACCACTGCATTCTTTTGCATATGGTATTACTGTAGCTTTAAAATAGGTTTAACTTAATAGCATTCAGACCAAAGCTTCAGTTGCAGTCATACCCTCTCTTTTTTTTAATTCAATGTAAAAGCTGCAAATGACCAGTGTTCACCCAAACAAGAGATTAAAATACCATATAAAGAACTCGCAGAAAGACTATCTGTACTTATACCTAAACCTAGATGTGACTGCACAATTTCTGGCAGACAAGTCTCCATTCCTTTTCAGGTTTGCTAAAGGAACTATTCATGGGTAATGTCCCACTGAGCTTTAGGAAAATAGGAACATAAGAAGGTCATATAGCCCCTCGCGCCTGTTCCGACATTCTATTAGATCATGGCTGATCTGTACCTCAACTACAAATACCAAGTCTTCATGTTTGAATTACTACTACTAAGTACTATCAGTACCAGTTCCTCCATCAATATAGGCATCTAGGAATGAAGTAGAACCAAGAACTATTTAAAGAGCTTCCTATCCCTTGGGGGGGGGGGGGGGGGGGGGGGAGGGAGAGAGAAAAAGAGAGCAAGGGGGAGAAAGAGAGAGAGAAAAATCTACTACAATCTGATCTTGCAACTGAAGTAGACCTTTTATACCTCAAGGTTTCAGCACCTACTAAAGATATTTTTTTATGGATTTCACAAAGAATGATTTAATGCCCTTTTCCTTTAAGATTTATGAACATTTTGTTGATAACATTAAAGTGACATAAGTTTTAAATAAGCAGAAATTACAAGCTTTTTTTAATGTAAAAAAATGTGATTAACTTCAACATCCTTATAGTTTTTTTAAAAAAAAGTTTCTTTAAACTGAGTACTGATGGGGAGTTAATAATCTTGACAATGTGGGGAGAGGAATTAACATGCGTAGTTGAAATAAGGAAAAATGGCATAAGTACCCCAGGTAATTGACTTTATGACAATTCAGCTCCCCGTTCTACAAGCATCATTAATTCCTCCAAGACAGTTACCCCAATGAGGTCATCAGCACTCAGTCTGAACAAAAATATTCACACATCACATGATTTTTTTTCTCTCTCAAAATGTTAAATTTAAGTTAATCAAAATACATTTATAGCAGTTTGATTTATGAGACAGTTACTGATGGTGAAACCTCCTAAATTTCACAAGAGGATGCTAAGATTGGGGCAATTTACAAAACGCAATATTCTGAACACAAGTACTGAGACTGACTGTCTGGGTCATTTTATGACAAAACACAAAATAAGAAATTAGTCCATTCGCAATATTCTTATTAAACCTACGAATCAATTGTTAATGTTCTGACAATGCTGCTGCCAGATTATCAAACTGAAGCCTTACAAAAGCACTTGAAAAATGAGCAAACAGCTGCTTGAATCCCAATTAGTAGTTCCAAAAATTCTATTCGCCTTCTGATAAAATGAACATGGCAGAGATGTACATTGACTGCAACTTAACCTTGTTTGTTGAAAATGGTTTCTAGTGAATGAATATAGGACCAAACCTACTACAGTACTAATAATCTTTGCCCTTCTCTCGATAACATCCTGCTTGTCAGCTTCCCAATTCCTCCCTCCATAGGCGACAGATCACCCAGAACTCTGCAGCCCACGTCCTCTCCTATACCAAGTTCCACAACCCTATTGCTCCTATCCTCACCTGACTCCACTGACTTTCCATTCATACAGAGGATACAGTTCAAGATCCTCAATTTCAAAGCCACCCCAAGCCCCCCCTGTAACTTTGCAACTTCGTAACCCCCTACCAATCAGCCTGCTCCCTCCGCTCAGCAGGATCCAGCCTGCTACCAGCACTTGGGATATCCTCCTGACAAGAAAGGCGCTATACAACCGTCCCCCCCACCATGCCTGCTCCACCATTGGCGGACGAGCCTTCAGCACCTCTGCAGCCACCCTCTGGTACTCCATCCTAGTCCCTCCGCCTTGCCCTCTCCCCATCCTCCTTCAAGACCTGTCTCAAGACCCTCCTCTTCAAGTGTGCTTTGGTCACATTCCTCCCACCCCTGCCCTAAACCCTCCACAATCCCCAGCTTGGGTCCGAAATACTAGTAGCCTAGGGCCTTGGGAGTCCTCCCAACATGAAATGCATAATATAAATGTAATTTTGTTCTTGTTGTTTCAAAGTGCCTCATGGGGTACACTATAAAGTGTATTTTACAGTATTTTGGGATCGAAAGCACCTCGGTTGAAAGATATTGACATCTCCGACAATGCAACACACCCCCAGCAGTGAATTGTCAGCATAGACAATGCGCTTCCAAATCCTGATGTGGGACTTGAACCCACGAACTTCTGACTCAAGAGACAAGAATGTTACTATCACTAAGCCAGGCTGACACACAAGAGGTCAAATATGGGACAGATGCTCAAGTATCAAACTTGCTCATCAATCAACATGAACAATCAGTTTTCCAGACAGTTAGGTTCCGGAGGCCACTGTGCAGATTTGCTGGTCAGTTTGGTTTACCACTTCCATTACCACTTCCCACAAATCTCCTAGTTGGTTTTAAATGCCAGTTTTTCAGTCAACCAATAGCTCTTCTATTTTTTTTTAAATCTCCAAAATGGAAGGTAAGCACTGGAAGAAAGCGGTTAGGAACGAGTCTTATTTTTCTGTTAATTTATGTAAAAATGTGAAAATTGCTAGAAAAAAAACTGAATACTTTTCATGCTGAGCTGTGTTGCCCATCAAGAAGCTCAGAGGGAGTTCATGTTATCTTCAAGACCCACCATCCACCAGAGGATTGAAACCCATGCTCAGATATCATATAACTAATGGCTATCCCCCTGGGGGTTGGGGTGGGCAAGGAAGGGTGACATGCTTGACAATGGAGTGTCTCACTGTGGTGGTCTTGGTGGTCTGGTTCCTGAGCCAGGCAGGTCTGCAGTATTTCAGTGCACTGCTGAAGTGCAGTGTTTGGAAGGGCAGACCAGTCACTGAGGGCAAGGAGTCATCCCGCTCATCCCGCTTACCCTGCAAATCACAGTTAGGGTGATCCTAGCTGGAGAAGCAGCGGGAAAGCTTGCCTTATAGACAGTATTCTCCCATTCTACGTATACCCTCAGGTATAACCTTTTATGTATAGAGCTGCTAGAACACCCCCACCAGCCCCCAACTCCCAAAATGTCTTTGAATTTCAGTGCATATAAAAACACATTTCTTATTTTTCTCTCTCCTGAATTTCCAGCAACATGCCAGGACCTGCAATGTTAAGTCACTCATTCCTACATGCCTACGCTAGAAAGGTCGAACAAGTGATCTCTTGTAGCAGTCGGATACCTATCCGTTGACCACTCCTTCCTCAGTTAAATAAGACAAAGTAAATGTACGCTTTGTAATTAATGCAATGTATCCTTTTTTTTAAACAGTCATCCGTACCCCTTTTTTTTAAATAAGTCGTTCTGCAGAGCACATTTTCCATTAATCAACAAAATTCTGCTTATGGGACATTTGTTGTGCACAAATTGACTGCAATGTTTCGCCCTTTAAATCCGCTTTACAATATAACATGCAAAGCGTTTTGAGGCGTCTCAATGGTGTGATAAGACAGGCAGGCGCACTATCAAATGCATGGATTATTATTTAGGATGATACTACAAAGTTGTAACAATCACACAGAATTGTAAAGCAGCCGGAGCCAGCCCATCACTGTGAAAAATTATTATTTTAAAAAAAGCAGTCCCACTCTCCCACCTTTTAAAAGAAACTTGCACATTGGTAAAATGGTGACCTGGTAGTAAAAACCAAAAAAAGACTTGATTTAAATAATGAACTATTGCACTCCCTTCCCAAACCAGCAAGTAACATTCCTAGTAATGCAATTAAAGGTGAGTTGGGGAAGAGGGTGTTAGGGAAAGGAGGGTGGGAAGAGGGTGACAGGGAAAGATGGGGGGGGAAAGGAAGGGAAGAAGGTGGTGGTGGGGGAAGGAAAGTGGTGGTGGAAGGAGGGGAGAGGGAAAATAAGAGGGGATAAGGGGAAAGGAGGAGGATAGTGGGTGGGGGGAAAGGGGGGGAGAGGAGAGGGATGGGGGAGGGAGGGGAAACAGGAGGCAATCTGGTTGCAGTGAAGCTCAGCCCAGACTGAAAGGGGTTGTTTGCAGCTGCGATTGTCCCGGGTGCTTGAGCTGTGTGCAGTGCAGCTCCGCGCGCCACAGCCAGCTGTCAATCACCGGGTTTCCCGCGTCCCGGGCCCCAGCCGCAGCCACGTGACCAGGGCAGCTTCTTCCCCCTTCATCCCCTCAACAGTCACTCAGTGTCTCAAATCAAAGCCTTTTTACACTCACTCTACTCCACTTCACTTGCGGTTTAGCCAACAAGACACCTCAACGCAACTAAAACTTTTGCACCGATTCAAGCACTTACTTTTATGAATCCCTCCCGCACCCCCCTCTCTCCAATGCAACCAAAATTTTATAGCCAACCAAGCACTTGGGTTTTATTTTTTTGTGTAGCTGTGGTCACACCCAAAAACACCGCATCTATTTTCAATACTCTATATATGCACACACATTATACATATATACACACACACACACAAATACACACATATATAACTACCATCACTTACTTTAATAGTTAAGTCACTTGTACTTCAAAAAAACTACAAAAACTCGTTTTTTTCAAAAGTTTTCCAAATTTTGCAGATATTTACAGAACATGGCATTAGAAAATTAAAACATAATAACACCCACTCTTTCTCCCCCCCCACATATATAATAGTGAGTGTTGTAAATCAAAGAAAATAGTTGAGGAAAGGAATATGTAGCCAACAACTTAACCGCCCCCCCCCACCCTCTCAGGAGAAGGGTAAACAAAAAAAACTGGTCCAAAAACACCCAGAACTTAGCTCTGGTTTCTGTGCATATCTTTATCTAATGTGATTTGTTTCTATAGAGAATGAAAGAGTGACAGACAGCAAAGCAGCTGAAGAGTTTTAGGAGCGAAATTTAAACCCCCAGGAGGAATGGGAGGGGGGTGTAGAGAGAAAGAGACTAACCCAAATGCACTTTTTTTTACAAAAAACCTTCAGCTCTGGCGAGTTTCTTAGCTCTAGTGTGGTATTTTGGGGGTTTAAATATATAAAAGCAGAAGCAACAGAAAAGCGACACACGGAGCTGGGGAAGTTTACTATTGGCGGAGTGCAGCACAGCGGGCATTTAAAACAAAATATCCACTAATGCAAACTTTTTAAAATATATAGAGGTATACACCCTGCTCACCTTCCTGACTTTTTTTAAAAAAAACATTTCTTTAAATATATTTTTTAAAAACTTATGTTTGGATGATGTGTTTTTAACTCCAACCCGTTTTCACAGCCACACACACTCACTCACTCACTCACACATTTCTTCCCTCAGTCAAGTCAGTCAGTGCCTGTCTTAAAACTTCACTGCTCTCTTTCCCCCTTCCAACCCTCTCTTACCTTAGCTCTGGTCCGGTACATTTCTGATGATAATGGTGGTGGTGGTGATGATGATTTAAAAAAATAAAAACTATTTTTTTTGGGGGGGAGAGGTGAATGAACCAAATGATTTTTTTTCAAAGAAAATGAAAGAGAAAGATATAAAAACGGAGGAGTTTGGGGAAGCAGGATGAGGAGACGTGTGAGAGAGTCAGGGAGACCAACGGCAAGAGCGCGTGGGCAGCGAATGCAACCAACCCCGGGAAAAGGGGCGGGGCCGCGGTGCAAATTTCGCGCGCTCGCGGCTTGCAAACCAGTTTGCAAACAACAAGGGGGTTGGGCATGTGTGTGTCCACCCGTCTATCTGATCTCCTGCCTGCAACTTATCAACACGGTAGTCATAATAGCAATAATAATACGTCTAGAATTGTGGAGCTCCTGTAACTCAGTGGTTAGAGCACTCGCCTTGCAAGCCCTGAGATCCCACCCCCCGTTGTTTCAAATCCAAGGGCGAGGTCTCGGGCAAGTCTCTTTACCCCACCTGCCTAATAATAATCCATCCCCACCTCAAAATAAAAGCACCACAATAAAAAAAATTGGTCGTTTCAATCCGCGATTGTTTGTGCACAATCGGTTGCCACGTTTCGCCCACAAAATACATAGTCAAATCGCTTTGCGGTATATTTTTCCGTGAAGCGCTTTGAGACACCTAGGAAGGTACGTGAAAAGCGCTGTATCAAATGCAAGGATTACTAGAATAACCCTTGCGTTTGATACAGAGTCTTTCACGTACCTTTCGGACGTCTCAAAGCGCTTCACAGAAAAATATCCCGTGAAGCGAATTTGACTGTATGTACGGTGTGGGGGCGAATGCAACTTTTGCAAACTATCTCCCACCTGCGCAGGCTAATCTAATCTCATAATCAAGGGGTTTCACTTTTACATTTGTTTACTCGGTTGGGTTGGAGCACGGGGTGGTTGGGTGGAGAAATAACTACAGTTACTACTGTATGTAGCTTTCCATTCAGAAACTACTTTTGCAGACCACCACCGACTCTACCTCCACCACACCCGACCTCACCCAAAGCTTACTGCATAGTTATCTAGCAATGCACTCGGCGATAATAATAATCCTTGCAATTTGATATAGCGCTTTTCACGTCCTGTAGACGTCTCAATGAGGTTCACTGATGCATGTCAAGCGTGGTGACTGCGCTGTGTGTTTGTGGGTGAAACGCAGCAGCAAATTGCACACAGCAGTATCCCACAAAGTCGTGGATTCAAATGACTAATTAGTATTATTTATTGTTTTTTTTCTTAGTGGTGGTAGTCTGGTGGTCGGATGGTGGGGTTTATCATCAGACATTTGGAGTAAGGAAACTTGCCCAACATTTCGCCCTCCTGGGAATACAGTATTTTAAATATAAGTAGTAGCTTTAGAGGCTTCTTTGCAAGCAAAAGCTGCCATTATTAGCTATGCACTCTGCAATAATAATAATCCTTGCATTTGATATAGCACCTCATTACATGATTGCAATATTTTTTAATACTGTATATGTAATACTGTAGTTAGTAACTTCTATTATATACTGTAGTTAAAAAAATAAGTTATTTTTATCGAAGGTATGTTCCACTTACACACGAAAGAGAAAAATGCCGCAAATTTAAGTGAAAAGAAAACCGATTATTTAAACGCCTACTTTTATGACAAAGGAAAGTGAATGTTTATGTTGATCTAATATGACTTCACTTTTCAGCTAAAGGTATCTTACACCATAACTTTTCAGAAAATGTCACTGTTTCTACATATTATTTTCAACAGAGTGCAAACAGAGACAAAACATTTTTTTATTATAAAATATTTTTGAATAATATTTAAAGCAAAAGAAAATATGGCAATTCACCATATTTTCACACTGTGCAGTATTTTTAAGCATTGCTCAGGTTTGACAAATATCTATTTTTATGTTTATAAAAACACACTAAAATAGCAAGTTAATACATCAAGGTCTAAAATTCAAGCACATTTATCGTCATCACAAAGTAAGATGATTAATAAAAGGGAATGTTAGCGTTTTTAAAAAATGTAAGTATACCTAATATCAAAAGTGTGTCAATGTAGTCAGCACTGCACCACAAGAGTAAAAGTGAGAGTGATGGAAGTGTGGTTAAAATGTGATGTTACCAAGAGCCTCAACCTTTTTTAAAAAACAGTAACATGGTAGCAAATACAGTACACATTTAATACTCACATTTTTATGTTTTAAATGTGATCTTTCCCCAGTTTCTATCGGGAAGATAAGAGGAATTGAACTCTCGTGCAAAATGTCACACAGAACTCTATACTGTATTAATCGTTGCAGAAAAAAAGTATCTTTAAACTTAAGTGCCGCAAAGAGATACGTGGGTGGAAATCTTGCTTTCAGAGAAGGCCGGTGTTTTTCTAGAGGGCGTGGAAAACTGGCAGCATAACAGCCTTCTGAGAGTTGATTAAGAATCAGAAGTCTATTCTAGTGCATTTCCGGCTCACTTTACAACCACTGTATACTCATACTCCAAAACAGCATCAATCATGGATTCATTGCAGCTGAGCTTGATAGTGTCCTCGCCCCCAAAATCCCCATGTGCGTACTTCCAGTCAGAGCAATAGATATCAGTCACCATTAACTATTGCTTAATTATGGGCACCTGGAATCCCTATTGTACAAGTACAATATATACATACAAATGATTTACACAACTTCCGATTGTATTAATAATCCAACCAACCTTAGCATGGTATACTTTGAATGCTTAAAATGGTTATGGTTTAAAAATACAGTACTGTACAATCTTTTATTTTACACAATATGTATATATAAAATATGTGATACATTTCAAATATTGTATTGATATTTCTAATGCGGAATTAATGGTACAATATTTCTGAAATTACATTTATCCTGTTGCTACACTGTTTATCGAAGAAGTACATTTCGATGCATCTAGAGGATGTGTACATTGTAAACAATTTTTAAAAACAAGAAATAAACATTTTGCTATATCGGTGTGACTCAGTGGTTGGAGCGCTCGCTTCGCAAGTGTGAGACCTGGATTCGATTCCTGGCAAGGGAAACCTTGGGCAGGGTTCGTTACTCCACCGCTCTGATGATAATCCCCGAAGGAAAATATAATAATTTGGGCACTCAATCCACAACTGTTTGTGGGACACTGCTGCGTGCAATTGGCTGCCATGTTTTGCCTTCAAATGTCAATTCAATTTACAGCATATTCTGTGAAGCGCTTTGAGATGTCTAGAAAATGTGAAAAGTGCCACATCAAATGCAACGATTATTATTGTGTACATATCAAATACAAGTCTTGTTATTATTACTTGATTATTCAGAATGGATTAGGCCACAATGAAAAATCCAATGTCTCGTGCTAGAAACAAAGTTGTGTTCTAAAAGTGAGGCATAAAATGACACTAGCTACATATGATTCAGTAAAATGATATAGCTGTGTGTTACTGCACATGTACCCTAGATCCTCTCAATTACTGAAGTTTTTCTTCAAGCCTCAATGTGCACCGCCAATGCTCAACGAGGGTGGAATTGGGTTTTCGAAACTTCTCGGGTTTCAATGCAGGGTAGTGTTATAATACCTGATGAAAGGTGGCTCGATTAGCCGTTCCACTTTGAATTGGGAGATAATCCTTCCTTTTGTTGTTGATCATGGCTTAATAGTAATCGGTCCAACCTTTATTTATGTTGCTGGGTCTGATCCAGGATCTATACACAAAGGAAACTGATAAAAAGAGAATTTGGAAAGAACGCAAGGGGCAAGGTGTAAACTCGTAACAGTTAAAATAGGGAGTGGGAAGGTGTTAAGTAACTCACACAAATCTGAAGGTGGCAAGGCACCAGGCTCGCATGTTACTTAAGGAAACCAGGGAGGAGATGGCTGAGACTCCAGTTAGTTCATATTATACAGTATATTTATAAAAAGAACTCTGTAGAGAAGGACTAGAGAATGGCCAATGCAATATCCATTTTTAAGAAATGTCGAGAGAGCTAAGCCAGGAAACTATAGGTCAGCCACACATACAAAAGTACATCCAATTAACAACTACAACTTGCATTTATAAAGCGAGCGCCCTTCACAGCAAGCCACCCCCTAATTACCTCCGCCAATGATTGTCAGTGTCCTGTTATTGTTTTCGTGGCTTGATGTGAACTTGTGGTGACACAGATTTCTTCTATTTTGGCTTTTGTAGGCATAGTGGTTCACTATTTTTTCTCCATAGGTTACTTTCTCAAAGATTGTGTTTATAATCACCCTCTAACCATACTTAACAGGTTTCTTCCAAGTGGCTGGTATTTCACTGTTCACTTATCAAGAGTACTGTACAGTATTTATTTCCAGTCTTGTGATGCATTTCCCGGAGGAGGTTAATCCCTTTACTTGGCAACTGCGGTCACCCATTTTTGTTCTTGTGCATAAATTGTTTTGTTTGAAGGAAACTGATACGACGTTTAGATTGAAAGAAGAAAAGTTTGAATTAAAAGTGATCTAGTAATAGTATTAGTCTGTGCGGTGGGTACTGTGGACTCTGCCCAGTTTACTGAGTGGGTTGGACTCTTGGCAACAAACAACTTGAGCAGGGGGTTGGCAGGACAGGGAGAATAGGGGCAGGAAAGTGACTGAAGCCTTGATCAAAGAGAAGGGCCTTGAGATGGGCTTCATGGAGGCAAGGGAGGGAGCAAGGCAAAGGGACAGTGGGGAGTTGTTCCCAATGGTGGAGGAAGAGAGGCTGAAGACCCGACCACCAATGGTGGGGTGGGCCATGCAGGAGACATGGAGCAGGCTGGAGCCTGATGAGTGGACAGAGCGAACAGGTTGATATGGAGCTATAACTACAATTTAAAAACTATTTTGGTTTCTGAGGAGGGAAAAAAAGCTGTCATAGTCGTATTTCATTACATTAGTGGCATACACAAATAATGAGTTGTATCATCCCATTAATATAGTATCTTTTTAATGAAATGGACTTAAATATACTGTATATTCGACAATCACCACTCAATAAAAGATCAATGGAAATCAATTCTTATAGTGGTCATACAAGTAGGGATCATTTCAATTATAGTTTCAGGGAGTTGAATGAACGCTAGTACAAGTCTTTACAAAACCTTTACACAATGGTAAAATACCAACCCCCATGCTATGTCCACAAATCAGAAGAACATTTCATACAAATATTTGTTTGTTTGAATAGCATCCAATTTAAGCACACAGGATCCATTATTAGGATAAATAACTTTATTCACATTTGCAAAATTTATTCCACCATCACAGTGTTTACCCCTCTCTAGTTTTCTCCCCTCTCTCCTGGAGGATAGTTAAATGGGTCCTTGCAACCAACAACAACTTGCATTTATATAGCACCCCTCAAGCTGTCTAGCATCTTACCCGAACTTTCGAATGTTTTCTAATTTCTAATGTTAGATGCTAGACCGATGAGTGGCTGTTAGACAGTAGGTACTCTGAACCTGCTCTCAGTGCATGATAGTTACATTTACAAATAGTATTTGATGACTCTCTTGTTTATTTGGGGAGGGCGGGTTTGCGGGGTTATGGGGAAAGAGCCGGGGAGTGTGATTGAATAGCTCTATTCAAAGAGCAGGCTTGATGGGCCGAATGGCCACCTTTTGTGCTGAAAAATTCTATGATTCTAGAAAGACAGGGTGGGGGGATTGAGAAAACTGCGGAGAACTGCAGACTAGGCAGCTAAGATCTTACAAAGAAATGGACTTGTCAGCAGTAGGCCCTATCGGTGCACTCAACATCGCTGTGCTAGAGGAAAAATTAAACCAGAGTTCCTGAACCTATGACTCTGCAATGGCCCATGCCTTGAAGTGAATATATATATATAGTGTATATAGTACACTGCTGTATAAACACAATAGGCCAAATGATCCCCTCAAAACGTCTTTTAGTTAGTGTAGGAATGGACTCAGGTGTGATGCCCTGCCATCTCGGTTCACACATGAAGAATGTATAACTCGTCTTCGAGACGTCCCAAAGCGCTTCACAGAATATACTGTAAAATGAATTGACTGAATATATGTGGGTAAAATGCGGCCGCCAATTGTGCACAGCAGTGACCAACAAACAGCGTGGATTGAAGTGACTAATTTATTATTGTTTTTGACTTGAGGGATTATTATCAGGTGTGTGGAGAAAGGAAACTTGCCCACGGTTTTGCCCTGCCGGAAGCTGAACCCGGGCCTCTCATTTGTAAGGTGAGTGCTCTAACCACTGAGCTACAGGACTCCACAGAAAGGTACAGGACTCAGAGCCTTCAGGAGAGCAGTGGAAGAAATTGGAGGAAATAAAAAGTTGACCATGTGTTTTGCAATAGCACCAAATCCTGCAATGGCACTTACACAGAATTAGTTTAAATATACAAGGGAAATATTTCTACTTACATTTTGATTAGAATTTTCTTGAAAAGTAACATTGCTCGTTATTGATCAGCATATAAATGCAGGGTTGTAACAGTTCTAGAACATATGAAAATTAGCAGATCTCTCACACATGCAATTCTCACCCCCCAAAAATGTTGGTATAGAGAATTTATTCAAAAACACCAACTCACGAGCGTAGGAAATGGCTTCAATAATTACTGAACCACTGATTGAGACTTCCCGTCCTCTGTAGGGGAGTGGATGATGGGCTGGGCTGGGCTCCAATGCATAATTGCTATCAATGTCAATCCACAAATGTCAAACAGTAGGCATGGATCAAGAGGTGTGAGTTACATGTGTCAGTCCATCTATTCTTCACCCAGAATGTTTCATTACAAGCAGCTCAATCAGAACTGTTAAAATTCTTCTCACTGAGACAGGTCGATTCAAGGACTCCAACCCAAATCTTAGTAAGAACTCAAACAGACTCCCTCTCACGTATGCTATTGACTCACCTAATTATAGGAATTTCTAAAAAGGTTATGTTACAGTACCATTAAGTACATGAATTTTTCAACCTATTCCAAGGCCAGTCTACAGCACACTATTGTGTCATCTCCTCCCTCTCCACTAGTTCCCCATAATTGCTTCTTCAACTGGAAGATTAAACTACTCTATCCAGGGACTCTCTCTCTCTCTGTTAATCACAGGTTGGGCACAGTAAAGGAGAAACTCGTCTGGTCTGGGGCTCAGAATGCACTCATATCTCTCAATTGCTTAAGTCTAATAATATACAATACAATACATAACATTTGTAAAGCGCCTTTCACGTCTGGAGGATGTTCCATATAGAGCACAGTGTGCAAAAAAAAATGACAAATGTATTATATGCTTTTTGTGGCATGCGTATTCAACAATAATAACGGAATACAGTTCTACATTTTTTTTGCTGGAGCCCTTTGTTAAGTGATGACAGGATAGATGAAGCCAATAAGAATTAAACTCTCGAACCATTATCTGAAACCATGCGTCTTGGGAAGAAAACAAATGTCTGATTGAGATGGCACAGAACAGTAATGCACCGAGGAACAAATCAGTATACCCACTAAGAGTATAAAGAATGCAGAATGTAATATTTCAGAGGAATTGGTGGGTGTAGGAGTACTGTTTGAAGGGTCTGGCAGATTTAAGAATAGTAATAATAACAAGCAATACAGAAGCAGCAATTCCCCAAGACGTCTTGTGCCCATAAAGAGAAATCTTCTTATCTTTTATTGCCAATTTTCATCCTTTTCATCATCCTGAATTCCTGCACCGTTGATTTCTGTCAACAGTATTCCGGTACTTTGCACGATAGCAAGTTGTATTTACACAGAATCTTTCCTGTTGGGAGGACAGCCAACAGTGAGTGATGAAGGGGATGGAGGTGGGAGGATCACCAAAGGTTACGGTCAAAGAGTAAAATCTTGAGATAAGCCTTTGAAGGAGGCTAGTGCCTGATCTCCATTACCTGCGAACCTAATTAATGAATGAGAATCATGACTTAGCCTATTTGACAGAACAAGGCAATGTAGCTGAATTTGATCCCCTTTTCACCAATATCCACATATTACTTTTTATACCAGGAGGACAGTGGATAGCTACAGTATTAGGAGGTAGAATCCTGATTAAGTTTTATTCCCTCTCTCTTCACTCCTGAATTTTCTCTTACTATTCTTAACTTACAAAAGAACCTCAGTGCTTTATTCCAACCTGTATATACAGTATATATATCTCTATATATAAAAAAAATTGCAGTGGGTCATTAAGGCTCTATTGCCTTGACAACGCTTGATAAGGAATATAAACTCAATTGCACTTGCATGAACATCGATCAAACACTCCCTTTCTATATAAATCTGTATGAGTTAACATCATGTTCTGTAGGTTTGAATGGCGTCTGAAATATTGCAGCATAAAGGGACATGTTGTGCATGGGCCCAATGGCCACCTTCTGCGCTGTAAACATTCTATAATAATCCTTGCATTTGATATAGCGCTTTCCACATTTTTATCAACGTCCCAAAGCGCTTCACAGAATATACTGTAAAGTGAATTGACTGTATATATTTGTGGGTGAATCGCAGCAGCCATATGCGCACAGCAGTGTCCCCACACACAGTCGTGGATTGAAATGACCAATTTTACTATTGTGTTTTTTTTTGGAGGTATTATTATTAGGCGTGTGGAGTAAGGAAACTTGCCCAAGGTTTCGCCCTGACCTGCCTGGATTCGAACACAGGTCTCCCCAGCTTGGTCTCCCCAGCTTGCAAGACAAGTGCTCTAACCACTGAGCCACAGGAGCTCCATTCTATGATCTATAAAAGTGGCATTAGGCTTGAGTTAGTGAAGAACAGGACAAAGTATGCGGCACTTTTTAGTTCCTTCGACTGCGTCCTCCACCTCTTCCTCTCATGTGTTTAATATTATCGTTTTTGGGAGATTTTCTATGTCGCTCAACTTTAATCCACTCTCCATCACTAGGTTTGGTCTGTCTATCCTCTTCTGAGTCTTTACGTCTGTCAGTACTGATAGACGGCTCTGAAGCTGAACTGTAAGTTTGCGCTGAATGTTGCCAGTGATGATCTTGTCTGCTTCTATCAGGTCCCCACGATTTAGTGTGGGCCGACCGAAAGGCCTGAGCAAAGGGCTTTTCTGATGATCGATAACCGGAATGACGCCTGAGGGTAGTTTTACTTCTGTCTCTATTGTATCCCTTCTCCCTGTCCCCAGCTCCACTGCCCGGTGAGTATGTTGGACTGGCCCTTGCAGCGGCAGAAAAGCCTTTGGTATTAATGTTGTTCAGTGCCTTAGAACCATTTCTGTTATTGGAATAAAAGTCAATGGAATCACCTCCCTGACAGCTAAAGTTCTGTTGTCTGCCAGTGGATCGGTCTCTTTCCAAAATACTCTCTGAAGCGGTGCTGGAGGTACTGCTGCCTACAGAGGTTAGGTGCAGCAGAGAAAGGCGGCTGCTTAAGATTGGTGTTGTAGTTGATGGACTGGAGCTTCGTCTAGATCGAGTCAGAGACGTGATGTGATATCGGTTAGGACTCTGCATGCGGCGGACAGCTGCTGCGTAGGTATCTTGATTTGCAAATAATGTCAAAAACTGAGGTAGTCTGGGAGAACTGCAAGGGCTACGGTTCAGAGTTAAACCTGCAGAATATTGTGGAGAGGAAGCTGTGGATATTTTGCGCAACTTCAAAGTATTGAGCCATTGCTGACGGACATCTGGAAGACAAGAGTAGCATAGATGAATTGGCCGAGTTGAAAATAAGACTTTTTTTTAAAAAATACACATTTATTACAGGTTTGTTTGTACGTCGAGGCATCTTGCTCATACAGAAGAATCAGCCTCCAAAAATAGTCAGTTGATGAAGAGACAACAAAACGCGTACATTTAGTATTAATGAATTTCACATTTCTTTTCTCTATGTAGTTATCGTGAGCGCCAGTAGGTTTCTTTGCTTATTCAAAGCCCCATAATCACAGTGACTGACTCACAGGCATTTGATTTCAAAACACAAATGATTAATAAAACATAAGTGCATGGATTGCTGAAGAAAGTAGTTTATGACCATTTTTAATCACTACATCATTAAGAGTTTACTGCACAGAAAAATACGCACCATCTGTTATGTTAAAATATATTATTTTTGTAAAACTCTTTATTGCACTAGAGTGAATTGTTAACAGTGAGTAATTTTGAATCATTTAAGACGGCAGTATTGCTCTACTCTAGATATATTTGATATTTTCATCTAACTTGGAAAAGTGTACTACAGTACTTCACAACCCTTGGTACTATGTTAAATTTAATATTCATCTTGCAACTAATGTTGCCGATAAGAATTATTGTTGCTTAACATTTGCAACAATTAGTTGAATTTTTAAAAAAAATGCAATCATCTGGTTTAACATTTCTTTTTCAGAGTTCAAAAATCCTGATATCCTCTAAGTCCAGTACTTTTGTTAAAAAAAAGTAAGATCGAAGCTAGTAAAGACATTATTTGTCACCTTGGTAATGTTATTCTGATAGCTACTATCATGTATCAACACTATAGTGTGCTAGAAAATCTATTTTCATAACTTCTTATTTAAGATGATCAGAAATAATATACACTGGAATCCAATTTTCAGAGCTTCTTGTGAGAAACTGCATTCCTATTCACCTCAGTAATTTTGTGTCAAATGAATATACAGTACCAATATGTAGCATGTTCATAAAACTGCCACAACTACAAGCACGATGGGCTATGTAAACAAAATCCGCAAACTCTCATGTACCCTTTAGTGATTAATATTTGGCAGTATTTTAACCATGACTACCACGTTAAGTGGAAAAGAGAGCAACGACAAAACAAATCTTGCTCCAAGATTGCCTTTTTAGTGTTCCAAAATGCCTCAATATTGCCAATAATTTGTGCAAATGCAACGAATAGTTCTACAAAAACGATTTTTTTTTTAACCTAAAATTATGTCAATGTTTCAAGGCAGCACAATTCAACTTCTACTTATTGCTTATAAAAATGTCAATCCCTCTCAATTCTTGGTGGGTTCGGTTTATTACAAAGTTGGGAGTTTCCACCAGAAATCAAACATGTGAGGGTAGAAAAACAGTGTTAGCCTGAGCTCCAGCAGTTTGGTCTCAGTAGAGAGGATGGGTAGCAACCTACTCCCAAGGCTGTACTATTCTTGAGGTTATTCCTAATATATATATAAAACGGTAAGCGGAGAGAATAATAATAATTCTTGCATTTGATATAGCGCTTTTAATATCTTATCAACGTCTCAAAAGCACTTCACAGAATATACTGTAAAGTGAATTGACTGTATATTTGTGGGCGAAACGAGGCAGCCAATTGCACACAGCAGTCCCACAAACAGTCGTGGAGTGAAATGACCAATTTTATTATTGTGGTTTATTTGGACAAATTATTATTAGGCGTATAGAGTAAGGAAACTTGCCCAAGGTTTCGCCCTGATCTGCCTGGATTTGAACACAGGTCTCACGCTTTTAAGGTGAATAGAGCGTGAAGATTAGAGTGATCAGCTCCAGTAGAGGAGCTATCACTAACGTCAGCAAACACTAAATGGCTTCCTTGTATACTATAATTTCTGTGATTCTTTATCTAGGCAATTATCTGGTCTCTCTGCCTTGTTGGCTGCGATCGACAACCGGTTTAATTGGTCTATATTGATATCAACTGTTAAAATCAAAACCACATGCAGTTTTAACCACTCTAGACTTCATCCTGTATACTATTTTAGCAAACATTATTGATGGGTTACTAAGTGAACTTACTTGAATTGCATTTGAACCGATTCTTGCCATCTGCGTTTGTTGAGACACTCTGTATGACTAACTCTATGTCTTTGACTTCAGTGTTCATGAAATTTGGCATAACAGAAAGAGTGTGCTTTGTTGCTTTGGGAGCTTTTACATCATTCTGCCGAATAAACAAAAAAAAACATTCAAAACAGGACCAAAAACAAACCGTTCAGCCAATTTGCTGAACCAAAAAGCGACTAATTCCCAGAAACAAACGAGCTGCTACCGATACAACGAGTGGAGAAGAATTAGCAAAGACAATGTTAGAAAGTATACACTATTATAAAATGCAGCAGTCAAGGGTTAAGAGTCACAAGAAGGCAGCCACAATGTTCTTTATCTATGGTTTACACTGGTGTCATATCATTGTCAATAGTATCATGAAGATTGTCACCCTGGAGAGATAAAGGGCAACACTGTCACCTGTAAGAATAGGCCCAGCTTGTGTTACTACCTTGGAAGAGGAAAAGGTGGGAACCAGAGATTCAGAGAGGGAGTGGGGTGGGGGGGGGGGGGTCATTATTTATTAAATCTATTGCACATACAGTGAAAATCTGGGTTCAGGATTGAACTGAATGTCACTTTATTGTTATCCAGTTCGTTGGTTTAGATTTGAACTCCAGTCTGAGTGGTGAATGGACTCAGGGCCCAACTGTATTCAGAACTATAACAAATTGCTGAAATACAGATTCATTATTAAATAGAATACATAATTGTATCATAGTACATGGTTCACTGTACATCTACATAACAATGATAATCCTTGCATTTGGTATAACACCTTTTCATCTCTTTTAAACGTCTCAAAGCGCTTCAGAGAATATACTGTAAAATTAATTGACTTATATTTATTTGTGGGCAAAAGGCAGATATGAATTTTAATAGTATTTGCACTTACTTGTTGCTATAATCGATGCATATTTATCTTATTTGCATACTGGATATTTTGAAAAGACACATGTTTTGTAACAATCCTAATCAAATAAACCTTTTGTTCTCAAGACTTACCTCATAAGTTACAGTAAATTCCACAGTCTGGTTGTCTCTTAAACCCACAATCCATTTCTCCATCAGGTAGGGAGGCTGTGGAAATTAAATATCTGTTTAGGAACGGTACTTTACATACTGAAACAATTTGAAAGTATGGTACACATCTGGAACATGTCAGCCATTTATTGTTACGGGGTGAACTTCCGAAAGATGCTTGCTTAAAAATAAAGATTTAAAAGTTTGTACATGTTTTCAATACATACTATAGTGAAATATGTCAAGAGCATTTCAATTGAATACTATCCTGAAACGTGAAAGGTGCTCTGTAAATGTAATTTTTGTGCTTGTAAATGTTTCTTGGGCAATATCCTTCATTTTTACTTGACATACAGCAAAGTTGCGCTAAAAATCTATTTTGTATTATGATATCAGATTTCTCCCATCGCTTCTGATTTGTGGTGAGTGTAGGACAGGCAGTGTTAATGAAGCCTGAGGTTCCATGAGTGGAATTTTTATTAAACATTATTACAGCGGAGTGTAAAACATTCCTTTGTAAATTCAAACAAAGCTCCACTCTCTTCCGTTTCCATCATTCTCAGATCCGATCATGGCTCATTAGTGCTGTCCTCCAGCCCACAGTAAAAATAGATTTGTGTCATGATGCATAAACACAAGGAGTGTGATACATGAAAAATAAAGGCCAGATATGTATTTGTGGTAATAATTTACAAATTCTATGCAAAAGAACAGGAAATGTATATTGTGTGTGTTATAATTGTTTCAAATAGGGGAATAGACAACATGACACCTACACTAATTTACTTCGCTCGAAACATGTACAAGACCAATGTCCATCTTTACCTTAATTATCTTGATAACTTCCAAATCTTGCCTGTTAGTGTTGAAAGTAACATCTTTAATGTAGGCCAATGCAACATCATCACCATCCACCTCCATGTACATTTTCCATTTAGACTCCTGACAGAAACAAAAGCAGCAAATTCAATATACAGTATATACGCTGTACAGGACATCTTTTTTTCCTTACCCAAAAAAAGCTTTAAAATAGAAGAATCTCTTATCGATCAGATTTTGACCATTATAAACAGTAAATGATTTCAAGCAAAATTAGAACTGAAACCAACAATCATTTAAAAAAAACACATATTTAACAGTTAAAAACGCTTTCAGTTTAATCAAGTAAAAAAACACTGAAGCATTTCTAAATCTTTGTTTTTACTGTTAACATAATTCTGCTGATCCAATGCGAACAACAGAAATTGATATCAATCTTTTCCCCAAACATGTTGACAGTAAATGTACAAGTAACTAAAAACTAAATAACCCATTTACCTTATTACTGTACATGCATTGCTTATGCAGAATAATTCTTCACATTTTGGAACATAACATACCTAGCCGTTTAAATATTGTATCTTTTACGATATACTTTAGAATAGTTACATTATTATTGTATAACTTGCTAAAAGAACAATGTATCTTATGTTTAAGGTTTCAATTTGGACCAATCCGTAAAAAAAAATTGGTCGCTCAATCCACGACTGTTTGTGGGACACTGCTGTGCGCAATTGGCTGTCGCGTTTCGCCTGCAAAATATGCAGTCAGTTCACTTTATAGTATATTCTGTGATGCGCTTTGTGCCGTCTTGAAGACGTGATAGGGTGCTATATCGAATGCAAGGATTATTATTATCAAAGTGTTTAAAATATAACAAGCAGGAGTAAAGGATCAGTCCAGTTTACTTCATTAATTTCATTCATCAAATTATAATACAAAATACACTAGGATGTACATACAAAGTACTGTATTATTTTTTTTAAATAAAAATGTTAATAATAAATTTTAAATGCTGTATTTACTACTAGTTCTGTACCAGAGAAAATCTAGAAAATCATCCAGCATGGAAATCCTGAATCAACAGCACAACCTACAGGCTGCCACTGTCGTAGAAAATTGGATGTGCGAAAAGATGATCAGTTCAACACACAGCGTAGAAATCCAGTCATTAAACCCCACTCATTTAAAATCAAATGAGCATATTCTTTCTCGTTAATAAACCTTGTTATTACTTGCAATTTTTTTTGACAATATTTTATTTGAATTAAATTTTTAATACAGTATACTCTACCTGCACTACTCCCCTCAGCTCCCACCCCCTCCAAGTAATGTCAAGGACTTTGAGACGTCCCCCTGACCTGAGAGGTGCTATGTAAATGTAAATTGTATAACGTTTGTGAAACTACTGTTTAGTGTTTTCAAATATTTGGAGACAACTGTTCAAATGCACAATGCAGCAGCAATAGTTAAGTATTTTATAATAGTTATCCATGTCACCAGTAACTACTGTTGTGAAATTCCTTATACAGTTAGTTGGTACAAAAATGCAAATACATTGAAGAAAGAAAAACTTCAATGTTTGAGTGTCTGTCTGAAAGATTCACTGTGGTACATACTGACGAGCTGATTTCACAAAACAGCAAATTTACTGAAGCAATAAACACAATTAACCTAATAATTCTGAGGACACATCATATCCTAGAATTTGACTTGAGTTGTCGTAGTGGAAAAAGGTACACAGATTAAGAGATTTACTTTGTAATTTTCCCCCCCATCCTTTACCCATGGGGTATGTCTACACACACACGCAAACACACACCCACACACACAAACACACGCAAACACACACCCACACAAACACACACACAAACACACGCAAACACCCACCCACACACACGTACATTTTTATTAGCGTTCACTGCATAGCATTCAGGGGGAACCATGGCTATTTTTAATTTTCCACGACTTACATGAGAATATTCCTATATTCTCCATTTCTCTAACTGGTTTGTCTAACACTGTGTGTTGAAGTACACGCACCCTACGTATGCTAATATTTGATCCCCACTTCATACAATATATCTTTATAATCTCAAACCCGGACAATGATTTATCAAGTGCAAAAGTATATTTTGTTGGCTGCCCGCCTAGTACAACAAGGTAGATAAGAGGAGGACTGAATATGGTACTTCATACTGCTCCAACCTCAAGATGCATCATGACTTTACACATAGTGCCCCACAGGAACCAATTGCTGAGATTTCCTATCTAAATATTGTATGTGGGAGCAGCGTAACATGAAAAATGTGGCCTCTTATGCACGAGAACATTTCCAAAAAAGTCCTTCATTGAGTAACTGGTTGGCACGGGAAATTGTTGCTCCTTCACTTTGCGCTACAGCAAAGGAGGGCAAGGATTTGTTCCCATCGCTCCCCATTGTCGACCATTGCACGACCAATTTTGCCTAGAAAACTATACAGTCAATCCACTTTACCATATATTCTGTGAAGTGTTTTTTGAGACGCCTCAACAAAGTGATAAAGTGCTATACCAAATGCAATGATTATTATTATTGGGGTGATTAAGATTAGTATTATCGTGGCAATTGGGATGGAAGAGGGAGGGGGAGTTTCCCCCACTAGGTCTCTGAACTCTCTCTTTTCCTCTCCCACCCCCCCCACCCAGGATCTGATTATACAGTAAACTTGACAAAGGCAGCTGGACAACCATCAATGATACGGATAACCTTAGATAAGGCGCAAAAGGAAAAATATATGAAACAGCCTCAGAAAAGCCCTTCCGTGTTGTGTTCCCGCTGAGGCGATTAATAAATGTCCCAAGGGATGTTATAACAGTAGGCAATGACATTGTAAACTGAATGGAATAACACAGATTAACAGATACTTAACTGATCTCAGAACTCATTCCCACTTAAAACCATGTATTGTACTTAAATTTGATTCTGTGCTTGCAATCGAGTTCTACGGATCAAGTGTTGGCCAGAGGATTTTCGATGTGCAAAAGGGTTAGTTAGTTAGTTCGTTAGTTACTGTGCAGAAAAATCTAAGTCAATCTTAGATAAAGATATTTTGAATATGTGTGGGTAAAAATATGATTAGAATGAAGGCAATCTGAGGGCCATTTATAATGGCAACAGTATAAAGGGAGCCTGTTTTAACAACAAGAATAACATATTACACAGTGAAGGAGTATTAAAAGTTCCTGAATGAATAAAACTTTTTTAAAAAATGAGTGCGCTGTATTACCAGCCACGAAGCACATCTAAATGTGGCAACATTTCCAGTTTGCCTCATTATTCTGGTCTACAGATCACCGAATGTCATTGTGCTTGTGTTTTTTTTAAAGTGGAAATGAGTCCTGAGATCAGATAAGTATTTGTTAATCTGTGTTATTCCGTTCTGTTTACAATGTCATTGCCTACTGTTATAACGTCCCGCGGGACATTTATAAATAAAAAGGAATCTGCGGGAAGATGTTCATATAAGACGGCACAAGTGGACCTCGGCAGCCAGTACGGGTTATCACCAGGTCTTGTACAGAGGATATTTTTTTAATCGCCTCAGCAGAAACAATGTCCCATAATGATGTACAGAACTATTACTGCACTAATGAAGAATCATACATAATTCAGCACCTTTCACTTGGCACCACTGTGATATAGTCATTAGCACCGACACACAGTTGAAGTCAGATGGTGTCCGTGCAATTGCAGGCATTATTTGCCGTGCAGCTGCTTTCATGACATTGCCAGTATATAAAAACATGACGCTGGTTTGTTTTATTTAGTGCTAAACCTTCCAGTTTGTAAAAACAAGCCCGACACCAACCTGACATGAGCAAGTGAAAATAATTAGCTCTCATTTTCTCAGCCTCCTATTTCCTCCTCCCTGCTGGGTTCCCTTCCCACTAAACCACCACATGTCATTGAAAATAGGAGGCAATTAGTGGGCTCATTTCAGCCCCACAACTGCAGCAGCAAAAAGAAAGTATTTATGGTGGCACAATGAACAGCTGAAAGATTAAATAACATTTGCCTTTTGAAAAGAAAATGACTTCTGACTAAATGGGCCATTTTTGATTATATTCAACCCAGCCTCGGCTCAGCAGTCTTAAATGGGACCTGCCTATATGATATCGGCTCTTCAGAGAACATAAAATGAGTCATTTGTAACCCCCACACCCCCACCCTCCCCCCCGCAAAAAAAAAGGGTCTGGAAGGGAAATTAAAAAAAAACTTGAGAAAGTAAACTTGTTTCACGCCAGATCTCGGTATGTACAAATAGGCAGGGAAGAGTGTTCGTTTACACGATTATTTTATACATCTCCCCCCACCCCAAATAAAATGATCGCACACATAATACATACAGTTATAAAATGACGGGACAAAAATTCAATCAAGGGTCTTGGTGGAATACAGAATCAACGAGGTAAAATTATAATAATAATAAATGATGATAATAATAATAATCTTTGCTCGCAATTCCCAATTATTTTGCTGTTTCGCAGGCAACCACGTTGAAAATTTGTGTTGAACGCGAGCACGGGTTAATTCCATTATATGATAGATTCTGAGTACTTTATGTTATAAAACACTTACCAAACAAACTCACGGACCTCCTGATGCTTGCGTTCTATCAGCAAAATATAACTACAGTATCGTGTTTTAAAATCTCAAAAGCAGGGAGATTTCAGCCAATCAACAATAAGCCTTGAAAAAAAAATCTCAAAATCAAAGGGTTTTGGTAACTGAATCTGTAAGTATATCTAATATTAAAAATAAATAATAATCCTTGATTTTGATGCAGAGCTTTTCACATCTTCTTGACGTCTCAAAGCGCTTCACAGAATATACTGTAAAGTGAATTGACTGTATATTTGTGGGTGAAAGGCGGCAGCCAATTGCGCACAGCAGTGTCCCCGCAAACTGTCGTGGATTGAAATGACCAATTTTTATTATTGTGGTTTTTTTTTTTGAGAGATTATTATTAGGCATGTGGAGTAAGGAAACTTGCCCACGGTTTCGCCCTGACCTGCCTGGATTCGAACACAGGTCTCACGTTTGTAAGGCGAGTGCTGAGCTACAAGACTCCACATATCTCCCTTTATGTGACAGGCGCTACCTCAATCTGAAGCAGTGTTGTGATGCAGTGCTGTAAATTCACCTGATTATCACTGCGGGGCAAGTTTCGGAGGCGTGGGGGAACAATGGAATGTGTCTGAATTTGCAAATACTGAACATAGCATGTGGGTGTCATGAATGAAAACTTTTGTTTCCAGTCGTGGTCCATCCATGATCTCTGGGGATGGTCTGCGCAGAGCAGATAAGCACAAACTGCAGCGCTAACTAACAAAAATGGGTTGGGTGCCCAGCCTGCCCATGGCCATTAAAATGCCAGCTGTCCCTGAAAAGCCTTAATACTTCCTACTTACTGTTGGTCCCTCTGTCTCCAAAGGAGCCCTTAGAAGTACCATTCAAGGTGTGTCTACCAGCATCTCAACATTACAGCAGAAACCATTCCCTCTGCATTATAACACTGGTCCCTGCAGACTGCAGCCGTAAGTCAATGCAACACTGATACACAGTTTGCCAATTAAGCCGTTGAGAGCTTGAGGCTAACCAGATTAATCTGCTCATGTCTTACTTTTGGATTACTGTCCGCAGTTGATTTCAAAACTAGTATCAAAGTACACACTTTAACAGAGTCACCATCGTTCAATACTGCTTCATAGAACTGACATTTGAGACAACAACTGTAAGCGAGTCTCTGCTGGGATTTGATTTTGGAACTGGGAACATCAGCCGCAACCACATCACAACGCGAGGCAGGAAGAATAAAGCTTCCTGTTGCGATTTGCGGATTCAGTGTCTCCAGAACAAAACAGCACACACACACAACTGAGGTGAGTAGGTTGAAAATCTGCGTTGATGAACCTAATAAATGGGTCTCTTAATGGATTTGCGTCCTGTTTAGAAATAATAATAATCCTTGCATTCGATTTAGCGCCTTATGGCTTTGTTGCGATGCCTCCTAGCGCTTCACAGAATATACCGTAAAGTCGATTGACTGCGGGTGCATTTTACGGGCGAAACATGGCAGCCAACTGCGCACAAAACAGTGCCCCACAAACGGTCGTGGATTGAGGGATCAAATTCTTCTTTTTTTAAATAATTTCAGTAATGTGAGTGCATTTATGTAATGCTCACATCCATCAGCGCATGAGTGGAACATTTATTCGGACAATTGATTTACCTGCGATCCTTTCCCTGGTTTTAAATGGTATCCAAAAACTAGCTCCAGATTCACTGTCTTTTCTTCGTTGTCTTCATCCTCAGATTCAGTTCCCTTCAAATGAAAAGTTTCACATCACAGTCTGTCATGTATCCTACTTCTACTGTCATGTAGGGAGGGAGGATATAATGGGGATAGTAGGGCTACACTGTTTAAGTTATTCCAGTAAAAATATCTAATTTGTTCAATCAGTCAATGCGGGTTGTTTAAAATCCGCATTGAAAATAAGAAAATAAAGGCATTCTGCGCTCTTTAAAGTAAATTGAAAACAAATGAAAAGGTATTTGAGATGTTAAAAAATATGTATATATATATATACATATTTTTTATATATATATATAATATATATATATTATATATATATCTATATCCTAGCAAACTTTCTTGCAATCAGCACCTGGAAAAGAAAGATGGGCTAAAAATGTGCTATTCTCTGTCAGTTCCTGTAAATGTGATTTACATTTGGTCTGTGGATTCAAACCAGAGAAATCATAATACAGTACACAACTAAAACAACCTCTGATTCACAGGATGGTAGCTGTGTGTCCTGTTTCAGACCTGACCTATATGATCAAGTAATCAACACAACTGTTTATACAAAATACAAATTCGGAAACGCTCCACAGGCATCCTACATGGTTTGGAAACAATAATTCAAAATACCATTAGAGGGTATCAGCAGGTACTTAATAAATCTGTGCTACGCATGTTGAGATAAGGTTTCCATAAATTTGTTGCATCTGACATTTGCTCATCAGTGTTCAAACCACAGTTCTGCATTTTTTTGAACAAGGGAGGAAAGTGTCAAACCGTTACGAATGAAGTGTAATGCAGAAAACTGAGGAAATCCGTAACTCCTTCAACGAATATAACGCATGCAGTGTAGATTAAAAAACAACATTACTTTTCTTTACCGACCTTGATTAAAGGAGGAAAGTGAAATAGGCTCAAGTAGTCAAGGGTCAGCTTTTCAATTTCAGTCTGAAAGAGATCAACAGAGATTTGTTTGTTAACAGCAGGTGATCCCTCCATTTTTTTCCCACCAATTTACACTAACACGCTGTTAACAGTTAAAAAGAATTGTCCTGAATTGTCCCTTATTATACAAGCTGCCGAGTATTTGACTTTAATGGAGTAAGGATTTTTTTTGGACTACTGGAATGGGTGATGAATATTGCATCTTTCAAACTATCTCAATCTAATTGAAATGTACCACATTTATACCGGTAGCAGTAATTTTGTTTAATATGAGGTATGGGATTGTGATGTATATTTGGGAGCCTATTTTTCCTCCATCTGCCACGGAGCTTGTCTTGTCCTCTCCATCACAAAGGAAGGTCCTAGCCAGGATTAACATTACAGTGAAACAGTATCATCTACCACGCTAATAGTTTTAAGATTCTGCACCACACTCTATGACAAATTATATATTAGTGGAACATTTTTAAAATTGTGTTATTAGTTTATTAATTATCAGCTATTCATGTTTGTTAGTCGATTGGCAGATCGCTTTTTGAGGGTAATAATTTCTCACAATAAAAAATTGGTCACTCAATCCATGACTGGTTAGTGGGACATTGCTGTGCGCAATTGGCTGCTGTGTTTCACCCACAAAATAGACACTCAATCCACTTGACATTGTATTCTGTGAAGTGTTTTGAGACATCTCAACGACGTGATAAGGCATTGATTCAAATGCAAGAATGATTATTATTATTCATACCTTTAAATGAATGATGTGTCCTTTTGAGTGTATTCCGATGTCTTTCATATCTTGTTCTGCTAACAATAGTAACCTTTGTCCTGTGATGTGATGACTCTTAAACCTTTCAGCAAACCCTTTCATATCACAGTGGGCATCACCTACAAACATAAAATTACAAAAATGGACATTACCTCCAAAAACTACACAATTACAGCAGCAACAACAATATCAACTTGCATTTATATAGCGCTCTTCATGGAAGAGGAAGCTTCCTGGAGCGCTTTGCAGTAAAACTAACTGTAAGTAGTGTAAAATCACACGAATGTAGCTTTACCTTTATCTGTTAGTTGTTGTATCCAAAAGCTCTGTAGAAAAACAGGGAAAAGATTATGGCAAAACCCCCCACAAATAACCAACATTTCATATTTTTATTCAGAATAATAGTGTAACACATCACTCTCTCTAGCTTCACAAGAAAAGTAATCTACATTTGAAAATGGTGGATTTAGATTAGACTTACCACATCCTCCTCTGTCCAGGCATATATATCTAGGGATGGCAGCAACTGCGTATAAGAATAAAAATGGATATTACAGTGTGATCATATTCACATTAACAACAACAAATAACATGTGTATAGTGCCTTTCATGTCAGGAAGACATCTAAAGGCGCTGGACAGTCAGGGATTTGGATTAAGTAAGATATAGTTTGGGTAAAGCTTGTATTTTACAGAACATAAAGAGTTTTTAAGGGTCAAATCCCAAATATAATTGCTTTTAAAGGTGATTCAGTTTAAACATAATTACTGATCTTCCATGTAAAAATCATCTATTACTGACTGACATATGGGAAATATTTGTAATAGGACCAAAACCAAGATCAAAGCATGTCGTCATACCTTAAATATATCCCTTCTCCCTCCCCGCCCCGAATCCCCAACTCCCTCACACCCCAGCGTGTTTACTAATCTGCAGGTCAGCATTTAAACCCAGGCCCTTAATTACATCATGAAGTTTGACAGATGTTTTCTGAATATATCACAAAATCTCACTGCAGGGATTGAAACGAGGCAGGTTTTCAACACGCAGACGTTTATTTATTTCTGCTGTATATATAGTCTGTAGCTTTTTATTGCCTATACATTTTCTCATCCCTTTTTTGTCCCCCTGGTTCTGTGACTCTGTGATGTTCAGTCAGCAGCGTGTACACTCAGCAATACTTGTGCAGTGCTTTCTGGGGGGTAGGGGATTACTTCACGGTTGCTGTCAACATTACTGCTTATTGGTCAATGGCATTGTGTGCTTTGTGGGTTGGAAGGTTTTCCCCACGAGTTCTGCTTTCCTCTGGAGATAAACTGGATCTGCCACAATGACACTCTCCATCTGGTAGCTCAAGTGATGTCGAGAGAACCCTATCCATATAAGGTAGCTTAGTCTGAAAGTGAGCTCATCTCTCAGGGTTAGGTCCTTGGAATGGCAGTCCGAGTCTGCATTGGAAGAATTACCCAGGCTTTAATTGTGTGATTCAAACAGCAAAGTTATGCATTACGTATAAAGAAGATATGCATGATACACTCTTGATAATACGGGGATAATAGGTCCCTGAAAAGCTGCAATAAGCTATGGATGGTTCCCAGCCATTATTGGTGTGAACATACATACTTTTGTTTTAAAGTATCATTTCTTCGTATTCGTATCATTTTGTTTCCGCAACAGGATAGGTTACCGACAAAGATAGTCGAATGTGCGTCAATTAACCCTTTAAAAAAAAAGGCTATTTGTGGAATCTCCTCAGACACAATGAACTCTGTGCTTAGGGTGCTGACAGGAAATGTGTTTGAGAGATATTTTGTCTGTGGATTGAAGCTCAGGTGCAGCTCGATAGCTTCGTTGGATGAATATTTTTTATTTTGCTTTGATTAGCCGTGGGAGTCAGGGCATCGCCAATGTAGACCTTTCCCCACCAGACAAGAGTGGGTTGGGGTAACAGTACAGAATAGAATGGAGTTCTGCAGGCGTGATCTTGATCAAATGAACGGCCTTCCACGTCGCACGGATTGTTAATTGGTATTATATCCTTTCCCCACAAAATGGCTGGACAGTGCATTACCAAAACTCCATTCAGTGCCACAAGACAGTGCTTTCTGGTGGGCGGAGGACACCATGACAACTTAGGTATTAATCTGTTACAAATAATGTAACAAACAGCTGGAGAAATTTGTATTACAAAGGTACTCACATGAAACACAGAACCATAGAAATGTACAGTACAGAAGGCTGGTCCATCAGACCCGTGAAATGGTGATTGAATTATACCTTGATGATTTGTTGGGAGTAAACGCATTTTTAAAAAAATGTGTGACTGGGAGGATCATAGATGCATCTCTCACACGGAGATGCTTTCAGCTTAAAGTGGAGTATAAGAAAATACATTGGTGCTGTAATGTGCAAGAGTAATGTGTACATCAACATTGTTTGACTGGTCGTGAAGTCATCACAAGCAGAAATCGTCCCACAATCATTCTTTTTTAAAAAAAATCTGAACACTAATATGTTAGGGTCACTTTCACTTGAAATAATAATGAGAATAATAATCATCCTTGCATTTGATGCAGTGCTTTTCACGTCTTCTAGATGTTTCAAAGCGCTTCGCTGAATATACTGTAAAGTGATTTGACTGTGTATTTGTGGGCGAAACATGGCAGCCAATTGCAAACAGTTGTGGATTGAAATGATCGATTTATTATTGGGGGATTTTTTTAGGGATTATCATCAGGCGTGTAGAGTAAGAAACTAAAGATTTCGCCCTGCCTGGAATTGAACCCAGGTCTCTCACTTGCACGCTGAGTGCTCTAACCACTGAACTACAGGACTCTACAGCATCAACCATTCATGAATCGGAATTTACCTACAAACATGACTAGAATAGTACATTCAACTTAAAGCAGACATAGAAGTCCTGATAGTTAGCAAACGATCACAGGAACTAAAGACAAACTACTGATTCAAGTCACAAAAGAGTGCGTACGCATTACTGAGAAGTAACAGCACTTTCTGATAGATAGATAGATAGATAGATAGATAGATAGATAGATAGATAGATAGATAGATAGATAGATAGATAGATAGATAGATAGATAGATAGATAGATAGATAGATAGATAGAAATAATAATAACCCTTGCATTCGATACAGTGTCTTGTCACGTTGTAAAGACAACTCAAAGCGCTTCACAGGATATACAAGTGGAATGACTGTGTATTTTGCGGGAAAATTAGCTTGCTGAGAGCAAACGCTGGTCGACTGCAATTGCTGCAAACAATTGGGAGCAGAATATATTGGTAGAAACCAGGTGAGTTTGCCTGCTCCCTCAATGACACACCAAAAAGTATTAAAGGAAAATTAACCAGTAGTGCCACCTTGTCAAGTGATCTGTATGGTTACCGAACGCCAATGGTGGCAGTCAACCATCCATCTACTAAAACACTAAGTGGGAAGAAATAAGTACAGTACTGTCGATTATTTTTTCTACATCTATCTATCTATTGGTATGATAGCCTGCTTCCAGTAGATGGCACTTGTATCCATCAACTTCTCCACTCTGACCAATGCATACGGCCATACAGTACAGTACTTTTTAGAATGATCATTTTACTAGGATTTTTTTTGTCAGCGAAATTCAATGACACGCAAAACCAGCCGCATCATTACGAGGGAATGAATGTCCCAAAATTTGAAAGGTTTCCGCTCACACAGCTCGCAAAGTTCGACTCAACTCAGCAGGATTTCTTGGGTGTTTTGGAGCTGTAAGAGCCGAAAACATTCATTTGAATTGCTCAAACGCAGAGCACAATAAACAGAAGTGGAACTGACGAGGGACTGTGCCTGAAACAAGGTCTGTTATCTTTTCCAGATGCGATGGCATTTGATGGCCAGCACTTCTCTCTTGGGTTTGATTTCAAGCGCTTACAGATTTGAGCTTGAATTTCATAAGACGCATACGTTTCATATTACAGTATAGTTGCATGCAGCTAATTTGATGGCAATCTAATCAGAAAATGCAAGCGCAATTATTAATTGGCTTGCAGAAAAATATTTTTTTTCACAATGAGGAAAATTCAAAGACTATATAAAGTAATGTTACAGTGGAAAATCCAAATGAGGTGTTTCAGTAAATAGTATTTCAGTGAAGCAGACACATTACCATGGAAGTCAGGGCACTTGATGGGAACAAAGCTGACTGTCAAAATTTAGGACTAAAGTTGCTTATGGCTCATGCAAGTCTTTTGCTGAATGAGAACTGTAATAAAAAAAATTCCATTCTCTAATCATGTAGCTACTCAAATTGTATTTTATTTTATGAGGTAACTTGTGCATACGTTGCAAAGAATTCATTTACGAAACAATCAAATCAAACAAAAATTACATTTATATAGCGCCTTTCACATTGGGAGGACGTCCCAAGGCACTGGACAGTCAGGTAGGGACCAAAGCAGTGGGGGAGGGGTCGGGGTAGGGGGAAGAAGCGTAGGAAAATTGACTGTATATTTGTGGGCGAAACGCGGCAGCGTAATTGCACACAACAGTGTCCCACAAACACTGCATTTTTCGAGAATGCTTTTGACTAAAGCGCGACAGCTACACAGCAGTACAGTAGTTTGCAAGGAAGTATTTCCTATTCTGAATGGTTGAAGGTTGCTTTGCGAGGCTATGTGAGAATGTGTGTAGTAACTGTCACGGTACTGGCAACAATCATGCGTTAAGTGAGAGCAGTCTCACACATGGCAGTCCTATTTTTGCTGTTGTGTTTGTATTGTACAAGTGAGACCATTTTCCCCCCACGCTCTCTGTCTTGAACTGTGATGAATTCAATGACGCAAGCCATAAAAAAAATTCACTCCCATACAATGTTTTTTTCCCAAAACGTGTGTGGCCTGATCAGTAAACCGTAACTCCGCTAAATACAGTAATCTGTGATTCCATACAGTGCGAAACACCAACGCGTTACGCGTCAAGAGACATTTCTCAGCTATTAAGAGAGTGAGTTGTGCGTCAAACTGCATTTAAAATGGATTGCCACAAACAACGAGCTGCTAAACAGTTAATAATAATTGACATCAGTAATTGGACAATATTATGAGGTGATTTCATCACATGAAACTGGGTCAGGTTTCAGCAAATATGCAGATGTCACAAAAATGATCCGCGCGATTTTGCCAATTCAAAGCCACGCAGTCAGTGCTTTCATTGCAAGCTCTCCGCTTCACTCTCTCTCTCTCTCTCCCTGCGGATACCTTCTGCAGTTACTCACTGCTGTAAAGCAACTCTTAATTGCTTATTTAAAGCCTCCAAGGTCACTTTCTCTCTCCTTTTTTTCCAACAAACCCCCCCCCCCCCCCATCCACCCACCAACGAGTAGCACAGTGGCTGGCTGGCACAGAGGACTCGCTACTTACTTGCTGTGAAAAAGCTTTGGCCTCAAGTGACATTTCCCACTTGCTTTTCAAACCAACACAAGTAATTAGACGAGCACCCTGACCACAGGAATAAGACACGGCAGAGAAGCCAAAGGGACATAATCATAATAACAAGAAAAGATAATGAAATAACTGAATTCATCGCTCGGGGCCTAGCCCCCCCTTTAGGCAATTTAAGTTGTAATTGGAGCCAATTAAAATGAGGTTTCACGGATCACTACATTTATACCCCGGGAACCGTTGATTGACTGCCACATCCCATACCCTCCGCTCCTCGGTGCAACTATAAAGTTACTTGTCTGTAACACAGAGAGAGAGCCAGAGGGAGAGAGTGCAAGAAATTCAATCCAAATGCGGGGATCAAAATGTTACTATTGTTCGGTGTTTGGAGTTGTGGGCGATTCGATAACTAGCGAGCCGGCGAGCGAACGAGCGACGCGAGCTTTGCATTTAATAATTTGTGCCTCGACAGAAAACGAGCCAAATCGCTTGGCTCCCTCCCCCACTGTGTCACACAAACAGTCAAAAGCCCAGCTTCAGTACTGTATACAAGCGGAGGGTGTCCTGCCTGCCACTGACCCACTTTGTCAATCACTCTCCACAGTGGCACCTCCTACCAGTTGAGCTGGGGAAGGAGCCCTGGTGGTGGGAGATGAGTGAACTCTAGTGGCAGATGATACACAATTAAAGCAGCTTCTAGACAGCGGCAGGAATGGAAACGCGAAATCAAAGCAAGCCCTTGGAGAAGTGGCAACCCGAAGGCGGACGCAGAAATGATTTTTAAACAACCAAGCTTTATGCCCACAAGGAAACAGAACCCAGACAACAATCATTAAGCTGCTATCAAGAGTTTATTGAAAAAAAAGAAATAGAAAATAGGTAACACTCTAGCACAGAAAGGTAGTCCACATTGAAACAGGCTTTAATAATACTGTAATGTAAATACTTGGAAGGCTATATAAATATGTTCCAGATTGGTTGTATAAAACTGATTTTTGGTACTGAAAATACAATGCTGAAACACTTGCTTTATTTAATCGCAATGCGTTTCACAATGATGTGTGTGTGTGTTTTGTTTTTACAGTTCTAACTTACCGCTTATTATTTCCAAAACATTCTCTGTGTAAGGTAATGGAGCCTCTACAGTGTTTTCGATTGACATCATCAGAACATAACCAATGTCTCGTCTGTCATGCACACAAAAAAATTCTGCTTGGAAAAATGCTACAAGCTCGCAGCACAAAATAGACACTCTTCTAGAAATGCTGAAAACTTCATGTACAGCTCAGAAAACATGACAATCGATTCACTAGCTTATCGTTTGCTGCTCCACGAATTCCCCCACTTTCCCCCCCCCCCCCCCACCCCCAAAAAGGCTTTCTGTACAGTTTCAATTTAATCACTATCTTCTGACCAGTTGAAATGATCGAAACCCATTGTCATGTTGATTTTATTTCCCTTTCTCACACAGGAAGATTTGGAGGAATTCTGTTTGGCTTGCATATTTATCTGGATCCCAGATTGCTTGACAGGTCCTGCCAAATTCATAGACAAAATATTGCCAAAGCCTTTCATCATTTCCTGAAGACTTTCGTTCATGCCATCTACCTCCCCGTTACTGGAAGCTGTGATCTGACATGACATCTCTGTACTGTTTGATTCCTCTGTCTTAGACTCATAGAAAGACTCTTCAGAAAACTTTGCAGTGATAGGTAAGAAAGGCTAGGTGAAAAGAGAAAGACCACAGATGAACACAAACGGAAACGTTTTTTGAAAAAAAGACAATTTTTTTTAAAAAAGAGAAATGATAAAACGTAATTGGCATGCAGGCGTGTTTCTAGATGGAAGTGCTATTATTACTTACCCCCAGATCACAATTGATATAGCGCCTTATCACGTCAGTGAGCCACCTCAAAGCGCTTCAACTATTCTCTCCCATACAGTGTGAGCAATGCTCTTAGCCAGCAAACGTTATGATATAAGCTGCTTTGGACAACTAGTCTTTTCTATCAAACTAGCAAAACATATTAGGTCACCCATCCACACAACATTTCCTTTCTGTGCCTCCTTCATTTTTCACAAGTGCTTAATGTCTTGTGGAAACTCGACTGAGTCGAACTAGGAGTTCCAACCTTTTGGGGGCTAAAGATAATTCCGCTGAACACATGGTGCGTGTATCATTTATATGGATTGCATTTGAAAGAATATGGAACTGTATCAAGAGATCCAGCGATTTCATTCCCTTCTGTGCATGCGTTTGTGCGTACACATACATGGGGGGTGGGTGGGGGAGGGGGGACATCAAATAGCCCCAAAAGAATATGGGGTAAGAATCATATGAGAATAGCAACACAGGGAAGAAAACTTCATCCAAGAATGAAGACAACTGCGTCTATGAAGGATGAGTGAGGATTCTAGAGAGGGAGAGAGAGAGAGAGCGAGAGTAGTGGATGACTTGGAGCTCATGAAGAGAGAAGAATCTAAATGGCAGCTCTATATCACGCACAGGAAGTGAGATGTCACGATAGGTTTGTGCCGCCCAACAACTAAAACGTTTGTCTGCGGATTTGCTGGCTAAGAAGATGACTTCTCTTGTATGTAGGAGGACGAACAAAGAGCGATTCCCTTTGACGGCACAAAGGGACGCGATTTGGTTACCGCAGTGAAACGCGGAAGAACTTAACACCGCTACAGAAATCTGCGACGGAGGAGACTTACAGCCGAATTGGACTGTTCTGCCAACTTCTGCTCCCACATTTTCAGGCGCCTCTCGCGCTCCTTCAGTTCCTGTTCCTTTGTGCTCAGATCCCGTTCAAGTTTCTTTAGCCTTTCCAACGTGGCCTCGATCTCACATCTGCGGGGAAGAGTCGTAGCGATCACCGACACACACAATCACATTGGAACCCCTCACGTATTCTAATTAAATATCCAAGTACTGGGCGGAACCTATAACATTTGACTCTTTACAGCTGTGCTAAATATCTTAATTCCATTGTTTGACGTATTTTAAATGCTGTCAACAGCAGGAACATATTTTCCCGAAAGATAATAATAATAATACTAATATATCCCTTGCATTTGATAATAGCGCGTCTCACATCTTCTAGATGTCTCAAAGCGCTTCACGGAATGTACTGTAAAGTGAATTGACTGTATATGTGTGGATGAAACACAGCAGCCAATTGCACGCAGCAACGTCCTACAAGCAGCCGTGGATTGAAGTGACCAATTTATGATTGTTCACATAATCTCAACTAGTAGAACTGTCCATAAATTTATACTGCATCTGGTTTGGCTGCAGGCTCCGCCTCTGCGAAGCGCTCTGAGACGCTACCCAGCGTGAATGGTGCGATAAATAAAAGCAAGTTGTTGTTGTGCTCTAAAACATTCCCTTCCTCTTGGCACAACGCGTGAACAATATTGACTGGATTAGCTTTATAATTGCAAGAGAATACAATTTCTCTTCAAGTACAGGAATACGAACGATTACTGTATGTGCAGTTGAGCTGAAAGTTTTTATGAGTCGGAGCCATATCTAGCTTGTTGGTGCGAGCCTCACTCTCTTTTCGTTTATTTGCTGTAACTCTGCATCTCGGAGCCTGGAAATCCTTGTATTCTTTTCTCCCCCCATTTGTTTTGATTAATTTGTTTCCACATAACGTAGAAAATAATAATAATATAATAATAATAATGTAGAAAATAACATTTCATTACAGGAAACAAGGTACCCTTTTCCTGCCCTCCAGGCAAAATCGTGTCCATTTCCTCATCCAAAATTCACCAGAACTAGATTAGATTACAATACGCGGAATGGAAAAGTGGAAACCATTCAGCTGTTTGGAGACCAGAATCTTCCTAGTTCGGCTTTTTGAAGAACCATTTATTCGCTATAAAAGGAAACAGAATGAGATCCACACCAACATCTATTTTTAAACTCTGCAAGGAACAGGACAGTAGCATTGCAGCAAATTGGACCAAACTTTGAAAATAATATAATAATAAGCCTTGCATTTGATATAACGCTTATCGTATCGACGTCTCAAAGCACTTCACAGAATATACTGTAAAGTGAATTGACTGTATATTTGTGGGTGAAATGCGGCAGCCAATTGTGCACAGCAGTGTCCCACAAACAGTCATGGATTGAAATAACCAATTTTTATTCTTGTGTTTTTTTTTATGGATTATTATTAGGCGTGTGGAGTAAGGAAACTTGCCCAAGGTTTCGCCCTGACCTGCCTGGATTCAAAACACAAATCTCACGCTTGTAAGGCAAGTGCTCTAACCACTGTGCAGCTTTAAGTGCTATTATTTCTATTTTTGGACACCTTTCCACCTCCTCACCCTCTCACGTCCAGCTTGGATGGCCAGCCAATACAGTCAAGTTTGCTGTGAGACATTTTCATGTGAAAGGCGCTATCTAATCCATGTGAATGGATTGGTGCCTTATTACAGCACTGATATGAATCCCCAAATTGCCTAAAACGCAGCAGTGATGTTTAAGAAATATTCGACCACGAAGATCTGAATCTTTTACTTGGAAAAGTAGACTCGATAGAAAGGATTTGAGTTCCAGTTCCAGTGGGTCAAGTGAGGAGAAGGACGTCACTGATATTTATAGATTGTTACATCAATGCTGACCGATCATGAACAACGGCCCCATTGCTGTTAAAGAGGGAGCTCCATTTTCAAACAGACGCCACATGCATTAGCTCCTTGTTGATCACAAGGCTGTGTCAACTCATGTACTTTCCAAGGAGGGATTGTTTTGTTTATAGTTTTGGTTTGCAACAAAAACGCACAGACGTTTTCAATGTGCTTTTCTCTACCCTATCCTCAGATTTCCTCGCAAAATGTAACAGCTCAGTTGAGCACTTCAAGCTATACATATATATATATATATATATACATACATAGATATAGACTATATGTACAGGAAGCTATATATAGTCGCCCAGATACTATGAATGGAGTTGAGAGCTTTCAATACTTCAATAAATTTATAGTGAGACTGAGATAACGGACGATAAAAAGGATCAGTATTTCTTTCCGTTGAGAATATGAACAGAGAGATTCCCAGTTTGTTTCTGTAAGTGCTCAAACATCACCAGATGCCACAAGTTCCAACATGTCTTATTCTACACGATAAACAGTAGCATCAATAGGCTCTTGTTCCCTTTGTTCAATCCCCTGCTTTAAGACAATTATATTCATAATGATAATCATCCTTGCATTTGATACAGCACTTTTCACGTTCTCTAGACGTCTCAAAGTGCTTCACAGAATACACTGTAAAGTGAATTGACTGTATATTTGTGGGTGAAACGCAGCAGCCAATTGCGCACAGCAGCATCCCACAAACTTTTTCAAGGGCTTATCATTAGGCATGTGGAGTAAGGAAACTTGCCCAAGGTTTGCCATTGGTCAAAGAGTTGATTTCAAAGTGGGGGAAGTAAAGAATAACATGCTTTTCATAATACGCACAGAATGCATTGTTCGTAACGATTATATATGATCTTTTCAATAGAGTACATGTCCATATATTATTTTAACACATGACAGCAGATATTTTTATGCTTGTAATTCTCAAGGCGGGGGATAAAATTGGAAAGAAAGGAATATATACCACTGACGTTCTGAATGCCTGGTGATCTCACATCATTACTCCTGTGTTATGAAAATATAAAATTTAACAAAACCATTGGCTTACTGATCATGGAGTCCTAAACCTGCCACATTAATAACCAGGTGCATTTGATGACCATGTTAATGCTTTAAAACAGTTCAAATCTCAGAGCTACGCAGAGCGATTCACACCTCAAAACTGACGCCCAAAAAGCCGACAAAATAACATGCTGCAGTGTATAATCCGAAGCAACAGGTGGCACACTTTGGAAGACATATTACATAACACAGAGCTGCAGTATTTCGACCCTCCACCACTCTCATCTCTGCTGAAGCAGTGCTTCTGCGTTTTCAGCTCCGAGAAAGACTATTTATATGACCGCACGTGACCGAAATCAAAAATCCTTCCAAAATGAACCCTTTCCCACCCCCCACCCCACCCCCTCCATGCCCTCAGTCAGTGCGAGTTCATATTAATTGATTTCCTCGGTCAGTCACAAACTTGCGTGGAATTTCTCACAAGCGCTTTTCTCTTTACTTTTAATTGTGTCCCTCCTCTAACGAGTCTCTCACCGCTCGCTCCCTCGCCGCACACTACTGAATATGTTCCAGAATCCCTGTCCTCATTGCGTGGACTGAAGCCAGCAGTCGCTTAATATAGATGTGAGTGAGAAACATTGAGCAATAAAATTCATCTGTTAGGATCCGTATAGAATCCTGTTAGTTTCCCAGCCTTCCATTTATAAGCTAGTCTAAATATGTCAACTTCTCCCTCCAACAATGACTCATTATGAAGAGGTGACTTCCTTCCTTGTCTTTTGCCTCCGATTTATTATCTTTCCTCCTACTGCAATTTAATAAAAAGCCCAACGTTCCAAACAACTCGAGCTATGATCTTTTGTGTTGTGTTGAAGATCACAGTCTCAGGAAATCCTCTGGCTTGAACAGCTCGGGCTAAACTAACAATAAGGAGTTTCGAAAGGTGTCACCTAATCCACCGGACAATGGTTTGAATGATTAAAATCAACTCACGTACAAAATTCCTTCTTTTCCCACAGACAGAATGTTAGTTAATTCCACCTCGTAGTGCCAATTTTATTTGAACAGCTTTCAGTACAAACAAATGTCAAATGAATACCCCCCAAAACTATAGATTTTTGTTTTTTTCCCGCCTGCACATTACTATTCCATTTGTTTTGGAAAAGCATCCATTCCCTATGAGCTTTCAACTATTATTATTCATTATTAGGAGGAAATCTCATTGTGGAGGCAGAGGGCATGGCTGATGTACTGAATGAGTACTTCGCCTCTGTCTTCACAAAAGAAAATGATACAGCCAATGCCATGGTATTACAGGAGAGGGTAGGAGAAATGGATAGAATAATTATAACCAGAGAGGAAGTGCTAAAAAGGTTGACGTCGCTCAAGGTGGATAAGTCACCTGGTCCGGATGGGATGCACCCTAGGTTACTAAGTGAGGCACGGGAGCAAATAGCAGGGACTCTGGCCACGATCTTTCAATCTTCCTTGGACACAGGGGTCGTGCCAGAGGACTGGAGGATAGCTAATGTTACTCCCTTGTATAAAAAGGGGCAGAAGGACAAGCCTGGTAACTACAGACCAGTCAGTCTAACGTCGGTAGTGGGCAAACTTCTAGAGTCCATAATCAGGGACAAGGTAGATCTTCACTTAGAAAGATATAGGCTAATAAAGGACAGTCAACATGGATTTGTTAAAGGCAAATCTTGCCTTACAAATCTGATAGAATTTTTTGATGAGGTAACGGAATGGGTGGATAATGGTAGCGCAGTTGATGTAGTTTACATGGACTTTCAAAAGGCATTTGACAAAGTGCCACATGAGAGACTTATTATGAAATTAAAGGCCCATGGCGTAAAAGGGACAGTGGCAGCGTGGATCCACAACTGGCTGCGAGACAGAAAGCAGAGAGTTGTAGTGAGCGGCTGTTTTTCAGATTGGAGGGAAGTGAGCAGTGGTGTGCCACAGGGATCGGTTTTGGGACCATTGCTGTTTGTAATCTACATCAATGATCTGGACTTGGGTGTACGGAGTACAGTTTCCAAGTTTGCAGATGACACTAAGTTAGGGAGAATAGTAAACAGTGAGGAGGATAGTAGCCATCTGCAAGAGGATATAGACAAATTGGTAAAGTGGGCAGACACATGGCAGATGAAGTTTAATGCAGAGAAGTGTGAGGTGATGCATTTTGGGAGAAGAAATGAAGGGAGGCAATATAGGCTAGATAGTACAATTTTAAATGGTGTAAAGGAACAGAGAGACCTGGGGATTTGTGTTAGTGACTCGTTGAAGGTGGCAGGACAGGTAGACAAGGCTGTTAAGAAGGCATATGGGATACTAGGCTTTATAAATAGGGGTATAGAGTACATAAGTCAGGAAGTGCTGACTAACCTCTATAGGACTTTGGTGAGGCCTCAGCTGGAATACTGTGTTCAATTCTGGTCACCACACTACAGAAAGGATGTGAAGGCATTGGAAAGGGTACAACGAAGATTTACTAGGATGGTGCTAGGATTGAGGGACTTCAGCTATGAGGAGAGGCTAGATAGGCTAGGGTTATTCTCTCTGGAGCAGAGAAGATTGAGGGGAGACCTAATAGAGGTTTATAAGATCATGAGGGGTTTCGACAGGGCAAATAGAGAAAAACTATTTCCACTCGTGGGTGAATCTGTGACTCGTGGCCACAGATTTAAAATAGTTTCAAGGCGAAGTAGAGGGGAGCTGAGGAGAAATGTTTTCACTCAGCGAGTTGTTCGAATCTGGAATGCATTGCCTGAAAAGGTGGTGGAGGCTGATTCGATAACAACTTTTAAAAGGGAATTAGATCTTTATTTAGGGAGAACGGGTCTATTAGGCTATGGGGAGCGGGCAGGGCAGTGGGATTGAATCGCTCTTTTCAAAGAGCCGGCACAGACTAGATGGGCCGAATGGCCTCCTTTTGTGCCGTAACATTCTATGATTCTATGATTATTATTATTATTATTATTTGATGGGATCGTTTGGTGGGATCCCCCGTTAGTGGGATCCTACGCATTTCATACTATAAAAAAAGAAACGTATCGTTTGCACCGTTTGAATGTATTTTTAAACACATTTACATAATGCACTGATTAACACAAACTGCTCCTACAAAACACTACCCTTACCAATACTGTGGAAGGAAAAAAATCGTGTTAACTTTGGAAGGAACCCAGCACTTACAATAATAATAATCCTCGCATTTGATATAGTGCCTTAACTCATCTTTGAGACGTCTCTGAAGGCTTCACGGGATACATTGTAAAGCGCACTGATTGTGGGTGTATTTTGTGGGTGAAACGCACCAGCCAATTGTACACAAACAGCAGTGTCCCCAAACAGTCGTGGATTCAGTGAACAAATTATTCTTAAAAATTTTTGAAGGGATTATTACCCCTAGAAAGCGATCGGCCGATCGACTAAGAGCCGGTTTCCTACTTACTGCTCGGTAAACAGAAGCTTAATTAAAATGTCGTCTAAAACAGAAGTAATCAGGATATAGTTTAAACACGCTGCAGGTAGAATTTTCTAAGACACACATTAATAATAATAATAATCCTTGCATTTGATATAGCTCTTTTCACGTCTTCTAGACATCTCAAAGCGCTTCACAGGATATACTGTAAAGTGAATTGACTTGTGGGCCTTGTGGTCCAAACGCAGCAGCCAATTCCACACAGCTGTGTCCCACAAACAGTCGTGGATTGAAATGACCAATTTATTATAGATTTTTTTGGGGGGACGGATTACTATCATTATTGTGGAGTAAGGAAACTTGCCTGGATTTGAAACACAGGTCTCACACTTGTAAGGCGAGTGCTCTAACCACTGAGCTACAGGTCAACTCACCTAAGTGTGGCATTATATGTTGGACATTTCTCCACATGTATCCTATATACTGACTAAGTGAGTATATTCCTACCTCCACTCAGCCTTGTTGTGCAAGAAGGAATTGCACTGGTCCGGGAGTTTGCTGTCATGCGACATAGCCTCAAGGTTCCCCAACACCTGCTTAAAACTTGGCCTTTTCTGTAAAGTTCAATCAGAAGCAACAAAATGCAGCAAATTCATGTAGCAATGTTTTTTGCACAGAACTATCTATTTATATGGCGTGTCTGTCTGTTAAAGCAGCAGCGGTAACTACTGAAGTGACTGCACACATGCAAACCTGCAAATGCACGGTGGTTTTGGTTTTGAAAATTGAGAGCTTTCTGTGGTTTGGAGCCTGGACGAGCTACTACTTTGCCGGTGTGTGTGTGTGTGTACATAGAGTGACCGCAAGTCGCGGACTTCAACACCTGGCTACGTGAGCTTTGGCATGCAATCTAAATTAGGAATACTGGTGTAAAATGACCTTTTTTCGGGGGCGGGGGATGGTGGGTGGTTAAGTGACGATTGCAACCTTCGGTGGGTGAAGTAGTGATTCTGTGTTCATATAAACTTTGTTGCCAGCTTCCTCCGAGTTGCTGCTTCTGGCAAATTGTAAATGTTAAACGCTGATATTTATTTAGTCAAACATGTGAAATGTGCCTCGAAGGCGGTCACTGCAGCTTCTTTTTTTAAACCAGTCTCGGTGCTAAGTCCATGATCAATCTTGTGTTAAGCGTTGCATTTATCCTACTGTTTTAGTGCAGGCAGCGTGACAATTTTGCATGGAACTTAAATCCATACAGGGAGATAGAGTTGTGTCTGTGTGTGCGTGTGTGTGCATGGAAGGACAGTTCTAAAAAAAAGTTACCCTTTCAGTCATTATTTGATATTCTTAAATAAATTCAGCATCTTAGGTACTTACTTTGGGATCGGGTTCCCAGGACTGCCGCATTAATTCCGCAAAACTAACAGGACAGCTGCTTGGAATGGTCAATCTCTGCAACAGGAATAAATAAAACGTTAAAAGATTGAAAGTCAATCCGGAAAAATGTTTAACCACGGATCCGCGATCACACCTTCAAACCCCTGAGGTGTCAGGAATAAAATATAAATTATCTAAGTTTTTTCCCCCCTGTATACCTGGGTAAGACCCCACTTACCGAACGCCCGGTCAACGAAAGTTCTCTATAACGAAGGCTTCTATTTGTACCACTTATCTGCTTAACGAAGGCCGCGTTCGCTTTAACGAATGTTTACACACACTTTAAATCTCACGGGCTTCTCGTGGGCAGCATTCTGCCGCTTAAGCTCCTCCCATATTGTACGGGCTGCACTGCTTCGTGGCTTCAATAATAGTACGTCGAGGACTGTCTGTATTTTATTGTTTATTGTTGTATTTGCTGACATTTTAATATTTTGTTGTTGTATTCAAAGTTGTGTAGCCTTCAATAGCAGTTATATCTACTTTAGGCCTTTGCTAGTACAGGGATCGAGGCCGTGTGTCCGATGTCCAGAAAGGGCCGAGCCCAGGTTCAGGTCTTTCCGGAGTTCGGAACGCCAGAAGCGCGTCACGAGTCCGGAAATGCCTGGGCCCGGGTTGCGATATTTCGGTGCGGGGACTGTGAAGACCTGGCCTGGAGCAGGTAGGATTGGCATTTTTATTCTTGCTACTTTTGTCACATTCCTGATTCCGGAACTCCGGATTTTGGCTGCTCAACCTGTACATCGAAAATGTCAGCGCTAGGAACCGCTAGGAATTAAACAGATTTTCGCGGGGAGGCTCGGGTCGGAGCGGCCAGTAATACAGTTAAACTCTCACTTAACATAATTTTCGCTTATAGAAGGGTTTTAAAAGTCCCCAACCCCTTCGTTAAGCAGGGTCTACCTGTATATAATGACTCAAAATTGTCATTGGTTTGAGTTCAGTTGCAATAAGATACCCAGTTGATGAAGCAACCTCCAAGTTACAAAGCGATACATTTCACCTTCTCTGTTTGATGAATTGATAAGTTAACCAGGGTGTTCCAACTGGCAGTCCGCTGGCCGATGTAATTCTCCTCCCTGCCCCCTCCTCTACTCCGTCTGTCCCATCCACTCCCTCCGTAACCCATAAATGTTATGTTATATAGCTCCTGTAGCTCAGTGGTTAGAGCACCTGCCTTACAAGTGTGAGACCTGAGTTCGAATCCGGGCAGATCAGGGAGAAACCTTGGGCAAGTTTCCTTACTCCACACACACGCCTAATAATAATCCGTTCCCCCAAAAAAACCACAATAATAAAAATTGATTATTTTCAATCCACGACTGTTTGTGGGACGCCACTGTGTGCAATTGGCTGCCGCGTTTTGTCCACAAATATACAGTCAATTCACTTTACAGTATATTCTGTGAAGCGCTTTGAGACGAAGATGTGAAAAGCACGATATCAAATGCAAGGATTATTATTAGTGGTATATTTACGTTTCCAGAAGGGAAACACAAAAATATTACTTATGCAGTGAGCAGACATTTCTCAAATAGAGCATCTAGCCCTCAGAGGCGAAAAGGTTAGACCACCCTGAGTTAAACTAACCAGTATAGAATTAACACGAGCACATTTCCCCTTCCGTCTCTGATCCTCACAGTAGTAAAACTGCTGTTGTCACCTCTCTCGCCCTGACTGTCACATCAAGTGATTTTACTCAAATACTGTCAGTTAAGCTGCATGTGTACACTGCGGTTCTGCCTTTGCTGTACAAAAGCACAAATAACAATTGTGTAGAGAACTATATTTTGTGTCTCCCCTCTTCCTCAACCCCCATCCCTCCCCTCAATCCCACACACAAATCCACAGCACCATGTTGACTAGGTCCACAGAAACAAGCAATATAATAACTACAATAATAATCATTGCATTTGATATAGCGCTTTTCACACCTTATCGACGCCTCAAAGCGCTTCACAGAATATATACTGTAAAGTTAAAAACTTTAAAAACAAAGTTTTAAATGCTTCATTCATTGGGATGTCCTCACAATGCGAAAGGCACTTTACAAAAGGAATGTTTTTTTTATTAAAAAGTAAAGGCAACCAGCTTCCTAATTAACACTTGTTGAGATGAAGCCACTTCCAAATCGTTTTCAGTCTTCTGGAAAGACAGATCAAATTCAAACACATGCCGGCTGTTCATTACTGGTGAATGAGAACACTCAGCTATGAATAAACTGATTTAATTCATTGCAATATTTTCAATGTACAAAATGCTACAGTTGTAAACTGTTCAATAATAATAATAATACTACTAAAAATGCACATCTTAGAAAATGGAAAATGATCTGGACTGAATTTCCGAATCACACGCCTACAGCCATGTGCCAGAGTTAATTCCTTAAATAAACTTTCAGCTGATTTGGGCAAGGTCATATGTTTTATGACAGTGAGAGATATGTACTCTACAATTACCGGAAACAAAAATGAGAATAGTTTCACATCCAATCACAAGTCTAACTTGGCATCTGATCACAGACAACATAAAGTATAAAGAAAGGCAAAAATGCTTAAGAGTGTTTTGTTTTGTTTGGGGGGGTGCAGAAAAATTAGTAAAAGTGAAAGAATTATAGCAAAACTGTATTCCAAACCCTTGTTCCATTTGAAACACAATTTATTGATATTATACAGTACTTAGAAAATAATTATACACATAATGGGATTACTGTACCTCATTTTTCTCCACTACCAACCAGGCCACTTGTAAGCCTTCAAGACCTTTAAATGGGATCTCTCTTGTCAGCATTTCCCAAAGAACCTGGAAAATAGATTGAAAGCTTATTTACAGTATACAGCAACAACTCGCATTCATAGAGCTCCGTTCATATCGGGATGGGGTAATGAACAGAGGAGGGAAGGAGGGGAAGGTGGATATAGGTGTGTTTGAAGAGGTAATAATACAATAATAATCCTTGCATTTCATATAGCGCTTTTCACATTATATTGACGTCTCAAAGCGCTTCACAGAATATACTGTAACGTGAATTGACTGTATATTTGTGGGCGAAACACAGCAACCATTTGTGCACATCAGTGTCCCACGAACAGTCATGGATTGAAAATGACCAATTTTATTGCTGTGTTTTTTTTTAAGGATTATTATGAGGCCTGTGGAGTAAGGAAACTTGCCTGGATTCAAACACGGGTCTCACGCTGGCAAGGCGAGTGCTCTAACCATTGAGCTACAGGAGGATTTGAGGTGGGACTTAAAGACAAAATGAGACAAAGTGGTGGAGGGAGGCAATTAGAGATGGTAGGCGATGGTCAAAACTGAAAGCTTAAGTCACCAACAATGGTGTGGAGAGCGCTCACCAAGCCTGAGTTAACTGAGCAGAAGGGTTGGTTAGAATCATAATGAGTGGTTGGGAAAGCCCAGGCTCTGATAGTAGATCATGAAACTACCTGCTGGAGCAAAGCGACTTTGTTGACTGCTAGTAGTAAAAGCTTCACATATCAGTTGTATGAGGTGGGTAGGATTTACTGCACCAGCATCAACAGTGTGGAATTCAGAACCCCAACAGGTTTAAAACTTGTGATGGTGAACAAGCAGCCAGATGGATTAGCTTGGCACATTACATTCTCATGACTGCAAAGTTGTAGTTCTTGCCCGTACTTAGTTCTGCGTTAACACCACTGGAAGGTAAATCTCATTGGTGTAAAACAACCTTGGGAGATGTTTTTTTTGAAAGAAAAGAAACGCTGCTCTTTTAAGGAATCTAGATCCTAATAAATGTACCATTAAAAAAAAGGTGGGGACAAAAGATTTTGTTCCAAGGAATGACCATATTTCATTTCTGCATCACACAGAGAGAGAGAGAGAGAAAGCAGGCACGCACATTAATTTGAAGGGACCCACTATAAACGTATAATGTGACAATCAAAGGACACTTCACAAGGTTAGCTGCGCTGATACTATACCATGCAACCCTCTAAAAATAGTTATACGGAGGCAAGTATAAATGAGTACCTCGCAGCTGCTAACACGGCCTGACAGAAACCTGGACTATGGAAATGAAAAACACATTCAACCCTCTGCTGGTAAGAGGTCTCTGTTCTAAATGTTCATCAATAAAAAAAATGTTCACTGTCTTTTTTTGGAGTCAGCCAGGTAACTGATACATGCAGGAATCCATCAAGATGCTCCAAAGTTTCCAAAATAACCACCGAGTTCCATAGACGATCTGGTTTACACTTGTCTGGCATGGAGAGCACATAAAATTCCCCGCAGGAACATGCCAAGCTAACCTGATCCCAGAGAGTTCAGAACAGGTTGGCAAGTCCCAAGGATTGGGATAACGTTGCAGTTAAACTAGCTAAACTCATTACTATTGCGAATGCTGCTGTATGCCCAATAATGAATATACAACAACAACTACAACTACAACAAAAGTTGGGAGGACACCCCAAGGCGCTGGACAATCAGTGCTTCAGACCCGAGCTGGGGGTCGGGATCGGGCAGGCTGGAGGGAAGGGAGGGTGGTAAGGAGGGTGATTGAAGGCACGGTCGAAGAGGAGGGTATAGAGATGGGTCTTGAAGGATGATCTGCAGCCTACAGAGGGAGGAGTTGGGGAGGCCGATAAGCAGCGACTTAACATAGTCAAGCCTGGATGTTACGATTGCTGGCATGAGGGTTTCGGCGGCCTGCAGTGTGAGCCAGTGGCGGAGCCAGGCGATGCTGGGGAAGGCAGAGCGGGCCATGGCACAGATGTGGGGTAGAAATGTAGCAATTTAAGGGTCGGGGTGAATACTGTACGGAAAAAATAGGAATAGAAGCAAATATCTCCGTTGGTCGCACTCTCGCCTCGGAGTTAGAAGATTGTGGGGTCAAGTCCCACAGCAGGACTCTGAGTGTGGAGTCACAAAGTTCCCATCTGCCCATCAAGGCATCAGAGCTACTTTGGTAACAATAATAAATGAATAATATTAATCCTTGCATTTGAAATGGCGCTTTTCACATCTTATCGACGTCTCAAAGCGCTTCACGGAATATACTGTAAAGTGAATTGACTGTATATTTGTCGGCGAAACGCGGCAGCCAATTGCGCCCAGCAGCGTCCCCACAAACAGCCGTACTATTTGATAATGGAAGGGAGTTTCTCCTGGTTCCTAGACCACAAAATCCCTGGTAAAATTGATGCACGGCTGTTTGTGAGACGTTGCTGTGAGCGGCAGAAGGTTTTGCTAATGTTATTTTCTACGTGCTGTAGCAAGCAGTCCATTTTTTGTACTTCATTTTAAGTGTGGTTTGGTGGGGGTTGGAGAGGTGGGGGGGGGGTCTGAGTTTATAAACCAGATCACTGTGTTATGGCAACAACAATAACGAGAACAAATCATATTTGTACGCCGACAAATATGTCCCAAGGCGCCGAGTTGCTCTGTGCAAAGTACTTTTACCTACCACACCATAGGAGTATGTGTCACATGTTTCAGCCACGGGAAGACTCTGAATAATTTCCGGGGCCATCCATGGAAAGGTTCCCACCAAGCTCATGTGCGTCGTGTGTGAGTGAAATCTCGAGGCCCCAAAATCGCAAATCTGGAGTGGAACAGAGAGCAAGAAAAGCTGCCAAGTTGCCACATTGCTAGCGAAACTAACCACTGTACTCTCTCCCGAATCAACTCGAGTAAAACCGAAATGATCATACCTTTAACACCATATCTCCAGCAATCACCACTGAAGGGAAAATGAACACGGAAAAAAAATACGTTAATGATAATCCAAGATTAATCCTTCCGTTTGATATAGCGCCTGATCACGTCTTCAAGACGTCCCAAAGAGCTTCACACAGTACACTGTAAAGTGAATTGACTGTATACTTTGTGGGTGAAACCCACACAGCAATTCCACACACTGGAAAAGTGATCCACCAATCAACTGGGTTCTGATTTACTACAGGTACTAGGTAAACAGAGGTGTGTGGATTAAGGAAACCTGCCCAGGAATCAAGCCAAGTTCCTCTCGCTTGTGAGGCAAGTGCTCTAACTACAAAGAAGTTACAGAACTCCACAGGTCACATCAAAACGTTATTTCAAAAAATAACATAATTTATTTCCAAGAATTACAAAATACTCATTGGAAGTCCAAGTATTTAACAAGCATTATTTTTTCTAAAACAAAAGTACTGAAATATTTCCAATTCTGTAGTAAATATTTCTGAAATTCACTTTATTCCTATAGTGATAATCAACTAGGATTTTCACAATTTTTATTGGAAGTAATTCTCCAGCATTTCCTCTCAGCATTTTCTTTCCAATATCTAAGTGACAACCTTCACAAGGGGCATTATATCCAACACTGACTTGGAGCAGCGCTTGGGGACGTCCTCCTGACGTGAAAGGCGCTCTATAAATGGTTATTGTTCGAATGAACTGCTGGGATGTGGTTGTGAATAAAGAAAGGACACAAACAACAACAAAAATTACATTTATAGAGCGCCTTTCACGTCGGGAGAATGTCCCAAGGCGCTGAGAAACTTTATATGGTAACTTGATGTTTCAATGTAGTGCTAAATGTTCTCCAAATAATATGTCACTATTAATATACTGAACCTTGCACCCTAAGGGTCATTTCTAAATAGGATTTTACCAATAAACTCTGCTCTTAGAGAGGCTTTTCCATCGTTGACAAGGATAAGAATGGTGGCCAGTCATATGAACCCATGGTACACAAAATGCGAACTATCACAAACAATTACTTTTTAAAACAATTTCAGAAGTTTTTATCGTTTAAAAAAAACTTTTAATCTTGCATTTGAAGCTGCCGTTTACAAGCCTGGGGTTTGGAATGTCACAACCTGGCATCTATCAACCTCCACGTTTCTCAGCAATAGCACAGATTAACAATAACAGCAACTTGCATTTATACAGCACCCTTCACGCGAGTAGCCTCTTGGGAGGGAAGGTAGGACAACAGGAACACTTACAGTTTTTAGACACTTCATATCAGTGCTAAAAAATCTGGTTGAGAAAATGCTTAAGGAAAAAGTTACAAAAAAAAGTTTTGAATGAAATCTTACCATTTCGAGACTTCAGATCCCTGTGGATTACCTTTATCGGGGCATCCATGTGTAAATAGTGCATCCCTAGAGGGGAAATCACACCGTACGTTTAGAAGGTGCTATCATATACAATGGTAGGAACAAACACTTGTTGGCAAGTCAATTAACAGCCAAAAATAGGTCACAAAAGCAGAAGTCGCTGGGCACACTCAGCGGGTCAGGCAGCATCTATGGAGAAAGCAAAGTGAGTCAACATTTCGGGTCCACGACCCTTCAGTTCGTGGACCTGAAACGTTGACTCACTTTTCCTTTCTCCATAGATGCTGCCTGACCCACTATGTATTCCCAGCGATTTCTGTTTCAGATTTCCAACATCTGCAGCATTTTGCGTTTTTGCCAAAAATAGGTCTTTGTTTGGACCTTCCTCTACAACCACAGTACCCTGAAACTTTCATCTATCTTTCCCTTTAAGCTTTCTTTTAATATTATATTTTTGTCTAAACATAATAAATCCAGGATTTTTTTGTGACCAACGGGAAATGTTTGGGCTCATATGAAAATTGTCCAGAGACTAAGATAATTATTGAATTGAAGACATTTTGACGGGAGAAATGTCACACTATATTCCAGCGAAAACCTGCTCTCGATATTTTTGAATGCGCCAAGGTGGGAAGTTAAGGACATGATAAAGGATTCCGTACCTTTAGCAATTTCTGTTGCCCATGTCATGATTTGATCCATGTCCATTTCGTCACTTTCGTCACTGGAAAGATATTCGTACAGAGAGCCTCTGGGAGCATATTCTGTAATAGCAGATAAAGAAATATACAAGCAGGCTTAATCGATTTAAGATTTTATGGAAAGTTAACACAACATCGTAATGAACCAGCATACTCACAGAGGAAATAAATGACAGAATAAAGTAAAGTAACATTGGTGTTATCTCTATCACTCTAACCAAGCGAAACCAACCAAGATACCACAATGAGCTTCGAGTTACATAACACAGTTGCTAGTTTCTCCATCAGACTGACGTAACTAACTCTATGTTCTAAAGCGATATATCAGCTAATTCTACTCAAGGTCCCCAAATACACCTAATGTAAAACATGGTCACAGCCTCACTCAGGGACAATAATGAAGATGTTGATGCATGTGATATTAATCTTATATAACAATAATAATAATCCTTGCATTTGATATAGTGCTTTTTGCATCTTATCGATGTCTCAAAGCGCTTCACAGAATATACTGTAAAGTGAATTAACTGTATATTTGTGGGCAAAACGCGGGAGCCAATTGTACAGAGCAATGTCCCCACAAAAAAGTCGTAGATTGCAAATGACCAATTTTTTTTTAGGGATTATTATTAGGCGTGTGGAGTAAGGAAATTTGCCCAAGGTTTCGCCCTGATCTGCCTGGATTTGAACACAGGTCTCACGCTTGTAAGGCGAGTGCTCTAACCCCTGAGCTACAGGAGCTCCACAAACTTTGACAATATGGGAGGTTAATCAAATTTAAGTACAATCTGTTAGTGTGTAAAATATACCGTCTGAATTGAAATAATATCCTCCACTTTGTAAAAACCCTTAATGACAAGGATTTGCTCTGAGCTCTTTGTCCCAGCATCACTGGCTTTGTTTGACAGTCTATTCACCTATCCTTCTAATATTCTTTCCAAGCTCAAATCTTGCTTGAGGGTTGTTAATTTTATACTACTCCCTCCGTTCTTTGTTCACAAACTAAGTTATTATAAACTTGCTTAACCAGTAACACTCGTGCCTCTGATGGTTGTGGGTTCAAGGTGCATGTAGTGGGAGTCCTGTAGCTCAGTGGTAAGAGCGCTCGCCTTACAAGCGTGAGACCTGGGCTCAATTCCAGGCAGATCACGATGAAACCCTAGGCAAGTTTCCTTACTCTACACGCCTAATAATAATCCCTCAAAATAAAAAATACTAAATTGGTCATTTTAATCCACAGCTGTTTGTAGGACACTGCTGTGCGCAATTGGTTGCCACGTTTCGCCCACATATATACAGTCAATTCACTTTACAGTGTATTCTCTGAAGCGTTTTGAGACATCTGGAAGATGTGAAAAGCGTTATATCAAATGAAAAGATTATTATAATTATTATTAAGGAGATGCTACCAGTGACCTGGTTGTTCATTTCATGTTTGCTGCGGCAAACTGGCTGCTGTGATTGCCTATAAATACATAGTCACTACACTGTCCAGTAAAAGTCCCGTGGAAGGGTTTGAGATTTTTTGCTGCCTATGTCAAATGCAAGGAATATTCCTTCAGCAGTTTAAAAACCCGATCAGGTTACATTTTGTGTAATGTAAATAAGCAGGGACATCAATGTGCTTTTGCAAGCAGGTGCATACTGGGCTAAGGTAAAGAAGAGGTCTAAATTCCAGCCATGGGGGCGAGGTGGAGGGTGGGGGGTGGGGGGGTGGGTGAGCAGTTGTTAAGGCTCACCGGCAGAGCAAGTGGTCCATTTTAATAATATGGATTTCACATTATTCCATTAGTGATAAAAAGGATTCCACATTTGACATTTGTTGGGTCTGCGAGGAAAAAAAGGAGACGGAAAGCGTGGACGAAAAGAAAAGTCGTCAGGTGCGACCTGAAAATAGGAAGAGGAGGGCGCGAGGCGAAGGGAGTGAGGGAGGCAGTTCCACAGCCACCACAAATGGGAAAGGACTGCAGTCACTTTTCTGTGTGTTCAGTTTACTCTGCCTTGCTGCTGAGGCTGTGGGTTCTGCCCCACAAAATCAACAGGAAGAAGCCGACTGCACCAGCTGCCGCAGTCCACTCCAGCGCCGTTTAATACGTCAAGTAAACAAGCTGTTGCTCAGCACCCTGAGACATTCTCCCAACCCAAAAGACGCTGTACTAGTGAAAATCGTTGCGTTTTGAAATGAAAAAACCCAAACAAAATGCTGCTTTCCAAACTGCCCCAACCTCGGACAAGCTAGAGAACATGCAGAGAACATCGTGGGACTAGCTTTTTAAAAGAGTAGCGTCCAAAAAAGTTCAGGTGCTTTCAGGGTTTACAACAACAACAATAAAGTTACATTTACCGAACGCCTTTCACGTCGGGAGGACGTCCCAAGGCGCCGGCTCCTCCGGGTTTAGCATCTTCTGAACCCAAAGATGTAGTTACAAGATGGAACTCAGCGCTTACTCTTAAACCAGGTGAAAATACTTAACTGCCAGGATTTGGGCGCAACCCGTCCTTTCTGTTGCGTGACCTTATTTGAAACCAGAATTGGACTGGTTTGGTGTAAGGGAATAACAGAGACTTGTATGCAATTTCGAGAGAAAGAAAGAAAGAAAGAAAGAAAGAAAGAAAGAAAGACAGACAGACAGACAGACAGACAGACAGACAGACAGACAGACAGACAGACAGACAGACAGACAGACAGACAGACAGACAGACAGACAGACAGACAGACAGACAGACAGACAGACAGACAGACAGACAGACAGACAGACAGACAGACAGACAGAAAGAAAGAAAGAAAGAAAGAAAGAAAGAAAGAAAGAAAGAAAGAAAGAAAGAAAGAAAGAAAGAAAGAAAGAAAGAAAGAAAGAAAGAAAGAAAGAAAGAAAGAAAGAAAGAAAGAAAGAAAGAAAGAAAGAAAGAAAGAAAGAAAGAAAGAAAGAAAGAAAGAAAGAAAGAAAGAAAGAAAGAAAGAAAGAAAGAAAGAAAGAAAGAGCAAATAATGTTTGTAATGTTTCGAGCGCAGTTATATCACGCTTTCCTTCACATCTGGTCACTGCCACCGCAACTGTTTGAATTCAATTTTGACCAACAAACAAACCTTAAGTACAATGTGTGCATAACTAAAATTGATTACACACACCATACAGCCAACGTTTGCACAGTGTTCAATTAGCTTTCACCCATATTGAATTTTCAAGCAGATTCCTAGCAACAAAAGTATTTTACACCAAATTTTCTAGCTGCAGGAAATAGCATCCACCAAAGCTAACAAAACACATTTTGTGGAGCTCCTGTAGTTCGGTGGTTAGAGCAACCGCCTTACAAGCGTGAGACTTGTGTTCGAATCCAGGGAGATCAGGACGAAACCTTGGGCAAGTTTCCTTACTCCACACACACGTCTAATAATAATGCCAAAACAAAACAACACAATAATAAAAAAAATTGGGTCGTTTCAATCCATGACTGTTTGTGGAACACTGCTGTGCGCAATTGGCTGCCGCGTTTCGCCCACATATATACAGTCAATTCACTTTACAGTATACTCTGTGAAGCGCTTTGAGACGTTGATAAAATGTGAAAAGCGCTATATGAAATGCAAGGATTATTATTATTTACGAGCAGACATATGGACTTATTTTCAAATATGATCAGAGGGCTGCATAACTAAACATAAAGAGGATCTATCTTTCGTTGCCTGCAACTCACAATTCAGAACGACTACTTAACGCTTACGTCACCTTCCCCCTCCCCCTGGCTCAGCTTCTGGCTCCGCCATTATGAAGCGCTCTGAGATTCCGCCTGGCGTGGAGGACGCCAGATAAATGCAAGTTGTTGTTGTTATTATTATTCATTACGTCTTGAATTTATCAACAAATTATACAAAAACATCAGTCCTGTAATAGAAATGGAAATCCCGATTTCACTTTGGAAAACTGAAGTGCTGCACTCTCATTTTGATCCTCAAATCCTCATTATCACCCATGGGTAATAAAAAACCCGCCCTCCACGAGATCCTTCAGGCAAGATTGATGTTAACATTCCCTGCCAACCCCACACCCAAAAAAAATCTATTTCAAGCTTTGTACAGCTCGTACTTACTAGCTACCTCCTCCGTTTGGAGTTGAGACATAAACCTGGGGAACGCAAGGGGATAGAGAGAATGGTTACTATCTCGACTGCCACTGGACAATTTCAGCAACAATTTGTTCCAAAATGCTGTCATGATAACAGTTTTCCAGCAATCTCAGCCGTCAAGCATCATGTGGCGGTTTTAGAATGAAAGACTGAGATTCATTTTAAACCGCATATTTTTGCAGTAATGCCACGTCCCGCTCAAGTCAAACGGTATTTGCTGCCCCCTGTAACCTGACCGACTGAAAGAGGAATCTGATTCCGTCCTAATGCGCATTAACTCTTCGCATAGGTCAGAGAACAACTCCCTAATCATTTAATTTAAGTGAGGCATCATTGCTGTTGCACGACAACGTCATCGAAAGCTTAACTTGTCTGCAAAGTGCAAAATTAACCATATTGCTCATCGACACTTGTACTGGTGACCAGACACTTGATACTCGATGCTCGGGGGGAAAAAAACCAAGCCTGATAAAGGAAGGATGTATCATACAGAGAAAAACATAGTGACACGAGCTACAGGGCAACCGTCTTTGAATGAACGTCTCGAAGATCATCAATTTAAGCGTTAACCTTTTGATCTCGTTCAATCTCCCGTGACAATGAACAGCAATCGATGTGCACAAAGCTTTCGATGTAACAGTTTGAGTCTGGCATTTAACTCCACAAAAGTTGGGCTGCCATTATCTGCTGCAAGACCCACTAGTAATGTGTACCCGCGGAGAGGGTGGTCTTTTCAGCCTCATTAAGTGTTGGGTTGAAAGTAGACTGTGGCTTGGGATGTGTGGATTTGAACAGCTATCAAGAGAAATACAAATCCCGTTCAGGCTGTAATTGAAAACTGCTTGATTAATGATTAATGCGTACCTCAGTGTTACATTCAGGAACTTGTGGAGAGTAACTATACATAGTTTTCAGAGGAAGTTGGTGTTAGTACTTTAAAATATGTTCGTGCGTTAAGGTTTCCTACATCATTCCCTCCGTTTTATACATGCACATGCGTGTGGGTCTGTATGTATAGCAATGCCAGAGATACAATTGTAAATTAACACTAAAATGTCATGACCTTTACTTGATCAGCTCGTTGAAAACTTTCAGGCTGTTCTGACATAATTACTTACCAATCTAAAAGTGGAAAACATAAAACAATCTGGGGTATGTGTGTGGGTAGTCTCTGAGCACTGGCTGCGTCTGACTGACTTTTAACTGATCACAAAATGTACTCAATCGGGATGGAAACAGTTTGGGAAGTGATGCAGTTGGAAGGAAGAATAATTGTGGTGTTTTTCTCCACACGCGCCACCTCGTTTGGTTTCACTCTTTCACTTGATCCGTCTAATTATTCCTCCCTTGCGAGCATCTCGATTCCTTTCCGATTCATTTGTGGGCATGGCCGTGTGGAAATTGGCTGCCATGTTCGACGACAAAATACAGTCACGACACTTTACAGGAAACCATGTCTAATGCTTTCAGATGTCCTGATGTGGAAGGTGCTATAACTGTCAGGATTATTACTATGATTATGGTTTATGGCCATTTCTACATTCTCAACAATCTCTGTGCAAAGATTCTTTCCCCGCGAAGCTTTTATTAGCTGCACCACCATAAATTGTGCATCAGTGACCTCAATACACCGCAATATTAAATAATAATAATAATCCTTGCATTTGATATAGCGCTTTTCACATCTTATCGACGTCTCAAAGCGCTTCACAGAATATACTGTAAAGTGAATTAACTGTATATTCGTGGGCGAAATGCGGCAGCCAATTGCTCACAGCAGTGTCCCACAAACAGTCGTGGATTGAAAATTACCACTTTTTATGATTGTGTTTTTTGTTGTTTAGGTGTGCGGAGTTGCCCAAGGTTTTGACCTGATCTGCCTGGATTTGAACACAGGTCTCATGCTTGTAAGGCGAGCGCTGTAACCACTGAGCTACAGGAGCCTCCTTAGTACTTAAAGTACTAAAAAAAAATGTTCTTTAAACTCCTGATAACCTGACACTGGCTTAACTAGTCACCAGCATTGTACTATACAAGGGACAAGAAAGGAGGCCATAACATGCACTTCTAATAGGGCTTGGCGATACATCTGTGCTCAACCTCTGCCAAACGCTGGCACATGTCACAGTGCCCCCTTGCCCCCCCCTAACTCACCACTCCAGATAACTAGTCGCTGAGCTGGTTGCCCTCGGAGTGACCAGTAATCAGGAGTTTACAGCACTAACAACTCGTTTTTTAAAAAATGCAAACTGGAAATGAGGATAACTAGTTCAAATCATTTTAAACCGCAGATCAGATTACGAGTTCACTCGAATCCAGAAATATCTTATGGGGAAAAGCATAACTAGGCAAAGCTTGCTATCTTACTAAAAGAAAACAGTGAGACGAGCAATAATATCGCTCATTGTTTGGTGCATTTGCAGCTCGTACCAGTGGACGTTGTGTTGTACTTACCTGACCTATTTTTACTAGGGTTAAAAAATACAAATGTATCACAAGGCTGCTGGTGAGAGCACATTCTTTGGGTTAAAATAAAATCTGAAAAATCCCACCTTCAAATTTGTACAGATTTAAATTAATTGTGCTGGTCTAATTGTGCATTCAAAGTCTCTGTATTCATCACATCCCAAATCCCCATTACCATCAGAAGTCTATCGAACACCATCTAGAAATAGTTTACACTGTCCACCTCCATAGCAACGCTTTCCACCCGTATATTAATCACAGGCGGTGTCGGCTATTAAATCTAATAGGAATGTAACAATGTATTGAATATGTTGTGTTGTGAATAAATAGGTTGCGTGTAGAACCTGAGAGGAAAAATCTCACCTACCTGTCACTATGGCATAGTTGGGCGATTCCAAGACAGCTCCAAAGAACTGGATGACATTTCTGTGGCTCAGAACACTGAGAATTTCTGCCTGAATTTAACAGCAAAAATTAACCAGATCAGTTAATCATTCCGCACTGAGTTCGTGTCAGATAATCGGATACCTTAACAAAATGACATTATAGCTTTTCAAATCACGCCCCAGTGCCAGAAGCTATTGAACTGTCTGCCTCAACTCCTCTCCCTTGTTTCCCTATTCCCCGTATTCAGATCACACCTGCAACCCTTCTTCTTCCACCTGCAGTCACCTCCCCCCCTCTCTCCGACTCCGACTCGGACTGAGTGTAAACCTCAGCCACCGTTCAGCACTCTGAGCTACTCTCTGTGTGAAGTGCGCTTTAGCGATGCAAGTTGTTGTTCTACTGGAACGACCCTGACCAGTGTTACGTTGTTTATTTCAAGTCATTGCGCTGTTCCTCTCAACAACCTTCTCATATTGGACGCTGCTTTCGAAAAGGAAAGGAACCTTTACAAACATCGGAATATTGGCCTCGGTTGGTTCAATAGGAAACAGTACAACAACGTTGAAAGAGTTTACAAATGGTTCATTTAAGGCAACAATTTCCATCCGAGGAAAAACAGGAACAGTCAACTCCCTTATGAATTTCGAAGCCCGAGAATAAAATACCCACAAAGCAATGACTTTCCCCTTATTTTTGTGTGTGCAGGAAGATAAAGAACATCAGGTCTGCAGAATAGAACACCTTCTATGCTAGACGCACATTGATATTCCAATTGCTCTCAAGTCAAGTGTAGAACAGAGCACATTCACAATAACATTAACGTTTCTTCGTCTCAATCCTGGAAGAGCATGATTTTTTTTTCTGATTCAGCTGTTTTTACGACCTCTCTGACGATTATTCCCGATTCAATACTGACCGCTTAGCAGTGACTGTCCAGCGCCTTGGGACGTCCTCCTGGCTTGAAAGGCGCGAAACAAATATAATTTTGTTGTTGTTGTTTAAGATATTCCTGCAGGGTTGAACCAAGCCCACTTGAAACTTCCATCTAGCTCAACTCAATCCCCGCAGACTATACCATTCATATTTTAAGAAAATAAATAAATTTGATATCCGTATACAGTATATTGGTGACATTTCTCCAAATTGCATTCGAATTTTAAATGGAGGAAGTATTTATTCCTCTTTTTTTTCTGAGGTCCAAGTTGTTAAATATGGATGGGTTAGACAGCGTTCGAGGCCTCATAAAGAATCCTGAGGACATCTGTTGCTCAGTCATGTGCTGACCACAAAATTAGATCAAATTACAGTGGGTGGGAACCAATAATGGCCGTTGCCCGAAGCTCGTAGCCTGGGTGAGGTAGAAGAAAAATGGATGACTTCAGGGCGTCATCAGGTCACCACTGATGTCAGTTCATGCATACTGCATAAATACACACTGTTAATGTCACTTCCTATTACTGTACTAGGATGTGTCCCTCCAGGGAGAGAGGGAGAGAGAACGCATTCCATTCCAACAATCTATCTTTGGGATTTCCACGTGTTGGTGGGATTGCATGGAATTCTTAGTTGGGTTCGGATACTCTTGAAGCAATGGTGATGGGTTTCCTCTACATGTGGCAAGATACCCGGCTGACGCTAACAAATTGTTGTCAGCGTGAGTTAACAGTGCGTAAATCGCTCGAAACAAACTCACTCTTAATTGGGGGCGGGGGGGGGGGGGGGGGAGAGGAGGGGAGGGGGGGGCGGGGGAATGCTCTATCAGGGTTGGAATCAGATCCGTATTAAAGGAAAAGGTAAAAGCCTGATAATAATCCCTCAAGAAAAAAACTAGTAATTTGGTCACACATTGTTTGTGGGACATGACTGAGCGAAATTGGCTCCCACATTTCACCCATAAAACGATATAGTCAATTCACTTAAAGTGTACAGTATTCTGTGAAGCACTTAGAAGTGCTATATCATAGGCAAGGATTATTATTAGTATTATTATTAATAATAAATCAAGACTTTATTTACCTCTTTTTCTATTTTCAGCAATTTCTTGACAGCCACCTCTTTGTCCTGTGACAACCATTTTGCCCGGTAAACACTACCAAAGCTCCCTCCTCCGCAGTTTTCGTAAAACTGTAAATCATCGAATCTGATTTTCACAAACGAAGCACTGAGGGACGACATCTCATACTGGCACAATACCACAGTTTCAGAATCTGAAAAATGAGCGAAACATGAAATCTGTAAATTGCGTTTCCGAAGTGTCATTCAATTGACCAAGTCTGAAACTGCATTACTGTGTATATATATACTGTATATAATACAGTATATATACATACATACATACACACAGGGTCATCTTTTTTTTAGATAATAGGGTGGATATCACAACCTTTTGGTTACTCTATATCTATATTACAGCGTAATAAATTGGTCATTTTAATCCACGACCATTTGTGGGACACTGCTGAGCGCAATTGGCGGCCACGTTTTGCCCACATACAGTCATACAGTCGATTCACTTTACAGTAGACTTTGCAAAGCGCTTTGAGACGTCTGGAAGGCGTGGATAGCAGTATATCAAATGCAAGGATTATTATTATTATTATTATTATTATCTGGAACTCTTTCCTCAAAAGGACCGGATACTGGATTCGTGCAAGTTTCGAGATCGAGGTGGATAGATATTTCTTAGGGAAAGGATGTCAAGGGATATGGCGCAAAGGCAGGTAATTGGAGTTGAGCCGTGATCTTATACAATGGCGGAACGAGTTGAATGGCCTTACTCCTGCTTCTACAGTTCCTATGATCCTATTTCCCCTCCCACCCCACGACCATCCACACCTCTCCCCTCCCCTCCCCCCCCATCCCAACCCAAATATTTTGCTGGTAATCTGAGAAGTGGGTGGAGAGGCCTGGAGAATGTCAATCAATGTGTTATGTCCCTTGGGGGAATGGAGGGGAGAGAGGGGGTTAAAACTGGAGCACTGACAGACAGACAGACAGACAGAGAGGTAACATGGTGTCAGCTCTTGAAAGATTGGGTCACTGATGTGGAATCCGAGGAATGCAATCCCTCAACACTGCGATCGCTCGGCACTGAATACACACTGAGCAGGCCGGGCGGCCAGGGAGGGAGAGAAAGAACATTCTGGCACAAATTAGGCAACGACTGACAAAGTGATAAGGGACCCACTACTCCGCACGGTTAATCGATGCACAACGACGCAAGACAGACACATCGTGTTTCCTTAAAGACTTTTTTTTCGCCCCCCCCCCCCCCCCCGCCCCCCACCACCACCACCCACCCCCTCACCCCCTCACCCCCTCACCACCCCCAGTGAGCCAATCTCATAAGTCGCGTGCGCGATCCAGGGCGGATGGGTATAGAGTTGGGATTTTTTTTTGTGTGTCTGCATTCTTGTTGTTTATAATTGTATTTGACTTACAGTAACTGGGAGGTGCTGTTCCCAGAAAAACAAGAGGAAGGAGGGAGGGGGGGGAGGGAGAGGGGATGGGCAAAGACACAAACAAGTATTGACATTTTATTCTTAAAGAATAAAATAATAATAATTAAATTGTGCAGGGCATTAACCCCCCCCCCCCCCCCACCACCCCCTACCCCCCCCCACCACCCTCCCATGATGTGACAAAATACTTTGGGACAACCCGGGGTGAATGAATGTGTCTTTCTCAAAGCAACTCACTAACTACAAACTAACCAGTAATTAACAGTAGCAACTTTTGCAACACTGACAATTCTGCATAAGATGTAAACACTAAAGGGAGTGGGGGGACACACACACACACACACATTTATTTCGAGTTACAGTCATTGCAACTGGTGGGGGGAGAGAGGGGGGGGGGGGGGGCTTTAAAAAAAACACACAAAGAAAAAATCCACGTTAGATGAGTTGCACAGCTCAATTAATTAATGAAATGAAATTTGATTTAAATGCAGAGTTTCTCAGTCTTCGTTCAATTGCTCTCTCACTTCCGTGTTCACTCACTTCCCCACCAGCAAACTTTCACTCCTCTAGTCAAAAGTAGCAGGAACATGCAATCAATAGAGTCTGAGTCTTGTTTCTCAGTCCACACTTACCTTTGGCTTGGAGTGGCTATGGGATCCACTGTTCTCTCTTGTCTTGACTGACTGTGTGTGTGGGTTGGGTGGTTGGGTGGGTGGAGAGAGGGTTTAAAAGGAGCAGGAGAGACAAACTGACTCCCAACACACACACAAACAGTCTCTCACTCACTCACTCCCAGCTCCAGCAGCTTCCAGGCTGTAACTGAGCTTGTGTAGCCCTGACACACACAAGTGAGAGCAAAACAGTACCTCCCCCTGGCTCAGGACAGGATCTGCAGCATCATGTTGGGAGAGGTGGTGGTGGTGGTGGTGATGGGGTGGGTTGGGTGGGTGGGGGGGTTGACATAAAACACTCTTGTCAATGTTGGCAATTCCCAACCTGCAACACGAATGGCATTTGTTTTGTTTTTTAAAAAAAATATTTCAACAAAAAAGAATAATACTGTAATAATAAATCAGTCGTCTCGACCCACGGCCGTGTGTGGGACACGGTGCCGCGCGCGATCGGCTGCCGCGTTCATCCCACAAAATACACAAAACAAAATGACATTGATTGCGACAGGCGCTGTCTGTTTCGGCCACATATTTACAGTCGGTTCACATCGCGGCGTAAAACAGTAATGACGATAATCATCCTTGCATCTGATATAGCGCCTTCCACGCCTTCTGGACGTCTCAAAGCGCTTCACAGAATATACCGTAAAGTGAATTGACTTTATATAGGTGGGCAAAATGATTCTGTATATTCCGTGAAGCGCTTTGAGACCATCTTGAACACGTGAAAAGCGCCCTGTCAAATGTATTATTATTATTATTATTATTATTTGTAAGTGTAGAATTGTGTCGCAATAATAATAACCGTTGCTTTTCATTTAGAGCCTCGGCACATCGTTGGGATGTCTCAAAGAGCTTTACCGAATAGATTTGCCCACAAAACATGCAGTCAAGTGACTAAACAATATATTTTGTGAAGCAAAATATAAATTATTAATATTAATAATTATTATTAATTCTTATTAATATTATTGTTATTATTAGATTGCAAATTAGATCAACTAATTTTGTGGATGAAACACAGCTGTCAATTGCGGGCTGAATCCTCCAGACTGCAGGAGGATGTTCAATAATCTTCTCGCCATGTGTTTTTTTTATTGATTTATGGAATCAAAGTGGTAGAAAAACTTTGACCACCAACTTATTGCCTTGGATTTCATGTTCTACTGACTAACAGCAAGTGTACTGTATGCTGCTCTTTGCTGCATACAATAAACTGACAACATACTTTTCAGTTCCTAACAGTGTACAATGTTATAATATAGTGTACATGCTTTCTGACTTCTTATGCTCCCATAATTAGCTTGCATACTTGTGCAGGATTTCCCCCATAATCTCTACGGTGCTGGCTGAAGAATTTTAACATGAACAAAATGAATAGAACAAAAACAAAATACAAATTTCCTGAATCTGTTTTGTTCTGTTTTTTAAATATAAAAAGCTCAACCTTAATATAATAATAATCCCACCAAAGAACCCACAATAATAAAAAAAATGCTCATTTCAATCCACGACTGTTTGGGGGACATTGCTGTGCGCAATTGGCTGCCTCATTTCGCCCATAAATGTACAGTCAATTCACTTTATAGTGTATTCTGTGAAGCGCTTTGAGACATCGATAAGATGTGAAAAGCGTTACATCAAATGTAGGGATTATTATTATTATTATTTTTATTATTATTACCGGTTTTAATACTGTCCACCTCTAGGATGCATGTCTGGAATGTGAGAAATTACTATAAAAGCTAAATTGAGGGATTCATTTTCTGCATATTCCGTTAGCAATTGCTATATGGATAATTACTGACCGTTTAGAATGGCACGCTTGTACAACGGTGACAGACGATTGTAATGGCACAGATGCAAATGGGGAAGTTAGTTTTGCATGGATCACACAGCCCAAAAATAGGCCACTGAGCCCAACCAGTGTGTGTCTCTTACTGAGCAGCGGGAATCATTTAACTATCTAACTCCTGCATCTAGCCCTCTCAGAACAATACCAAGATCTGTTAGATCCTCTCAACTTTCTCCGCACCAATATTCCTCAGGGGTCCTCAACTCTGTAGTTAAAGTTGTGAACCTACCCTGCACTCCTTTCATGCCTCTGATATCCTTTTGTGTAATAGGTTTAGGAGACAACTGCCAACCGTAATAATAATAATCATTGCATTTGATAAAGCGCTTTTCACATCTTCTAGACATTTCAGAGTACTTCATAGAATACAGTATACTGTAAAGTGAATCGACTGTATATTTGTGTATAAACACGGCAGCCAATTGCGCACAGCAGTGTCCCATGAACGGTCTTGGGTTGAAATGACCAATTTTTATTATAGTGGGTTTTTGGGGATGGATTATTATTAGGCGTGTGGAATAAGGAAACTTGTCCAAGGTTTTGCCCTGATTAGCCTGGACTCGAACACAGGTCTCACGCTTGTAAGGTGAATGCTCTAACCACTGAGCTACAGGAGCTCCACAAGGACTAGTCCCGAGTTCAGAACTAGCTTCCCTGAGAATTAGATTCAACAGGTGTATTTTGTAGAAACAATTAGGTTTTATTTTGACATGGCTCAACACAATGTGCATTATGGAACATATGTTTTAATCATGCTAAGATTGGTAAGACATTTTCATGTAGGTACAATCAATGACATATTTTTAATAGACCATACAAGGCAGCAAATACATCATACATCTACACAGAGAAAGTATTGCAGTCCAGTGCAACAGGCTGCAAACAGTTTAAATGTACTTTGTGACTAATTTTTTTAAATTAACAAATAAATAATATAAGCGTTATGTTTGGCACAGCATCTACATAAAACTGTCACTTAGAATGAATGAACCAAAAGGTGTTTGTTTTCTATTTACAATACTTCTTCCAAATAGCTAAAACAAACCATCTTTCAGGCCTTTCCGTTTGACATCAGGAGGATAAGAGCCTGAAGTTCTTATCCATAAAGCAGTGTGGTGCTATTTTGACAACATGATGTCCAATAAAATATGTGTGCAAGTCTGGGATATGATTCCCTGGGTGAAATGTTCACATTTCTAAAGCAAATGAATGCATTCCAGACATATACCGTATACTGCAGTTTTGAAATTAAAATTATATAGTTTTAAAAATGTACTTCTTACAAATATTTGTTAAAAAGGTACAAGTTACAAAAGATTCAGTGAAGAATAAAAGTGTGCTGATAATGTGACGCTCGGGGTTAGTTAGCTGTGTGTGGTTTAAATAAGGTAGCAATGTGTTGCAGCATTACGGTGGTTAGGCTTAAGTGAATAACTGAGATTTTAAATGAAGAGCTTTCAAAGCAATTAAAAATGTTGAGACGTAATTTAAATGTATGTAGGACAGACTCTCAATGTGTCTCGAGAAGCCACAATGAAATCCTAACTTGAGTCAATTTTACTTTGTGCAGTTTGTGCTATTTCCCAGTCGAATGTGTAGAAACGCTATTTCAGAGGTTCAGTAAAAATATCAAATAGTTTGTGTCTCGATCGCCTTAAAGATATGAAAAGTCCACTGACGGGTTTCATATGTTGCTAAAGGATCATCTTGTATCTGTGCTTAAATACGTGCCAGACCAATATCTGGGCAAAAAGGAAAACAATTTGCGTTCAACAATCATCATTGTACATGTTTGTTTAAAAAATTTAGATATTTTGGTCGTCAGGAAAAACAAAAGAGAGAAATTCCAAATCTTACGAGAAGAGGCAGTTTAGCTAAAAAGTGAGGACTTCAAAAGTTGATTCCAATCCCGTTACCATCAACCTCCCCCCGGAAAGAAGGCGGCTGCAAACCAGCCCAGTTCCATTCATGTTTATTCTTAATACTGCAAACCATGAAATGTCCTCTGTGCTGCAATACAATAAATATTATCTGGTAGGAAATGCGGGTCTTTAGGTTCGGCGTGGCTCCAGCCTCTGAGACAGTTGTGATAAAGTCCTCTGATTATCAATTACATTTAGCTGTCGGACATACACCCGCACATCCTGGTGGTTCTTGTTTGCAGCTGAATCTGTGTCTAAAGTAATGGAAAGATGGTCAGACACAAAGAATCCTGAAATACCGATCGCAATGATAAATAATCCTCACGTTTGATATCGAGCCTTTCACGTCAGGAGGACATCGCAAAGTGATCACTGCAAAGCGCAGGCATCTAACCCAGTGGTCAATTAGCACACAGCAATGTTTCACTGTCAGCCCTGAAGTGAATGGCCAATTTTATCTGGGGTTTTGGAGGTCAGGACATTGGGAGAAACTCCCTCCTCTTTTCGAATACCGTCATGCGCTAGGGAAATAAATAGTCCTCTTAAATTCCTTGGTATTTGGGGGCCAGAGAGAATACAAACTAAGATTTTAACAAGGATATCTGGCAATGTGCTTATTTCTATATGTTAAGGACTTACTGAAAGGTTGACTTCTGCAGTATCTCGCTGTTCGGATGGTATTTCCAATCATGTGCTGAAAGAGATTTAAAAATGCACCAAATCAACTGAAGAACAGGTATGTACAAACAGTCTAAAAAAAAGTATTAAACTTGTTATGAAAGAAAAGAAACAGTAGTCAACAGAACCAATACATTTTTGTTGCAACGCAATCGATTCCAAAACATGTTCCATATTTTGGAATAGGTTTGTAAACAATCACAGTGCAATTGGTATTTCTACAAATTCTGTTTAATTCTCTTGAGTTACCAATACTCTACCCAGTTGGCGAGCAGATTAATTTTGAAACCTACCATTTTTTCAAAATTGACAAGATTATCAATGAAAGTTTTGTTGCCTTCATGAGTAAATGTCATATCTATAAAGAAAGAGACGCAGATATAAGCCATTTGTTTTTCAAGTGCAAAAGACCTCAAACCACATAACAGAACCATTTAAAACTATTTATTATAATTATTTATTTTGCTGTGTGACAATATTAGATGCAATACTATGAAAACAAAACTTTTTCAGCTCAACCGAAACCAGCTTTGCACAGAAACAGGAACACACACAAAAAAAACCATGCTGTGGTTTATACCTTTTATAAGTAAAGGCATGAAGGGAATGATGGGTGGTTCCAGTTTAGCTACTGTCAGTCTGTAAGCTCTATGATTCCTGGAGGGATCCTGAAGAAGAGCGTTAACATCAATTTATTGCACGTTTATATTCAATATTTATTTCACAGGAGGAGAAGAAAAAGGTTTCCATACATCCAAATAAAAAACGGTAGCTTCCACATATGGTAGAACAGGAGCTTTAACTTTCACAACTTTCAGACTCAAATAGGGAAACATACACACATCTTGCACAGGTAGAAAATTGACTGAAAGGTATAATAATAATAATAAGCCTTGCATTTGATATCGTGCTTTTCACATCTTATCGATGTCTCAAAGCGCTTCACAGAATATACTGTAAAGTGAATTGACTGCATATATTTGTGGGCAAAATGCGGCAGCCAATTGCGCACAGCAGTGTCCCACACACAGTCGTAGGTTGAAAGGACAAATTTTATTACAGTACAGTATTGTGGTTTTTTTGGACAGATTATTATTAAGCATGTGTGTGGAGTAAGGAAACTTGCCCAAGGTTTCGCCCTGACCTCCATGGATTCGAATACAGGTCTCACGCTTGTAAGGCGAGTGCTCTAACCACTGAGCTACAGGACTCAACAAGGTCTGTTGACAGTTACTGGGGTGGTATAATTTGACTCCAGTACCCTTAATGTACTGGTGGAATATTTGTTGGGGAGGCTGAGAGTGGGCATAATTTTCTGATGTCAACAATTCTCAACTGAGAGATGTTACAGATGTTAAGAGCGCGGGAGAAAGTTCGAACTGGGAAAGAGAGTGAAACAGAGAGAATTACATTTTGTTTTAAAAATGGGAAGACAGAGTAGAGGCTGCAATAAGGAGAACAATAGTAATAGAGAACACAGATTGGAACAAAGAAATTGAGAAATCACAGGCTGCGATCAAGAGACAAAACAAGAAAGAACAGAATAGAGACAAAAATGGCAGAGACAGGAGCAAAGGAAGTATATCTGGGTGCCTTAGTAATTGTACGGGAATGATATGTTATTTGTGGTTGGAAACTCCAGCTCCATTTGCTGTTATTGTACTTTAAACACAGCTTTTTAAAAAAAAAAATTAAGCAAATTTTCTTCTCTTATGTAAACTTTTGATAGTTAGGAAACTAGCCGACTCTCGTTGGAAACAGTTCAGAATAAGAAGCAAACATGCCAATGCCATACAGCTGTCCTTCACGACTCAAGTTCTGATCAAGCAAAGTTGATAAATGGATCAGCATCTTCAATACTTTTTGCGTTTAAAAAAAAACGTATAGATACCATCAAACTTTCAAATTCTGAATAGATCTTCTTGAACTTGCTTGGAAGTTTCTGTAAAGATATTGCGGAATTGTTACAACCATATTGCACTACAAACACAGACGCTACAGTACAAATGAGTCACAGACGGCAGCGTAACTTTGCAAAATTTCCCCCAAGTGAGGTTAGTTGGGTAACGCATGTGGTTTATGGCCCATTTATGAGAGTAAGCATTCAGCAAATGTCATCCCTGACATATTTCAAACATTGAAATATCCCTTCAAGCAGAAACAAACATATGTATCTTAATAGTTTTGTGAACACTAGAAATATTCATTTATGGTTTGGTGGTTAATAAAGGGGGATTTCCAGCACAAAATTCATACGCTTCCTTTTGCTTTTAAAAAAAATGTAGTGCGGTACTTGTAAAGCTAGAGACATCCTACCTCTTGTGGCTTTAATTAATGGGTTTGAGTACACACCAACATCCCCAACCTGCTTTGGATTAGTGTAGACCTACTTTTCTTTGCTGGTTTGTGCAATAATAATAACAACAATAATAACCGGTAGAGCCTGGGGAGAGTTTCTGCTCTGTGTGTGTGTGTGTCGGGGGGGAGTTTTCATTTAGATTAATATAGATTAATGGTCTCACACTGTTCAGTTCATTGAAATGTCAGCAATTGGTTGGGATATACAGGTATATTGAAGGGGGAATCTGACCAAAGGGCAGTTTTACTTCTGGAAGCGTAAAAGTATCTGCACAAAACAAAATGGCCTGCATGTGGAATTTGCCAATAGAAGTAGATTATCAACAAGCCCCCTTAGGTTAAAGCACATGTATGATATGAGTTCAAAATTAAGCTGCTTTGGGTGGAACATAATTGAATGCAATTTGGGAAGAAGTCAAAGCTGCATGCCTCTATTTGGTTGCAAATTAACTCCAATAATTAACTTTAATACAATTGGATCTTGAAGCATACCTTCCGCTGATGAAAGTACTTACCTCCCATGTCTGTGAGAGACGGCTGACAGCCATGTTGCTCAGTCCCATCACGATAGCAAAGAAGGAGTTCAGGTTTCTGTATTCTTTGCAGCTGAAAAAGAAATCGTATCGGAAATCTCAATATAGAACCAGCAATTACTCCAATGAGTTGGACTTTTGCAAACACACAACCACAGTGAGTCGATAATATGGGGTGAACTGTTCAATCTTACAAATACTGTATCTTACAAATACCACACAAAATGCACAGGTTTCGGAGATTTTATTTCTCGGGTGGAATTTTCAGCTAAAACATACTGTACGTGCAGGGATAAAAAGTGCTTCGGATTTGTGTTTTGGTGACGTGTTTTTAAAAAAAATTCAGAGCATGGCTACTTGGTTCAAAATACATTGCATTGCTTAACAGGATTGTTTGTGCAATGCATCGATGGACTCATTAAAGCCAACATTCCCACAAGCGAGGACCATCCCATCAGTTATGTTGTCCTACAGGGTTATCAACAGCCAAACCCCTTCGATTTTTTATTCTCAGTGACCAGTTTGTGCTTCCAAGCCAAGATGATGAATCAGGTTACCCACCGATCAGCAGTGTCCTCCAGTACAATGGACCCATTTGACTCAGGAACCAGACTACGGAAGGTTAAACTTCATTCCAACATTCCTCGTTGCCAAGCCTTAGATCCAGCTCAACTTCAAGCAGACCCCACTTAACACTTGCCTCCTCTCCCCGTTCCCTGTCACCCCCAACCCCAAGTCATTAGCTTGTCAGTTGAGAACTGACAAGTGCAGGTTTCAGTCCTGCAAGTTAACCCCGGAGCACCAAGTATCAGCATTGAGTGTGTGACAGCAATTATCACCATCCTCCTGCCCACAGACTGGACACATCCTGCACGCTGAACAATGGCTTCCACTATTCCAGAAATAGCAAACTGCTTTGATGACAAGTCAGTGACAAATTGGAGGACTTTAGTGCTATTGACTCTACTGCTGAGGCTTTACAAGCGAGAGACCTGGGTTCAATTCCTGGCAGGACGAAAGCTTGGGCAAGTTTCCTTACTCCACACTCGTGATAATAACCCCTCAAAAAAAATGTGGTCATTTCGATCCACGACTGTTTGTGGGACACTGCTGTGCGCAATTGGCTGCCGCGTTTTACCCACAAATGTACAGTTAGATTCTGTGAAGCGCTTCGAGACGGCTAGAAGACGTGAAAAGCACCATCTCAAACGCAAGGATTATTATCACTATTATTATCAATGACCAGTTTAGTGGAATAATCGTTCGGACAAGCTTCAATTCAACCGATTCAAGTACAGTATCTGGCAAAGATTAAAATGTTACCTAACAAGCAAAATGCTATTCTGGCCGAGATTCAACCAGTCTATTTCAGCATCTTTGTGCTCGTGACAACGCAGCCTGAATCCGCTCCACGCAGGTGCTGTGTGCAGTGGTGGGAGTTCCACTGTGCGCATTCAAATTTTTTCTCTGTTTCAACACATGAGTCAATGGCCCATGTGTTGTGCCCCTGGCAGGCAGCATTCGTGGGTACATTGTGCAGATTGCGCTGCAAAAAAAATAGCATTAGAAGGATATTCATTCCCACGTGCAAGCTGAAGTCTTCCACGGGCTTAGCACCAAGTGGTGGGGTGGCGGGGGGGTGCGGGTGGGTGGGCATTGGGGGAGAGAAAAAAAAAAGCAGTTAGTGGTTTAAATAGGAGGCGTCAGAAAATATATCGCAGGGATAACTATTTTGCCGTTGCCAAGGCATGTTTTGTTCCATTATGTTTCATTCTTCAAAGTTGGACTGTGGAGTAGAAGTCAATCCTGGTACACCACAATCTTGGTTAGTTAACCGTTGAAACCGCAAGATGTTCCCTTCATCAACCATAGAGGGGTGGAGTGGGGAGGGGTGGGGGGAGAGAGAAAGAGGGCAGGGAGGGCTGAACGACCATTGGCACTCATCCAATTCCCACTTTCTCATTTAATCAAACCTCTCCCGCTTGCACGGGGATGGAAAATGGTTAAGAATGTGTTACAATAACAATGCTGCCCAGGTCACAGCAAAGGGAGTGCATTGCATCACCAAATATTTGGGGCATCTATTTGTTTGGTCCACCTGTAGCTCAGTGGTTAGAGCATTCGCCTTACAAGCGCAAGACCTGTGTTCGAATCCAGGCAGATCAGAGCGAAACCTTGGGCAAGTTTCCTTACTCCACACGCCTAATAATAATCCGTAAAAAAAAAAAATACAATAATAAAAATTGGTAATTTCAATCCACGACTGTTTGTGGGACACCTCTGTGCACAATTGGCTGCCGCGTTTTTCCCACAAATATACATTCATTTTACAGTATTTTCTGTGAAGCGCTTCGAGACGTTGATAAAATGTGAAAAGCGCTGTATCAAATGCAAGGATTATTATTAATCTCCCAAATGCTCCCACTTGGCTACCGTTCACAGTACACCACAGCCCCATTTACTTGCAGTTTACAGGTTGGGAAAATTTCCTCACCTGTGACGCACATGCAAAATTCACCAGAATTCCTCACACAAGAGGAATGCTGCAGTCATTAATACAGGATTAGCTATTTTAGAATTATTCAGTAAATTTAGCAAAGCTCAAATTGGGCAATAGGTTCAGTTCCCCCCCCCCACCCGCCCCCCACCCGCCCGTTGAAAAAGGCCAATTATTTAGTGTAAAACCCCAGGGCACTTACTGAGCTGCGACTTTGATAAACTTCTTCAGGAGTTGGACACGTTTGCTGAGCTGAGGGCAGAGGCTGGTCTCAGTCACAACCCAGAACTGAATCTCGTTAAATCTTCTCAGGAACAGATCAAGATTGGCTGTGGTCTTCTTGAAGTTCTGCCTTCCAAATGTATGATACACCAGTTCCAACTTGTGAAGTTAAGAGAGAGAAAGAAAAAAAAAATCACCACGAGTGAGTCGATGGACAATATTAAATGACAGATTATTACGATCACAGTTTGAAAATCCACTTCAATAATTTAGCGACCTGCGAAACAATGTTTTGCAAAGCTAAGCGTTCCTTTATAAATTTACAACTTTAAACCAAAGACGCCGATCAAAACAGGAAAGATTTGACATGCATTTGACAAAGTGTGACATTGAGTATTGGAGCTGCGTGTGTGTAACAAAAAAACGCACTATCACGTCGTGCTAGAACATAGCATTGCACAAGCAATTTTCACAGCATGTTTCTGATCTTGCACAGACCCCTCCATCTCCCCACGGGAGTAAAGGGGAAATTAGAGGGTACTTCACCCCAGGATGGACCTATCTACTGCCTCATGGCTACCAATTGGTTAATGGCAACACGCCAACCGGGTGGATTTTCATGCCAAGGAATTAATACAAAGAGAAAGAGAGAGAAGTGGGGTGGGGGAGAAACTAAAATCAACATGATGTAGAAAGTAATTACGCCACAAAATGTTTGAGAAACCTTAAACGTCTACCAGGATTCTTCTGGATTCACTCAGTACATATGCGTACTACTTTAAAAAGGATTTTCTCGATCTTATTAGGAACCAGTGTCCACAAATAGAAACGGAAAGCAGTTCCATTGGAGTCCCTGGCAACGTACCAAAAATCTCAGTATTAAACATATAACCCATTCCTGGTGCCAAAACACCACTTGTTTCTATTGTATCGCAGCCTTTCCTAGCTTTTTAAGGGAAGATATTTTGCCTAATGTCAAGTTTGAACTGATTACACATAGGTTATTTTTTTCCCCTGTAAAAATTTTTTAAAAAAAATTTAGACTGCCAGTTCGAGTACTGCAATTCACAAAAAGTTCATCTGCATTCATGCTTTCTTGCCCGGAGGTATAAACGATGCATTCATTTTGTATCACTTTAATCTAAGACAGCAGGAATAAATCACCCAGGACAAGACATAGGTAAAATAGTTCTAATTAGTAATACTACTACTGTACTTGCATTTGCTAATCGCACCTTATTTTGAAAATTTAAATTCTGAATTCTTCAGAATGATGTGCCCTTTTCCTCAAACTTTCGCCACTATTATTTTCACAAAAAATAAAAAATCAATGGGCCACACTAGTCACTACACTAGAGTTTTTTTTTGTGAACGGACTTGAGATATTAAATATCTCTTTCCCCGAGGCACGCCACTTTAATGTCAATTGGCAATACTACTCACATTAGAGTAATAATCTATAGGTGATCTTTACATTTCCATTACAAAACACAATTCGATAGAAAATGGGTGCTCTAGCGCAATTTTAATATTAGCGAGAAGTAAAAAGTGCAAGTGAAAAAGGCATTACTACTGAATTGCTTCTTGTTTTGAACTAGTAATCTGTATACGGAAATTAATCGCTTGGTAAAGAAATGAAATTGCTCGATAAAATGTTTGGCATTGTGTTTTATCCAGGTGCGAACCTCGTGTACACAGTTGAACAGTTCCCAGTCATATATCGTCATCTGGTGAGCCAAATCTTTAGAACTCATCAGTTCAAAAGTTGCCATCGTGCCAGTAGCGAGGCCCTCTTGTTCAGGCAGTGGAGTCTGCAGAGATCAACGAAAGACAAACATGGAACAGAAAACAAAATGGATTACCAAAAAAAAAGCATAGAAAACGACTTAAAGAAAAAAAAATCACACCCTTTCATTGACATAATACAGTAATAATAATCCTTGCATTTCATATAGCGCTTTTCACATCTTCTAGACGTCTCAAAGTGCTTCACAGAATATAATGTCAAGTGAATTGACTGTATACTTGTGGGCGAAATGCGGCAGAGAGTACAAACTGAATATATAACTAATTGATTCAATTTTTTTTAAATACCTACAATTGGAAAGGAAATTCAGTGTGAGAAAGGACTGCATTCGAAGAAAAGGACCAGGGCGAGAACGTTTCAGTATTATAGCATTTGGCAAGGGAGCCTTATTCGAACATAACATAAGAATTTGCACAACGAAAGGAGACCCAGGTCCACCCAGTTCGCCTTCCACCATGTCAGTCACTTGACATGTGTCCCCAAATATATATTGTAACCTGAGATTATTTATGTGTCGGTTTATTATGATAATAATATTAATCCTTGCATCTGATATCGTGCTTTTCACGTCTCAAAGAGGTAGGAAGATTAAAATGATGAAAACGATATTCTCCTAACCTACACTTCATCATAATCATTTCTGGTACAGATAAAATAAAGGCACTAAAAGCGTCTGCAGTTAAAACAAAAGTAACAACTGCTTTTGTAATCTCATGTTAATGCAATGTATACAAGCCTACTGATTGAATAATAAAGAATAAATGGTAATAATAATACTGAACTTTGCTTGGGGTAGATTGTAAAAATAATCTCAGATATTTCATTTTAAGGGAGTCTATAATAATGCAAAGGGCAATCGGGTTTTCCAAGTTGATGATTTTTGTCAAACCAACTAGCTTCAATCTGATATGAATTTATTGTGAAATTGATTTGCTTTGCTTGCTTTTTCCCGGTTGAAGTATTTGCGGTACAGATATTCAGAACTTAACATACCAGAGAGTCAAACCGTTCCCTCGGGCAGACAAACAGGCGGCCGTTTACATTCAAACTAGTGAAAACTGAAACGTCATTCGGCTTCAGGACTACTCTTTCTGAAAGAAAGGGAAGAATTAATGTGAAAACTTCAATGGTATGCGGCTGAACTCAACCTACTCACTTAAAGCAATCTAATTCTAAATGTTAATGACACACACACACAAACACACAGTTTTGGCAAATTGTCTACCTGCTGTTTCAGGCAAGAACAGTACATGCTGTCCCACTAGGGCCTAAAGGAGGCTAAAGTTACTATTTAAGAGGTTGTAAGATCGCTAAATAATGAATGAATGATTCATGCAAACATCACATCACCACCCCCGGCAATGATGTATGATTGACACGTTTAATATTAACATTCATTGCCAGTTTCTTGTTGCAATATTTTACCTCAAAGGCTGAACTCAATAAACAATAGGTGTTTGGCCGAACACACGACTTGGTGTCGCTTAACTCTATTAACTTAACCCTTTCGTGCTTCCTGGAACAATTCTGAGTCAGAAAGAAACTTGCGTCAATACTTTCATTCCTTGCAGATGATTAAGTTGACCTTGCAGCTAAATCAGGTTCTTGCCAAAGTAACTGGAAGTACTTTACCACGAGGCCAAGCTACGTTTTCAGTAGTTTTATAAAATATAATTCAGAAAATTACATCGTAAAGGGCCTATGGACGTACGTACCTCCAGCTGAGCTGATTTTTACAAGAATCAGATCTTCTCCTGAGCCAAGCTTGTCCGCTACAGCGCTGATCACTTCCTTTACAGAGGCAGCGATTGGCACGCGGATCGTGATGTAAGTGTGATCAGCGCAGTACACCTTGAACAGAACTACAAGACAACCACAATAAAAAGATTACAGAGGAACTGTGTGATTATATTGACTGACTATTTCATACTGTATTCAAAAATAAGTCCTCATTTCTTTCCCGTATTTAGCTACTAGATGTTACACTACGGATGCACTATTCGTGTATATGGATGCTGAATCAATTGATTTTTTCCAAGACTGAAGTGGATAGGTTTTTGTTAGGTCAGGGTACCAAGGGATATGGATACCTGAGGTGCAGATCAGCCATGATCTAGTAGAATGGCAGAACAGGCTTGCGGGGGCTGAATGGCCTACTCCTGTTCCTAATGATCATTCTGCCTAATGCAGGAACGCAGAGACCAAACATACTGCCCCATGGCTTCCATGGTAGAGGCTGCCTGGCTCATGCCATAGTGGTCCAGAAGAGAATCAGTCAGGGTTACTATTGTATTCTTGATTGTTATTCTGTGATCGGTTGGAAAGAGCATGTGTGTACGACGACTAAGGATTAAACTGGACACAGTTGCAAATCCCTCCCACAGGCAAATCAAATACCTGCCCACACTTGTTGCCGGCCTAGAATAGGATAAACATGGTAACCTGGGTGAGGAAGTGCAATGCCACCTAACACACAGCATTGACTTCAACAGAAGGAAACAGGGGAAAGAAAGACTTCAAAAAAAACCACAATCCTGAGAATTTAGGATAATGGTAATGAGAATTTAATGTAAAGTAGCAGAATGAGAACGACTGTACCCATTTGGGGCATGATAAAAGTTCCTATCTCACCACAATAATAATCCCTGAATTTGATAGAGCGTTTTTCGTGTCTTCTAGACGTCTCAAAGCGCTTCACAGAATATACTGTAAAGTGAATTGACTTGAATTGTAAAATATATTTGTGGGAGAAAATACACTATACACTACTGCATTCTTCCATCGAGAGTGGTGGATGTATGAAATAGTTAAAATACATAGTGCATGTACATCTGACTTAATGGACCAGGGTTTCAGAAAAACAAATCATTAACTACTATAACCGTTTAACCTGTGGTTATAATCGCTGCACAATATATTGTGTCACATAAGGCCATTTTCTCCCTGTTGTGTTTCCTTATGCAAATGTAAAAACATCTGTTTTAATAATTAAAAAGATCTTTTGCAGCCTCAAGCCATACCCATGGTGATGTGCTCTGATATTATAGTTTGGAATAATATTGCCTACATTTGATTCATGTGTAATCAGTTTCTCATACAGTGCATTCCTAGTTGCTTTCAAATATTATATAGCTTTCCAGCCTTCATTTTTTCCATTATACAGTACTACAGTCCGTTACAAAATAAAAATATCACTCGGCGATCATTCATTAGTAGAGCTATAAAATACCCCTTAAAATGTGGGTATCAAGGACTATATTAATTATTTTCAGGCTGCATATTTAACGCAAACCATACATTCACCATAAAACATGTGCATTCAAGGAGCAAGCAAACCTGGAATCAACTTAATTTGGGAGCAGCTTTGATGTAAATGAAACTCATAGTACACATATCTTGGTGATCAAAAAGTGCAAAGTCACCATAAAAACATATACAGCACAAATTGCACTCGTTTTACTGTGCTATTAGCAGAGTTAAGCACATTTGTCTGGTTTACATGACACTGTCTATTGGGTACATGTATTTAGAGTTGGGTTAATGGACCAGGATATAGTCTTTGCAGATTTAAATGAAGTAGTTTTATATATATATATATTTTTTAAAATACCCACTTGACTGAATTATGCATCGTGCCCACAGATGTAACCACAAGTTCTACTGTATCCAGATGTGACTTTAATTATTAATGTATCAGCGAGCAAGACTTTTCAAAAATAGGTCAGACAAAAAATATATAGTTAACAGGATTCAGATATATTTGGCTGATTTGGGCTTTATCGAGATACAGGGACATCAGCAGCAATGGATGGGAAACATTGCCACTTGCTAAGAGTTTCAAACCCACATCCAATCCGTCACTTACTTTCATCGATACTCCTTATCGGTTGTCTCTTTTGGAGTCTTTCCTCACCAATACTGAACTGGCGCAGAATTATTTTGTGCTGTAGATAACAATTAAACAATGTTGTTGTTTCTCAGCTACAAATATGGAACGAACACTGTAATAGCATCGTTCAGAGAGAAAAAAAACCTATATATTGTTGCAAGATTTTACACAAATTCTAGCCAAAAAGCAGCGGGACACATTTTCAATGTGTGAAGCTTTCAGCGTGACACCTTTTAATGGTACAAAGTAAATCACGAGTTCTATTTGGTAAAGTTATACAAAGAATCGTACTCAAACATTCAGATATTGCTGTCAATTTGTACCCTATTCTTACCTTTTTTTGAGATGTCTTACTGCTTCCTTCTTCCAAACTGCACAATAAACACACAGTATTAGCATGACATTACGCTAAAGGCAGATATGCAAATCCTTTGCTTTTCCTTCTTAGACATTACATAACGGGAAAAGGAAATGAATGAATGTGATGTAAAAAAAACTCACATTAAGAACAACAATAAAATTACACTTGAACAGCGCCTTTCATGTCAGGAGGACGTCCCAAGGCATCACTGTACTGATTGAAAAGCGTCAGAGAAACAAGATTAGCTCGTCTGTCAACACACTTTACAGCATAATAATATAATAATAATAATCCTGGCATTTGATATGGTGCTTTTCACATCTTATCGACGTCTCAAAGCGCTTCACAGAATGTACTGTAAAGCGAATTGACTGTATATTTGTGGGTGAAACAAAGCAGTCAATTATGCACAGCAGCGTCCCCACAAATAGTCGTGGATTGAAATGCCCAATTTCCATTGTGTTTTTTTGGATGGATTATTATTAGACGTGGTGAGTAAGGAAACTTGCCCAAGGTTTCGCCCTGGTCCTCCGGGATTCGAACACAGGTCTCACGCCTGCAAAGCATATTCTGTGAAGCGCCTTGAGGCGTCTCAAAGACATGAAAAGCACTGTATAAAATGCGAGGATTATTATTATCTGTATGCGCTGCCCTTAAAACTAAGGCTCGCAATTCAATTTTCAAATACACAGCTCCACCTAGTGTCCTAAAATGCATTTGTACAGTAAGATTAATATATACCTCCTCCATGGAAATAGTTAAAATTCCTTATAAGAATAATATTGTACTTTCAAGTTGGGATGATGTCTTAAAACGTCTCAGGGGATTTACTGTGAAGTGCAGTGTCTAAGCTTGTGGGCGAACGTGGCAGCCAATTTGCCCTGGAAGAAACTCAGTTCTTTTAATGAATGGTGGCGTGGAAATTTCAACATCCACCTGAACAGTCAGGTGGGAGGTCGGTTTAACATCTCATCTGCAGGACAGCACCTCCAAAAATGCAACAAACCTCCCCTCTGCCTTAGGCTTGAACCTACAACCTTCTGATTCAGAGAAAAAAGTGTTACCATTGAGCCAGGCTGACACACATATCACGGGCATGGAAACAATCAAATTCTCAGTCCAGTAAAATACTCAAGTCAGATATGCTTTATAAACTAACTAACAATGTTTCTTGCACACAGCAGTGTCCCACAAATAGTCGTGGATTGAAATGACCAATTTATTATTGTCTGTGTTATTATTATTGTGGAGTAAGGAAACTTTCCCAAGGTTTCGCCGTGAGCTGCCTGGATTCGAACCCAGGTCTCTTGCTTATAAGGCGAGTGCCCTAACCACTGAGCTGCAGGAGCTCCACAAGAAGCATTTGGAGACCTGAGTTGGCCAGCTTTTAAGGGTTAATTGTTACTCGTGGAAAACTGCTATTGTTTCACGGGAAGCAGACTGAGAAAGCGAGAACCCTGGTCTCTCCCGCATTGTCTATTGTGGGGCCTATTGTGTAAAATTTTAATGGATGACAGAAAATGATTGAAGTAATTAAAATAAAGTTTAAGAGATAACGATTGTTTGTTTAGTTATCGTAGGGAGGGAGGGAGGGAGGGAGGGCGTGGAGGGCGGGATGAACAACCTCCAACTTCAAAGCTCGATTGCTTCCCTTTGGCACCTGTCTTGATATCAGGTCATGGACATTGTACAGCGTTGCTCTTTCCAGTCAGAACAACACAAACGCCACCACTGTGTAACGTTCTTACAAGTCGGTTGATCATTACTCACTTGTTTGGCTGTACACCGAGTACTGGGGAGGTTTATTTTAATCGGGCAATCCCTCCATAATCTCACCCCACCCTATATCTTGTGACTTCCTTCAGATCATACAGAACTCAGCCACTCCCTTCGCAAACCAGCCGTTTCATGTCCGCCCGCTTCAGCTATCTGCCTCCGCTCCCTGGATCTCCACTCCAACAGGTTCCTCCGACTTGCTGGTTCTCTTCCCCCTCGTTCGAGGCCCATCTCAAAACATACCTGTTTGTGACTGTGTTTTCAGTTGTGTTTTAACCCCTACCCACCTCCCTCCCGCCTTTGAAAAGCAGAGGTTTATCTGTGAATAACATCTAGATTTGTGGAGTGCTGTAGCTCAGTGATTAGAGCACTCGCCTTTCAAGCATGAGACCTGTGTTCACATCCAGGCAGGTCAGGGCGAAACCTTGGGCAAGTTTCCTTACTCAACACACATGCCTAATAATAATCCTTCTAAAAAAAAATGTGGTCATTTCAATCCACGACTGTTTGTGGGACACTGCTGTGCACAATTGGCTGCCGCGTTTCACCCACAAATATACAGTCAATTCACTTTACAGTATATTCTGTGAAGCGCTTTGAGATGTCTAGAAGACGTGAAAATCTCTAAATCAAATGCAAGGATGCAAACAGTCGTCGATTAAAAATGACTAATTTTTACTATTGTATTTTTTTTGGGGATGGATTATTATTAGGCATGTATGTGGAGTAAGGAAACTTGCCCAAGGTTTCGCCCTGACCTGCCTGGATTCGAACATAGGTCTCACGCTTGTAAAGTGAGTGCTCCAACCACTGAGCTACAGGAGGTCCACTGGATCTGGGATCCAGTATTTAAACACAACGAAGAGCTAAAACGTGGCAACCACCTCAGACACACAAGCCCAAAAGGCTCCTTTCGAACCATTAATGATATCAGGTTATTTATACCAAAAGCCTGGCAATGAATAAAGGCGATGACATACTTTGGTTTTACCAGCTTCTCCAACTCTGGCAGCTGTTCTTTCAGAGCAGGAATCATTCGGGAATCATCTGACACCGACACGTAGAACTCCTACAATACAAAAACAAATCAGGTAATCGCTGCGCCCACTGCTGATCAAACAGTTTAAGGCCATTACACTTGTGCGAAGGTTGTCATCCATTGATCCTGAACTGTGGCAAAGCTTTACTCACCTGCTTACAAATGAAATTCCCATTCTAAGCGCGCTACAAAAGCGGCAGCGAGAATAGCAAACGGTGCCATGACAAACCCTCTCTGTGTTTGGTTATCCATTTGCATCGTGAATTGCTGGGTTGTAAAGGGGAAGGGATTATTTTTATCCGTTGCTTACAGCAATACTTGAAACTTCAATGATTTATCATGAAACCGTTTTTGTTGTACGATTTAATGGAAGGGTCATGTGTTTAGAATTCACCAGGCACTATAGTGCCGTCCATTACTATTAATGTGTCTCTTCTTCCATCACATCAAAGAGCTAATGAGCTAAGAATCATAAAAATATACTCTCAACGTGAGCTTAGCATTCTGTAATAATCCTTTAATGTTTCATGGCAAGATTCTCACATTACCATAAACTGCATTTGTCTCAAATATTTCCCATATATGAAGTCCGAAACGGCTATAATAAAGATTTGAGACACTTAGACTTCTTAGGAAATGTGCCCTTTTAACTCTTGATCTACGTTTTGATGAAATGCCATCGAATATTAATCCCCAAAGCATTTAATTGCTAACTTCCTCCACCAAAACAGTAGATAATCCTTTATATGACAACATTACACATTAATGTGTACACATAGTGCATTAACTACCCCCCACCCCCACTCCCCACACCTCAACTCCCTCCTTACTCTGTACAGTCACAAACATATTAAAGGTCAACATAAACCAATGACAAAGCGATTTTAAAATAAGTTGAATTATATCTTCTCTAAATAATGACATGAAGCAGTTAATTTTACTTTTCTTTCTAAAAGTGAAATGGTGGGAAATGTAGCATTGCACTCCTGAAAAAGATACATTTGTCAATTAATTTATTACATTTAGGAAACCCACAAAGGTACACACTGTATAATAATAATAATACTCCTTGGATTTGATGTAGTGCCATATCATGTCTTCTAGACGTCTCAAAGCACTTCACAGAATAAAGTGTAAAGTGAATTGACTGTATATTTGTGGGCAAAACACGGCAGCCAATTGCACACAGCAGTGTCCCACAAACAGTCATGTATTGAATTGACCAATATATTATTGTGGTTTTTTTCTTGAACAATTATTATTAGGCGTGTGGAGTGAGGAAACTTGCCCAAGCTTTCACCCTGCCGGGAATCGAACCCGGGGTCTCTCGTTACTACTGACGACTGAGCTACTACTGAGGACTCTGCTATCCATTATCTGAGGTTTGACCACTCACTTCTAGAAATGCCACGGCAATTTCATCCTCCTGCAGAAGGTCTACATACACGCTTGTCCACTTTAGGATAAGGCAAATAACCCGGCGTTTGTTATTGAATGCGTAGTCCATCTTCTCCTGCTCCGAGCCTTGGGAAGCTTCTGAATGGTAAGTGAGCAGTCATTAAGGAAATTCACAACATCCGTTCGAGCACGTTCATTAAACCAACAGGAACACTTAGGCACAGCCGCCAGCCATGTGTTACTGGTTTGAACAAATTCAGATTGTTCAGAGAGTTTCATTAAGGAGAGACGCAAGAAGAATTATCTCAAAACACACCCCCCACCCCCCAAAACTAAATAGGCCATGTTGCAGATGGGGGTAGAATACCAAAAAAGTATTCCAAATACAGGTATTTTCAGAACGTTTTAAAGAGACTAATAATGGGTAAAAATAATGGGAAGGAAAATAGATTCGCAACACTTAAAACAGAAAAATTAAATCCCTGTAGTTAATTGGTCAAAGCCTTAAAAGCCTCTTTATTGTGAATGATGAGTCCTAATCGATCGGAGGAATATCTCAAGTTGAATGGATGAAACAGAAAGGATATTGGGCCATCAGGGCTGGACACAGCTGGCTGTTTGGCATAAAGACACAGTGCATCAGAACAAAGTCGTCCAGGAATGTATCTGTTTGAGAAACTGAGAACAATAAGAAAAAAGAGAAAACATTCGATTAACAATCGAGAAGAACAATGATATTCTGAAAACCTGTTGGACAAAAGCAAATTCTGTACAGTAGTCGCAAAACTGAAATTGCAATTAAATCAATTCAACAGGATCAGGGGAAAGGGTATAATTAATAAATAATCCTTTTTGATTTAGCATCTTATCACACGTCTTCGAGACGTCCCAAAATGCTTCACAGAATATCACGTAAAGTAAAATGATTGTATATTCTGTGGGTGGAATATATTTTGCAGAAACTTTGCACGTTCGTTTTGAGTACCGGTATGTTTTTTTTTAAAAAAAATCTTATCTGTAGCTAATTCTCTGGAATAACTGAATTAAAATACATTTTACAAATGTTTACCAGGCAGGCACAGAGTTTCAACAAAATATTGGCAAGATGAATTCAGGCAAATTATTATGCTCACACAAGCTGCAAGATATTTATGTCGGGGATACCATTAGTACTCAATGAAAGCACAGTCAAAAAGGTGGTGCTTTTACTGACTGGGACATTGAGGGATGTCTAGGTTATATTTAACTGCTTTATTCTAGATCATTAGACAGGCCTTGCGGCACCAAAAGTTAATTCATAGCTGTCATTGTAAAAGTTATTCATCTCCATATGATACCCCTTAAGCTGCCACTGCATTTAAAAGGCACAACGTACAGAACTTGGCAATGAAAGAGTCTGGTATAAATGGCCCCAAAATAAAACGATGCTCTGCGTAAATCATTGAACACAAATGTGCAGAGGTTCCAGATGTATTAATTTGTGACCACGCAGTAACTAAATAATAATAATAATCCTTGCATTTGATATAGCGCTTTTCACATCTTCTAGACATCCCAAAACGCTTCGCAGTATAGGCTGTAAAGTGAATTGAGTGTATATTTGTGGGTGAAACGCGGCAGCCAATTGCGCACAGCAGTGTCCCCACAAACATTCGTGGTTTGAAATGACCAATTTTATTATTGTGATTCTTTTTGGAGGGATTATTATTAAGCGTGTGTGTGGAAACTTGCCCAAGGTTTCGCCCTGACCTGCCTAGATTCAAACATAGGTCTCACGCTTGTAAGGTGAGACCTAAACATAGCTCTTAGGCTCTGACCGCTGAGCTACAGGACTCCTCAAATTCCTGACCACTCATCACTGACTTCTTTTCCATCCAACTATAATTTCAATGGCTTGATACAGATTTTAACATTGACAGTGAAAGGAGCTTGGTATTTATGACGTTTCACAGTTACCTGTAGTTTCATTCGAAGGCAGGTCAAGGCGCAAGGTTTCCAAAAAGTGCTCTAATATTTTTTCAGGAGTTCCTGACATCACAGTGTACCTGCAGGAAGAGAAGATGGACTTTCATTTGGTTGCAAAAGAACAAAATAATAATAATAATCCTTGCATTTGATATAGCGCTTTTCACGTCTTCTAGACAAAAGGCAAAATACTACAAATGCTGGAAATCTGAAATATAAATTAAAGTCACTGGGAACACCCAGCAGGTCAGGCAGCATCTATGGAGAGAGGAAAGTGAGTCATTATGGATGACCTTTCAGCATATATCTCTCTCCATAGCTGCTGCCTGACCTGCTGGATGTACCCAGCGACTTTGGATTTTATTTATTTGGTCTATTTTCTAAATGCCTTACTTAATCCTAACACGATTTAACAGATTGCCAAAAGCATTAAGGATCATATTGAAATCAACAATTTAGCTTTCAGAGTAACAAGCTCAATCGATATAATCAGCAGAAACAACCAAATTTTGTTTGGCAAAAAAGAAACAGAAATATTGCCCTCATTAGCTCAAATGCCTTACTGTAGTAACTATTTTGAAAGAGTGTCTCAAAATCCTGCATCAAAAGCGAAGAGCAAAATATCAATACAGTCGCTAAACAGTATATTACATTTCACCATAATATTATTGAAGAAACAAAATTCAATTCCTCCTGAGCCATGGGGTGGATGTACATTTTGATGCCATTTGCTGTTCCGTTCGCCCACAAAATATACATTTAATTCACGTTGCAGTATATCCCGTTTGAGAAGTCTCAAAGACATAAGAAACTATATATAATATAAAAATAATCCTTATATTTATATAGCGCTTTCCACGTCTTATCAACGTCTCACATATATCAAATGGAAGGATTGTTATTAGTGTTATTATTATTATAATATATTATTTCCTCTGCTCAATAAATTGGAATAAGGATGACCTTTATCTCACCAAAATACGCCACCATATCGGCAAGCGATGTTACATCTTAACCATCAGAAAATAAGATGGGGATAAGGTTACTTGTATTGTGTCTGTGTGCTTCCTTGGGTAGAAGCTCTGCTACATGTTGGGATCTTCTCCAACACCAACACATCTTGTCCATGTTCTTTAAGTCTAACGGTATTGGCTTCAACATCCTAGAACACACAGGGGGAGGGTGGGAGGGAAATTCAGCCCTATTTATTGTACTTCAAAACGAATATTTACCGACTGGCTTAAGTTATATCCGTGGATCTTTTAACATTGATCATTTTCTAGCAGTTTGCTACCTTATTCCTTCACATTTCTAACAGGCAGAGACCAAATTGTGTAACACTGTGATCTTAGCTGACTGACTGCTGTGTTCAGCACAATGCATTTGATTTTTGCTGAGGCTCAGTGAAAAAGGTAAGACTACAAGTTAGCTTTTAAATGGTTAAGGGCACTAAACTCAGAGCACTTTCCCCACCGCTGTAGCAGAAAAGTATTTTAAAAGCTTTTGACTCAGTTGACTCTACCCTTCGAAAAGAATCGCTTTGGACAAAGGCAATTTAGAAAGGAGGCAATAATGAAAGCCGCTGTAGGGTTTATTTGTTTAAACATAAAAATAAGAGTACAATAGGTTATATTTGAAAGGAGCAAAGGAACCTGAACTCAAACCATTTACCAAACGCACCCTGGTTGGAAGGTTGACTGAGTCAAAAATAAGTCTAACGACCAGAATGCTCCACATTTGCCTGATATCAGTCGCCACTTACCCGTAGGATACGGTTAAAATCTTCTTTATCCACACGTAGAAAGTGACAATTATCGTCGTGTAGAATGATGGAAGCTGCTCTTGGAGCATCATTCACTAGAGCCAACTTCCCAAAATCATCCCCTTCATGTAACGTACAAACTACTCCCTAGAACAACAACAACAACACTCGGATTTTATATACCGCCTCGTCACATATTTAGAAATTACGTCATTCGCAAAACATCACAGCAAAGGAGTGTAACACTTTCATCAAGAAGAACGCATCACATTAAAACAATTACTTTTTATTCTTTCCATGAAAATACACCATTAAAATCTGACGTGAAAATATTAGGCAATTACCCTGGGTTGAATAAATTATTATAAATCATGCTAGTCAATAAACAACCATAAATTAACATTCTACAAATCATTTCAGTCATTAAGAGATGTCCAAAATATAATGTCTTACACCAGTATATCCAATTATGTCTATATAAAAACATTTGATAGTCGTTGCAACTCGCTTTTAAAAAGAATTAATAGTCACAGAGACATTACAATGTGGGTCAGTGGTTGATCGCACACCATTTTAAAGGTTTCTGGACTCAATACTGTACCTTGCCATAGATAACCACATTCACTGATCCCTTGAGGATAATATACCATGAAGTACCCTCTTCCCCTTGATTAAACACTGCAAACAGGAATAAACAAGAATCAGCTAAAATAAACCACACATACACCAAGCTGCATAAAGGTCAATTCAATAAAGTGAGTTGGTGAAATGACAGTGTGGTTTGATGGCTGAACACTGAAAATATCTCAATGTCGCAGACGTTGACATTCAGATAAAATTCAATCACAGCATTGAACCCATTTCAGCTGACAGCCATCAGACAAATTTTCTATAACTCCCAATAGACACAGTATATAGAGTAGTGTTTTTTTAATATGGGTTTTTGAAAATCAATGATTTCGCTTTTAAGATTCATTAATTTGTAATAGGGACTAAACAAAATTTCTCTCGACTTTCTATGTGAGCTTTGCCTGGAACTATTGCATACTTACACACAGTCCCTGCTTTAGCGTGAGATTCAAATATTAAAACACCGGCAAGCTCCCTTTTCACCTTAAAAAAAAGAAAGTTACACATTTGAAAACACTGCACAAGAAACTAACAACAAAACTGCAAAATCCCATATAGTCCTAGAGTTTTTAAAAGTAGATTTATTCTTATATTAGAATATAATACATAATTACATTAAAAATAGATCCATCAATAATATTGAAACTAAAAAGATACCGTTGTTTCATGAAAAAGTTTTTTATATAATGTAAAAAAGAGGATTAAAACACAGGCACCTACAGTGGTAGAAAGATGAGACAAGGCTTTAATGTGCAAAAGCTCTTCATATATGAATTCTAAATCATCTACAGTTCTCTGGCCTGGCCTGTGAATTAAACAAAAAGTTACAATTAAATTAGCGGCTTATTTTTGAAGAATATCTATCCCTTTATACAATGAATCAATCTTAGACTAAGGTTCAGAGGCAATACCTTCACTGTACTTCTCCCCCAAAACATGTTTAAGAAGTTGTGGCTGTGGTTTGTTCAGCTGCTCTTGTGCACTACCATTATTCAGAAATTGGGGGGCAGGGGAGCAGATTTCAAAACGCATTTTAAATATTATTTTGAACAAGGAACGGGATGAATTGGAAAACAACTCAACTTTGACTGCAAGACGGGAATGAACTAAGAGCGAGACTGCACTCTTCAAAGTTCACTCGCAATCCCTGGGATTCCCATGTGTAGGTGGAAATCTCAGCTTGGGTTGGATACTTTCAAAGTATTGTAATAGGTTTCCGCATGTGTCACACCCACAAATACAACAGTATTCATAATAATATCGACAATTATGTTAATAATAATAATAATAATAATAATATTCCTGGCATTTGATACAGAGCTTTTCACATCTTCCAGACGTCTCAAAGCGCTTCACACAGTATACTGTAATGTGAATTGACTGTATATTTGTGGGCGAAACGCGGCAGCCAATCGCGCACAGCAGTGTCCCACAGACAGTCGTGGATTGAAATGACCGTTTTTTGGGGGGGATTATTATTTGATCATTTTACTATATATTTTATGGCTGAAATGTGACAGCCGTGGACCGAGTGAGCAAATTACTATTATTTGTTATTCATTTTAAAAAATGATCAATAGGGTCATTAGTATTAATATTGACAGTATTGATAATTTTATTAATAATACTAACAACACTAGTACTAATAATAAATACTATTGATAATAATCATAATAATGCTACTCACGGTTTTCGTAGAATCATTCTCATGTGGGCGTCTGGCCCAATCTGAGACAGTAGAAGCATAGTTTCTTGTAACTCCTCCTCACACTCTCTCTTCTCTTCATCAATGGGCACCGTGGCATTTTCCTGTTCATCATCGAGGAAACGATAGAACAAGTACTTGTCCTGGAAATTATGCTCTTGATCCACTAGGGTCAACAAGTTACTATTATTATCATTGTTATCTTTGGTTTTAATATCAAACGTTAACATTTTCAGACACTTTCAGCTGAGGAGCTGAAAAGCATTTAATAATAATAATCCTTGCATTTGATATAGCGCTTATTACGTCTTCGAGACATCTCAAAGCACTATATCAAAGAATATACTGTAAAGTGAATTGACTGTATATTTGTGGGCTAAGCTCAGCAGCCAATTGCTCACAGCAGTGTCCGCACAAACACTCGTGGATTGAAATGACCAATTTTATTATTGTGTTTTTTTGGAGGGATTATTATCAGCCGTGTGGAGTAAGGAAACTTGCCCAAGGTTTCGCCCTGATCTACCTTGATTCGAACACAGGTCTCACGTGTGTAAGGCGAGTGCTCTAACCACTGAGCTCCAGTATTCCATTTCTAATAGCCAGGAGAATTTGATTTTCCACTTATGAATAACATAATAATAATAATACTCCTTGGATTTTATATAGCGCCTTCTCACGTCTTTGAAACGTCTCAAAGTGCTTGACAAAATATAGTGTAAAGTGCATTGACTGATATATATTCTGTGGGAAAAACGCAGGAACTAATTACACACAGCAGCCTCCCACAAACTGTCGTGAACCGAAGTGGTCAATTTATCATTATCGTTTTGAAGGTATCATTACCCCCGGAAAAGCGATCCGACAATCGCGAAGTTCCCCCACTTACTGCCGGGGGAAACAGAGGCCAGCTTGTGAGGCGAGTGCTTCAAACACTAAACTGCAAGGACCCCATACGCGGTATCGATGTCGATTTGTGGCACCATCGTTTAATGATGGGGTACATTACCATGGTTCAAGACTCCTTCCTCCAGCAGTGCCTGCCACATGCCGACAGCTTGCGAGCGGGAATGGACGCAAGCACTCTGCTGCATCATCCAGTCGACCAATTCCGTCCCAACACAGCACTGTCTGCATCAACAGGCAACGCCGTTAGGAAACCACCAAAATCAATGTCAAGGATAGAAAAACATAAAATCTTTAAATTACAGTGTCACGGACAAGTCAAGACATTTCTTCTCCCCAAGCAGTGGAGTGAACGAAACAGCTATATATATGGGAAACGAGTAATAACAGCATTTTACTCACTTATAGGTCTTTAGATGATATTTTCTGTCCCTTATCATGTGAGGGGCTTGAGTGACTATTGCATTCCTTAATATTTTCCCAGCTCGTAGGATCTTTTCAGATGGGACCTGAGAAAAATCACAAATTACTCAAACTATCTGATCCTTTACTTGTGCAGATCGAGTTTTTTTTGTGGTGGCCTAAAATCTCTCTAACACGAATGACTGCCACAATTAAGACCTAATTCCCTGGCTCAAAGTATTTTTCCTCAAACGTCAGACAAATCGCATTAACTTGTTCAGAGTATTAATGCCAACTCTGCTAAACTCCACACTAAAAACTCCCAACGTGAAGCGTGCTGTATAATTGCTGTATAATTTGTTGTTGTGAAAAACACGAAAGTTTGAAAGAGACATTTACAAAACATGACAACCTTTCTCCACAAATTATTCGCAGATATTCACATTTTGTGGTAGACCTCAGTTACCTGGGTGATGGCTTTAGCAAGCTGCAGAGAAACGCGAGTTTCAATGATGGATGTCTGAAAAATAAACCCACAAAGAAGAATAAATCAATCAATAAAATTGTATAAACACTGAATAACTCGATTGAGGTCAGCTTCACCCCACACCATATACACTGAATCTCAGATCACCTCTCTCACGTTGGAGCGTTTAAGCCAAAGCCCTAATGGGTAGGTAGGGTGGTCCTAGCTGGACAAGCAGTGGGAAAGCTTGCCGGACAGTAATATCAATGGCACGTTATGGGGTTTTAACCGGTAAGACTCCAGCAGTTACCCCAACGCACATTCTGGGGTCCCTAAACCTTGACTCTTCCCAACCTGTGTCTGATACATTCTGGAATTAAGTAAGCAACAACAACAACTTGGATTTATATGGCGTCTAAGAGCACTTCCCAATAACAGATCCCGGGGCCAAGCCAGGGTGGGGGAGGGGGAAGAAGGCGACCGAAAGCGCGGTCGAAACGAAAGGTCTTTAGCCGAGACCTGAAAGTAGGAAGAGAAGGGGCGAGGAGAAGGGAGTGAGGGAGGGAGTTCCAGAACCTTGGGGCGTAATGGCTGAACAGGTTGGGAAGAGACAAGCAGGAGGCGTCCCTCCAGGGAGAGAGCGCGTATTCCATTCCAACAAACTATCTCTGGGATTTCCATGTCTAGGTGGGATGCATTGAATTCTCATCATGGTTTGGATGCTCTTAAGCAACGGTGATGTTTTTCTGCATGGGTTGGACACCCGGCTGACCCCCAAAACTATGTCGGAACCCTCTTCTGATATCACCTTGAGGGACACAGCCTAAATTATTTCTAAGCAAATTATTTGGGGGCAGGAGTAAATAAGTGTGAGCCAACGGTTAATGGTTAATGATCCAGGAACTCTGAACAATCCATTTCTCCTTCAGTTAACATTTAAGAAAACACATCCCTGGATTTGGCATTCTGATCAATTGATTCCCAAGTGGAGGATTTCAAGCAAGACGTCAGCTATCGACCGGGCCAATCATTCACAGTTTAACAAAGTACTACTTACTAATTACAAACCACAACCTCACTTCCCAATATTCCTTCATTTTTGCTCCAGAGTTCTTTTCCCTAAACTTTCAGTGGGAGAATTTAACATCGATTTTTAAGTTGCAAAAATTTAAATCCTTGCATTTGACGCAACACCTTTTCAAGTCATTTAGACATCTCAAAGCCCTTCACAGAATATCCCCGTAAAGTGAATTGACTGTACTTGATGGGAAAAAGATTGCAAGACTCCCACACCTTAATTCTTGACTAACTAATAAGCAGCAAAGATTGAGGGACTGACATTGGCATCGGATGGGACATTTTCGCAATAAATTTGGTGACCGTTGAAATCTATTCATTGATAGCTGCACAATCATTAAAATGTATTATATATTTCATCAATGGAAATAGCTTTGTTTAAAAAAAGCAAATGGATCATCTAAATGTTTCAAAAATTCATTTTGTTTGGCTTGACATTTTTGTACTGACGTTTGCATCTTCAGGGCAAAATAAAAGGGCAAAATGACTGCTGTGAAGATAATAAACAATAAATGTCACAGTGGGGAGAAAATGTCACAATTTTTAATTATTTACCACAATCCATCGCACTACATGGATTAAGATAGGAAATAGCTTGCACATTACTTTATTGATTAATGCTATTTTATGCCAATTTTGACATCGATTTCAGCTATTCCCAGCAGTACATAGAAAATGGTGGGGGTGGGAAGGGATGCCAAAATCTGACATAAAAAATCCTGGAACTTTATAACAGGTGAATCAACTTCTGAAAGAGATAAAATAAGACAACATAATTCACAAATGGGAGCGATAGGATTGGTAGATGATTTAGTCCGAAGCATTTAATCCAATAAATTCAGTGAATTTATTTTAATAAAAGCAAAGATTTTATTTAATTGTTGCTATTCTACAATATCTGAAGAGACCTTGGATTTCCTGCACTTTGTTCCATCCATCTCACCAGGTCATTTTAGCGCTGCCGATAACAGAACTATTGGCCATCCCACACACAAAAATAACTTAGGAGATAATAGACATTCAAAGACAAAGCTAAGCTGGGCAAGAACAGCAAGGATAAGAGCTAACTATAGCAGGTAGAATTGGTACTTTATATTATAAAAAAGGTGTTTTTTCTTGGCGTTCAAGAAAATCTGCGTTATTTCCATCAAAGAGCAACGCAATCACATTATGTTCCGATGTGCTGCTCAAGGTGATTTGTATATTGGTTACTGCAAATAAGAGAGATAAGAGGGAACACAAAATAAAGTAACATTTGTCAAGTCACTGAACTGCACAGTATTTTATTACTGCACATATGGTCATGTGTCAAAACGGAGATTCACCTAAAGTATTTATGCTGGAAAGACCAAGGAACACACAGACACATCAGTCACATTTTGAGTTTGGAAAGGATCACATACCTTGTTGGCATTTTTAGACACAGGACACAGTACATTGGTATTCATGTTCTCCTTGTCAGAGATTCCTGAACGAAGCAAAAGAGATTAATTGTGCAACAACAAACCATTGCAGTAAAGCAAAATTATAGTGACCTCCATACACACACGATGACACAACAACAACAACACAGCATTTGTAGAGAGCCTTTCACTTTGGAAGGACATCCCAAGGCACTCAATAGTCAGGGGTCAGAATAAGAATAAAGGGCGTGAAAATCACTTCAGGAAACTAGCTCCCTTTTTTTGTTGCAAATTAATTCAATCATCTAGATTATATATCGACTCCTACTCCGAAATATCAGCCCTTCCTTGTGCCTTTTTACTTCTTGCCTCACTTTTATTCCCTCGATCGATACACAAACTACAAACCTCAGTGTATGTTGCATTCACCAAAGTAAGTCACTTAACTCGTCCCCATCACAAAGTGGCTCATTCACCTTTGGTGAACAGCGTACTTCGCAATGTTTGTGTACACGCAACATGTATTTCAACACTGATTGTGTAAACAGAGGGTATCTTCTGTGTTCCGTCAATAATTGGTGAATAATGAGGTTTGTGAAATGTTTTACATTGCTGGTCTAGAGATATAATTAGATACTTAAGAGATCTCCATCAGATTTTATTTCCAACCCACAACTAATTCCTCTTCGAGAGAGTGCTTAAGGAACAATTATGATAATCAAACGTAATCAACCAGCACCTGTAAAAAAAAATACCGATTTAAAATTAAAATTCTTACTTTCGTCAATTGAAGGAGTACTTGAAGGAGACAAGGAAATTAAACACTTAGTGCCATGCATAGGGAAGCCATCATTGAATTCTCGGAATGCCAGACAGCGCAAATTGGACAAGGTAAGGAGCGCTCGTGATGGATTGCACATACACATCGATCTTCCATAAGTGACACATTGAATATTTATCCTCAGCTTTTTACAGCGAAAAATAAAGTTACAGAACAACATCTTGCTGATCGCTTGAGAAAGATTTACCGGGGCCTGGGGAAGTTAATGACATTCTTTACTAAGTTGCAAATTCATGCAACTATTAAAACAATGTATTTGTTTTATAGTATCGTCATTCCAGAATTTCAAGAGTTTTGAGGGGATGTAACTATCCAGTCCCCTGGGACGAGCTTCTGATGTGAAAGGCCACCACATCAATTTTAGTGTTTAAAATATGGTGTAAATATAATTTGCTGCCGATGTATTCAACAATATCATTTTTGGAAAATGCACAATTTCCCAGAGAATAATCGCATCAAAAAAATGTTTCAGTAAATGTAAGGTTCTCCTGTCAATCAAGGGGTCTCTTTCCCTTGGTCTGTATTCCTTAGGACTGAAAGGAAGAGATTTAGTGAACTCCCTAAAAATAAATCTATATAAGCCCATTTATAGCAACATATATGACATCTGAATTAGCCAAAAAGAAATTCAAGGTGGATTTATTTTAGGTATTTCATCTCCATTGTTTTCTCTCTGCTGCACATCAAAATTCAGGCGAAAATTGAATTTCTACATAGATTAGGGGAACATTTTCAAGTTGACAAAACATTTATCGGAAGGATGCCACATACCTAAATGCGAGCTAAACTACTGGCAACAAACATGAAACCTGTTCAACTTGCTTTGGAGGAGAAAATGCAGCAGCAGTTAAGAAGCTCAGGCGTGTTCGTGGAAAGGTTTGAAGTTAATAATAATAATCCTTGCATTTGATATAGCGCTTTTCACGTCTTCTAGACGTCTCAAAGTGCTTCACAGAATATACTGTCAAGTGAATTGACTGTATACTTATGGGCGAAACGCGGTAGCCAATTGCGCACAGCAGAGTCCTCACAAACAACTGTGGATTGAAATGACCAATTTTATTACAGTATTGTGTTTTTTTTCGGAGGGATTGTTATTAGGCGTTTGGAGTAAGGAAACTTGCCTAAGGTTTCGCCCTGACCTTCCTGGATTTGAACACAGGTCTCACGCTTGTAAGGCGAGTGCTCTAACCACTGAGCTACAGTTAAGAACAAAAGACAGAGACGCCCCCCAAAATACGGTAACTTCTAACTTAAGAACTGCAATATCTCAGAGGGTGCCAGATAGAGTACGAGCTAACTCAACAGGAAGTTTAAAGGGGTAAACAGTATTCTAATCTTGAGCCACAAGATGGCCCTAGATTCAGCAGATTTAGCAGCAACTGTAACAAACATCGTGAAGCAGTTTTGGGCTCGGGCATTCGAAGAAACACCATTCATTTCATTATTAAGTTATTCACAACATCTGTCCACGTCCAAACAATACAGCGTTTATTTTCACATGACTGAAGCCCTCTATTTGAATCTTGGTGCCTCCCTACATTCAAATATAAATCTGCCTGCCCTGATGATGTTTGACAAGTTCCCAGCTGGGGGAAATGTGCATGAGAGTCCTGGAGCTCGGTGGTTAGAGCGCTCGCCTTACCAGCGAGAGAGCTGGGTTCGATTCCAAGCAGGGCAAACACCTGGGCAGGTTTACTTACTCCACACGCCTATAATAATCCCTCAAAAATGTATTGGTCAACTCATATACAGTACTAAAAAAAAATGAAACTTACTGTCATTACCGGGTCCAGTTTCCATAACACCATAAGGTGGAGCCAGCAGTCCCGCCATATATTGTCGATATTTCTGAAAGAAAGTGATACGGATTAGTATTAGTATTAAACAAGGTTTGGTTAAATTCAATACAACAACAACAACTTCGATTTATGTAGCGCCCTCCACGCCGGTCAGCGTCTCAGAGCGCTTCACAGTAGCGGATGCCGGGACCGAGCCTGGGGCAGGGGTAGAAAGGTGACCAAAGGCGCGGGCGAAGAGAAAGGTCTTTAGCTGTGACCTGAAACTGGGAAGAGAGGGGGCGAGGCGAAGGGAGTGAGGAAGGGAGTTCCAGAGCCTCGGGGCGTAGCGGCTGAAGGCACGGCCGCCGAGAGTGGAGCGGAGGGTTCGGGGGACGTGGAGGAGGCCAGACCCAGAGGAGCGAAGGCAGCGGGTGCTGGTTTGGGGAGAGAGGAGGTCAGAGTGGTAGGGGGGGTGCAGAGGAGGTGGGGTTCAGAGGAGTGGAGGGACTTGAAAACAAGGGTGAGGATCTTGAAGTCGATCCTCTCAGGGACAGGGAGCCAGTGAAGTCTGGCAATACATCAGTAACTGGCAACTTAGTCGAGTTGCAAGGAAACCAACAACAGAAAAGCTTTTGTTCTTTAAAAAACAAGCCAAACTAGAGAGTGAATTGTCCAAAGCGTAATACTGTAAGCACATGGATCGTACAAACACAGGGTTACAACAATAATTTAGTGAGTATTGGTCATTGTAATGAAACTCATAATTCATGGTGTTAGAGCATTTATAGGATTGTTGGAGTTGCTGAAGTCCAAGTGCAAGAACATTGGGACTTTCCACAAAACAAACAAGATAAGCATTACATCAACAGACATAATCAGTGTCATGAACTAAAAGCAGACACGTCGCGGGTACAATACAGTAATATAGTTTTGTTCACGTGCTTCCTATTGCTGCCACATCTTGTCATTTGAACTGTTCGCATTCATCGTACGATGTGAAATGACGTGGAATTTGGCAGAAGTGTGTAAAATGTTCACACTAAAATGGACCTCGATCGGATTATCGAGTCAGGTCGCAATCTGATCAATAGCTACAAGAGTAGAACTTGCCTATAATATAAAGCCCCCACACAAGAAAATATTAATGCCACCTTACAACTCATACATCTAACTACCATTATTCCATGTCACTGAATGGACTAATTTGAACATTCTTTTCTATACAGTATTGAATTGTATGCCTGCAAAGAGACACTTTACAGTAAATTCTGTACTACAGATGTTTTGGTAATGTGATAAAGAACTAGATCACATGCAAGAATTAATATAATAATCATCTATGTCTAGACTTGCAAGCTTTGATCTATTTGTAAGTCCTTATTCAGACCTATTTTTGAAAGAGTTAATTACAGCATGTTAACTGTCTATGGCAAGCAACTAAACCACAATGTATTATACTGTGTCTCAACTCCTCAACATTTTATTGAAGCATTCTGTCCTCCCAATGACCAGTGGTAATGATCCAAATGGAACATTGCAACTTCTGTTGTTTTTTTTATTCGATTTACACAAAGCAGGAATGAGAAAATACAATTAATGCATTCAAGAAATGGATTTATTTTCAAAGCCCAACAGGATCATTTTCCAGCTCTCGCCACTCCGATCTCCTAACCCTGGACTCTCTCAGGAATCAGATATCTCATTATTTCCTTTTTAAAATGCCACAAATTAGCCAGAAGGCTGCTTAGAATATGGCGCTTTATGAAGGGAAAAAAAAAGCTTAAGTTCAGATCCCTTTGTTAAATACAAAACCTGTCCCTTAATCTTGGTGCCAAATGAAGACAATTATAATAATCCTTGCATATTATATAACACCTTATCATGTCTACGAGATGTCTCAAAGAGCTTCACAGAATATATTGTAAAGTGAATTGATGGTATATTTTTATATTGCAACACGCAGCAGCCAATTGCACACAACAGTGTCCCACAAACGGTCATGGATTGAAGTGACCAATCTAGGTACTGTATTCTAATTTTTTTTGAATTATTATTCTCGGAAAAGCGATCCGACAATCGACTAACAACCGGGGTCCTACTTACTGCTGGGTAATCGGAAGTGTGTGGAGTAAGGAAACATGCCCAAGATTGGTTTGGTTTCGCCCTGCCCTGCTCTCTGGGATCGAACACAGGTCTCTCACTTGTGAGGCGAGTGTTCTAACCGCTGAGCTACAGGACTTCGCCACTGATGACATGATAGATTTTGTTTCCCTAGCTCTCCTACACCCAGCACTAGATGTGGGCTCAAGCATTAAAATTTAAGTTCAGATAGGATTTTTTCTGAGAATACATTCCAATTTACTCCTGTGCTGCAATGTTATCTAACAACAGCTTGGATTTATAGAGAGCCCTTCTCGCAGGATAGCGTACCAGAGCGCTTGATATGTAACTATCTAACCCTTCGTATACTGAAGAAGGTAAAGCTTTTTAGTGCATCCCAAATAACCAAGATCAAGTATTTCAATCCACGACTGCTTGTGGGGACGCTGGTGTGCGCAATTTGCTGCCTTGTTTCGCCCACAACTATACAGTCAATTCACTTTACAGTATATTCTGTGAAGCACTTTGAGACGTCTAGAAGACGTGAAAAGCGCTATATCAAATGCAAGGATTATTATTATTATTATCAGAGGAACCTGGAAAAGAAACATGTAGATTCACTGTTTGAAAAGTCCTGAGGAAAAAAAACCCAACTGCAAATTAATAGAACATTTACAGGTGTTCATTGCTGGGAGCAGAAACATCAACGCTTCCATATAAATATCCTGATGAATTTTAATTGCTGAAGCCCACATTGAATCCAGTCAATTCATTTTACAGTGTTTTTTTTCTGTGAAGCGCTTTGAGACGTCTAGAAGACGTGAAAAGCGCCACATCAAATGCAAGGATTGTTATTATTTAACAACATCAACAACTTGGATTTATATAGCGCCCTCCACGGCCGAACGGCGTCTCAGCGCTTAATTTTAAAGCGAAAATAGAGCTGAAATTTTGAGTCAAAGCCAAACTCCTAAAAAGTACAGGCAAACTTGAGTTCTGCAGTTGACTGATCAAATGATACTTACCTGAATTCATCGCTGCCCAGGGACACATTATCTCCCTCGGCACTCCCAACAAGAACTCAAGTAACTACAGTATTTGGGAGCAGACTGCTCTTGAAATAAGAAATGCCATTGAATGCCACTGATCGCGACTTCATTACGTTTCCTAAATCCACCGCTGGTAAAAAAAAAACAGCACGACACAGTGGATTAGCAGAAAGATTACACTCATCGTCAATTGCTGTGCAAAATTGAAACGTTGCAAATCTCTAATGGATTTGTGACTGGTGACAGTCAAGTATTTCACAACAGCGCTGCTGGATTAAGGATCTTTTCCCTAGTTATGTTTGGATCGAGACCGACATTCTGTTTAGAAAGAATATTGCTGCGTGGAACATTAGGGCAAACAGTTTCATTCCCTACTCGCAAAAAAACAATCATCGAAAATGACTACTACTGTACTGTATTGTGAAATTTTCCAGGCACACTAATTCAGTGCTCTGTTATTTGCATGACTGATATTGATATTGACCTCCTATCCCTTTACCAACCAGCCCCCACCACCCCACCCCCCCCACCTCCCATCCGCTCAGCAGGCTCTGCCCTGCTCCACGTCCCCCGTCCCAACACCCCCCCACCATTGGCAGGTGAACCTTCAGCCACTCTGCGCCCAACCTCTGGAACTCCATCCCACAATCCCTCCACCTCGCCCCCTCCCCGGCCTCCTTCAAGTCTCGCCTCAAGACTCTCCTCTTCGATGGACACATCGGCAACTCCTAATCCCTCCCTTCCCTCCACCCGCCCTGGCCTCAGCTCGGGTCTGAAGCGGTGACTGTCCAGAGCCTTGGGACGTCCTCCTGACATGAAAGGCGCTTTACAAGTGTAATTTTGTTGTTGTTGTTGTTGATTCAGGATAGTATATATTCATCAATATTCCAGAGTAATGTGGAATTCAGGCGGGCTCGAAAAATAAACTAAATCTGAAACTTATGACCCCACCCTAATAGGAGTTGAGGTGCAGAGCAGCCATGACTAATAATTTCATCACTCAATCCACCACTATTTGTGGGACACAGCTGTGCGCAATTGGCTGCCGCGTTTCACCCACAAAACACACAGTCGCTACGCTTCAAGTCTCACCTCAAGATTCTCCTCTTCGATGGACACAGCAGCAACTAGGGTGTCCTGTGACGCGCTTTGAGACATCTTGAATACGAGATGAAGCGCTATATCAGATGCAAGCATTACTCTCATCGCTATCATCTAATAGAGGTGGGGGGGAGGGGGGGGGGGGGGGGGGGGAACAGGCTTGAGGTTCCCGGGTTTTGTCTCTAATTGCGCTTGATAAACTTTGGCAACTTCAAAGAGGTCTGTGATCAGATGGCAGTTCTGTATTGTCAAAGACCAGGGCGGCAGAATATCACGACATCTGATATTTCTTGCTCATAAAACAAAAGTGAGAATGTTTGACGTGGGGGCCAGTGCGAGCGCTCGCACATTGACGGCCACAAGGCGCCGATTCATGAACGCAAGTCTGACATCAAACATTCATCCCGTCACAAAAGGCTATTTTTAGCATCGGTGTGGAGGAGTATCAGGAGGGAAGGACTGAGACTGCACAAGGGCGGATGTCGTTTCCTCCTCACGAGCAAAAGACGTGATCCGATACACACGAGCTCAGAGCTAACCAGAGACGCTTTCTTCCCCCTCCCCTTCCAAAAAGAAAACAAGCAACGTTTACCGCAGTCCGCTATTCCGTGCCGAGACAGCTCTAAACAAACACACGTGATAGTTAGAGCCATCTCTGGCAAGTACTTTTACGTTCCGTCCACAAGTATATACAGTCAATTCACTTTAGAGTGTATCCTGTGAAGCACTTTGAGACGTCTAGCAGACTTGAAAAGCGCAACATCAAACTCAAGGATCATTCATTATTCATTCAATTCACAACTGTAACAGATATACCATATATACAAGCAGGTGGAAGTAAGGGGGTGGGAAAGTCAGTTAACATTGCAATGGAATAAAATGCATCTAATGATGATTATAGCATGGTAACCAATGCCTCTGTAGTTTTCTAAACATGTTTTTAAAGCTTTTCTAAGCAGAAATGTGTATTGATCTTAACCTCTTAAGAGGAACTGGAGCTCAGGAGATAACTGATCAAAACGGAGACTACTGCAAAGATTGTGACATCTTTGCAGTTAGCAACCAATTATGGGAAATTAAATCAAAATGGAAACGTCAGGAATATCAAGGGAATAAATCTATAATATCATCAACTTGAACCCTTTCTTGCAGGACACGGGATTCATGTTCTTGAGGCGTAATTTTTGTTTAGAAAAACAAAAACAGGGTTTTAGAATTTAATATTTTAAAGCTACAGTTACAAAAATAAGCTAAAGCTTCCCACTAAACCACTCAGATCCTGCAAATCCAGAATTTAAAATAGACTGATACACACACACAGAGCAAAGCCTCCAGCTAAAATGTGCACTTGTAGCAGTAACTAGAAATCACCCACACACAATGAAAATCCTTCAGGCTACATATTTGATTCTCGTTTTCCTCTAGCTGTGAGGAGACACTGGATAGGTGTATATGCAGGCAGCCCCACATTCCAGTACTCAGCTGCACAGTGAAAATAAATCAGACAAATGTAATCCTCCAGCTAGCAATGGGCTCTTATTGCTCCAGATGTGGGCAGGAGAGACGGAGAGGGGGAGAGAGAGAGAGAGAGAGAGAGGGATGGATTTCTGATCCCTGAGTATCTAAGGAGTTTAGTCAGGCCTATCAGGATTGACTTTCATTTCCCGTTTGGTGAATGTACTCAGATTCAGTTCTGCAATACCAAAACAATCCATCAAAACCATACATACCTAGCTAGTTATCTTGTTTCACCAAAACAAAATCAAACTCTGGATAGAAGATTGAAACAGACCTTAACAAAGACAATGTAACGGTCCATGAAACACACTTAATTCACTAATATATACAATATTTGCTGCACATCTAAGATTTGAACTACTGCAATTTAGTCGTGAGTAATCTACATTTTAGCAAACTTTTTCCTGAATTAACCTGCCATCTCTGGGATGATTCAAATAAATATATTGCAGTAAAAACACTGAAACCATGTAAAGCAAACATAATGAAAAGGTGCCAAATAATAATCCTTGCATTTGATATAGCGCTTTTCACGTCTTCTAGAAGTCCCAAAGCGCTTCACCAAATATACTGTTGAATTTCCTTACTCCACACACCTAATAATAATCCCTCAATAAAAAACACAATAATACACTGGTCATTTCAATCCACGATTTTTGTGGGGAGATGCTGCTGTGCGCAATTGGCTGCCGCGTTTCACCCACAAATATAGTCAATCCACATTACAGAATATTCTGTAAAACTCTTTGAGACGTCTTGAAGACGTGAAAAGCGCTATATCAACTGCAAGGCTTATTATTAGTATAGGAAGGTCTTTAGGCTTGACCTGACAACAGGGAAGGAAGGGATAAGGCGGAGGAGTAGAGAAAGAGAGTGTTCCAGATACTCTGCTGTTAAACAGCTGGCAAACAATCCCTTTCTAAGTTTACACACCCAGATTAGCCAGTTGGACAACATGATGGATGGAGGGTCACTATCGCTCATCGAACTGCAATCCAGTGAGACATGAGCCTAGATGTGGAAGATAAAGTTCAGTGGTTAGAGCACTCGCCTTGCAAGCCAGAGACCTGGGTTCAACTCCCAGCAGGGCGGAAGTTGAGCAAATTTTCTTACACCACACGCCAGATAATGAAACCTCAAGATAAAAAAAAGATAATAAACTGGTCACTTCAATCCACGACTGTCTGTGGGACGCTGCTGTGCACAATTGGCTGCCGTATTTCGCCCACAAAACTACAGTCAATTCACTTTACAGTACATTCTGTGAAGCGCTTTGAGACGTCTAGAAAATGTGAAAAGCGCTATAGCAAATGCAAAGATTATTATTGTTAGCCATCTTAACAACGCTTTCAAAAAATGATGTTACAGAACCACAACATAGAGAGTTTTGTGGAAACAAACCCAAATGCCTGTGTGTTCATTATAGGTTTAACCATAAGAGAGATTGCTCAACTAGGAGATGAAGTGCTGTGCTAAAAGAGACATTATATTCATTACTATTAAATTAAGGTATTTGAACATTGTGATAATCCATTTTATTTATAGTTTCTGCCTCAATTCTTTTGAATGCTTAACAGTTCCGATATTCAGAGATCAAATTAACCTAAAATGCATGTTTAAATTGTGTTTTTCAGCTGCTCAGAACATCCTCAGCTTGAATTGCGCTCAAACGTTACAAAAAAGTTGCATATAATAATTTCTATAAACCTTTCTTACATAATAGTTTTGCAATTAGCTGAATAAATTTACAGATTTAAAAAAAAGTCCATCTCACAGTTACTCAAGCCAGTGCTGAAGATTTCATGTTTCACTAATATGTAACTTTGTACATGATTATACTTGCAGTAGAATTTAGGATTTTAATCATCTTTACCTTGGATTTTGGTGTATGCAGCCATTCAATAACAACTCCGTTTTTGGAAATCCTAATGCAAAATAAAATCCATGTGCAAATACAGAACTGTGAACAAGTCTCTGGAACAATATAACTGAGTGAGCAGTGATAGAGGGAGCTATATAAATGGGGTTTATTGGATCAGCAATCAATACTTATGCAGTTTAATCTGACCTACTGAACTGAACGGCACTTGTAAATGTTGGCCATTAAATAATTAGATTTAGTTATGGGGAAAATGCGTACTTAGCAGCAAACCAAATTTCGATTTTTTAAACGATTATAAAACAAAAGTGATCACTTTAGTCACCCTAATCTGCACTTTGATGCAAACACGCAGAGCAGGAATATCACACTGTACACCATTAACTTGTACCTTCCGTCAGAAACTATTGTGAATGCACATAATGTTTGCAAACTATTATTTTTTAATTGGCAGCAATTCATTTTAATGCAGAAAAGGGGGCAACATTGCAGTACCAGTCGATGCAATCCAATGAAAAACTTCAGCTGAAGAAAAGTACATATCTGTGTACAGTACTGTGTATATTTTTAAAATATGGTCTGAGAAACACAATAAGGATAGGTACAACTGCAATTCTGATTTTCTCGGAAACTCATCGTCACATAAATTGTGAATTTGACACCCAGCTAATCCTCAAATACAGGAGTTCAAATTATAAATGACATTATGCACAAACCACATTCTATTCTTTTTTTACGCAGGTGCGCACACGCACACACACACACACACACGCACACACGCACGCACACAGTAGTTATCATAAAAGAGAAAAACAGACTTACACAGATAATCAGCCCAATTCTGTAAATATCCCGCAGTTCGGAAACATACTCTGGCTACTTCAGAGATTCTCCAGCCAGACACACGCTTGCTGTTTAACTCGAGGACTGTTCCAAGAGCACTCAGCACTTCCACTCCACGGACAACACTGGACCCGATTAATCTGGCTGCCTAAAGCAGATTAGCATTTGTATTTATTTTCTCACAAGTCCTTTCTCTCTTGACCTGTGTCCAGCGCTAGCTATCACCAGCATCACCACATTTTAGAGGAACCCTGCGTTTGAAACAATTGCTACAGTATTTTTATTCCCAGGCGACATCGGTACTTTCCGAGCTCTCTTCTCCACCTACCTACTACTCGCCGCGAGTTGGTAGATATGCAAGACGCTGCATCCCAAATGACAGGGGCTTGCAAAGGTCCATTTATAATTCATAACCTCAAATTGTATTTACTCTGAGGATGGCGATCACTGTGAGCAAGGGAAACGCTTACTACTGTCTCATGTACATTCCAAACTAGGATAAAAAATATGCAGCACTCAAGTTAATTCTATTTAATCTAAATTTCGTTTTTAATTTCCAGATGGCCACAGTTTGTTTTTTTTCATGTCCGTCGGTTATGGAAAGGAAAAAATAAGGAAGCGATCCATTAAATAAAGATAAGGAAATCATTACTCTACTGACGTACAATGAAGCAGAAATTCTATTCATGCATATTCTATGTTTGCTAATCAGGCATAGCATCCACCGCTCTTCAAAGTAGCTCCCCCTCAATAGGCAAGTGGCGTGAGGAGAGGAGAAAATTCAGATGATGGTGCCACAAGATAAAGGCAACGACAACAACATGCATTTACTTAGCGTTGTTCACGCAAGGTAGCCCCCCCAGAGCGTTTGACCGTGGAGGACCGCGACGGCAAGACGGTGGGGAGGGTTGCACTGTACACGTACAACAAACAACAAAATTACACTTGTATAGCGCCTTTCATGTCAGGACGAGGTCACAAGGCGCTGGTTTTTAATGAATTGGCTGTATGTGGGCGAAACGCAGCAGCCAATTGGGCACAGCAGTGTCCCACAAACAGTCGTGGATTGAAATGACCAATTTACTATTTTTGTTTGAGGGATTATTATTTGGCGTGTGTTCTAAGGTGTAAGGAAACTGGCCCAAGGTTTTGCCCTGAACCTGCCTGGAATCGAACATTGTAAGGCGAGCGCTCTAATTGCTTAACTACAGGACTCCGCGTGCAAGTGTAAGTACCCAGTGCAAGTATTGCTCATTACAAGAACTAGTTCTGATATTTGCACAGTAGTGCCAGGATTAGGCTTCTACAACAACAACAACAAAATGACACTTGTATAGATAGTGCTTTTCACATAAGGAGGACGTCCTAAGGCATTGGTTTTAGAGATATATATATATATATATACACACCCACACTGTATAGATACTCGAAAAGGAAAAAAAAATTGCTGGGCTATTGGGTAAGGGTGGAGGAGTGGACTAGTTGGGAGCTCTTTCAAAGATCCAACTCAGACACAACTGGCTGAATGGCCTCCTCTTGTGCTGTAAGATTCTCCGACTGTAAGATTCTCATGGGTTCGCCATTTCAGCGAGACACCACTGCCCAATTTCATATGCTAATTAGACACAACCTCCTTCAGCTATCGGTACCCACTCAACCATTTTGAAAATGAGTTACTGCCTTACAAGTAGGAAAACCGTGTAACCAGAGAGATGCTTAACTTGTCGTGCACTTTGTAAATAAGTAACACTGCTTTCTACTCAGTGCAAACCTCCCACGTACCTACCATTCAGCCTTCATTGGAAAGACCACCTCCACTTAGCCCTAATATTTAAACTGATCCACATGTTCCTAAAAATACTTTTTTCTTTCGTAGTTGGGGGGGGGGGGGGGGGAACAGTACAGCTATATATATTTTTTAAAACATACAGTGAGTTGTGGATTGCATAAGCACAACTCCATATTGAAGCCAAGACCATAAATTTTTTTTTAAAAGGAATTGGATAAATATTTGAGGGCGAAAAATGATTAACAAGTACGAGGAATAAGAAGAGAAATGGAGTTTAGAGTAGACTATGTTAGAGTAGAGTAGGTTACAACCAGTATTGACACAATGGGCCAAATAGCCATCTTTTGTGTTGCAAACACTCTATGAATCTACTTGTAGAGGTTGAGGAATTTGTGGATAACGCACAAAATAATTAAATAAAGTAAGGCCGGTCAGTTCCAGTCTATTTTAATAATGCATCAATAATCTCTAAGGGGCTGGAGTGCAATGATAGCCTAATAGGATGAGGTCACCGTAAATGAGTCAGGGGCCAGCTGATATCCCATACAAAGTTCTCCCAAAGGTATTGCATGAACCCAGACCCACTTTGCGAACAGAAAAGGTAATATAGCTGCTTGCTCGAAATGTATCGAGCCATTTCGTCCACAAAATACACAGTCCATCCACTTCAGAGTGTAGCCTGTGAAGAAGCGCTTTGAGAAGCTTCGATGACATGATAAGGTGCTATATCAAATGCAAGGATATTTACCATTCATATTTCAACACTGTAAGGCGCGCTACATCAAATGTAACGGTTTCATAGTCCCAGAATGTAGGGTTCCCCCAACTGAATTTTATCCGAATTCCTGAAACGAGTTCATATTGAACCTGACGACTTATGAGTCAAGGATTGAACGCAAGCCCATTTTTTAAAGAATCAGGCATTATGCTAAAACGATCCATTGAATGCCAGAGGGAGGAAGGATGTCAATAGCAAACTGTGCTTGCTACAATCTGTGCTCATAAGGGAGACTGCCTTTTCATTACGGGAATGCTGTCTTGTACATTCCGAATCGAGATCAGTCTAAGGACACGAACACTGGATTGCGCTTTATGAAATAAAAACGGTTTACAAGAATTGGGAGCGTAACTAGGATTTTTTTTCTTTCTTGATCTCCCTGCCACAGAAAATCATTACAATTTTTGGATATAGATTGCAGTTGAAACACAATATGCTTTCATTTTTTGACATACATACTTACATAGAGAATATTTAATGACAGCATTTATTAATTTTCTGATCATTTGATACCTATCACCAGTGTTAACCTTCAATTGCCAACACTTGATTTGTTCCCTTGATTCAGTGAATACTATATTTTCCAATTGCAGATTAAACTGTTTAAAATATATAATTTGTTAAAGGTTATATACATTTTATTACAGCAAATTCGAATTTCAGCTTGATTCTCAAGGACACTCTGAGCTTAACGGTCAGTTAATGAAACCACATTCATGTGGAAACAGTGCCTTTACACCCAGTCTTTGCACAGGGGCATCTAGTGAAGCAGCTATGTGATGCATTCTGTTTAAAGGATACACATGAATGAGGAATCGGAAATTAGGACAAGAATACTCCAAGGTTCCTTCATTTATGTAGAGCTCTCACCATTTATAACAACAACAGCAAAATGACACTTGTATAGCACACTTTGCATGCAAGTTTTGCCCGTAAAAAAAATACAGTCAATTCACTTTACAGTGTATTCTATGAAGCGCTTTGAGACGTCTCAAAGACATGATAAGGCGCCGTATTAAATGCAAGGATTTATGATTATGATTTCTGGAGTGAAAGGGATATTAGAGGAAGTCATGGCAATTGAAAAGCAGATTCCAGCAAATGGGATCCAAATCAATGTTTTGGCTTCTTTACAAGTAGGCAACAAATTAGAAAACCCGGACAGCGTTTCAACAGATAAGGTCAGTTAAAAAAAAAGGGGACATCTACTTTAATGCTAAAATAATTATTTCTATATACGGTGACAACCAATCTCAAAGTTCATAAGGCAAATTGTAGCTGGGGATTCATCTGAACTCTGTCATGGGATTAATGCTTTGTAATTCACTTACAGATATCCACAAGGAAGTTTACGTCACATTAAAAAAAGAGAGAAATTTACAGTAATCCTTTCACGTTTAATCTCGAGGCAGAAAACACAGCACGCACTGAAGATATAAGAAGATTTTAAGCTTGGGTTTAGAATAGAAAAAGCACGATTAAGATGTTTATGTTACATGCTCCTCGGCGAACGACATGTTTTCAGAATTAGTTTCCAATTCACTTTTCAAAAGGACCGAAAAACGAACTTGAAAAAAATCACAGGGAGATTATTCTTCGAGAGAGAGAGAGAGAGAGAGAGAGAGAAAATTGAAGATGAAAACCTACCTTTGTGGAACAGAGAAGAAATGGGTCGGTGGATCGGGAAGACTTGCATCAACCCACAAAATGATCTGATGCAGTAAGAAAGCAGGAAAAAAAGATCTTGAAGGTTTCGGAAACAGAGGGATAAATACACTGCTATTACTTGCACACCAGCAGGTTGGCTTTGTTTTTCTGCTCGTCAAGGCTGAATTGGATCTTACCCCATGCTAGTTAGAAGGTGGAACTTTCCACTCCTAATTACAGTACGATCGGGATTCAATATTACTGTCAACGCTTCAACCGCTATTCAGTAACATCAGTAAAACCTAGGACTCATACCTTCACGCTGAGTAGAAGTCAACTATTCTAATAGATAGGCAACTGGCCTCACACAGAGATAAGATGCTGGAGCCATCCCATTGTAGTGTGGCAATCCACTGGCACAGTTCAATAAAGCTGCATTAACTATAAGGCTCACGACTGAACATTCTGACAGACGTAAACGCACGCGCGCACACACACACACCCCAACAACAACAACGTTACATTTGTATAGCACCTTTCACGTCGGGAGGACGTCCCAAGACGCTGGACAGTCAATGTTTCAGACACACACACACACACACACACACACACACACACACACACACACGATCAGAAGAAACCTGAAAATAAGGGGATGAATGAAGGATAAGTGCATAAGGATCAGAAATGATCATGATGTTGTGAGCTGATTAATCCACACCAAAGCCTCGCTGGAAGCCATGCCAACATTTGACCACAGCCGAGGATGTTAAGGAGACAGGAAACCATATTGTACAAAGGGGGACAAGAAGCAGAAATTACATGAATAGAATCGCTTAGAAAAGGAAGTTCCAACAAGATAAACTGAAAGGAGATGAGTAAGAAGGAATTATAGGATGTTTAAAGATTGACTGTAGTATTTATGGTACCTCTCTCTCCCCCTCACAGCAGTTTCAGCACTAACAACATAATAGTAAATCTTTAAACCACATATTTTCTCCACAGTTGAGAGAAACGCATTGTCCTTGTATAGATCCAATTTTTAGTTAATGTGACTACTGCGGTACATAACTACAACTGTGCATTTTACCTTTAGGAGCATTCTCCTTTCACTGAGAGAGGGAAGGGGGGGAAATTATCACATTAAATGGCTCAGTTTCCCTCCCCATCAATGTAACGAAAGCAATCCTTGCGTATAATCATGCGCCTGCAACTTTTCAAAGTGCTTTTCACGCGTCAAACACGGCAGTCATTTTACACACGGCGAGGGTCCCGACAACAGCCATGAATTGAATAGCCAATTTAGAAGAATAAAAAATAATAAACCCTTTGGCTTTCGGCGGTGACTGGCTGTCTTCCTACGAGTGTGTAACTTGATATAGCATTTATTGTATGCACAAAAGTGGTGTCTCAAGCTACAGCGCAAATAAGTCACAGCTCAACGCTAAGCATCCACCCAAATAATGTCCGATTACATGTGCTAACACACACATTAGCTTTACGAGGCTACGAGGTCACAAAAGTAAAACTATTTATAAACAGGTTGTAGTGTGGAGCCAGCGAATCATGTACAAGATGTTGTCCCTTTATAAATTAACATTTCTACTAAAATGCTTGAACTAATCAAAGTCCATTGCTTGGGTTATTCAACAATGGACTGTGAACTGAAATGCAGGACATTGAAAATGTAGATTTTTTTTTTTTAATGCGCCCCCCCCAGGTTCTAGCCACTGTGTGAAGGTGCCCATCTTCCCGTTTCTCCACCACCATCAAAAACAAACTGCGTTTATAAAGCACCTTTCATATCGAGAGGATGTCCCATACAATAATGATAAATTTGTCATTTTCAATCCACGACTGTTCGACACTGCTGTGCACAATTGGCTGCCGCATTTCGCCCACATATATACAGTCAATTCACACGTTCTGTGAAGCGTTTTGAGACGTCTAGAAGACGTGAAAAGCGCTATAATAAATGCAAGGTATACTACCCTGATTATTATTAACAAGACACTTGCCATTAACCAACAGTGAATGTTTACGGTATGTGGTTGGTACCGTAAGAATGGACAATCTTTGCTTTTTTTTTATCCCTGGCGTCCAAAAGCAAAATATAAGAAGCCGCCTTGTCCAGAGAACAGAAACACAAACTTTACGACACTAAGGCCACAAAATAACCTCCAATTCGTGGTGATAGATGTGACAATGGGAGGAGCACAGGACTTGTAGAATGATAATAAATAAATATAATAATCCTTGCGTTTGATATAGCACTTTTCACGTCTTCTGGACGTCTCAAAGCACTTTGCAGAATGTACTGTAAAGTGAATTGACTGTATATTTGTGGGCAAAGTATTGAGTGGGAACTGGAATGGCTTTCAAGTCCCAATTTTACTAAAACGGATACGCACCCAGAAAGGTGGAGGGGGAAAAAATAATACACTGGGGGTCCCTGGATCAGGGAGGGAATCACATTACTCAGGTTCCTGCCCCCAATCTCTGTGCAGCAGGCGACATTCCTGGCTGTCCGCCTGTCTAAACATTGGCCCAGGATAGAGTTAGGCTCTGCTGTATTACTCCCACAGTCCTTTAAACTAGAACTTTTTTTTTAACTAATCACACATTGTAACTCACTTTAACTTTATAACAGGATATCCTGAAATCCCAGAAATGTCCCTACACAAGACCATATGATTAAAAGATTCAAATAGGTTGCGGGTTTCCTGTGTCATTTGATCTTTTGAGTTAATTTTAACTTATCAGGCTTCAATGGGAATAGTGCCTTTGCGGTTACAGCAAGCCTTCGCTTGCAGTTGACTTTGTGCCTTATCGAGCCATCAAACTGACTCAAAGCAGGTCACAGGGTTTACTGCTGGGCGAAGTGACTGTATATTTATCGGGAAGCAAAGCCACGCATTTGAAGTGAATGACTAATTTATCTACAGAAAAGAGGTGAGTTGAAAAAAACTGCTGAGTAACTTCACTCACAGGAATATAGGAATAGGAGTAGGCCATTCAGCCCCTCCAGCATGTTCCCCTACGCTACTAAATCATGGCTAATCTATATATACCTGAACTCCAATCCAGGATCACTCGCCATTCCAGTTCCCACTCAATACTTTGCTCACAAATATACAGTCAATTCACTTAATAGTACATTCAGTGAAACGCTTTGAGGCGTCGATAAGATGTGGAAAGTGCTATATCAAATGCAAGGATGATTATTATTATTATTATATTACAGTTTCCAATACAGCCACCAACTACTCTTTGGGAAAGACTTGAAAAGTTAGGACTTGGTATTCATTGAAGCAATATTGCATAAATAGAGTAAAGAGAGAGAGAGAGATAGAGCATTTAAAAGAAAAATTTCACACGTACAAATTGCAATTGTATAGCACCCTTCACACGAGTGTTTAAATGATGTCCATACTGCTACTGGTGAACTTGTTTAAGTCTCATGATGTTTTTTTCCTACTTTCTCTGGACTTCTAAGTCTACTTGTATCAGTTATCAAGTAAGACACAAACTAAATACGGCATCCTTGAGGTCCCATTCATTTCAAACTGCTTCAAACAATCAAGTGATTGGAAGAAAGAAATGGAATTTATATTTATATTATGCTCCACAATCACATTTGCTAGGAAATTAAAGAGAGCTTCACTCACATGAAACTCAGAAACCAACAGGAAACACATCATATACTGTAGACACAAGTCTATAACAAAATTCTTACCATTAAATACTCAGACTATTCCAAATGCACTCGTAAATGCTAAACCACAACAGTATAAGTACATCACCAAAGCAATCCTTTACTTTATAACTTTAGTTAACAGGCGATCACCACATCTCTAAATGACATTAATATACATTATCAGGAAGTCGAACTGTTAACAATTTGAATTGATGTAGCCATAAATGTTGAATGAATATAGCTATAGTTACAACAACCCTTTTAGGAACAAAAGCAGTTACCTACTAGAATTTTGGATCGCGCTTCACTTACGAAATAATGAAAACACTCAAACTAACCTCAGAAAAAAATTGTGTTGTTTTACCAGAACGTCAACAGTGGTAACCCAAGAGTTCATTCATTTCTCTGTTGAATGAAATGACCAAATGTTGAATTGTCTTCCTCCTGTTTTGTACGATCTCACGTACCAACATAAAATAAAAAAAAGGCTAGGGAAAGGAAGTTTATGTTGGCAGATTTTTCAGGAAGCTTGATCAGTTTATGACACAAGGACAATTAACATACTCTAACCTCCCAGTCCTTTCAATCCTTTCCTGCTTAAGTTTAGAACCTTCAACAAGCACAATGGAATGTAAAATTATACCAGCGCTATCGGTATTTATTTTCATTTGTGGTGAACTGCATTGAAACAAAACATCCCGCGCATCCCATCCTGTCTCGACAAGCCAAGTTTGCGACGCTTTTAATCATTCTGGTTTCACATTGCAATAGAGCTTTATTGAACGCAATCAGATTACTCGGATTTACACTAATAATATGGGTCAGCTCGCCCTCGAGATCTAAGAATTTTGTAAGATGAAAACAAACGCGGTATAAATAACTACAGGACACTATGCGTCAACGATAGATCAAAGTGACATTCAGTATGTGCGCTTCAATCAGACATCTGTTGCATTCGACATTCAAATTATTAGATTAATCAGATTCTACGATTCCAATGATCTGACAATCTATCACAAATTAACAACAATTTGCATCTGCATGGCATCTTCTACGAAGGGTGACCAGAGCTTAAAAGACACAAAAGGGAGGAGAGGGGTTTCGCTTCTGTAAATTTAAGGGCTTAAATTTAAACATGGATTCCCCAGTATAATTAACTACGTAAGCGCCAAACGTTAACAGCTTGTGGAGAATAAAACATACTCTACCAAACCTACTTGGTTCACTGACCAGCAGAGAATACTTATCCAGAGTGGCAAAAAGTGGAGCCATTTTTTAAAAAATCACAGTAAACACATGATTCTACTATCGGATCAAAACAAAATATCTCTGAAACCGACTTTATATTTAGGTTGTTTCCTTCTAAAGTTACAGTTAGTTTCCTGGACACATTGTTCTCAATTTGTTTTAAAAAAAATTCAAGGCTAGCTGTAAATAAATCAGATCTTGAATAAGGTAGAATATTAGCAAATTATTACAAAATCATCAGTGATATAATTAACACAAGGAATACATGATGATGTCTTTCCAAAATGAAAGGGGGTATACAAATGTACATTTTGTTTTTGATCAGCCGGGTGTCAGACACATTCAGAAATCCCACTTAAGAGTATGCAAACTGAGAACTCCATGCATCCCTCCTCCGCATCGAAATTCCAGAGATAGATTGTATTTTATGAATGGCTGCAAACTTCACTAAATACTTGCAGTTTTAGTGCCAGAAAGGGTAGGCGGCAGCAGGGAGTACAGTTTCAGCAGATTTGCATGTTGCATCATTGATAAACACATTCGAAATGGTTGTACAATCATTCCTGATAACACTTGCAAACGTGGACTGTGCAGTCAAATAACCACATTGATTTTCGCAAATTAAACAACATTTAGCAGGAGTTTGTAAATTCACCCTCTCTGGTCTTTTGTTCCTATCTTGCTTTAATGCAAGTCTTCTGCAATTCAAATTAACATTGTAATTAGTCTAATAATTGCACAAAGTTGTTTTTCACAAAATCAATTGTCCAACTGTCGGAAAACGACATGGCAAGGTTATACATTGCAGCGTTGCACATTAACCTATCTTCTAGCTATTTTTACAAAATTATAGCAACACAGGAAGCTAAAAATATTTCACCCACAAAATACACAGTCAATCCACGTTACAGTATATTCTGTGAAGCGCTTTGAGACGTCTCGACGACGTGATATTATATAGAACTGATGGAAACATAAGCAGACTGATCCTTCAGTCATACCGCATAACCTTCCAGAACCTATAAACCCTTCATCCTACAGAATAATTCACACAGTAGCGCAGAGTAATAGCATCTAATGCAGCAACCACCATTAAGCACGGGACCTTAGCCAAATAAACTCCATTAAACTGCTCTCATACCCGCTTAAGGAAACCCATTTGAAAAGACAGTGTCATTTCCAAAGACCCAGAATTTGCCACAACTTGAACCAAATCAAGGTGTGGTGCAGTTCATTAAAACTCGAGAGGATTTCTAATCTGACAACAACAGTTTCTCCTCCTTCTCCGGAAACACAAGCAATCTGATAGCACTTCCACACGGTAATTAAATGAGCTGCGTCACTTTCATATGAGATTATTACAATAATTGAGGTGATGGCAATTGATTGATTGCATTCAGGTATCACTCACTGCTTGTCAAGTGCAGGTGTAACATGATTATCACAGGGGTGTGGGTCAAATAGGGAACCGACATTGCTAGAGGTTGGGACCATTTAATGATTAAAAGCTTTCGATTTAGTTCTCTATTAGCTCAGTTAGCAAAGCCACAGTCTGGAGTAAAGCTGAGTTATGCCTGATCTAGGTTTGACCCATGTTTTAATGAGTCAGTTAGCTGATTTCACGCAGAGCCCCGGTAAAGATACTATTATTGGCTTAACGCCCATAGACAAGAGAGGCACAATCAATTTGAACTGATATCCTTCATCCCTATCTAGTGACCAGCGCTGGAAAGTGCAGACATATGAGTATCAAGTGAGGAAGTATTCTATTGCCACCTCCTATTTTTACTCCTAAGCTGCTGTTTATCTGTAACTGTATTCAATTGTATTTGGCACCGATCAACCCAGGAGCTTTCTTTCTGAGATCTCAGAAACCTCCCCTACTTATATACTAATAATAATCCTTGCATTTGATGTAGCACTTTTCACGTCTTCTAGATGTCTCAAAGCGCTTCACAGAATACACTGTAAAGTGAATTGACTGTATGTTTGAGGTCGAAACGCGGCAGCCAATTGCGCACAGCAGCGTCCCACAAACAGTCGTGGATTGAAATAACCAATTTTATTATTGTGCTTGTTTTTCAAGGGATTATTATTAGGTGTGTGTGTGGAGTAAGGAAACTTGCCCAAGGTTTCGCCCTGGATTCTTACACAGGTCTCACGATTGTAAGGCGAGTGCTGTAACCACTGAGCTACTTCCAGTTTCCCCCCCAACCCCCTAATTTGGGCGTCATCTACAAAATGAACTGTCTTGCACTCAATCTGCCAATCCAAGTCATTGATGTATGCAACAAACGAGTGGAGCCTTGGCGTAAACCCTTGGGATACCCTATTTAATAGCTTCAGTAATGACTAACCTCTACCTCCCCTCATCAGCCAGTTGCTAATCGATGTGGTAATATCAGGGACTTGTGTGCGGTTTGTGGCTGCCTTAGCCACGCGTAAAGAGAGTTCATTTAATTATGTAATGAAACAAGAAAAAGTGATAGAATGGTTGGTTATTCATTACATAATGAACAACACCTGCACTTAAACATGCTTAGCACAAACCCCAAATTCGAACCTGCTTCTGTTTGTTGTTGTCTTTACAACAACAACAACAACTTGGATTTATATAGGGCCATCCACGCCAGACGGCATTTCAGAGCGCTTATTGTCTCCAGCTCCTAGCGTTGTCTCAAGTTGCTCCCTGTAAATAAAGGCAGCAATGCAGAGGAGTGAGGAGGCCCTGGTCACATGAGGCGAATGTGGGTTATAGGCGTCTTATGTTTTGTGACGAGAACAACAGGGTTTGTTTTATTTTCCGACAAAGACGGTGGAGGTTTTTGTTTTTTGCGTGGGTAGCCAGACAGGGCCGTTGCGTATTTGTCACGGTGGAAAATGTTGGGCTGTTTCGCGTGGTGTGTTACGGGTATAAATAAAACAAATTCTATGATTTTACCCAAATAAATATATTTGTTTAAAAATAAATCCTGAGCATTGACTCAAGTTTTCTCCCAGATCCCATTGCCTTTAGTGTTGCTGGTTTCATTTAACTTCCATTAAACCTAGCTCATGGCAAACCTTCTGTTCAGCCTGCTGGAACTTCACACAGATTACAAATTAATTCCGCCAACTGTCACACTCTTGAAGTCTTCACACTCCGCATGTCGGCAAAGATAATTAGCGAAATACAGTTTAAAGTTGCAATATCTAACTGTTTTGACTTGATTCCTTTTGAGTATTCAACAAAATGAATGAACGCTGGACCAAATTAACATTGGACTAAATCGCAAATTTGATCTGACAAGATCTTGATCCATTCCCTTAAACAGACTCCTTGAAACAGCCCTGTTTTCTTTCCTTTATTTATTTTGGGATTTGCCAGGCAGGTACTTAATAATAATAATCCTTTCATTTGATATAGCACTTTTCACGTCTTCTTAAGACATCTCAAAGCGTTTCACAGAATATACTGTAAAGTGAATTATACCGTATAAAGTGAATTGTATACTTATTCATTACCTGATTGTTATCGGCCTTAAGTGACTCAGATATATCTGTTACTTGCTGAAGGTAAGTTCCTATCAGTAAGGGATGGAATGTCGGAACACTGTTGCTTTGGAGGGTTTTAATGTTTTTGCGTGGAACATAAGAACTAGGAGTAGGAGCAGGACATTCAGCCCATCGAGCCTGGCCCGCCATTCAATCATGGCTGATATTCCATTCTAAATCCAGCTACCTGCCTTATCCCTACACCCCTTAATCCCTTTATGAATGAGAAATCTATCTATCTCAGTCTTGAATATGTTCAAGGACTTGAGCATCAACAGCCCTTTGGGGTAAAGAATTCCATACATTCACCACCCTCTGAGTGAAGAAGTTTTTTCTCAACTCAGTGCGAAAGGGCTGACCCCTAACTTTAAGACTGTGATCCCCGGTTATAGTTTCTCCAACCAGGGGAAACAATCTCCCACTATCTACTTTGTCGTGCCACTTAATAATCTTATAGGTTTCTATAAGATCCCCTCTAATTCTTAGAGAACATAGGCTCAAATGAATCAATCTATCGTCATAACTCATCCCCCTGGAGCTAATGATGCAATCATTTCTTTGTGAATTATTGCTAAATTATTGTTCAATTATTGTAAGTTGAGTGTGTCCTTTTGTAAGATTAAAATGCAACCTTAGTGGGAGGAAGATGTGGCATGTTCACTGTACAAACCGTTTCCTGCTCCTGTATGTTCACGATTTGGGATCGAGTAATCCTTAAGATGTTTAATTTTTTTTTACCTCCCACAGTGCTTTGAAGTCTTTCTGGTCAATCCGCAGCAGCTCAGTGTACTCCTTGGTGACAATTGTGGCGTGGCGAGGTGTGTTGTCCAGGATTGACTCACCAAAGGCAGTTCCGATTCCCAGAGTACAGAGTGTAATGGCATCCTTTCAAATAAAACAACAACACTACATTTATAGAGAGACACAATGGAGACACAATCAACAGGGTGGTGGTGGGGTGTGGGGACTGGAACCCCAGATAGACCAGGTTTAAAAGAAAGTCAAAGGGGTTAGCAAAAGAAGCAGCAATATGCGTTTGTAATGCAAAATATTCTAACCTGTACCTACAATTTAAACTTTGTTGGATAATCTCACTGTAGTATTCTACTTTGGCTTCTATCAAAGTATGAGCTTTGAGCACTTAATGTAATGAGTTTTTTTTATTTTTAAGTCGTGGAAAAAGACAAAATGTTTGCTTTCCAAAAAGTATACTACAACAATAGGATTTGGTAAAGTTCCCTCAGCTTACATTGATAAGGACACTCTCTTTACCTGATGGCAGCCTGTTTCTGACACTTTAACATCCAGAGCCCCAGTGAGGACTGCGTACCAACTTGTCCCAATGTCGCCTTGTCGAAACACTACAAAGTCAACATAAAGCACAATACAGGTATTTGTAAACAAGGAACTAGGGTCTGGAGATATATCGGTATATCGGTTATATCGATATAATTTTCATATCGATATGCTGATATCGGATTTTAAAATATATCGATATATCGAAAAATTCGGTATTAAAAATATATATCAGTATTTCGCAAATATCGGTATATCGTTCCCGGCGATATATTGGTATTATCGGCATTATCGGTACAATGCGATCTTTTCCAGTTTACCTTGTCGCCGGCATTGCAACCTCCTGGGCCTAGAGCAAGGAATGCGCGCACATATCAGAATGTCCGCACACCTCCAAATGCGCATGCATGCGCAGTATAAAACAAACAAAAATATTGATATATATTGATATGGGCCCATCGATATCGGAAAATTTCCATATCGACGGACCCTACGAGGAACGCAACAGTTCTGCGTTTTACCCAAAATGAAAATTCGCACGAGGAAAATTCATGCACAACCTTTGACACGCAACCTATAAACACAGGAATCACGTTATAGATAAAGTAATAATAATAATCCTTGCATTCGATATAGCACTTTTCACACCTTATCGACGTCTCAAAGCGCTTCACAGAATATATTGTAAAATTAATTGACTGTATATTTGTGGGCGAAAGTGTAACAAATCCTCACTTCACAGTGCCGGTATCCTGTGTACTTGCGTTAACTGGAAACGTGGTACATTCACGTTTGTAGCTGAGCTTCCCGCACTACAAATGGCTGACTCTTGTGTTGTTCAGGGGTCACTTCTGATGTCACTTGATGACCGTTTGCACAAGCAAAGTGTTACCGATGCTAGTTGGCAAAGTGACATCGGCGGATCATCTGACAACCTAGAAATTTGCCCGTGTATTACCACGCCTCTATTTATACTCTATGTGTGGCATGTTCGTGGCTTCGAGCTCAGCTTCAAGCTGTGATGCTGCTGGGAGCGGATATCTCACTTTAGATGGCTCTTTTTTGCCTCGCGGAGAACGCTGACTAATTGTCGCGTTGATTTGAATCAAAGTGACATTGATCCAAGCAAGCAGCAGGAATAGTATGTCACCCTTTGAGTCCTACTCGGCTCGTGTTGGATTCTGAATATATGGACGTTCAGTGACAAGGATGGCTACAGTAATTATTTGGTGTTCAGAATCAGCTGGAAGATCGCTAAGCAGTTTGTTTGTGTTACTTGGCGAGGTAGACAGCTCGGTCTGATTCATGGTATTTAATAATAATAATACTAATAATAATCCTTACATTTTATATGGAGCTTTCTAAGTTATTTTTAGACGTCTCAAAGTGTTTCACAGAACATGTTGTAAAGTGAATTGACTGTATATCTGTGGACGAAACGCGACAATTGTCCCACAAATAGTCATGGATTGAAATGAACAATTTGTCAGTGTCTTTCTGAGGGATTAGTATAAACCTTGTGGAATAAGGAAACTTGCCCGAGAGTTCGCCCCGACCTGCCTGGAATTGAACCCAGGTCTCTCACTTGTAAGGCAAGTGCTCTAACCACTGAGCCACGAGGAACAACATTTGACATGGAAATAATCAGTCTCCCGTAACCGTGTCAAAATGATATTCTTCAGCAATTAAAAAAAATTATACCCTAATATTTGAAACTGTTGTAAATCCTACCACGGTAATTATGAAAATGATGGCAGGCTCTATGACTGCTAATTGTGACTGATTTCCTGGTTTACAGATCGTTTCTATCCAATTGTTCTGAGTAGAGTTTCTTCGGAACAACGTGATATCAAGACAGGCGTCCATCTGAACCTGTCCACTTTAATGCCAGCAATCACTGGAATTCTACCCCTGCGCTCACAACATAACGGGTACCAGAGGAATTGTCTTGCCATCCAATTTTCATCGCTCGTCCTTCTCTTTTAGAGGAACGTCGATAGATGCTACCCCCTTGTGGAATAATTAAGAAGCTACCACTTTCGACAATAGCACATGCTCCATCCCGAGCTGCCGAGTGGCCCCAACTTGATGATCATTTATTTACGTTTCATTACTCTGCCGTCACCGTGTCCACTTTTGTGATACGGTGGCAATGGTTTGGAAAACCATCCTTCCTCGAAATGAAACAAAATCTTGTTGTAAAAGTTCCGACCAGCTGATGGCAGGTCAGTCACACATACACATACACACACAGTGTGCGTCAGTGTTCATGTTAACTGAATCTCCTGTAGCTCAGTGGTTAGAGCACTCAGCCTTGCAAGCGTGAGACCTGCGTTTCAAATCCAGGCAGATCAGGGCGAAACCTTGGGCAAGTTTCCTTACACCACACAATTATTATTATTATTATTATTTTATTCCGTTATTTATATTCCGTTATTTTGGACAAGGTGTTTTTAAGTTTCTCTAAATACCCCCATTCTTGCCACCACATATGCAATCATATCACTTTACAGTACAGTACATTCTGTGAAGTGCTTTGAGATGACACAATGATGTGTTAAGGTGTATTAAATACAGAATTATTATTATTACTACAGGATGGAACATAGGGTTGGTACCTTGGCTGAGCCTCCAAACTACTTGACAAATATTTTTATTTGACAACATTTTTTATAAATAAGTGGAGGACAAATATAGTCGTATAGGTTTAAGTATGAAGCCGCTTAAAAAATTTGATTTTAAACAAAATACCAATACATTTGATAATATCAGCAGATTTGACTTACATGTCACACCTTTCTCGAGATTTTCGTAGAATCCACAGAAGCAGATCTGCTGCAGCAGGCTGGGGTGAAATTTCTCAAAGGCCTTCACTTCTTTCAATCGAGTGAATATAATATCTATGTCTTCCCCGGAACGCTCCGCTGGTCTGAAAGAAAATCATTACACACTTAACATCGGTGAACTGAGGAGCCAAGAAAAACGGGAGAGAAACAGGACTAACGATGATCAGGACAGGGGCACATTGACTGAGATGGTCAAATACATCTGTGCTCCTATCCTTTCAGGTCAGGGTCGAAGAGTGGAACATAGTCTTGAGTTTTGCTCAATAACATTTAGCAATCAGGGAGTATTTACGCTGAACTTTAACTAAAGCAATGGAATAAATATAATAATAATAAATAATCATCCTTGCATTTGATATTGCGTTTTTCACTTCTTATCGATGACTCAAAGCGCTTCCCAGAATATACTGTAAAGTGACTTGACTGTATATTTGTGGGCGAAACTAGGCAGCCAATTGCGCACAGCAGTGTCCCACAAACAGTCGTAGATTGAAATGACTCATTTTTATTATTGTGGGTTTTATTTGGATGGATGATTATTAGGCATGTGGAGTAAAGAAACTTGGCCAAGGTTTCACCCTAACCTGCATGGATACGTACACAGGTCTCACGCTTGTAAGGCGAGTGCTCTAACCACTGAGCTACAGGAGCTCCACGAGTGGGTGCATTGATATAATAATAATAATCCTTGCATGTTTGCATCCCCTTCTCCCACTCTCCTTCCCCTATCCCTTATCCTGTCCTTACCCCTCCCCTCCCCCCCCCTCCCCACACCCCACCATGGGTCCCGATCTCTGTTCAGCGCTTTGGGACGTCCTCCCGACGTGAAAGGCGTTATATGAATGCAATTTTGTTGTTGTAGTAGAAGTATATTACAAACTAAATAATTTCAAGGTATTATCAGAGCTGATATTCAAAGGTCACAACAACTCCCAGGAATATTTTTAGGTTTTGTTTTCCCATGAATTTCTCTATCAACGAGTTTCAGAAACGTAAGGAATACCAGACGAAGTCAAGTGATGCAGACAAGTTGAGTTGCAATACCGTTCAGATGGGCTTGAGTTAACATCTCGTGTCCATCAGTTTAAACTTCTTTTAAAATTGCTGAAATGTGTACGGACTAGTGATTAAGCATTAAATGTTGCAATCAATGTTTAACTCAGAGCAAATTTAATATTCATGGCGAGATGTGCTTCCATTCATAAAATTCCATGCAGTATATTTGCCAACACTTCACTCTGCACACTCAACAGCTGATGTAACACTTTCCACCAATTAAGAACATGGAACAAAGCAAGGTCAGCAAGTCTGTTCGTTCCATGGGGCGTTTGTCATCTACCCTAATGTTTACTTTAAACAACCTGAGGAAAAGTGCTGTGATGTTGCTCCCCATCTCAAAGGTAATTCATGCAAATGACCTGTCTAACCTGTCTTCTGTTTCATGTTTTGTCTTCTACCTCCCAGACATTGATAACTTGGTGGATATGATATTTCCAGTTAGGTCAGTAAAGGTTATTTTCTTTGAAGAAGCGGTTTGGCTTTAGCTTGAGTTGAGGAAGCTGTTTACGTATTGGTGTGTGCTTCTTGATTGCATTCAACATTGATTTAAATTGAGATCGTCACTCGCTCCATGGCTGTTTGTGAGACATTACTGGGCGTAAATTGCCTGCCACATTTCGGCCACAAAATACACAGTTAAATCCGCTTTACAATTTGCCCTGTGAAGCGCTTTGAGACGTCTCAACGACATGGTAAAGCACTATATCAAATGCAAGGATATTATTATAAAATGGTCACACTTACCTCGTAATTTAAAGTGATTAATTATTTTTTAAATAAAAGCTACCTTATGTATCTATCTTGCTTACACGCACAATGAAGTATACTGAACACACTTTGTAAATTCCTTTAAGCCACACTGAGGCATTCTACCAGTGTCCTTCAACTACAACCGACAGAACAGCAAATAACAATACAGTAGTTGAAACCGAACCATTGAATAGAAAAAAATGCAAGCTACTAATTGAAGACAGTCATGTATAGAATAGGAGCTACCAGTCTGTCTGGGTTATAAAAATGTGGAGCTGCTACTGGCTAGTGGAAGCTAAAAGCTCTAAAGCCCATAAAGTACATTGAGCTGAATGCCATTAACAGTCACTATGGATCTTAACGCAAAAGGGTAAGCCTAAGAGAAATGCAATAAAGACAATACATATATTAGTAGATGTGATAATGCTCTTATCGTCAATGTATACAGTTTGTCTGGATCATAGCAACATAATTCTACTGACAAAACACTGGCATTTGCATGTTTGATGCTCGTATAATTGTGTCTATTGCGTAAATTAAAATCCAAATTCAGTAGTAAAGTTACGTTGGAAACACCACCCTTGAACATTTGGAGTCCTGTAGCTCAGTGGTTAGGACACTCGCCTTACAAGCGTGAGACCTGTGTTCGAATCCAGGCAGGTCAGGGCAAAACCTTGGGCAAGTTTCTTTACTCCACACGCCTAATAATAAGAATCCGTCCCAAAAAAAACCTATAACAAATTGGTCATTTCAATCCACGACTGTTTGTCGGGACACCGCTGTGCGCAATTGGCTGCCGCTTTTCACCCACAAATATACAGTCAATTCACTTTAGCATTTATTCTGTGAAGCACTTTGAGACGTCTAGAAGACGTGAAAAGCGCTATATCAAATGCAAGCATTATTATTATTATTTCTTGATAAGAGTTTGAAACCTTTTTAGATGAAAATTGACAATGAATAGATTCGAATGACCAATTTATCCGGAGGAGTGTTGGCCAAGATCTTTAATGTTCGATGAACACATCCCTACATGTGAGTTTGACCCTCTCGTTTGAAGGATGGCTTCTTGATAATGCAGCACTGGCTTCAGTAGCTGTAGTTAAAGCATTAACACAGACTGTGATATCAAACCCCTGCATGGGCTTGCACCCCACAACATACTGAGTAGCCTGGATACCAACTGAGACAAGCTGATACAAGAATAATAATAATAATAATAATAATAATAATAATCCTTGCATTGGATGTAATACTTTTCATGGCGTCTAGACATCTCAAAGCGTTTCACAGAATATACTGTAAAGTGAATTGACTGCATACTTGTGGACGAAACATGGCAGCACATTGCACACATCATCGTCCCACAAACAGTCATGGATTGAAATGACCAATTTATTATTGTTTTTTGTTAATAAAGCTCTCTTGGTGTGAGGCTGTGCCCTGAATGCTGTTCCAGATTTGTAAGAGGTGTTTGTGTGTGCGTGCGTATGAGTGAGAGGCTGAGAAAGAGACGGAGAGAGAAATCGAACAGTAAAACTGATACTGAATGAAACTTTACATCAGTCTTTATTACCCTGCACAGAAGGCTGAGAACACACCAAAAACCATATGGCACAAACATGTGATTTACTAAAAGGACTGTGTACAGTTTGGCATTTAATACTTGGTCTGTCACTCTGTCACGTAGCGAGCAGTTTGGCTTTTTACACAGCCTGGCACCATGGGAATATTTGTCTTTCTGGAGCTAATGATATATGAGCAAACAGACTGACAAACTAGAGATTAAAATTCTGATTAACCATTTATGTTAACTATGATTTAGGTGGTGGGATGGTAGGGGGAGGGGGGGGGGGGGGTGGGGTGGCAGGGGGAGTGGGGTTGAAATAAAAACAAAAGAATAAATTCTGTGTGGAATATCGTGAAGAGTACCGAACTTTAATTCTCTTAAACACTGAAGAGAGGCATTTGCAGTGTTTGACTCATACGTGACATTCGAAATCGCATGCACAAGGTCTTATCAATTCTTGGCAGCCGTAACTAAGCAACAAGTCAAACCTGACACACTATTCCCTGCTTCAAAAAAAACCAAAGCAAATAGCCTGCATCATTTGATGGACGACATCTATTTTACGTCGCATATTATGCATACTTAATGGGATCAGAATTAGAATTTTTGCCGTTGACTCCATGCTGTCGGTCACCTCTTTTTTCTCCACCCAAACGCGAGGGTATGTATGTCTGGAAAGCCAAAAGATGAAGATACACTACAATTGGAAAGAATTCTACTAGATCTACTAAATCTACTACCTAGATTTGATACAGCACATTAACACATTTTGAGACGTCTCAAAACAACTCACAGAATACACTGTAAAGTGAATTGACTGTAGACTGTAATTGACAAAAAATTGACTTTTTCGGTAGCTAATTGCGCACAGATTTGTCTCACAAACAACCCGTGGAGTACGGAAACTTGCCCAAGGTTTTGCCCTGCCTGGAATCGAACTCGGCTCTCTCGCTTCCGGGGCGAGCGCTCTAACCACTGAGCTGCAGGACTCCACAGCTACAGGACTCCACGGATCTGTGGACGGTTAGGGGAAGGTTACATTCTTTGACGTGGATTAAGACGACAATATTGCATCTTTCTTCCTCGTAAGATAAATCTGCGTCAGCGAAGAGCTCATCAACACAGCTCAACTGCAAAAATTTAATTAAATAAACACTGCATACTGTAGCCTATGGATGGGAATAACAATCCTGGCTGAGAGTTTAACGCACAACAATATGGTGGGGGAAACAATTAGACTTCCAGGCCACTGAATGAAAATCAATATTAATAGAAAAGAAAAATGTTTTCAAGAGACTGAGAAGAAAATGCTGTTTAGTATTTTAACCTTCCAGCAAACAGTTCTCCAGCGGCCCCGTTTCTAGTGTTAAAAGCACCAATACAGATTAGTTAGAATCATAGAATCATACAGCACAAAAGGAGGCCACTTTGGCTCATCGTGTCTGCGCCGGCTCCAAATAAAAGCTGTCCACCTCGATCCCACTGGCCCGCTTTCGCTCCATAGCCCTGCAGTATTGCCTTCCCCAAATACCCATCCACTTCTCTCTTAAACAACAAGAAAATTACATTTGTTGGGAGCCTATCTTGTTGCGAGGATGTCCCAAGGGCACTGGTGCAGACCCACTTCAAGGCCCTCCTCTTTGACTGTGCTTTCGATCAACCTGTGGAGTCCTGTAAGTTCAGTGGTTAGAGCACCCGCCTTACAAGCGTGAGACCTGTGTTTCGAATCCAGGCAGATCAGGGCAAAATCTTGGGGAAGTTTCCTTGCTTCACACACCTAATAATAATCCGTCCCCCCAAAAATAATAAAATTGGTCATTTCGATCCACGACTGTTCATGGGACACTGCTGTGTACAATTGGCTGCCGAGTTTCGCCCACAAATATACAGTCAATTCCTTTTACATTATATTCTGTGAAGAGCTTTGAGATGTCTAGAAGACATGAAAAGCCCTCTATCAAATACAAGGATTATTATTGTTATTTAAAGTTATTATTGATTGATTTCACAATCAAATGATACTACAATTGGCCTCAATTCCTTTGTGTTGGGGAAGGAAACATGATTCCACTTTCCAGTTCCTGATCCAGAGGCACTCTCTATAAGGTACATGTATGTGAATGTTAATAGAGCGCAGAATTGGGCTGAAAGTGTGGTTGAATAACTTGCCTATGCTCACTGGTAAACTTCTTCAGTAAATAGAGGCTAAATTGGGAGAAGAACTGGAGGAACGAGGATGCGCTTATGAAACCCTATTAATAATAATAATTCTAGTATTGCACTAAAAGGAAAAATTAAGTCACTACGTCTTTGGGAGGTATGAGTGGCGAACAAAACTGGCAAAGTACACTACCAACGTCCTTTATTGTAAAATAATAATAATCCTTACATTTGATATAGGAAAACATGCAATATATAAAATAACCAAATATACAATATACATAGAGGACAAATTATAATTCGCAGCAATAATAACTGCATTTTAAAATTTCTACCACCGCCTTCCACGCAGGGAGGACGTCCCGAAATGCCGAATAAACAAAGTATTTCAGAACAAACTCATTTTTTAAAAAGTTTAGTTGTACACTAGCGGAGCCTAGCGGGACAGGTAATGTTTCCTTTCCACCTGCAATTCCTATGAAAGATCTTTTTTTTTACCGAATTTACATTGAAATCCTTTGAACCCTGGGCGCGATGCAATCCAACACAAGAAGTACAGATGTGTTGTTGGAAAATGTTAATCCAAACTGATTAAATAAAAGACAACTGCAAGCTTTGGAGACGATGCGGATTTCTGTGTAAACTGCGTCATTGGCAGAAATCAATTGTACTGTTACACTTCTGCTATCATACAAAGCCCCACATTTTTTGATGTATTGGCCTCTTTCACCAACACAAGAAAGAGAATGTTTCGCCAATGATTCATTGCTGGTTTCCATTGCAATCCATAATTTATATGTGCTGCAAATTAGCCACTTGCACAGAAATGTTACAGCTCTTGTCCGTCGGTAATGGGTAACCATGGGCTGAAATACTTATTGATTTTCTTCCTGAGTGAAAGCGATATGGACTAATACAGCTTATGAATGTGTTGCAAAGCTTTCACAACGGGGGGGAAAAAAATAATACAAATTCGACCTGAAGCTCAATATCAGAAGATTGCGCTAAGGCTCCTCTCTATCTGTCGTTCTTTTTTTCTCGCCTTCGCCCCCAAAGGTTTGGTCTGAGTGCGTTGAAATGTCTCGAAGCTGTGGTAAGTCGTAATATCAAATACAAGAATAATTATTATTATTATTATTGGTACAATATTTTCACTAAGCACCCAAGTGACCTCACTGAAATTTCCCTTTTAATGCTAGTTTGTGATGAACCATACTTCCAACAGCTAACCTCAGCCAGTCATTCAATAAGAATTTCTGAGCCAATTGAACCTCGAGTAGAGCAAAATAGAGTACTATTGTGTGTCTTTGCCTAACTGATGTGTTTGTAACAAATAATGTGCATTGTGAGATGACTATAAAACTCGCAAAGACCTCTGCTTTACATCCCTGATTGTAAAGAGACTTAAGTGATTTTGCGTAACTTTAGTTTTTAAAGTACCATCTCAATCAAAACAAACTGCGAATCCAGACAATCTAAAATGATAACCAAAATACTAGGAATCTGCATCAGTTCAATCAAGTGAAAAAATAGGTCAACATTTCCATATGAAATGTTAATCACCATTGCCACCACAACTGCTCCTCTTCTCAGACAATAACTCCTACATAAGCAGATACAACATCTGTCTTTTGGTCTCTTCTAACACCCACTGTGCTTCTAAACATTTCTTTTCATGCATGTGTGTGTGTGTGTGTGTAAAAAAAAGTGATTCACATGCAGCTCTGTCTTCTATAGTCGCCTCCATTAATCAGTGAGAACAAACGTGGATCGGGAGCGAGACTAGCTTTAATGAATAGATCCAACCTATCCTTAAGCAATGATCTGTTAGAGATTTACAGCACAGAAAAAGACCATTTGGCCGATAAATAACTGTTCATATCAGTACTTTTCTCTCCTAGGATTGGGTCTAAATGCTGTTTTTGATGCACTTCAAGATGATCAGAGGGGGTTAGAGGAATGGTAGGAGTTTGGGTGAGGAGGGATCTGGAGATGGTGAGGAGAGAACGGGAGGGGTTGGAGGAATTGGGGTTATGCGGGGGTGAGGGGGGGATTAGCTGACGATGCTTTAGAGATCTTCCTGTCACCACTAATTACGATCCATCCAATTAACAAGCGAGAGACCTGGGTTCGATTCCAACAACAACAACAACTTCGATTAATATAGCACCCTCCACGCTGGACGGCGTCTCAGGGCGCTTAGAGATTCCAGGCAGGTCAGGGCGAAACCTTGGGCAAGTTGCCTTATTCCACACGCCTTATAATAATCCCTCAAAAAACAATGTTCATATCAGTCCACGACTGTTTGTGGGACACTGCTGTGCATAATTGGCTGCCGCGTTTTGCCCAAAAATATACAGTCAATTCACCTTACAGAATATTTTATGAAGCGTTTTGAGACGTCTTTAAAAGCGACATGAAAAGCGCTATATCATATGCAAAGATAATAATAATAATTATTATTGACAGGTTATTTCACTGATAGAGCCTGATCTTGTTCCTCATCCAACACCCATACGTACACATCTGTGCAGTACTGTACTGGCTGGCGATCTAGTGTGAGAACTGTGACTATCCTTCTAAAACTCTCTTAAACTCCAAAACCAATTGATTTGCGCCCTATTGATACCTAGCTTAGACCAGCCCCACTAGGTGCAGATCAGAGACTAAAGCATATGTCTACGTTTAATAGTAAATAGATTTAATGGTACAAGTAGCTTAGGGGCTCGCCTTAACGCAAGACTTGCTGTAAGAGATTTATCAATTCACAGAACATGTATTTGATTAGTGCTGTGAAACAGAAACACAAGCTGACAGTTGTTATTAGATATATTTTTGCAGACAAGATGTTAAGGCAATCCAGCTAATGAGTCTTCAACTGCAAAAAAAAATTACTTGTGAACAGGGAAACAGCACCCAGAATCAATTATGTTGAGTCACTATCCTTTGTCTCTTGTAACTGTAACTTGATATTTAGAATCTAATAACACTGCCATTTTTCTCTGTACTCCAGCAAAGATCACAGCTTCCCTGCATTGGTACCGCAAGGAATGAACTAATAGCTTTTCATCTTATGATCCACTTTTATAAACCATCCAAAGAAAAAAAAATGAGACTAATGGTGCGAAATTGCTCAATTTTTTTTTCCATGTTAACAATACAAACGTTCTGAGCTTTCTGTGTTATGTTTCCACCTGCAATAACAATTGGTGCTCATTACCAGATTTGTGTCTCTCATGGATTTTATTGTTTTGCTCAGCCAATATAGAGACCTTGAATGTTCTTCCAAAATGCTACTGTCACACATCTCATCACAACACATAAGCCTCCAAGAGTGGCTATGCAGCTAACGCTATGTGTTCCGATTGCAATTTGACAAATGTATACAGTGTGTATTTCATTTTCAAATGATCTCTTAACATTTTAATATCATCCATATCACCACCACCACCAGAATTTGGCTTACTTTACACCTCAAAGGCTTTGAATGTATGTTTAATATGACTGCCGCATAATAGTAAATAAAAATTATTATAATAAACAATAAATTCACACAGTACAGTAAAAATACTACTAATCCTTCATATGATATAGAACCATAGGAATTTATAGGACAGATGAAGGCTGTTCGACCATTTATGACCGTGTTAGCTCTTTTAAGAGCAATCCTTTCAGTCCGATTTGCCTGCACTTTCACTCCACCCCTGGAGCTTTCCCCTATTTAGATATTTATCCAGCTGATATGGATATAGCGCTTTTCACATTAGAAGTACACCTCAAAACGCTTCACAGGATTTATTATAAAGGGTAGTGATTGTGTTTTTGTGGGCATAATCGGCAGCTGATTAATAGCCACCTACATCCCACAAACAGTCATGAAATTAATAGCTGAATTTAGTTAAGAGACTGTTGATCAGGACACTGGGAGGAATCCACAGAGACAGAGGTTCAATGTAACTTCTCACTTGAGATACCTCTCCAACAATGCAGTACCCCCTCCCACCCCCCAGCACTGTTTTTGAGTGTTAATGTACACAGTGAGACCAAAGTCCCAGTATGGGGCTCGAACCCATAATATTTTGACTGGGAGGAAAATGTGCTACCAACTCAGTCAGGCTGGCAATGCAGTACATTTAACAATTTAGTATTGGTTTCTGTAATTCTTTGTAACTCACTAACTCTGCTTAAATTTTGAAATCAGAACTTTAATGTGGGAATTCATTAGTGATCCATTAGTCTCAAAAGACCAACAAGTGCGTATCCTGCTGAGAGAGGGGGCGGTGTTAACTGTGGTCTGTTTGAGCTGAGCTGCGTTCAAAGAAAATTTGATGTTGAGCAGAACACTGTTTAAAATTCTCTTCTTTTTCAAATACCGTCTCGGGATTTTTAACGTCCATCTGAACGACAGGTAAATTGGGCCTCAGTTTTATTGTCTCATCCAATGGATGGCACCTCTAAAGATACTGCAATCCCCCAGTACTGCACTGGACTGATAGCCTAGACTTCAAGTACTAGTCATTATGTGGGGGCTGCCTTGCTTTTTATTTAAGGTATCCTGATCGATTTAAGTGTAATTTGTGTTCAGTTTGGGGTTTGCATTGATGTCAACATTGACTCGATGATGTATGATGATGTTCAGACAAGAAAAGAAACAATTAGAGCGCTGTAATGTATTGGTTAGAGCGCTATCCTCATGAGTGAGATAACTGGGGTTTGATTCCTGGGCAGGGCACAACATTAGGCAAGTTTCCCTACATCACATGCCTCTGTAAACCTAGCAGTAAGTAGGAACCCGGGTGTTCTGGGGGTAATAATCTATTCACAAATAAATAATAGAAATAATAATAATTTGATCACAAAATCCATGACTGTTTGTGTGCAATTGGCTGCTGTGTTTCACCCACAAAATATGTACAGTCAATTCACTTTACAGTATATTCTGGGAGACGTCTTGAAGACACGATAAGGCGCGATATTAAGTGCAATGATTATTACAACAACAACTTGCATTTATATAGCCTTCTTCATGTGGGGTAGCATCACAGAGCTCTTCACAACTATTATTATTATTCGTATTATTATTTTTATGTTTGCTATAGGTTTATCAAAAAACTATTGACAATTGATTATTGGAATATTTTTTCTACACATTTACATGTTGAATGATGCACTGTTTATTCATTTTGAAACCAATTATATTTTGACTAGGTACCAATTTATTAAATATCATCATAGTTATTCTTTCTTCTATACAGGCCTCAGCCGTCTATGTACCTTGCTTACTGTTTTACTGCAACTTTCAAATAATAGGCAGATATTGGAAAACACTAGAAGTACAATACAACACTTAGTTTTTAAGAACCGATCTCATGTACATTTTATCCCCCCAGTATTCAGCTAAAATATTCGATATAAAACAGTCTGACATTATTCAGTTAAGGAACATTGATGCAGAATTACACCATTAGTTTAATATATACAAAAATGTCAGCCAGCTGTTGTATTATTTGTAGCTTTTTCACCCAATGCTCCCAGCCTCCAAAACAACTGGTCGAAATAAGGCACTAAACTCATATACTTCATGTCACTAGTAAATGCAGTGATTCAGAAACGCAAACCATGGAAAAAAAATCTGCGCTATGTATCAGCAAGAACAATAATAATCCTTGCATTTTGATTTTTTTTAACAAAAATCTCCTTTGAAAGAGATACTGATCAACCCCTTGGCTTTTGTTATCAACACTAAAAAAAAACGAGTATGGCTACAAGAGGTTAACTAGTTCATTGATATTAATGCACCTTCACAAAACTGTACCTCTTACTACAGTTGTACCTGTGATTTGCATTCCAATCAATGAATCAATCAAGTTCAATTAAGTAAGTAAATTAGGAATTGACATTCTATATAAAGGTGGACGTATATATATATATATATATATAGAAAGAGGGGGAGCTGTATTATCTAGAGAAAGGTACAACAATGATTCAGTATTGGTAATACTGTAGTAATAGTTTTCAGGCTTCCCTGCTTTTTGGCTGGTTGCTGAACAAAAAAAACATTCAATCTCATTGTGATATTCCATTTGCCTTATTGCAATGTGTACAAAAGATCTGGGGAAACGTGAAACAGAGAGAGATTATCCAAACACACACACACACCATTCATTTCCCTTTATCTCCACCTCATTTGCTTCATGGTATATGACAGTATTGTTACAATGAACCAAACCAACATTGCTTGCTTGCTTGCTGCCTCCCTCCATCCATCCATCCCTCCCTCCCTCACTCACCTTTTATCCAGACAAACCATCCATTCGGTTGTGACTGAAGAATGGGTTGATGTGTGAGCTGCAACCATGCTTGCAGAGATCATTAAGAGTCAGAGAGAGAGAAAAAAAAACTGGCACACAAAATAAAAATAAAATGTAATCTCTTTCTCTCTCTCTCTCTCTCTCTGGAAATGGTGAGCCAGGCAAGAGTCAGAGTCAGTGGCTGCTGCTGCTGCTGAAATAAAAAATCATCTGCTTCGCAAGCTCAGTCTCACAGAAATGTGAGCAAACACACATACATACATCCCTGACGTCAGGCTGGAGAAGCAAGTGGAGAGAGAAAGTCAAGAGTAGAGCCTCAAGAGCAAGTCCTGGGCAACAGCAACAAGCAACAGCAGCAATCTCTGCAGTCAGTCAGTCAGTCAGTCACACTCAGTGTGAGAGAGAGGGTATAAGGAGTTCCCCACATCCCCCCCCACCACCCCAGCCCAAGGCAGAGAATCAGCTCAGCTCCTAACTGTTAAACCCTCCTTTCCGCGAGGGCAAGGTAAGCGGGTTCGTCGCCAGAGCTGAACTGGTTCCAAGGTGACATTGCCTGTGGAAGTTCTGCGGCTCAGTGGTTAGAGCAATCGCCTCGCGAACGAGAGGACCTGGGTTCGATTTGCAGGTAGGGCTAAACCTTGGGCAAGTTTCCTTACTCCACATGCCTGATAATAAACAACAACAACCTTGATTTATGTAGCGCCCTCCACGCCGGACGGCCTCTCAAAGCGCTTCAAACCCTAGGGAGGAAAGCAAAACACAATAAATTGGTCATTTAAATCCACAACTGCTTGTGGGGAAGCTGCTGCGCGCAATTGGCTGCCGCATTTCACCCATAAATATTACAGTCAATTCATTTTACGGTATCAGAAGTTGCTGGGGAAACTCAGCAGGTCAGGCAGCATCCATGGAGAAAGGAAAAGGAGTCAACGTTTCGGGTCTACAACCCTTTGTCGCTTGTTGAGCCCCAGTTCTGACGAAGAGTTGTAGACCCGAAACGTTGACTCCTTTTCCTTTCTCCATGGATGCTGCCTGACAGTTTCCCCAGCAACTTCTGTTTTTGTTTCAGATTCCCAGCATCTGTGGTATTTTGTGTTTCATTGTACAGTATATTCTGTTAAGCGCTTTGAGACGTCTAGAAGACGTGAAAAGTGCTGTATCAAATGCAAGGGTTATAGTATTATTATTGTTATTGGCAATGGGATGTCTATGGTGGTCGAGGTATTTCGGTGCCTGAGCTGGGTAGATCTACAGTATATCCAGGCTCTCAGCACAGCCCAGCCTGGCTCATCAGCAGGACCTGGAAGGACAAACCAGTCACTGGGGGGCAGGGAGTCATCCCACTACAGCTCCTGTTAACTCTGTAAGCCAAAACCCTGACAGGTAAGGGTGGTCCTAGCTGGACAAGCAGCTAGAAAAAAAGCTTACCAGACAGTCACATCAATGGCAAGCCATGCGGTTTCAGCTGGTTAGACTCTAGCAATCACTCTAGGGTTCCCCAAGCCTTGGCTCTTGCCAACCTATGTCTAATACTTTCTGGAATTAGATAAGCAGCATGTGTCCCTCCAGGGAGAGAAACTTATTCCATTCCAACAACCTATCTCTGGGATTTCCACGTGTAGGTGGGACACGTGGAATTCTCAGCTTGGTTTGGATGCTCTTAAGCAATGGTGATGGGTTTCCGCATGGGTTAGACACAATTTGGCCTCCAAAAAATGGGAGTCCCAGACAGGGGCTGGTAGTGTAAGTAGCCACAAGGCAGGGAATGCTGATAAGATGATCTGAACAGTAATCCCTTGAGGATATTTGAGGTTTATGAAAGCAGAACAAGCTGTTTACATAAGAACATAAGAATTAGGAGCAGGAGTAGGCCATTCAGGCCCTCGAGCCTGCCCCGCCATTCAATAAGATCATAGCTGATCTTCTAATCCAACTCCACCTACCCACCTTATACCCATATCCCTTAATTCATAATTTCTTTCACCCTTGTATTACAAATTAAAATTTTACACGTCAAAGTAAACTATTGCAAATATTTTCCCAATTCATCGCAATACAATTCTATAAACTGATTGACGGTAGATTTAAATAGAGAAAACTACTATCAGTGACACGACATGCATGTTTTAGTCCTATTTAGTAATTAATTGTGAATGTTTACTTGTCGGCTTTTGCAGAGCCTATGTGAATTAAGACAAGATAAACTTTGTTTAATTAATGCCGAGGATTAACAATGAAAACCTAGAGGAAATATTGCGTATGTAATGAACCGACTCACAAATACCCCCATTAAACTCATTAATTGGTGTAAAACGCAGAATATGCAAAAGGCTGTTGATGTTCTGATGTTCAAGATGATCATTTCGCAAATTCTATGGTCCAGTTACAGTTGAAAATTCAATTAACAACGTGAATTGAATTCACAGCAGTTTGCACAGTAGTCTATGCTGTACTCACCCCAAATAGATAAAACATTTTGCCGCTTACATCATAACAATTGATTACAGAATGTAATCAGTTAATTATTGATCGATTAGAGACTTATAGAGAAAAATGGACACATGGGACAAAACGCTTTTTTATTAAAAATTTTCTTATCCACAACGTACATTTAAATAGTGCACTTCATATAGGATATTGCCTCGGAGTGCTTCAGTGACAAGGTTGGACGGGGAGGAAAGCAGAAGGTGGTGGAAGAGGTAAGATTTTAATGATGGAATTTATGGAGAAATAGGGAGTGGCAAGGTAGAGGGGTGGAGGTATGGAGTTCCAGAGGTTAGAGGCACAGTGACTGAAGGTGCTTGTGTTACTACTATGAATAGAAATTCACATGATTACTTTAGTTGTTCTGTATACCTGAGCAAGTACACAAACAAGAAATTAATGTACACACAACCTGACACAATACCATTTAATATTGGTCTGTATATCTTCTTGTGTGGAATCAATCGTTATGCTGGTATGGAAAATCAGACCAAAAAGGATTATTTCAATAAGATATTTTGATACATTCTGTAAAATACTCATTGTAAAAAATTCATAAGCTAATTCTATTTACTAAAACGGATATACGATATTTGACAGTATAACAACCATATATTAAAAAAATCACAAAATAATTAAAAGCACCACAAATCAGTTAAAGAGGTTACAGTAACATCATTCCCTGCATTCGCAACTGCAGAATTGCGAAACTTCACCTGTTTCAGAAATAAAGTCCAACATACAGATCTACTGTAAGTTAAATTTGTTTTGAATTAGTTGGCATTTATTTGCCAACTGATTTAAGTGTTTAGCCTAAAATAATGATAATGGTCTATCATACACCATGTGTAAACTGTATGAAAAGCCACGTACATTATTCATGTCGTAGTTACTAAACCCTTTTTTAAAATTAATTATTAATTGAATAATTAGGGGTACCACATTGCATAATAAACCCCAATCCAGTTTAAATCTGCCTTATACAAGATTCTGGGGATTCAGACTCATTTAACAACTCAGGCATTTTAAGACACTTGGATGTAGAAATTCCACCAGAGTTTATATTAATGTACTTTGTGCGGAAGTTGACAAATTGCTGTTAAATTTAAAGGTACTTTGGTAGTTCTTCGAAAACTACAGAAAAAAATAGATTGCATTTAAGAATTTGCCAACAATCTGGACATTGAATTACTAACACAAAATACAATGAATCTAGATAGGTGCAATTTCTACTCTTGGGCTTGTTAATCAATATTCAAGATGCCAAAATGTAGCCATGTACAAGTTCATATAAATTTGTAGAAACCATTTTAGCATCTTGAATGTTTCTTAATAAGCCAAGGGACATTCAAACCATGTCTAGATTTAATCTACATGGGAATGTTGGCATATTCTATGTTGATTCATTCGAACATTCATTTTTGACTCCGATATTTATGCCTTAAATTATCTCTTAAGAATCTGGCTACATTCTGCGATGGGAGTGTTTCACTGGTACAATGGTGAGAGCACAATATCAGTTGCTTAACAATCTTAACTGTTTTGTCTCCGTACCACCACCTTATTTTTGGTAGGTTAAAATCACAACCTTATTTTTGGTAGGTCAGGGTATTAAGGGATACGGGGGGAAAGCGGGAACTTGGAATGGAAAGGATTGAGGTACAGATCAGCCATGATCTAATTAAATAGCAGAGCAGGCTCAAACAGCTGAATGGCCTACTCCTGTTCCTGTTCCTGCGGTCCCTCCTTGCATTAAAATTTTGAAGATAGTTCAGGAAACACCACAAAAACTGCATAAAGTTGAGTCGTATTCACGTTAATTTGAACTGTACATTCAATATTTGGAATTATTATACGGTTTATTTAAATACCTGAAGTGTAAACTCACTTTGTACTGACAAAATTGAACTCCTGAATATACAGAACATAGTGAAACGATCAGAGGAAGGATTCTACCACCACATTTGTGACTATTTTGTTCTTGTTGGATTTTTCCTTCGTACAAGCGCACTTGTACAGATCCTCCCCCAGAGTTTTCCTTGCAAAACAAAAGTACAGTAACCCACCCAAAGACACAAATACCACAGACAGGATAATAAGAACACCAAAGTGCTGTGGTGCTGGGGCTATGATGACCAGGACAAAGCGAAGAAGATCCATTATGGCGTTCATGGAACCCTGAACACCATTTACAATCCCCCTCTTTGACTCGTGCACCATTTCCTGTATGAGCTGTGTTACAGTGAGGTCGAAACTCCACAAACCTGCAAAAGCAAACATTTTCAGATGAACCATTGGCAAACATGTTCTACAAAATTCAAATGCACAGTTATTTGCCAGGTAAAATCATAAGAGACTGTGTTTGACTATGTACAGTGGAAATTAGTAATAACATAATCTGCCGGCGCCTAGCTTTTCCTGTACGTTTCTCTTTTGAAATGCGCTAACTTTAATGGAACAAAAAAAAGTTTAAAGGTAAATCCGTGGATTCCTTCTGATGGCCTTTCGAAAATCCAATGTTCCAAAGCCAGGTCTGCAAAACTCTCCTTTTATCTTTTAAAGGATTAAGGTTGAACTATGTATTAAAACACGTTTCTGTATTTTTTTTATGAATGTTTGATCTTTGACCTATTTGCTTCAGTGCATTATGCTTCAGCATAAATGTTTCTATTTTCTATTTATTATATTAATAGTAGAATATTCTTAATTTTCCTTTTTGCCCAACATACACTTCCTAAATGCTCAGAATTCTTCAGCCTTGTCCATTAAATGTTGTGTTTAAATTATCTTTCTTACATATTTATGGCTGATTTATCACACAAAAACTTTCCTAATCGCGTGATTCATGGTGATTCATACATTTCACACTGCGCCTATAATATGATGAGATCCATATTATAGCAGTTCATTAAATAATTGTTACATTCACTTACCAATTCTTGCCGTAGCTGCCCCCGCAAAATACAGAGCTATAGAAGTGTAATCCAGTTCTTTGGTGGAGTTCGTTAGGTTCATTGCTAGATGGAAAGTCAAATTAGACGATTGGGGTGAAGGCCTTGTAACCGATCCGTTCGAAGCAACAGCAGGATATACATGAATTGCATTGGCTTCCACTTGACTTGACGCATGTGAGTAAAGAGGCACGCTCAAATCAAACGGGCTTCCAGGAGCGAAGACTGACGCTATGCAAAGGGTGAGGCAGGACATTTGCGCAATACTTGAAAAAAGTCCGGTAAGAACGAGGCCGTAATATTTCCTCAATATCGTAAAAAACAAAGTGCCAACTAATCCCGAAACAGCAGCCAACGCGACCATGATACTGAGGACAGAGCTGGACACTCCTTGTGCGTAGGCGTATCCCGTGGTAATGCCATCGAATCCCAGAACGGTCATGTAAAGAAACGAGAGGCCCAACGCTGCGAGGAACATTGGCTGCCTGTAATAGGCAATCCAGCCGCTTTGCAATGTCTTCAGGGGAATCAGAATGCTCCGAAGTCCACCACTTTTATTAGGGTTTCGGTTCGTAGAATTACTGCCAGCGCCATCTCCCTCAGCGGGAAGTGGGGTTGAAACCCTCTGAGATTCTTCAAAGGTTTGATTTTCTTCTGCAAAAGAGAATAGCAAAATAGTATTTGCTTTTTTGAACAAGGGTATAACAAGTAACTAAAGACAAATTAAAAACAAAGGAAAAACATTGATCCACATCGAGTGGGAGTCTATGACTTAACTGTTAAATATTTCCGTGGAGCAGCAACAGTAAGAATATAATAATAATAATCGTTGCATTTGATGTAGCGCCTTATCACGTCATTGAGACTTAAAGCACTTTGCAGAATACACTGTAAAGTTGATTCAATTATCAATAATTTTTTTAATTAACAAATGAGTAATCTCAGAGTCTGTACATTTTGAATTTAATTTAAAGCGGATTTAATTAGCAATGAATTATTCATTATTAATTAGCAAATGAATAATGTAAGCTTTCTTATGGTTCTGATGCTTTTGGTTGGATGTTTGTTTCACTTTTAGCTTTATTTTTTGTTTTTTAGGCTTGAAATCACTATAGATTTTTTTGCCTTACTCTCAAATTGTAAAAGGTCCAATTTCAGTGATAGTGCAACCAACTCACATCATATGCTTTGAAAGCAACATCCATATACTGTAACATGTGGAGACAGAGATTCCTGTTTCAATCTAAATGGTGGAGTCGTGTAGCTCAATGGTTGGAGCACTCACCTTACAAGCGAGAGACCTGTGTTTGAATCCAGGCAGGTCAGGGCAAAACCTTGGTCAAATTTCCTTACTCCACACACTCACCTCATAATAATCCCTCAAACAAAACAATAATAAATTGGTCATTTCAATCCACAACTGTTTGTGCGAAACTGGCTGCTGCGTTTAGCCCACAAATATAGTCAATTCACTTTACAGTATATTCTGTGAAGCGCTTTGAGACGTCTAGAAGATGTGAAAAGTGCTATATCAAATGCAAGGATTATTATAATTAAATAAATCTAAAATCATACATTTTAAATCTATGCTGCAATGAATAACACTGAAAAGTTTAGTTAAACAATAGAAAGGTAATGGAAACATGCACTGCAAGAAATATGTTTGGATAATAATTGTGCATTTGGAGTTTCAACTCTGGTTAAAATATTAGAAAATGGAAGGAAAGAAAATATAAAGGTACATTTATGCTAAAATTCAATGCTGAAGAACGTATAAAATATTTTCAATGGATTAATCATGATTTATTATGTAAAATACAAATATAGTTCAACACCTGTTTTGGGCTGTTTTCTGTGGACATTTAACATGGTTTGTGATGTATATTTTTAAAATTAAGATTCTATAACAATTTAGTTAATCCAGCAGAATATCGCAATTGGCAGTTTGGGCTATTTGTACTATACCTGAAGCATTGCACTGCTCCTCTTGATTGGTGGGGTGTTGAATGTTATTTTTTATGGCTAATGCAGGAGTAATCTTATACACCTTCTGAAGCAAAAAATATTCACAGCACATGGAGAACAAATTCCACCCAGCTATAAAAGCGCAGCCAATCTCCGAGGAGGTGAAAGTCATGATTTGACCTACAGCCATTGGTGAGAGCAGCTTGCTGAGAAGATCAATTTGTCTAAGAGTAGCGTTCATACCTGTAAAATCAAACATGGACAAAACATGTTTTTGAAAACATTCTAAACAGATAACCTTTGGAAATTCACAACAACTTGCATTTACGTAGCGCCCTCCACGCGGGTTAGCGCCCTGGAACGCTCGACAGTGACGGGAGCTGGGTGCTGCTTTGCAGTTTCTTCAAAAAGGCAAACAATTCTGTACATCATGTTAAAAAGTTTCAATTGCATCTATGATGCCTTTAAGACCCCTCCCTCCACATTGGGCGAAAGAAGAAGAGACATTTCTACTCTGTGCACCCTGTTCACCTCTTTCCTAAAGACACAACACACAACATAAAGGGTATTTGGGAACGAGATCTGGGCCTTAATATCGAGGACAATTATCGGTATCAACAGCAACCAAAGACACCAAGTTATGAAAGGGTTAATTCACGTCTGGCAATTTTCATTGAAAGGGGATCTGCAGACTGCTACATGATGGCAGTCAATGCTACCAAACCAATACGGTGGAGTCCGGTATCTCAGTAGGTAGAGTGCTCGTTTTACAAGCGAGAGATCTGGATTGAATTTCAGGCAGGGCGAAACATTGGGCAAGTTTCCTTACTCTAGAGGCCTGGTAATAATCCCTCAAAAAAATAGTAATTTGGTCACTCAATCCATGACTGTTTGTGGGACACTGCTGTGCGCAATGGACTGTCGTGTTTTGCCCACAAATGTACAGTCAATTCACTTTACAGTATGTTCTGTGCCGTGCTTTGAAACGTCCAGAAGACATGAAAAGCGCTATATTAAATGCAAGGATTATTATTATTATTAATGGGTCCACACATTTTGCTGTGCAACACGACAGAGTATAGTTACCTGAGAGCTTGTCAGTATCACCAGCTACTACTATAATCCAGTCTCGCTGGATTGAGATTGACATTGCTGTGCTGGCAAGTTCAGCGATCACACCAATAGTAATGATCAAAAAATAACAAAGAACCTGTTAAAAAAAATAGAAATCAATCGATGACAATTCAAAATCTAATCAAGAAAATTGCCAAACCTAAGTTTTTGGAAATGTTAATTTGTTTCACCCACCCGCATCACTCAATAATTTGACAGTACAAGTTTATGTAAAAGCAAGTTTAAAATTGATGTATTCACACAGAAGGAATCAAAAGGCTTGCATATGTGTCACATTTCCCAAATTAGAATGGCGAATTTTATACCATGAATGTAATAATACATCCGATTGAAAAGTACAATTCTATTCTTTTTTACAATAATAAACGTTTTCTACCTTGATTTAGTGAGGAAGTATGACTGAATTTACTTTTGGAAATTGCAATTGCTACATTTTATCAAGAAATAAGACAAGTGAACATGAAACAGAAGTTATCAGTTGTAACATTTAAACCAACTATTAATAGCTTTCAATCTTTTCTGCCCATCCCAATATAGCAAGTCAGTCGAAACAAAATGGGAGCTATTTGATACATAAAAATCATTCAATGTACAAAAAAAATCCCTTAAGTAATCTAAGTTTTCTAATTTTCCATTCCAGTAACTGTGAGAAAAATAAATTACATTTTTTGTAAATGGGACTTCTTGGGTCAACTTTCATGATTTCTATTGCCTCCTGGTGGATCTCTTAAGAACTGCAGCAAACACAAATGAGTACACAGCATTTGCTTTAGCAGTTCACAGAGTAATCTTACAATTCATATGAATCTATAATCGCATAAGATTTCCCCTCCCCTCACACACAAGCAAACTCTCAGTAGACAATTCTGATTGAATGACTCCCAAGAATTAACTGTCTAAGTAAGTACATATCTCGTTAGTTGAAAAGTATAGATACACATAGTTTGCCAAAACGTTGACATCAAACCCTACAAAAAACAAGATGCCAATGACTATAGGCAAGAAAAGTCATAATTGCGAAAAGAAAACACAACAGGTTTTTCACTGTGTGTTAAGTTACCTGCATCCAGCCACCCCACAGAGCAGAGATCTGGGACTTGTAGATAAAGAACAGCAGAAGGACACCAGCACAAAGGATCACTGACATATTCTGGGTAACCAGGGCTATCCGTACAACTGGAAAATCCAAATACACAATATTAAAACTCATGAACGTATTGACATCTAAATATAATAATAATCCTTGGATTTGATTTAGCTCTTTTCACGTTTTCGAGGCGTCTCAAAGCGTTTTACAGAATCTACTGTACTGTAAAGTGAATTGACTGTATATTTGAAATAATGAAAATAATCCTTGCATTTGATATAGCATCTTATCACATCATTGAGATATCTCAACGCGCCCCACAGAATATAATGTAAAGTGGAGAGACTGTTTATATTGTGGGCGAAACCTGGAAACCAATTGCGCACAGCAGCGTCCCACAAACAGTCGTGGATTGAAATGACCAATTTATTATTGTTTTGTTTGAGGGATTATTATCAGGAGTGTGGAGTAAGGAAACTTGCCCAAGGTATCGCCCAGACCTGCTTGGAATCAAACAACAACAACAACAAAATTGCACTTATAAAACGCCTTTCACGTCGGGAGGACGTCCCAAAGCGCTGAACAGTCAGGTCTCTCGCATGTAAAAGCGAGTACTCTGAACACACTGAGCTACAGGACTCCATCAAAACCTATGAACATATTAACATCCAAATGCCACACAATAATTCCAAACGTTCGACAAGGAAGTTGTAAGATTTTGTTTCGTAACGGAACAAATGTTTGGTGGGATAAATACCTTTTATTCTCGGATTGCTGTCCACCCAGTTCCCAACCAAAGCTCCGAACAGAATCAGAGTTGAAGAAATGCTCAGGCCAAACACAGCTGTGAGCAGCAAATTATTTCCATAGAGTTCCACCAGGAATAGTGAGACCGCAAAATGCCACATGCGATCCCCCTAAAAAACACCAAATCATTAATTGCGGTGTAGTTAAGAGTTAAGCGGGGGGGTGGGAAATAATACAACTTAAAGGGCCTGAACTCACACCTTTCTGACTCTGTGGCGAAAGGGCGACAAACTGAGCACTTGAATACTACCTATTCAACTACTGGACATTCCAGCATACGTAATGTTTGACTGTTATACATATGAACTGTGGTTAATGGGGCAGAATAATCTGTTCCCAGATTTCTTTGAATTCAGCTCTGGATCAAAGAAGTGTATACTAATGTACTGTGTGTACAGTATTGAATTAGGTTTCACTCACTCCATTTTATTGACTGTCGAATAGTTACTGTATCTGTTAACTTACTGTTGTATTTGCTTATGTGTATGGTGCCATTATGCAAACCTTTACATCTGTGCGTAGTTTTATCATCGCCAATTTGAATTGCTGCTTTTGTAACGATTGTCAATGGACAAGGCAAGGTTTGTTGTGATAATGTCTACCATGTTCTATATCACGTTTTAAGTACGGTTGAAGGTGCGATTCTTTTGTGAGGTCAGTTTGCGTAAATAAGTGGGAAAATAATTATCAATACAAGATACATATTGAAGTCCAAACACAAACCAATTTTAGAAACTAACTTTGTAATTGAGGAAGAAGTTTTGATTGCACAGAATATATTAGGGTAGCTTCGCAGACAATTACATATCATTGGTTGGAGTGCGACAAACAAAGTACTGGTACAACTCGCTTGTCAATATTACACTTCAAAATTAATTTGTTAAAAGACAGTCAATGAGTTCTTAAATTCCACTGCACTTTAAACTATGACGTCAATATATAACCTTTGAAAAATGAGGCAAAAACTATTGACATTGAGGCAAAAATGTTGTTCTGATTGACATTCTTTATTTAATATCGATATTTAGTGGCTGTAATTACATGAAATATCAAACAAAATCACCCAGAAAACGATGCAACTTACTTACCCATGTGGACAACGAATGAGCCAAGTACAGAAAAAACTGAGCTGAATGCAAGAATTTCCAAGTAGACGCTATTAAAACAAAAGAATTATTTTAGAAGAAGAAGAGAAAAACAAAAAAGAAGTCAGCTATATAACCACAAAACACTTCAATGGTTTACCTATTCTATTTACGTGTTCCCTTTTGTTGGTGTTCTCCTGTGTTTCGTCGCTGGCAGGGCTTTCCTCTACCAATTCAATATCCATCTTGGATTGGAAGTCAAGGTGGTGTTTGACTTTTACAAGATCCTTAAAATCAAAAATAGTTTTTTTTATACATCAAGTAGAAAGAAACGCAAAAAAACGACTTGCACTTTTACAGAATCATAGAATCTTATGGCACAAAAGGCCATTCGGCCCATCTAGTCTATGCCGGCTCACTGGTGCTGTGCTGATATTTTCACCAGGTTCTATCATTCCATTTGCATCACCCTTTTATTAAGTAGCATCGGTTTCAAGAATACAGTACAAACATCTGTGAGCGAACACAAATATTCTGCTTCGTTTTGAAACTATTTTAAATCAGTGACCACGAGTCACAGATTCGGCCACCAGTGGAAAAAGTTTTTCCTTATTCACCCTGTCGAAGCCACTCATGATTTTATAAACCTCTATTAGGTCTATGGATCTATGGATTTTCTGTGGATCGTCTTCAAACGCCTCAATGCTGTGTGCGCAATTGGCTGCCTCTTTTCACCCTCAATGGAGACCTGCAGCTGAGTGAGCACTCGCAATTGCAAGCGAAACCTCGGGCAAGTTTCCTCACTCCACACGCCTGTTAATAATCCCTCAAAACAAAACAATAATAAAATTGGTTATTTCAATCCACGGCTGTTTATGGGACACTGCTGTGCGCAATTGGCTGCTGGGTTTCGCCCACAATATAAACAGTCAAATCAATTCACGTTATATTCTGTGGGGCGCGTTGAGATGTCTCAACGACGTGATAAGACGTGAGATCAAATGCAAAGCTTATTTTCATAATAGATTAGAGGCTCACAATACCAGTTACAATGTGTAAACCGCGTGCGTCACTGCACTGAACATTGATAAAAACAATAATCCTTGCATTTGATATAGCGCTTTATTACATTGTGAATGTCACCCGGCCAGGAATCAAACCGCAGGTCTCTGGTTTGTGAGGCGAGTGCTCTAACCACTGAGATACACGACTGCACCTACACAGGCTTGAAGAATTAAGAATAGGATTAACTCTACTTACATGTAAAACAAACTGGAAATCAAGGCGGTCAGCGTCTGAAAGAGATAATGATTGGTTAACGTTTCAGGGCCGACCTTCAACAGAAAGATCGCAAGGTCCTTTACAGAGGCAGATGGTACATTTCCACCCCTTTGTTTTTATTTTAAATTACATAACATTGAGCCATGTTGTGGGCCTGAGGGACAACAATAATCCTTGCATTTGATATAGGGCTTTTCACGTCTTCTGTACGCCTAAAAGCGCTTCACAGAATGTACCGTAAAGTGAATATACTCGTTATTTTGTGGGCGAACAACGGCAGCCAATTGAGCGCAGTCGTGCAGCGAAATGACCCATTTTTTTTCAAGGGATTATTATCAGGGGTGTGGAATAAGGAAACTTGTCTTGCCTGGAATCGCTTGCAAGGCGAGGGCTCCAACCACTGAGCTATAGGGCTCCACAGATTTGATTCCTAGTTTAAACCCTCACTAACCGCAAAGTATCTTGCAGACATCCCCCCTCCCCACCTGTATCTCCTCCCCCACCTCCCCCACCCCTCCATCTCGGATGATACATACACCTGGCAGGATTTAAATTTGGATAATTGTTGCCCCACCAGGGCCTAACAATGCACTGACCTCCAGGAGACCACAAGTAAAGGAGGAAATGCTATTGTTGCATCATCTACTGGCCGTAAATAGCATATATTTTTACACTGTTTCATATATTGTCTTTATCTCATGTTAGATTAATGTTAATGCCACACAGTGAGGTTTGGGGACTTTGCATTTGATATCGTGCTTTTCACGTCTTCTAGACATCTCAAAGCGCTTCACAGAATATACGAATTGACTGTACATTTGCGTTTTGTTTGGGTGTGATTGGGAGGGGGGCGTTCAGCTGACACATGGGGAAACCAATCGCTTGACAATACGCAAACCAAGCATAACTCGGCATTGAATGCCAGAGAGGATTGTCACCATTCAGAATATTCCTCCATCTACCGCACAAAGTTCTGCAATTTACTGTACAGCACGGAGCCTGTTCTCCGAGTGTGAGGGATATAACGATAACACTTGCATTTGCTATAGCGCCTTATCGCCTTCGGTCACCTTTCTCCCCCCCCGCCCGGCTCGGCCGTGGGATCCGCTATCGGGAAGCGGATCCCAAATCCAAGTTGTTGTTGTTGTTGTCGTTATCGCGTCGCCGAGACGTCTCGCGGCTACATTTCTATTTACAGTACGATAGTGATAATCACAACATATTAATGGGGGTATATTTACAAATGTGAACGTGAAGCTTTACGACCGCTGCCAAGAAGAATAACTTGCGTTTATACAGCCCCCTCCCCCACCCCCCCCCCCCGCGACAAGCGGGGGGCAGGGTCCCAGCGCGCTCGACAGGCGTGGGGTGTGACCCCCCCCTCCCCACCGAGCCTGGGGGAGAGGGAGTGGGGGGGGGGGGGGTGGGGGGGGGGGGAAGGCGACTGCGAGCACGATCCAAGAGGAAGGTCTAACATAGTGACAGCGACACTTGCACTGTGTGGGGTTAGAATCGTGGGCGGATCATTGTGATCAAACAAAGAGACGATTGTGCCTCAGCCTCGAGCTGTGCGAGTCGTCCACTTGAGGTTAGCGTCGCGCTAACCTCGTCTCCGGTGACTCGCGACTTTCCCCTTGTCGCGAAAGGCGCTATTATACACGCGCGCACTTTTGTTCTCGTTCTTGTCGTTGTCGTCGACTCCGAGGAGTGTCGACGGCGCAGCCGTTGCGTGCCAGCAGCGAGTGGGGGGGGGGGGGGGGGCGAGGACTGAGCGGAAACGGAACGATTACAGCGACGACGACGACGACGACAACAACTTGCACTTCTAGAGCCCGCCCTCCATACGCGGTAACGCCTCGAGATCGCTTAACCGTGTCGGAGCCTGAGTACGGCGACTGGCTACGGGGCGAAGATATTCGTGCATCAGCAATTATACAACCATAGCACTGATTCAGCAGAGCCACATGTGAGTGACTGACAGCCATTTTCTTAGCAAATACAGTACAGGACTTAAGATACTCAGTGCAATTGCTACACACACACACACACAGACAGAGAGACACACACAGACAGAGAGACACACACAGACACACAGAGATATAGATATACACAGAGAGAGAGACACACACTCACAGAGACACACAGCCACACACAGGCAGGAGAGACACACACACACACACACACATAAACAGAGAGACACAGAGAGAGAGAGAGACACACACACACACACGCATGCATACATACATACACAGACAGAGATACACAGAGATACACATCAGATACAGAGACACACACAGACAGACAGACAGACAGAGTGATACATTGGGCACATTGTAGCCACACACACACACACACACAGAGAGAGAGTCAGGGTTTTGTTATATAAAGAAACACAACCTGTTCAGAAGCTCACAGCTCTTGTGTTTTGTACTCAAATCCTTCTGCTTTCCAAGAGCAAACACTCCCCCCCCCCCCCCTTCTCTCTTTATCTTTCTTGTGAATCTCTCTCCCAGTAATAAGGGGGTTGGTTCAGTCAGTGAGAGCCCTGGTATCTGGTTTGCTGGAGCAGTGGGGAGTGTAGAGGGAGTACTGTACCTATCTTGCAGTCTCTGTGACTCCTTCCCTCTTGTATTTTTTTTAATGCACATTAAAAGCAGGAAATAGAACTTGTTCTGCTGTTTGTTGCCTTGTGCTTTTTGTCTGTGCGTCTTGTGTGTGTGTAACAGGAACAAAAGCCATCCAGCTGGGGGCATCAACGTGCAGAGAAGCACGTTAGTCTCCACTCCAGTCTCTATCCTGAAAGAGTATTTAATGTTAATCTCCTTCCTGTAATAATCGATTATTATAAATAATCCGAATCATCACGTCACAGTAATCCTTGCATTGCATGTCGCGCTTTTCGCGTCTTCTGGCCCGTCTCAAAGCGCTTCCCGGAGCGCACTGTAAAAGTGGATTGACAATTTGCGGGCGAAACGAACAGCCGTGGATTGAAAAGGAACAATTTTATTACCGTGTGTTTGTGTTTGGACGGATTATTACCAGGCGTGCGTGCGGAGTAAGCAAACTTGCCCAAGGTTTGGCCCTGACCTGCCCGGATTCGAACACAATGCCTCACGCTTGTAAGGCGAGAGCTATAACCACTGAGCTACAGGACTCCAGACATTATCTATACACGTGTCTAATTTGTGTTGCACTCTGCCTCTTATATATTATATATATATATATATTTTAAAATGTGGCAGTAATTGGATGAATTTAGGAGACACATATTGGGAGTTTAGCAAGGTTTCGGACCATTTAATTCGAGACTGTCCATTGATTGCATTAAAACAATCCAGCACAAAATGCAAGTCAATAACACTTCACACGAGTGTTGCTGCTGTTCCCAAACAAGTAGAGCTTTGCTCTTATAAGTTGATGACCTTGTCCAAACTGCTCAAATGAAATTACTGCCCCTAGTGCTATTTGGCAGCTTTCCATCTACCCCACTACATACTGTAAAATTGTGTGTGTGTGTGTGTGTACCATGTGTGTGTGCACTTTTAACTGAACCGCCAGCAGCTTCACCCACCCCTGTGTGGCAATAGCTTAGTTAATTAAGTGTGTTTGTAAGCAGAAATCTCCATATTTCATCACGCCCATTTAAAAACCACATTTGAATGGCTAACAATCCCCCCCAAAATCACCTAATAATAATAATCCTTGCATTTGATATAGCGCTTTTCACTTCTTCTAGACCACTCAAAGCCCTTCACAGAATATGCTGTAAAGTGAATTGACTGTACATTTGTGGGCAAAACGTGGCAGCCAATTTGCGCACAGCGGCGTCCCACAAACAGTCGTGGATTGAAAATGACCAATTTTTTTAAAGAGGGATTATTAGAGTATTAGGCGTGTGGAGTAAGAAAACTTGTCCAAGGTTTCTCCCTGACCTGCCGGGAATTGAACCTAGAAGAACGCTGTAAGCAGGACAGTACATTTGGGAATGTCCTTTTGTTCTGTTATTTTAGGTCAGAATTAGTGAAATCTTTGCGAGTAATGGGTGGAATATGAGAACATTTTTTCTCAGCAAAGGAACAACATGACCTATTTCTTTCTGACTGGCTGAATGGTACATGGGAAAAACAAGGTAGAGTACAGTACTATCATCGCTTCAAGACATAGGTTTTGCGTAGGTTTTCAACCACTTGTTATTCTATGTCTACACTGCGACTGAATGAAAAATCGTACTGCACTTTGTTATTTTGTTTTTGGTGTCCAGCTGTTAAAATGTCACCAGCCCCGTTACGTAAGTGGAAACTAGTCTACTTGTGATACCAAACTACAGGCTCACCAATTTGAGTTAACATCTCTGGTTGATCATTAGCCTTGAAATAAGCAAAATAGGAGACTAAACATAGTCTGAATTGGATGCCCAAAATGTGTGTTATATTACCTGTATAAAAACACTATTACAATAATAATCCTTGCATTTGAAAGCTCTTTTCACGTCTTCTAGATGTCTCAAAGCACTACACAGAATACGCTATCAAGTGAATTGACTGTAACTTTGTGGGCGAAACGAGGCAGCCAATTGCGCACAGCGGTGTCTCACAAACTGTCGTGGATTGAGTGACCAAATTATCATTTGTCAAGAGATTATTACCCCTGGAAAAGTCATCCACAATTGACTAACAACCGGGTTCCTACTTACTGCTAGGTAAATGAAAGCATGTGGAGCAAGGAAACTTGTCTAATGTTTCGCTCTGCCAGGGAATCGAACCCAGAAAAGTGCTCTAACCAATACAGAACTGGATTCCTCGGTATCTACTGTATCAGGAAACCTTGGATGAATTAGTTGTTGGGCCGCTGACCGGGGTGTTTCACTCAGGGGAGTTACATCCCATCCTATCAGCTAATCACATCACTACTTATGGCAACCGGATACAATCCTTCAGCCTTTCTGTACAATCCCACTGAAGAATAAACCACATCTTTGAGTTTATCGTACCTTGAGGTATGCGATTACACTGGGCAGCATCCAGCCCCACACTAATGATGAAAGCATTTATGGAACTCCCTGGAGTCTGTGGGGAGATCAACGTTTTTTTTTTGCGTTGTCTCTGATATTCACTGTGGTCAGGATTACAATCAACTGTGTTTTAGTTTTGGGAGTGGCCAGGAAGTGAGACAGCAACAGGACATTAGGAAAGTACTGTTATATTTTTTTAAAGAATGAGTTCAACTAGAATAAAGCGGACTAATATTCACGTACGGTGAATTGTCCTGTTGATTTTTTTAATGTATTTATAGATGATTTATTCAGCATGAAAATTAAGTTGGGATTTTGTTTCAACCTCCATTCTACACTGACGACAAAACTGCAGTAGTTTTCAATGGGAAGACAAACGAGTAAATGCACTCTGATCTTTGCTGAAGGGTTGTATATCTTACTGAGTTTGGCAAGATGCAATGCAAGTTAGATATCCATCAAATGCAAATTGTCTCAAAGCCAATTGAGGAAAAAAGCTTTGAACTTTATAAGAATACTCTTCTAAGTTTCAATCCAAAATTCTGTAGTTCAATTTGAAGCATATGATAACATGATCTGCCAAAGGTTAAATTACATAATCTGGAAGGAACAGTGTGGGTTTGATGTAGTTATGCTTTTGCCTGCTGCCTTTCAATCACTGGTTTGATTCGTGGTGAAAAAACAGAACCTTTATCACGCTGTTAAACTGTCGTGATTCCTCACCTAGGAAAATACCGATAGTCGAGGGAATGCATCTTGTCATATTAGACTTCAGTCAACTTTCCCTGTTCTGTCTGTTAGATCCACAGGAAAACAATCTCAATGTTTTTTCCTCATATGCTCACTGGAAACCCACCCTGGATAAGGGAGGTTATCCAGCATCAACTCTGTTAAAAAAAAAGACTTGCCTTTTGTAAAAACAAAATACAATACCAAATTAGATTTGTATAGCGCCTTTCACATCGGGAGGACATCCCAAGGCCCCTAACGTAAAATTGCATTAAATTTTAATGACATTTCAATGGTAACCTGTTGAGGTGAATCCTGTGTCAAATGTCAATTGAATCCCATCATGTGGCAAAATCCGAATTGTTGTGTTCTATTCGTCTCCACTACAGGAATGAATATGATTTTGCTGTCCTTCGAAATGCAACTTATTCTGAAAGGTTGGCTTCTGTTTTATTTCTGTGCCGTAAAACGTTCCAAAGAATTTTGGCTCATAATAAAAACAGGCTTTATTTAATTTTAAGCCAACATTTTTTGGAAAGTTTTACAACCCAGTTGCGAGTCGAAATTGGCTTGGCTCCAACTATGTCAACTTATCCAAAATACATTGCAAGAAACAGATCTCATTACACTACTCGGGTTTGAAAGACCCTAATCTTACCAGCTGAATTTATCCACAACCAAAGTGGCACAAAGACAATCTCTGTCGGTTGCACAGGTGCCATTCAGGAAGAGAAGGTTGCCAATCCATGGGATTCCTGAGATTCTCACGGACTGTGCTGTAAATCGATTTTGTACACAAGCTCCCTGAACACAGCAGAGGATTTAAACCGCAAGTTTTCACATAGAAGAGAAACCAAAATGAAAATATTGAATATTTTCTTGAGGTAAGAGCCTGTAGAACTACTTAACTGTGGGTGGAAGAGGAGAGCTGTTAAAAATATTCCTTCTTTAAAAAGGAAGTTGTAATAATAATCCTTACATTTTATATAGTGCGTTAGCACGTCTTCAAGCCGTCTCAAAGTCCTTCAGGGAATATATTGTAAAATGTAGTGGCTGTATTTTGCAGGCGAAACCAGGCATCCAATTGCGCACAGTTGACTGTCTTTCAAATGAAACAATATCATTCAATGTGTTGATGTACTGTTGAGGTGAATCCTATGTCAAGTGTCAATTGAATCCCATCATGTGGCGAAATCCGATTTGTTGTATTCTACTCTTCTCCACTATAGGAATGTGATTGTGATTTTGCTGTCCTTTGAAACGCAACTTATTCTGAAAGATTGTACTGTACTAGGAAGTTTCGATTCTCCCCTCCCTCAGGATTATTAGTTCCATACCAACTTTTAGTTTAGTTAAATCAGCCACCCTTTACTACTGCCATTGAAATGTGATGATAGCAAAACATGACCAGCGTGTTTTATTCCGAAAGCCTTCTTAATTACAGTTTTACTTTGTGATGATACGATTAATTGGATTCTTGAAATGAACGTTAATTAAATATTCTACCACAGTATATTTTTTTAGTAGGAATCAAGGGCACGTTTTTTTTAAATCAGAATTTCTTAAAAAATGACTTCAATGTTTTATTCATATTTTTATTTCAGATTTCCAGCATCTGCAACATTTTGCCTTTTTTTAAAAGAACAAATCTTAGCAAACATTCTGAACAGAGCAATATTGTGATGGATGGTGATATATAATTTAAATTGTTAGATACTATTTTGTAATGGACAGCTTCTGTTGTTGAATGTTGTGTGTATAAAAGCCAAAGAAAAGTTTACAGAAACCTTGACATTACGACAGGAATTCATTGCAGGGACTTTCCCCAGATGAGGTTAACCCCATTACAAATTCAAGTCAACAAGTTCTGAAAGATTGTGTTTGATACTGGGTTCAGAAAATTTAGTTAACATTACTAAATGGGTGCCAATTACACGATAGCGGTATTTGATTGGTTCAAACAAGCTTCACTTGCTTAGCTCAATCCTTTACAACCTCATAGAATTATATCCAAAGTTTTCTTAATAAGTTTAGCTAGTCTTTCAACTTCTCTGGAATTCAGAATTAATGTTTAGAATAATTTATCTTGGCAGAACGCCATTGAAATTGAAGAAAATACCATGCTGTTCAATAGTTCATGGATTTGCCTTTGTCTAATATTATTATTTATTAACTTTGTACCACAGAACTTCAGCACCCTGTTCCAATAGCTGTTCCACCAGCAATTCCAACTCAATGTAACGCCAAGCTTTGCTCTAGGTTTGTTTTTACTGTTAATGGGTAACTACTGTAACTACGCAATCTTGCACCAATGTGAAGTTTCATGTTTACTGGAGAAAATCAGTGCCTAGCAGGAAACCGATGATTACAGCAATCTGTAACTTGATGTTTATCCACAAATATTCCCAAAAGACTGGATGTTATTATAGACTTGACACTCAATGCTCCCATTGTATTTTGTTTTAACTTTTACATTACTCTATACGCGTATGAACTTGGTGACTTTCAGAACAGTTAACATTTTTGCGAGTTCTTGCACAAGAGTGGAAAAGAAATACATACAACACACTGAATACCTGAAATAAGCAGAAATCGGGAAATTGTCTACTTGCAAATGATGAGAATTGAGCTCTAATTAATTACTCATCTAACTTTTCATTTGGTTTCTAAAGTTTTTTTTAAAATGTTTTAAAAGCAGATTGAGGCAATGATAGCCTTTAGTTATAGGCTCCTTGTGATTTTCACCTCCTGTGTGTAGTGCTTCGGGACGCTACTCAACGTAAAGGGCGATATATAAATGCAAGTTGTTGTTGTTGTTGTGCTTGGTTCCCTGACCCATTCGCTCCCTGCGAGAACAAAGTTGAATTCGGGAACTGTGGAATAGGGTAATTAGCCACTCCATTGCATTGTGTTACCATGTGTAATATAGCTATTAACATAAACATTGCAGTTTAATACACACATACTCTTTTTCAAGATACCCATTCAGTGAACAGATTACTAAACTGCAGGATTACAAAGGGCAATGAATCGCACTGGGAATATCTTTAGGATCACTTACAACTTTCATGCAATAATGAAAAATACCAGAATCACTACTTTCCCTTGGCAAAATACCTTCGCTGATTGTGTACTGCAACCAATCTTTCCTCTACCTGTAAAAATGGCATTCGATTACTTCCAATCAATAGTTTCGTAGTTTTGTGTCTATAGAAAACATCAATTTGCTATACATTTGTCTGAATGATCTATGGAAACATTGAAGAATGCAATGTTGCTCTGTTTGCAGTTAAATTCAGCACATTCTTTAAGCAATTTAGACTAACTGGAGCTTCTTAAATCATTTACTGTTATGTTGATAAATTTCTGAAGTACAAGATGCTATTCACATGACTAACTCATTGCTCAATCCGCACAAAATATGGTTTAGATCTGGAAAGCTCCTTTTTTTTTACTATTTTGCAGCTCTTGCTTGCAGCGAATACTTGCCAGAATTAGGTAATCAGGGTACAAAGCTCCGAGAGAGAATACGTACTTCATTCCAGACGTGCAGGATTTGTCCAAGTGTAGGTTGAATGCATGGAACTCAAGGCCATTTATTGCCCCCACCTGTCTCTCTGACCTACTGTCCCCCTACCAGCCTGCCCGCCCCCTCCGTTCAGCAGACTCAGGCCTGTTCCCCGTCCACCGCCCTAACCGCCCAACCATCAGCGGCCGGGCTTCCAGCCTCTCTGCTCCCACACTGTGGAACTCCATCCTACAGCCCTTCCACCTCGCTTCTTCCCATTCCTCCTTCAAGGCCGGTCTCAAGACCCTCTTCTTTGATCACGCCTTCGGCTGCCCCACTAACTCTTCCCCCTCTCCCACTCTCTTCCCCCTTCCCCCTACCCCGACCCTCCCACCCCCGCTTGGGTCCCAACCTGACTGTTCAACGCTTTGGGACGTCCTCCTGACGTGAAAGGCGCTATATAAGTGCAATTTTGTTGTTGTTGTTGTCAATCTGGTTTGGATACCCTTAAGCACAATGATGGGTTGGGCGCTTGTGTCTGACATTTGGCTGTCTAGATAAACATTACTTCTGAAGAGCGATGTGATGAAATGGTGTTTCACATACATACTGCATTTTTGCGCAAGTCGGGCAATTTAGTCAGACGCGTTCAAACACATGCAAAACTATCAAAAATGCACTTACTCAATCTCCCAATGATCAAATAAGGGTGGAGAAATTGGCAAAGGGACCACGATATGCCTGAGTGTCAGATAATTACTCAATCCCTCCCCCCCACCCCTGCCAGTTACCAACCTGTTGTTTAAGTGACAGGCATTTCAACAACAACAACAACAAAATTGCATCTATAGAGCGCCCGCGTTTCACGTCGGGAGGACGTCCCAAAAGAGAACGTCTTGCAGGTGCACACAGGGCTATTTGTTATCATCGTATCAATCACCTTAGATATTTGCACGTGCGGATAGAGCATCGTTGAAATTGCTGTCAGGCCCAAACATTTTGATTGCTCAGTGCGATTTCCATGCAAAGAAAAGGCAAAGCGAAATAGAACTCCGCAAATTCAATGCTGGGAAAACAGGATGGTTTCCAATGCGGGTGACTCCAGATACAGGCTTGCCTTAGAAGGTAAACATGTAATCTCAAAGCAGCATGAGTCACCGGATCCCTTAAGTGCCAGATGCACAGCTATGCACTCATGGGTAGGTAAGGCATTTACAGCCTGTAAATTCTTTCCCTGTAGGAATATCTTTGACCAGCTGTATGGCTTCTTTACAGCTGCCCTCTAACTCATCGCACTCTGTTGCGCTATGATGATACATAGAGCTCGCAGCTCCATTAGTCAGATATCAAATCATAGCATCAATGTAACTTAACTCTTCAGGCACCAATTTTCAAACAATTCACGACTAAATAGTAGGAAGGAGCTTTAGACGTATGAGGTGTATTTTGCCCCCACTGCAGACCTGTGGTTAGAGCACTCGCCTGTGTTCGAATCCAGGCAGGTCAGGGCGGAACCTTGGGCAAGTTTCCTTACTTCACACGCCTAATAATAACCCCTCAAAAATACAACAATAAATTGGTCATTTCAATCCACGACTTTGTGGGACACTGCTGTGTGCAATTGGCTGCCGCATTTCGCCCACAAATATGCAATCAATTCACCTTACTATATATTCTGTGAATTGCTTTGAGACGTCTAGAAGATGTGCAAAGCGCCATCTCAAATGCACGGATTATTATTATTATGCAGGTGAGATATGAATCTCTGTGAACCTTTAATGAAAAACTTTTCATTACTGTTCGTTAAAGGTTCGTCTTAAAAGACCATTCATTAAACCACATCTGAAAATTTCAGTTTGTTGTTTCTTAATGTTACCGAAGACCTGATTGCATGACTCTTTCTGGAATAATATATTTTTAAAAGACAACCAGTTGTGGTGGACAAACATGAGGTGATGAAAAACAAAAGACACTGGGTTTCCGGGTCCACGTTGCTAAATTATAATTTTGCTCTTGGCTGTGAAACAACAGCATGAGAGATGCAAAATAATGCGAGTTCCACATCATCAACAGTTACTAATAACTCACGATTGTCCACCAAATGCAAGGGTTATTGTTAGAATCATTATTATTTACAACTCGCACATAGTGAAATCGATTCTGATACATTTCCAATGTAAGCAGACACATGTTCTAAACTTTACACAGAGAGTGTCGAAAATGCTAGGAAGGGGAGAAGAGGAGAAAGTTATACCAATAAAGGTACGTCTCTGCTCGCGTATTTCTTTAAGATGTTCGCATTTGGAGATGATTTGAAACTGATTCCGTACCGTGTTCTTCTTGATCATGGTATAGTCATTATTAATCGTTCTATCTCTCCACTTCCCTTCCATTTATTCTGACATTAACAGATACCATCCTGGAGGCATTGGGGTTAGTAACCTTTGGTTTCTGCCAGTACACATTATGTGTGGTAGCAGACTTTATCCCCTGAAAAACAAATCTCCATCAATGAAAGTTTATCATTCCAGCAACGTCACAAAGCTCTATCTTTTGTTGATGGGAGGTGGTGCATTCCTTTGCCCTGCTGCCATGACAATCTTCATACCTTTGACCAGCAACTGAGATCAGGAAATACTGGAAATGTTAATTCATTTTGCTGTTCGGTTTTAAGCAAAATCAATTGGAAGTTTAACAGTAAAAGACTATTTACTGCCAAAGATTCCAAAACAGAGGAAAAATACAACATAGAATAATGATAATGACACGTAGAGACTTGTTGAACCACATTTTTTTTAAGAACCTAATGAACTTCTTGTGTGTAAATATCTGTACACACCTTCCACACACTTTCTTAACTAAATCTCACTTTAAATTTCTTGTGAGGTATGCAGTAAAAACACCCAAATAAAAATTGAGAACTCTAAAATACTGTTTGAGCGAGTTTTGTGACATTTGATACTGATAATTAACACATCACAAATGTCATCCCTATGCTGGAACTTCATAATTGAAGTTCATAATTCACACAAGCTAAACTAAACACACAAGTCTACAAAATATCATACAATGGTCATCTTTGCACATCTATTTCTATTTCTATTTCTAATTTCTAATTCTAATCCATCCAGAATTAGAATTGTCCATAATTCAAATACGATTCATTAATAATCTTATTTTACTTTACTCTGTGTTATTTCCGTGTTTTTAGGCTCCTTTTGAGAATAACTCACATGGAATGTTACTGGGAAATGTGGGATTAACAGCACAGATTATTTGGACTGTTTCTGTGCTGTATCAGTCTATGTAATTAGTCAGTTCATACTGTTGTTTAAATATGTCCATAGTCTGAATGAAATAACACTATTATGTTTTGTACATATCATATATCACTATGTGCAGTAATTGTAGCAAATATTATTCAAGAAGCTATAAAGATATAGATTTAACATGTAACATGCTTTTTAATTTAATTTATACAATAACAAGTCAAGGATCTGATAAAACATTAACGGCACACTTCATTGAAAGTTCCTGGATGGTTTAATAGTTGGTCAGAGAGCTTTGAACAAATTGTGGGTGTACAACTTGTCCTCTCTACATATTTGAAAATACAGTGCACAGCCAAGCAATTACGTAAAACGAATTTGTTTTTTATAAGAGTACAGAAAGTGCATCTTTCCTGATGGTAAAATGCTAGCAAAAGTCCTTCAAAAATAGAAATTTGATGTAACCACTGCAACTTTTTGCCCTGGACCTATGTAAGACATTGTCGCGTACATATTTATTTTGCATCCTGCAGCTTTTGTTGAAAGATAGGAGACTATGATTAATTGCCTGAACAAAGCTGACGCTTTTACGAGCAGAACATTTCTGGTGGAATCTTGGAGTTCACATCTCTGTGTGGGAGTGAATACAAAGAGCAGTTGGAGATGCTATTTTTGGAAAGGCCAGAGAAAAAAAAGTAACATTCCCATTGCAACCGCAAGGAAACCATTGTATATTAATTCTGAATGATCTAGATTTTAATTATGCTTTCATCAAAACCATTGTAAAGGGCATTGGTGCATTCAATCTCTAACCTTTCACCTAAGGGCCCTGGGTTGGATATCAACTCAAACTGTTTGGATTTCAGCCAATCTCAACCCACATCCATGTGGGTATAGACACTTGGCGCAGAAGTGTCCTTGATTCAGCGATCAAACAGAGAGCTTGGATTGAAAAAAAGGAGGGAGCTTTGCTCAACTTTACTTAACTAATGATATATCTTGTCTAGAGATGACAAGCCTGGGTCTACAGTCTAACACTATTTACTTGCGATAACACCACTCCCCTTGATGAAAAGCACAAAATTTATGACTTTTAAAATACTGTATCTATAATTGTCTATATATATGAAACCTACACAGCATTCCAATAACAACAATCTCTTGCCAAGTCAAGTGGTACTTTTTGAATCTTGCCAGATTATCTCTTTAGCTCCAGTGTAGAAACACGTGGATAGAATCGTTTCAGGCTTTATTGTGCCGGGTAAGCAAATACAAGCATAAATATTATGTGATTTAACCTGTCAGTTGTAGTGAACTAACAATCCACCCATTATCAGTGTCCAAACATGACTCATCTGTAAGGGGGAGGGAAATGGCCTGCAATATACTCTATACTTGCATCACCTCACAGTGATCACTGCATATTCATGACTAGCTGGTGATGTGCAAACAATGTCTTGACATGTTTTCCCCTTTGCCTGAAGCGTAGGTCATACTTAAAAGACATGTTTTGATTCTGCTTGAATGGCATGCACACATAAACCCAGAGCTATGTGATTGCATTAACAGTTGCACCCGAATTCACTATAGTAACACTTTAGAATGAGCAACGACCCACCATTGTCTCAAAGCTGTCTCGTTTGGTAATGCATGACGAGATGGTGGGATGACGTAACTAGTTAATGCTCACAGCTAGTCTTCCCCTTCACGATATAATAATAATAATCCTTGCATTTGATATAGCGCTTTTCACATCTTATCGACGTCTCAAAGCGCTTCACAGAATATACTGTAAAGTGAATTGACTGTATATTTGTAGGCGAAACACGGCAGCCAATTGTGCACAGCAGTGACCTGAAAACAGTCGTGGATTGAAATGATACATTTTTGTTATTGTGGGTTTTTTGGGACGGATTATTATTAGGCATGTGGAGTAAAGAAACCTGCCCAAGGTTTCGCCATGATCTGCCTGGATTCGAACACAAGTCTCACGCTTGTAAGGCGAAGCTTTAACCACTGATTTACAGGAGCTCCATGAGCTATGAACGCAACTGTAAACAATATGGTTCTCTGCATAAATGGCAAAATAATCCATTTGGTAAAATGTTTTTCAATAGAGCCGGCTTTGTCGTATGCTTTTTAACCTCATCAGCAACAACTTTTGTAACAGAGTAACTTCAGCAACTGGGCTTTTACTTGAATTCATATCTTTTCAATGCTTTGTGAATGTAGTACATCACAAATAAAATATGTTAGAGTTGATAGTTTCATCCATTACTACTATAGTTGATGGTACACCCAGACCTGGATTTGTGCCAGTCCATCACATGAGCATTCATTTGGGGGTTTCCACATTCTCATGTGGCACATTTAACTGCCTAATCAAATCCAAATCACAATGATATGAAACAAAGGATGTTAGTGACATAGAAGTGTGTGACTTGGCCCTAGAAAATGAACCTACATGCTGTAAATGCTGGCAGTGAGCTGTGAAACATGATGACATGACAACCTATTTACTGAACATTTTAAGACCTTATTTCATTCAGCCCATTTGATCACATCTTTCTGGAGAACCAACCGTATTTTCTTCCTATAATAGCATTAAGTTGTCTCTTTAATGAGACCAGTGTCCTGGCCTAAACTGCCCTCCCCGGTAATCTTTTCCAGCTGATGATATCTGGTGTGTCCTAAAATTACTCTTCACATCCTGAATCTCTGATCTATTGCAGAGTATCTACTAAGTGGCCCCACTTCCACAAACTGTCTGTGGGACACTGTTGTGCGCAATTTGGCTGCCGCATTTCTCCCACAAATATACAGTCAATTTTCCTACTTTCCTTCCGCCAACCTCTACCTCTCCCCCACTTCTTCCCTACCTCTTCTCTCCCCTTTCTTTCCTCTTGTCTTCTTCCCTCCCCCCACTGCTCTGGTCCCAACCTTGGGACGTTGTTGTATTCTGTGAAGCACTTTGAGACGTCGGTAAGACGTGGAAAGCGCTATCTAAATGTAAGGATTATTATTATTATTAACTGGGACAATTTTATTTTCACTGGTGCTTTGAAATAGAAATCATTTTTCATGTATGGATCTATAAAATCTACTTTTATCACTCCCCATTCAAAAATGAGATCTTACATTCGCTGTGTAATCAGGGTTGAATCTTCAAGAATCTTGTCTCTTTAGTATTCTGGATTAAATAACACAATCTAATAATTCACCTATCTGTTTCCCTTAGTTTTTCCAAATGATTAATTCATCCATATTGTACGAAACTGAATTGATTTCATACGTTTATTCTAAGCATATTGGTCTTGAAAACTCAAGAGACTGTGTTAGGTCTTGCATGAAGAAATCCTTGAATAATGGAAGCAGAGGAATCTCTCTCTGAGCCATGAAATAGGAACTGTCACCGAGGGATGTAACAGCACACTTCACCCACCAACGCGCAGAGGTGTTACAGCATTCCTTTTGCATGTGAAATAATCCACGATTGTGCAGTTTAAGTTTTATGCTTGACTAGCCCTGAATATAGACAAGTGCTATAGAAAATTGCTAAGATTATAAAGTACCGTATGCTTTCCCAGCAGATACATGCAATTCTTATCAAATCAGTACTAGAGGGTGCATTCACCTTGTTGCTGTTGGTAAAGTATTTGTGTAAATACCAAAGTAACTGCACTTCAAACGCAATTCACCCTTTGAGATATCTCACCAAGGCCAGGTGCTATATTTCATGCAAGTTAATAAGGTTGCATTTCATTAACACACTAAGTACGATAATGTCATGTACTACTACTACTACTAAAAAATTATCTCATGTGCTAGAGATTGCTATTTCGAAGAAAACTGCTGGGAAGTGAAAATAGGTTACGGTGCGCAATGCAGCATCTCGCCACAGTGCACAGTTGAGGCAATGGCAAGGTAGAATCACTTCAATGTGATTTATTACAAGGAAAGGGGTCTGGTTTGAAATATTCCCAATCCTCTGCTCAATGTAGGTCACATTTGTATGATAAAGGAAAAGGTTAAAGTAAATTTAACAAAGCTACATCCAAGGATCATTAGTCTGGATATATTACGCACTGATATGATCACATGAGCCTTAAAGTACCCTGTAATAGTGTTTCATCATTTTATGCTTCTCTATTGATGTACAAATCCTCGGCAAAACAGAATTCCTTTCATAAAATATTATATTACGTCAAAAGAACTTGAATTTTTTTTTCCTGTGAATATTAATTACAGGCCAAACACCTCTATAAGATCTCCTATGAGATGTCTCCTTTCAAAACTGAAGAGCCTTAGTTGGTGTAATAACTCAGTATTGCTTATACTTCATTGCTCTAACACTCTGGATCATCCTCCTTGATTTCATCTGCACCGCCTCTGGGGTCTGAGAAGCTGTCTTACGTCTAGGCGGCCAGAACTTAAACCATCAGGGAACTGCAGTACACATTATTTTCTTTCCAGAAACTATCAGATAAAGAGGAGCTTGAACCACTGACATTCCATTACATAGTTAGGTCAATTAAGAACTTCTACTTGTGGGCCACATTTTCTATTTCCAATCCTAGCCTTCACGATCTATGAACTTTTGTCAATTAATGCAACCATGACGTGCAAAATGCATTTGACCTTTTCAGCTAGTCCAAATGATTGCTTTGATTAACACAATTGGAGGTGTGTGCTAACATGGTAAAATCTGAATTGATGGGGATGAGTAATTTAAAGGACAATACGATAGGGTGTGATGCAAGAAGGCACCCAGACACTCAACTAAATGGGTCAACAATCAAAGTCATTTGCCTTGTCTTGCTCAGCAACAAATCAACCTATCATTCTGTGTCAATGGATAAACTCTGCGCCAAATTGTAGATGGGTCGAGAGGTGATTTTTGTGATCAACTCTTAATGTCTCTCTGAATGGTTTATTCCGCTTATCCCAAAGGGGCCAACAATATGCCATGTGGAACAAAATGAGTTAAATCTCAGTTATAATCACCAATCCCCTGTGATCACCAAATAACAAGCAAACACAAATAAACAATTCTAGAATTCTTTAACTGTCCAATTTTGCTAAATCATCTAAACAACTATAGTTTACCATCAAGATAATAATAATACTAATCCTTGCATTTGATAATGCGCTTTTCACATCTTCTAGACGTCTCAAAGTGCTTATGCTGTAAAGTGAATTGACTATATTTGTGGGCGAAACTTGGCAGCAAAATAGAAAACCAGAAGATGGATACAGAAAAATTCATACACCTTCTTGCATGTCTTTAACATGGTATAACTTGCCCTTGTGTATCTAATAATTAATTGTTGGTTATACTTTATTCCTCTAATACTGGGCACTTGTGATAGTTTCAGTGGCTTAATTACACCACACTACTTTTTAACATGCTCGACTGATTTACGTTTCATTCATTCAATAAACAAACAGTTCAAACAGTTATTCTGTGATGCCAATCCTGCTACAAGATTTATTTAATTCATCCTGGGGAATCTTTACAGTAGAACATTGAATCAGACCGGACTTTAAGCCAGCAATGGAGAATAGTTGTAATGAAATAATGGCAGATTTCAGAAACAATATGTACCCAAATATACAAATGGATTTATGTGTGAATGTGCACTATTTTTCAAAGTAAACAACTGTATTTCTATTGAGAACTCCCTGTCTAAATTGTCCCATATTGTACTTTGACTGAGAGGAGAGAAAGATCATCTGCTCCCAGACCTCTGCCATTCTTAATTGAGAAATAGGTATTATTCCTGCAATATAAAGATTTGTCCACTCCCGACTTTGATACTGTGCTAAATCTTCCCTCTATAAGAGTGGCATGAAAGTGACCCCTAAATTTCTCTCTTCCCCCATGAGAATGTATCTACTGTACCTCCATCTTTCCCCGCAACAGTTCCCTTCTGCTTCACCAAGATGCAGGTTGCTTTGCATTAATCCTTTAATCCTTTTAGTAACGTTGAAATTTCTGATGCAGACATTTCACTCAACGTTTGATCTGTAATCTTTATGGATATGATTACGTATGAATAATATTCCAATGTTCCAAGGTTACTTTATGTTGTTTACCTATTTTCAAGAGAGGATGTGATACAAAGCAATTTCCTGGACAAAGCTTTGCATGGGGATGAAGAAATTATATTGTCAAAGGTATTTGAAACCTAGACAAACCTACCCACGAGAGCAGCCTTGCTCTGTTGAATACAAGCAAAAGTGAGTCATGCCTGTGATGCATTCACTTATCCAGCAATTATACTCAATACTTTTTTAAAAAAACTTCATAAGTATGTATTTTTCAAAATGTCAAAATACTTGTTCGGAATTTCAAATGATGTTATAAAGTGAAATCTGCGGAATCCATGAAACCAAAGTGAAGTCCTAATTCATAACATGCTGACAGTTCACTAAATAATCATGACCTTGTTTACTCCATACATATTTTGGGCACTGAAATATAATTACAGTTTTCAGCTGGTTCACTCACCCAACCCATGAATTACATGGCAAACATCTGTAGTTATATTTACTACTTTGGCAGGAAAACGTACAGCAAAAGTATAAAGCAATGTTCTTCAAAACTTTAGCAATAGTTTTTTTAGTTAAAGCAGGGACAAACAAGAATATTTTACAACTGGTTACCATATAAAATGTTACTCCATCCTTTTTATTTCCTTCAGATACTGGAGACTAATGGGATTTATGGCCTCCTGGCAACTGCATAGTAACATTCTTTTCTTTGTCAATACTTAGTGATGCATTGAATGTGTCTGTGCCAGTTTCTTCAGTCTCACAGGAGCACAAGCTGCTATTAATTCCGACATAACCAGAAATATATATGTAATATCGCACATAAAGGATTTGAGACATCAATTGTGGAACACATGCCTAATAATACTGTATTATAGTATTATGTGTTATGCTTTTATTTTATGTTTTTGTTTCTTTCTAAAATTAGATTATTTAGATATACAGAGTGACCAAAAGGTCATGATACCATTACCGCATGTCTAATAAGTGAATGAAATTATGATATTTTTCTTTAGATTGTAGGGTATCTTAAAAGTAAGACTTTTGGTCACCCTCTATATTAAAAAAAATATTTGGAAGGACAATAAACTTTCTGTTGAATATGTGTGTAGAAGAAGTTGCTCGAGGTTCTACTTGAAAGGTTTTATATCATGGCAAAAGGCAGCTATTAGAAAATTGGGTCAGTCGCAATGCAACCTGATACCAACAGTTTTAAGCAGACATCTGTGCACTGAGCTGTTCCTGTGACTTGGAACAACTGCTGTTTCTTTGCTGTATTCCTCATTCTTTGAGCCATTTTAAGAATATTATACTGTCGTCAGACTTCTGTGTTATTTCTGCAGGACTCCCGTCATAATAATCCCTTGAAATCAAAATGATAATGATAAATTGGTCACTCAATCCACAACTGTTTTTGGGACACTGCTGTCTGCAATTGGCTGCCGCATTTCTCCAACAAAATATACACTTTAGAGTATATCCTGTGAAGTGCTTTGAGACGTCTCAATGACGTTATAAGGCGCTTTATCAAATGCAGAGATTATTATTATATACATTAATAAATGCTGAGAGAAAAAGATTGTTTGAGTGTATTGTTGATTGAAAAGCCCCTGGATATTGGTAATATGACTAGAGTACATCAGTGAGAGATGAATAAAATGAATTTATTTAAAAACATGAGAAGGTACTTCAAATGGCCAAAGCAATGAAAATGTCTTCATGTTCTTTTCTTATTGTTAACAGGAATAAACAAAGAGACCATTTTACAATTACTTACATCCAACACAACCTTTACTCCTCATTGAGCTTGAATTAAACTAATTTCTGTACTAACTCTGTACATAGAAGTAACTATGATAATATAAATTAAGTGACAGATAGATTATAGGCAGGTAGAACAATATCAGAATGATGCGGAGTACATTTAGGACCATACATAATAATTCATGGAAGGAGAAAGTAGCCTTCAGCACACTTCCATGTGATTTTGTGGGTTCCATCCCAAATACTTTATTTTCTGGGGTAAGGTTCTGCGTTAATGCACGATGATTTCCAAAGATAAGCTACAGCACCATTATTGAAATGTGACCTGTTTCTTTCCACAGACAATTCCCCAGGCACCAGTACTATAGAAACTATCTGGTCCCATGGATAATTTGCTCAGCTCTGTCTGTGCATATCCCTAAATCTACATTACTATTCAAAAACATACAAGAACTGAGTTGTTTTTAAGGGAGTTAAGGTGTTTTTATTGGTAATACAGCTACTACTTTAAGGAGAAAAATATTCGAGCATCTAATCATGTTTGAGGTTTGTTGATTTTAAACCGATTCCCTCTTGTTCTGCATTAAAAGTCTAAGTCAAATATTCTGATTATATATAAACCTCTTTATTGGATAATTCATTAATGCAAGCTTTAGAATTCACTCAAATAGTTCAAATCATGTAAAATCTCAATTTATTAATTTTACTCTTGCTTTTAATGTACTGTACTAAATGACAGTCTCTCTGAGCGTTGCACTATAACTTTAATTGTGGATCAGGTACTCCAGATGTAACTAATTACTTGGTCCTTATCAATCACAGGGATATTTGAAAGTGTTGTCTTGAGTTAGGTAACTTTTCAGTATAGGCAATTCCAGTTCAATTTATAACACCTTATCACGCCTTCGAGACATCTCAACAAACAACAACAAATTACATTTATAGAGCGCCTTTCACGTCGGGAGGACGTCCCAAAGTGCAAAGTCCAAAGTGCTTCACGGAATATAGTACAAAGTGAATTGACTGTTTATTTCGTGGGCAAAACATTAGGAGTCTTCACACATGCTGTAATCCCTAATGTCATCAAATTGTAAAATGAGTTATCCAGTTACTAGCACTGCCGACTTCCTTGTGGCTGGTTACACAGTGACATCAACATTTGCCTGGTAGCAAACCAAGACGCCCATGCTCTCAGGCACAAAATGATGGAATGATCCTGACAACCGATATGGAGGCAAAACGTGGTCTTTGAATACACTGAGAAGCCTGACACAACTAATTGACACCAATTAATCCAACGTGCCAGATAATTCATGTAAAATCCCCCCCACCAAAAAAAATCCACAAAACTGCATCTAGTTGATGAATTAAGATTATCTATTCTTCTTAATGAAAAGAATGACAGTAGAAAGTACAACTGCATTTTAGTTATTTAGCTAACCAAAATGGACAAAGTGGGAATATCTGATACAATTGATGTTTCAGGCGCTATGGGACGCTACCCTGCCTAAGGGACACGATATGAGTGCAAGTTATTGTTGTTGGCCTTAATAAAACATTCAAAGCATGGGTTTTCAGTCCCCATAGTTTGCTTTTCATGCTAACATTTTAGTCATTTTCCTCCAATGTTCCATTTTCTAACTTATTTTGTTTTTAAAAGTTGAATGTACCCCCTGCGGAATCACTTCTTTTACGGGGTTGCCTGATCAAGTGTCTCCTGAGACATTACCAGGCTTCAAAAACCGTGGGCTGAACAGTTGTGTACTGTAATCCATTTCTACAGTCTTTCATCTAATTAGTTGCACAGAGGCAGAGTAAACAGTAATCATTTTCGTGCAAGTACTGTATCTAGCACGTATTCAAGAATTGTTTCAGTGATAAAGGCATTTGGTTACAAGGACTTACGGAATCTTCGGCTGGTTGTATTTCGATAAATTATTTATTTGTTTGTAACTACCTTCTATTTAGCAGTGAATTCTAGATAATTTCTAGTCTTGATTTTACAGTTTAGTGTCAAGATTGACTGAGGGGAAAAAAATAGTCTGTACAATTGGGTCAACACACAAGGGAGGTGCTGCACTGAAATCGAATGGCCAAGAGGAAAATAAACAAGGCAGTACAGAGTAGTTTGCATATAGATTTAAAAAAATATATGACAAAGGCTGATGTCATTTGAAGTTTCTCAATTAATTACTGCAGCTAAAATATCTACTGCCTCTCATTAAAGTCATGTTTGTTTTCTACTCCGCACTATTGCTTTGAACAGATCCAGCCAAAATGTAAATCTCATTGGAGGGTTAAGCAAAACAAGTCTCTGTCCTACCTTGACGGTAAAACAGAGGTACCTTTGAAGAAGTAACAATCCATTTAAATAAATAGCATGTACACAAAAAAGATCGACATATCACTGAACAGTTTTCCCTTTTGATAAAAATAGTACTGTATTAAAACCTTATAAAAGTTGCGACCATACATTTGATATGATTTATGTGAAGCAAGAATTGTGTGGAACTGATAAATAATAACTAAATTCAACAGCACTTGGGCAATTGCAATGATTTATACAGATCAGAGTTATGCAAGTTTTATTGTACAGTGGCACAGAACTACCTGCAGAATTTACATTGCATTGAATATCAAAACTGTCTTCTCCCCTCCACAAAGAGCAGAGCAGTGGTATACTCTAGAAAAGCTCCTGTCTGAATGTTTATTTGGAAGCGCCTAATTTGAATGTTGCCTACACCTGGTCTCCAATGACACACTACCGCCCAAACTGGATTATCAACAAACATCAATGAGAAACTATTGTAAAGTCAAGTGGAGAATTCAATGTGACAAAACATTGCGCAACTTCTTTGTGGAGTGGGCAGAGGGGAGATGTTAACCCCCCCAACCCTCACCCCCCAAAAAAAACAGTATGGAGTCCTGTCGCTCAGAGGTTAGAGTATTCTTCCAGCAAGCAAGAGACATGGGTTCAATTCCCGGTTGGATGAAACCTTGGGCACGTTTCCTTACTTCTACTCTGATTGTAGAATTGTACTGTATTGAATTGTATAGAATTGTACAGTCAATTCATTTTATGGTATAATATCACTTTACTGGGAAACGCTTTGGTTGTTGTTGTTGTTTCTGTTGGCTGTTGTTGTTGTTGTTTGGCTGTTGTTGTTTGGCTGATGTTGTTGTTGTTTGGCTGTTGTTGTTGTTTGGCTGTTGCTGTTGTTTGGCTGTTGTTTGGCTGTTGATGTTGTTTGGCTGTTGCTGTTGTTGTTTGGTTGTTGCTGTTGTTTGGCTGTTGCTGTTGTTGTTGTTTGGCTGTTGTTGTTTGGCTGTTGTTGCTTGGCTATTGTTTGGCTGTTGTTTGGCTGTTGTTGTTGTTGTTTGGCTGTTGTTGTTGTTGTTTGGCTGTTGTTGTTGTTGTTTGGCTGTTGTTGTTGTTGTTTGGCTGTTGTTGTTGTTGTTTGGCTGTTGTTGTTGTTGTTTGGCTGTTGTTGTTGTTGTTGTTGTTTGGCTGTTGCTGTTGTTGTTGTTTGGCTGTTGTTGTTTGGCTGTTGTTGTTTGGCTGTTGTTTGGCTGTTGTTGTTGTTTGGCTGTTGCTGTTGTTTGGCTGTTGTTGTTGTTGTTGTTTGGCTGTTGTTGTTGTTGTTTGGCTGTTGCTGTTGTTTGGCTGTTGTTGTTGTTGTTTGGCTGTTGTTTGGCTGTTGTTGTTGTTGTTTGGCTGTTGTTGTTGTTGTTTGGCTGTTGTTGTTGTTGTTTGGCTGTTGCTGTTGTTTGGCTGTTGTTGTTGTTGTTTGGCTGTTGTTTGGCTGTTGTTGTTGTTGTTTGGCTGTTGTTGTTGTTGTTTGGCTGTTGTTGTTGTTGTTTGGCTGTTGTTGTTGTTGTTTGGCTGTTGCTGTTGTTTGGCTGTTGTTGCTGTTGTTTGGCTGTTGTTGTTGTTGTTTGGCTGTTGCTGTTGTTTGGCTGTTGTTGTTGTTTGGCTGTTGCTGTTGTTTGGCTGTTGTTGTTGTTGTTTGGCTGTTGTTTGGCTGTTGTTGTTGTTGTTTGGCTGTTGCTGTTGTTTGGCTGTTGTTGCTGTTGTTTGGCTGTTGTTGTTGTTGTTTGGCTGTTGCTGTTGTTTGGCTGTTGCTGTTGTTTGGCTGTTGTTGTTGTTTGGCTGTTGCTGTTGTTTGGCTGTTGTTGTTGTTGTTTGGCTGTTGTTGTTGTTGTTTGGCTGTTGTTGTTGTTGCTTGGCTATTGTTTGGCTGTTGTTGTTGTTTGGCTGTTGTTTGGCTGTTGTTGTTGTTGTTTGGCTGTTGTTGTTGTTGTTTGGCTGTTGTTTGGCTGTTGCTGTTGCTTGGCTATTGTTTGGCTGTTGTTGCTGTTGTTGTTGTTTGGCTATTGTTGTTGTTGCTCAGGGTGCTTCCCTCCTTCGGCTGTGGAGCCTGCAGCTCGTTGGCTCCGCTGGCTCCCATGCACATGCGCACTGCCCTACACTGGCTCGCTCGGCGACCGTTGGCGGCTCGAGCTCCGCTGTACTCGCGTTCCTCTCGTCTCTGCTCCGCGCGTTGGTGGCCAGGGAGGCGGCGGGTAATGGCGCCGGTGTTGAAGAGTTAGACACAGACTGACCGACTGAGAGAGAATGAGTGACTGAGTGAGTGAGTGAGAGTGAATGCGTGGAAGGAAGGAAAGAAGGAAGGAAGTGGGTAAAGGATCTGCGGCCGAGAAAGTATACAACATAAGTTCCCAGGTAACTGAAGAGATTTTTTCTCTCTCTCTCTTTCTGTGTGAGGCGGCGGCGGTTTGAGTGGGAGGTGGGGAGAGAGGGAAGGGAGGAGAGAGGGAGAGAGAGGAGAGAGAGACGGGTTTGTTTGAAGAGATTTTGTTTTTTCACTTTCCATCGAAGCCGAGCTGGTTGAGGTGACTTTTTGTTTGCGGTCTTGGACAAACTCTTTTTTTTTGAGGCACTTAGTTTGGTGGTTGGAGAAGGGAGGGAGGGAAGGAGGGAAGGAAGGCGGCGAGAGAGAAGGGAATCTTTCTTATTCTCTCTCTTTCAGGCGGGTGTTTAATTAATATTTTTTACTCAATTTCTCCCCCCCCCTCCCCTCTCTCTCTCACTCTCTCTCTCACACACACACAACTACAGTTGCACGAGTCTATTGACGTGTCTTTTGTTTTTCTATTTTTAATTTTAATTTTTAAAAAGCGCCCGGGTAATCTTAAAAGTGTTTTCCCGGGCGTTTTTGTCCAGTTTAGTTTTGCACCGCAGCGTGAGGGGAAAAAAATTAACTATTTTAAATAAAACTAACGAGTTATGAGCTTCGTTTGACTCTCTCACTCTCTCTATATATAACATTATATGTGTGCCTTGGAGGCATCTTCGTTGTGGCTTCCCCCACATTCCCTGAAGCCAGGACTTTTCTCCAGACCTGACAACAAGTCCAGTGAGTTGTAACGCAACACGCCCAAGTGCTTGGTGTAAAAGTGCAGCTTGTTTTTAGCTCCCGACTTCTTGCTGTTATTCTTGTTTTCCTCCCTTTTGTCTTTTCTTGTGCAGATGGAGAATTTCGAGCCTCCAAGGTGACCGTCCGTCCCTCTGTCCATCAATGTGGTTTCCTTGTCCCGAAGTGGCGAGCAGTCAGTCCCTTGGCGCTGTGTGTTTTGTGCTTGAAAGGCGATGAGAAGGAGCCGATGTAACGTCCCAGGGGTGACAGTCAGGCTTTGCCAAGGATTCCTTCCTGTTCGTTCCTTAAATCGTTTGTCAAGAGTCTCAATATGATGAAAACAGAAGGTAAAGGAGAGAGGACATTCAGGAGCGCTTCGCCCCACAGGAATGCCTACAAAACTGATTTCCAAGCTTTAAGATGTACCTTTGATGGGAGCAAACAGGAAAACGTTTCTAAAATGGGCGCCCTGAAAACGAACCGAGATTCCGAGCACAGGGAAGATGCGAGAGGAAGGGCTTTTGGCAACCGTGTGACTAAAATTAAAAGTATGTTGCTACAGATGGGTAACACGCCGACTGAGACGACTGAAGTCAAAGTAACCAGTAAGCCTGAGATAAATTCACCTCCCCAAAAGCAGTCGGGTGTAAGCGTGCGTAAGAATAGTGTCCATAAGTCACCTCAAAAAATGCCGAGCACTTCTGACAAAACTAATTTTGAAGATGGGGATTTGGATAAAACTGTCATGGCTGAAAAGTTTTCTGAAACAAGAAAACTTTTTGAGCGCAATAATACTAAGGAGGAGAACCTGTTTGATAAAGCTCCAATCAAAACTGAGAGCCGAGTTTCATTGAACAGCCTCTCATCTGATAGTAGGAAGAGTGGCTCATCATCTTCAGAGAGTGGAGGAAGGAAAATGAAGATTGACTTGAGCCCAACTCCTGTATCTCATAGTGATTTGCTAGATCTCAGTATTCAGAAAACCACTGATGATTCTGGACAAAACATACCTCGATCGTCACTAAATGCCGGCCCGATTTCTAGACGATTAGAAAGTTTTCTGACGGACAGTGACAACGATGAATCAAAACCTGGGACCGAAATGCACATTCCTGGTGGCAACCAAAAAACATCCAGCACAAGTGAAAACATGTCCCCTGCAGGAGATTGTGGTGTAAAATTGATCCATTCAATTTCAGCAAATATTTCTACACAACAAAGCGAAGATCAGAAAGAGTCTGATATGCAAATGTACAACAGCAATTGCAAAATGAGTGCTTCGGAAACGGTTACATTTGGTGAAGATGCCAACAATTTCTCTGATGAAGCTTCCTCCAACGAAAACATTCCAGAAAGCAATGGGGCTCACTGCGTTGAATCTGGAAGCCATGTTTCAAATGTGGGTCCAGGCAAAGTAGGAGTAGTTCGAGCAGAATTAGTGGTAGTTCAGAATGAATCTTCAGAGAGTGAAGCTGAGTTGGATAATAATGTTTTTGCTGAGAAGGATATGCCAAAATCCGTTAAACAAATTCCTGCTCCTGATGTTGTCAAGTCTGAGGAAGGAAAGGAATATGAGACTTTGAACAATAAAGAAGGTGCTGCTAATCAGAAGCTTGATGAGATCACAAACAAATCAGATGACAGCATGGAAGAGGAGGAGGAAGAAGAGGATGATAGTGAGAACACTGAAGAAGAGTATAACGTTAGTGAAAATATGTTCTTGGATTCAAAAGTTTGTGGAATAGAAAATGCTGCATTTGTAGATGACAAAGATGTTGAAGGGTTTGTTCAAGAAGAAAATTGCCACAAATGTGATGGTGAATACTCATCTGAGGAAGTAGATTATACGCTTGATAATGACTATGAGGAAATATTGGGGCTTTCTGAGGAAGAAGAACCAGAGCCACACAGACGGGTAAAATTCTCTACAGCTCCAATCAAGGTATTTTTTTTGGTGTTACAGCATTTGTTTTAAAACATGAAACTTAATATACATGGTCAGAAAGAGTCAGATATGCAAACATGTTAACAGAAATTACAAGATAAGTGAAGGTGGTGTTTTGGAAACATAAATTTGGTGAAGATGCCAACAGAGTAATAGAGAGAAACTTGAAAATGTGTAATATTAAGATGCATTGGAAGAAAATATCATTCTCAACTCATTCCCAATATTATTCTCAACTCATTCCCATATTAGTAGAGTAGCCTTCATAAAGTTAATATGTACATACCTTGCCGCCCAACAGATTACTGGTTCTATTTATTTCCATTACAATTGTAATCACTCTACAATGCGGTAAAATGAGCTTCAGTTAATAGAATGCTGGTCATGAGTTCGTACATTTCAGATTCAGGCATTTGTCTGTTAAAATCAATAGGAAGCTTAATCATAGTTTAAACTGAAATCCTTTGAGGTATGGATAAAAGTACTTGAGGTCTGATTTTGTAACCAGGTCAACTATATGGGTGCTTTCATTTCCATTTTCCATACTATATTCAGTTTAGGTTTACTCCGCAGCAACAACAAATTACTTTGGTATGCGTCTTTCACATCAGAAGGAAAGTACAAAGGGGGGAATGCTGTACTGCATGGAATCCTCTGAATGTGTCAGCCTGATGCAGTTGCTAGCAATCTTGCCTACGTAGATGAGTCAGTAGCTTGTGGGTTCAAGCTTCACATCAGGACTTTTTGTTCATGGTCTAGATTCTCTAATATATTATTGGAGGTACCACCTTTGGATGCGCAATTAAACCAAGTTCAGGTGGACATTAAAAATCCCATGACGTTATTCAAAAAGAGGCAGAAGTTTCTTTTAGTGTGCTGACCAAGTAAAGTTGGTCAATCACTTCAAGGCAGTGTGTTGGCCAATTGGCTGTTGTGATCATCTAACAAATTCACAGTAAAAGCTTAGGTTATCGCAACAGCCAATGAAGCCCATAAACTGAAGATAATTTTTGGCCAAAAAAGTAAACTTTTTTGAAGTTTTGATTTTTAAATAAAATGATTTACAACATACTGTGTATTAGAAAGTTCTTTCATGCAGGATAAGTGCTGGCTTACTATTGATTCTTTTTTCAGACTGAAGAACGCAGCTTAAAATTGAAATGTCAGTGATGTTAGTCTTTCATTATGATTCTGAATTGAATGAGAAGAGCTGTATTGTGTTGGATTGAACAATGCCTGCAGTATTAGAAGTTGCGTGGCTAAGCCTGAGACAGTATGTACTTTTCATAAGTTTGTAAGGCAGATTCTTTAGTTAGACATTCTCTGGAAGTTGTATTGGCAGACTCTACAAGTGAATTTATAACATATAAAATAGAAATTGTTCTTAAATGTTTGTCTACTAAATGTAGGGAGTTAATTAATATAGAGATTTTCACGTCTTCTAGACGTCTCAAAGCACTTCACAGAATATACTGTAAAGTGAATTGACTGCATATAAGTGGGTGAAACGCGGCAGCCAATTGTGCACAGCAGTGTCCCACATACAGTTGTGAAATGACCCATTTATTATATTTTTTGAGGGATTATTTTGTTTAGTTTTGAAACTAGTTTTACTAAAATGGGCTATTGTATGACTTTTTTCACTGCACCATAATGTGCGTTTGACAGTACATTCATTTTGCCCACAAATATAAGTTTTTCTCTTTACAGTATATTCTGTGAAGCACTTTGAGATGTCTAGAAGACGAGAAAAGTGCTATATCAAATGCAAGTATTATTATATTGCCAACATTGTAAATACACTTTGATTTGACTGGATTTTCCATTTTATGAAGTTGAGTCCAGCAACTTGGACCTCAATTCAATTGGTTCTCAGTGTTTAGCACAAAGGAACAATGGTTGTAAAGTTGAAAATTTTCTGTGGATCTTTGTGTCCATTTTAATACATATTCAAGGTAGCACAAATAATAATCCTTGCCACTGCAGTAATTTTGACATTTCATGCCATTTCTTTTGGAGCTCCTTTTAAGAATATTAGGTATAATATGTAATACGAATTTGATCTGAGTTGCAGTGTATGATTTGATCTGAGTTGCAGTGTATGAATTTGATCTGAGTTGCAATGAAAAACATTGTTCAGTGACTTCCAAGTGCAAGACCTAGAATCTGAAATTCCATTCTGGTAGTCCACTAAAATGTTTTATTTTGCATGTAGAGACCAGAAATGCAGCTTGAAAGAGCAAGCAGCATCACATTTCAGAGCTTCAACTTTTATCTTTGTTGAGTTCTTTTTAGGAAGGTATTGTTCTGATAAGAATGCTTGGGAGCAATTGTTCACCTCTGGAATGGCAGTTCATCATCATTCAGCACTTGCTCCATTATCAACAGCTGATTCAACTCCAGATTGGTCTTGCTAGATCTGGAGTTGTGAATGTGGTTGTGGTACATTACTACTAGCCGCTGGGTACAAATCAGTAAAACTTTGCATATCTTGTGAATGCTTATGGGATGCAGTATAATTGCTTTAGAAGCATGTCCACAAGTCCATAATTTTGGAAGTATTGGTTTAAAATGTAATAATCATGGTAGGGTATAGTGCCTGCAAAATTGAAACTTTTTCCACAAGTAATTGATCTATCCAGTGACTGTCATAGCAAACATGGCAGCAAATTTGCATACCACCAATTGTCACGAGCTAGGATTCATCGTAACTGACCATTGCAAATGTAACTATTAAACGAGAATAATTATTTCAATAATCTTAAAGAGAGAATAATGAAAATCTGTAATAAAAATTGAAAATATTATAAGTCTACACAGGAGATTGAACATTAGGTTAGCTTTTTGACTGACACACTTAATCAGAATGTAAGATTAGGAATCCTGGAACTCAGTGGATAGAGCACTCGCCTTGCAAGTGAGAAACATGGGTTTGATTCCCGGCAAGGCAAACCCTTGAGCTTCCTTACTCCACACACCTGATAATAATCCCTCAAGAAAAAAATTATAATAAAATTGTATATTTCTGTCTATGGACTGTTTGGGTGGGACAGCTATGCGCAATTGTCTGTCGCAGTTCACCCACGAATATACTTTAAAGTATATTCACTTTACAGTATATTCTGTGAAGCGCTTTAAGACATCTAGAAGACATGCAAAGCACTACATCAAATCCAAAGATTATTATAAAATAAAAATCTTAAGAAACTGAAAGTGCAAAACATTAGAATTAATGCTCCATTTCAAACTTGTTTGAAGCTCAAATCTAAGAAAATGATAAGCTGCTTTAGCTTTCCTTCCGTCAAAACAATTATTTTATTATATTGTATCAAAAGTTGATACTACTTCCCACAATTTGTTTACTATATATGCTCAAATAGTTATTAACTTACATACAACGATTCATTCTCACTTAAATAATTTAGCTATTCAATGTATTTTTTAAAAAATCAATTTTTTAGTTGAATCCTGTCGGCCAGCGAGTAGGGCGCTCGCCTTACAAGTGAGAGACCTGGTTTCAGTTCCAGGCAGGGCGAAACTTTGGGCAAGTTTCCTTACTCCACATGCCTGCTAATGTATTAATCCCTCCCCCCCCAAAAAATAATAATCAATTGGTCATTTTCAATCCATGACTGTTTGTAGGACACTGTTGTGGGCAATTGGCAGCCATTTTTTACCCACAAATATGCAGTAAATTCACATTACAGTGTATCCTGTGAAGTGCTTTGAGACATCAGAAGATGTGAAAAGTGTTACATCAAATGCAAGGATTATTATTATATCAGTCTTCTGTTAGACAAGCGCCTTGGGACGTCCTCCCGACGTGAAAGGCGCTCTATAAATGTAATTTGTTGTTGTTGTTGTTGTTGACAACACTCGTGGTCTGCCAATCCGGTTCCAATTTTCTATTACATGTCCACCCCCTCTGCTCAGGAGGTTCCGGCCTGCTCCACGTCCCCCGACCCACTGTGCCCACCATCGGCGGATGAGCCTTCAGCCACTCTGCTCCCAACCTCTGGAACTCCATCCCGCAGTTCTTCCGCCTCACCCCCACCCTGGCCTTCTTTAAGTCCCGCCTTAAGACTCTCTTTGCTGGTTCCATTGCTCACCCTAATCCCCCCCTTTTCCTCCACCCTCCTGGTCCCCGACCGCAGCTCAGGTCTGAAACAATCACTGTCTAGCACCTTGGGACGTCCTCCTGATATGAAAGGCGCTATACAAATGTAATTTTGTTGTTGTTATTCACCTCTAATACTTTTAACTTGGATTGATTTATTGAATTTTTGTGTTGGCTATTATAAAGGTTTTGCTTTTTTCTTCTTTAAATTTTTTTTTATTCATTAAATGTAATCTCCGTGACCATGTCATTATCTTGGACTCTCTCTCAGTGATTCAATGGTGGTTATAATTGGAATATCCAATACTGCCAAATCTGCCACTTAACATAAATTGGACAAATTCCTCAGCACCGGGAGCCTCAGGTATTATCAACAGCAACAAAATTATATTGATATAAAGCACTTGTCTCATTGGGAGGATGTCATCGGTAGGATTATATAATGCTTTCTCTTGAAATGATTATACAGTAAAAGTACGTGACCCGATCAACCGTAACTTCCATATAACCGGCACCTCAAAAAAAAGTCTGCATTCTATTAACCAGAATTTATCCGGCACAATGTATTATTATTTTTATTTTTTTGTGTTTTCGGACGAATATCCAGCATGCGCTTGAACCGGCATTGGCCAGGTCCCAAAGATGATGGATAAATGGTCCTTTACTGTAATTCATTCTTTTCAGTATTAAGTTGGTTAATAACTATAATCGGTATTTGATATTACTGCTGAAATTTTGCGCTGATACTATGTCTGAAACCATTGCTCAAACTACAGAGTGAGTGATGCGGGCTGCTAACAATATTGTGTGAGTGGTCTATTGGTTTAGATCAGTGCTTTACAACATAGGATGAACAGGCCCACAGCACTTGATACTCATTTATGCCAAACATTTTCTCACTTTATTTCTACTAAGCTGCCGAGAATACAAATTGCCCTAATGTTTTGTTTATTTTAAGGTCTGTGGTATCCATTGAGCAGATAAAAGTGAATTGTTTACCATTCTAAAAACAGTTATTCATTTATCCCAAATAACTACTCTTTCCAGATCCTGCTAACCACATATATACTGATCTTCTCTGTCTACAAAATATAATTTAATTACTGAATGTTTTACAGTCGAACAGTACTTGCAGAGTAAGCAATACAATTCTGGTTGTTTATTTTACATGAGATATGATAGAGCAAGTCACAATTACAAAATGTTTCATATCTCGGTAAAATTAGCGAAAAGGCTTTTCTCTCTTACGGAACTATTGATGGACCAAATACACCCCTTAGGATTTTACATAATATATATTTTGTTCTGAATACAGTATTCATTCCGCAAACCAATTCAGTTCCAAACCAAAGAATCTTGCAGTTGTTTAATTAGGAAGCTCAGCAACAGGTTATTTGAATATAGTTATCATGTAAGAGATGCTTCAGCCTAAAGCAATGCTCAGCTTTGTATGAGTGATAATAGGAAAACAAATACTACAATGTGGATAATAATTACTTTGTGTTTGTGCTGCTAATAAAGGTATTGAAAAGCTCATTGAATTAGAGATTCTGTTTCTGGCATCCCTTCCCCAATTGTCAGCACTGTACCTTTTAGTGTCTGCGATTCCAGCAGAGGTAGAATGTTTCATGAAATAACGTGTGTTGGGAGCACAGTCTTCTGCCATCTGGCATTTAGTCCAGACAGAACATGACCAAATGCTGCTGGTCTGTATAGATTGCATTTGATAAATGCAAATGGCGACTCTTAGATAGGTCATAGGTATCTATTATTTTTGTACTTTGTTACTGCACACTTTAGAAACTCAACACAAAATTAAGCCTTTGTTATGGTATAGTAATTATTTGGGATCATTTAAAAAGAGTAAATTCTAGCTTTGGTTTATTTCCATTAATTATTGTTTTTCATCTATAATGGGTCTTTTCTTCTCACATACAGCATAATTGTTCTTCCTTTTAGCTGTATCAAACTATTTTCATTGCAAATTGTTACACCTACTGGATTTCGATAGAAAAGAGTATTGTTAAAATGCACGTTTCCGTGGTAACATTAGGATTCATTCTTTAAGAATGCTGAAAGGACTTTTTCTGAAGGCAGCCAAAGCTCCCACACTTGTGATCTGTGATTTATGGTATTTTACAGTAATGTTCAATGTAATGGAGGATTATTGTATGCATCGTACTATGTACAATATGCCTCTTGCCCCGTATTTGGGACGTCTCGCGAAAGGCTCTATACAAATGTTATTTTGTTGTTGTTGTATTTAAACACTTCTACCAGATCTGGTGCATTGATGGGAAGCCTGGATCACTTGGGAGGAGGAAGTGCAGAGAGTGGATCAGTTCTGTGTTGTTTCCCCGGAGGCAAAAGGCAACAGATGTGAAGTACTCCAGGGTTAACAATTAGAGAGACATCTTGTATAATTTGGTCACTCAATCCAGCATGGTATGCAGGACAGTGGCTACTGCGTTTCGCACACAAAATATACAGTCGTTCACTTCAGAGTATAGCCTGAGAAGAACTTAGAAGCGTCTCGAAGATGTAATAATAATAATAATCCTTGCATTTGATATAGCGCTTTCCACATTTTTTTTTATCAACGTCCCAAAGCGCTTCACAGAATATACTGTAAAGTGAATTGACTGTATATATTTGTGGGCGAATCGCGGCAGCCAATTGCGCACAGCAGTGTCCCACACACAGTCGTGGATTGAAATGACCAATTTTATTATTGTGTTTTTTTTGGAGGGATTATTATTAGGCGTGTGGAGTAAGGAAACTTGCCCAAGATTTCGCCCTGACCTGCCTGGATTCGAACACAGGTCTCCCCAGCTTGGTTTCCCCAGCTTGCAAGACAAGTGCTCTAACCACTGAGCCACAGGAGCCACACTGTAATAAGGCGCCATACCAAATGCAAGGATTATTATTACAATAACCCTAGGGCGGGAGCCTAAACACATGTTAAAGAATGTTTTTGCAAATTTCAATATTTTTATTTCCCCCAAGATAGCAATTTACTGGAGGTAGATGGTTCTGGCATATGGTAAAATATCCTCCCAATAAACTACACTATACCTGGTCAACAAGACTAGAGGGAAGTCCAATTTTGTTATTCTTGACTTGTTTGGCATTACACATTCGGTGGCTGTGATGATCTTAACTGTTGACGTGGAAGGTTTCATAACTCATTAACTCTTATCTGCTGAATTAAACACTATATTTTAGTCCAACATGGTATTCTTTTGCTTATTAAAAACTCTGCTATATCTAATAGTATTACGTATCTTGACCCAGTTTTACGTCTGCTTGTATCCTGTGTGGGTCCACTATCGGAGCAGCTGAACATATTGAAAAAGATCATCAACTACAGCAGTTGTTCTTTCCAGCTACTTGTCAAAGCGCTCTCAAAATTTCAGTGAATCTTTTGTTTTATTTTTCTTCATTTCTAATGGTTCATGTGTTAGCTTTGTGATTTTTTTCATACAGGTAAGATTAGTACTTCATTAAACCTTTCTCTTCTGTTTTTACCGAGTTCAAAATATATTGTCCGAAACATTTTTCTTCCTTCCTTTTCCCTTGATATACTGTAATCAAAATTCAATGCACCTTCTCCTTGTGTTCCTAGTTTATCCAAATCGTAAACACTCGTTGCATTCAAGCTTTCCTTCCTCCTTCAATTTTCTGACTCTGAAATTAGGTTTTGCTGTCTATTTCTAATTTCCTTTTTCTGCATTATGAGTTCCCTTGCCAAGACTGTCAGAAAACTTCTGTGAATCACTCACCTAATTTTTCAATAAAAATAACATACATGGCCATCTGGAGAAGCGATTGATCAGCTTTCCTTCCTTTCTCCCCCAATATTTAAGATAAATGAATCTTTGTTTCGTAAAAAGTAAATTGGACTTATTTTTCTAATATTATTGTTTTGTGTCTGTTTTAAAATCGGTCAAAACTAGAAAAAGCACACATGAATTCTCAGCCGTTTGTGCACAGCAGTATCCCACAGACAGTTGAAAAGCAATCTACCAATTGACTAACAACCGGGTTTCTACTTACTGCTAAGTAAACAGAGATATGTAGAGTAAAGAAATTTGAGTAAAGTTTTGCCCCACCCGAGAAACAAACCCAGATTCTCTCTCATGCGAAGGCAAGACTCTAGGCTATCGGCTCCAGGATAGAAATAGATGAGAGAAAGAGCAGTTTGGCGTTGTATTTGGTTTGAATACAGCTGTCTGTTCATTACAATAGGCTTACTGTTCTAGGGCTGGTTTACTCAAACTACACTTGGTGGTAAAGTAATATGTTGGTGTTATTGAAGAAAATTCCAGACCTTGGTTTACAGATAAATCCTACTTAAATATAGTCAAATTACTTCATTTCAGTTAAATGGAGTTGTATTTTAATGATTAAAAAAGTCCATTATTGATATTAGATGCTTTGTACATTTACTGTAATGTGAGCAAAGAATTTCCCAAATTAATTCTGATCACCAAGGATACATGTCTTCATAAATTCAGGTCATGTGGCAGTGGGTGTTAAATTACTGACCCATGTGCTTACTTTTCATATCTCATAGAAAACTGAATTTTTTTTCAAATCGATCATCCTAATGCAAATTTCCTGTTGGCCATGGTCAGCACTTATTTTTACTGTTTTATTCAACTTTTTAGTGAGATTAATTGTGATTTGAAACCAATAAGAATTTACTATATAATTGGGATTGTAGTCTCATTTTAATGTCAGTAGTTCCTATTTTGCAACTTTATTGACAACAAAGGAGCTACTGAATGTGCTTAGTATAGAAATAGAATTTTGGTAATAGTTACCAATATTGAAATCGAGAAAGGATACACTATACATTGTTCAATATGGTTGCTGCTTAGAAATGTTAATTATATAACCTCACAGTAAATAATTTACTATAGAACATAGAGGCAGATAATTTTGGAGGGTACAGATATTGCTGTTAAATAAAAAGTGTATAGCCTTTACTTTTATATTCTGCTTTTACGTAATGTTCTACTAGTACCTGAATCTGAGACTTTGAATAATTAGGATTCTGGTTGATGAAAAAAGATTGTGTTAGACCATTGCATTATCTTGGCGTTTGAGAGAAGAATAAGCATCAATCCATAGTAGATTTGTAGATTTACTAAATTTGTTTAAAGGAAATTTGATTTTAATGTTTTCATAACAAAGAGTAACCACAAAGCAAGATTGTGTGATGAAAAGGAGTTATGATCCCTATGCACACATTGCTGAAGTCAGTTTGGAGTAAAAATCAAACATGTTAAATTTGCGTCATTGGAGCAGAACAAATACTGTATATTCAGTGCAGTATAAACTAATTCCAGGGACTCTCATCTATCCAAACTCTCATTTCAGTCTCTGTTCTGTTTATAGAAGGTGGTCCTCTTGATTTTGTTATGTGGAATAGGGTAAAAGACTACTAAAACAAGCCCTAGATCTTGTATTTTTGTGGATTTGAACTTTGCAAACTTTGCAAGTTGCAAAGTAAGTTAGGTGTATTGATACCGTACAGCATTCAAAATGTTATTATTGAGCAAATATAAATGTCCTGAATTAGTGTTGCTATTGATAGCATTGTCACAAATTTGTGTGTGTATATATACATATTTATATATTTTTGCATATGTAATATATATTGTGTGTGTGTATCAATATTCAACCATGCCATTAGTGTTATTCTGTATGTAAAACTAGAATAGTAGATTTAAAGTGCATATTTTCATTATAACACAATATTTTTAGTTCAGAAAATCCTGTCAGTGTTTATGACTAGTCAAAGCTTCTGTATTCACTCTGAATGAGAAAGCCAACTGGCATGTGGGAAGTGATGAGTGCAATTAAATTTTTGAATATTAACTATTATTTTGCAATTAAATATATGTTTTAAATATGCACTTTAAATCTACTATTCCTGATAAAAAAAAAACAATTGAATCATGGTCGCTGTTAATTGATGTCAAAATAATGTACAGTAATAAGTAATGGAAAGAAAACATTGTAATACCAATCTTGTCACCATGTTTACAGTTAGTTTGATAGTGGTTGGAACTCCATCCCGCAGCCCCTTCACCTTGCTTCCTCCCTTTCCTCCATCAAGGCCGGTCTCAAGACCTTCCTCTTCGACCACGCCTTTGGGTGCCCCACTAACTCTTCCCACTCTCTTTCCCCTTCCCCCTACTCTGACCCCACCTCCTCCGCTCGGGTCCCGACCTGACTGTTCAGTTCTTTGGGATGTCCTCCTGACATGAAAGGCGCTATATAAGTTCAATTTTATTGTTGTTGTGGTTGCATAGCTTGTTAGAGAACCAGCATATAGTGCAGTACAATGTGCATATTTGTGGCTGTAGTCTCTTGCATACTGAATTCAGATCTGTCAAGTCATTATTTGGAGATGCTAATTGAAGACCAGATGATTTCTCAAATATTTAGAATTGTTTTTATTTATGGTTGCTCTGGAACAATGTAAGTTGATCATTCAATTCATGGCTGTTTGTGGGACATTGCTGCTGGCAAAATTGGCTGCCATCTTTGCCTACAATGTACATCACTGTACTTTAAAGTACATCATGTAAAGTAGTACAGTTTATCCGGCACCCAAGGGACCCGGCCATTGCCGGTTAAAGCGCCTGCCGGATATTCAGGTGGCCCACGGCTGAAAACCCACCACAAAAAATTAAAGTTCTTTTAACATACACCATACACACTAGACTAAATAATAACAGATAATAACAGAATATTGTATTGGTACTTATTGTTAAAACTACTCTCTTGCGCTTCTCACCTTTACTGGTTGAGGTTTACAGTCCAACGATTCTTTTTTAAATGGAGGATGCCAAGCGGGTGAAAAAAACAGCAGCGCGACTTTACTAATGGCGAGCCGATATCCCTAGACTCTACTAACGGCAAACCAAAATACTGCACCTGCGCAACAATGTGGGTTATCGGCTAGTGTTATCAGCTTGCCGCTATTAAGGCTTTAAAGTCGTGCTCTGTTTTTTTCACTCGCTTGGCATGCTCCATTTTAAAAAGAATCGCTGGACTATAAAGCTCAACTGCAGCTTCATGGCTTCAAGCGCAGCATCTACCAGCAAAGGTGAGAAGCGCAAGAGGGTAGTTTTAACAATAAGTACCAATACAATATTGTGTTATTATGTTATTATTTATGCATTTACAAATGCTCCACTGCTATTGTTCCGGATAAGTTCTGGTTTATCGAATGGTGACTTTTTTTTTGGCTTGCCGGTTATGTAGAAGTGCTGGTTCATCGAGTTGCGGATAAATGGGCTTCGACTGTACTTTGAAATATCTTCTTGGCGTTAAATGTTTTATGCAAGGTACAGTTTGTATTGTTGAGCTATTTTACTGATACATCAGATAAAAGAAACATTGGTTGAATATTAAACACTTTTAATGAAAATATTCATATAGACAAAATAGTATTGTGGTGCATTTAAGTTTTAATAAGTGAGATATGTAATACTTAATTTACCCTCAGGAATTAAAACTTTTCCACCCAGCTGGACAAAGCTGAGTCTCTAATTGTCTGGCCCATACAATGGAAAAAATTGTTGAGAAGCCAGAGGGACCATGTTATAGTGTAGCAAATTCTTAAGTAGCAAGGGCTTATTTATTGAAGAGAAATGTAATGTAATGAACTACCAACCATGGTAATGTTAGTCAAAAGTATTTAAACTGCAGATGCATCAATGTTTATCATGTTAGACTATGGGTATAGAACCCAAAGCTACTGGTTTGTCCTTTACCCATTTACAGCACTCACTACATTTTGTCTCGGGGTGGAGTTTGCACAGCACAGGAATGGTGTTTCAACTTGTGACTTAATAATAATCATCAATATAATCAGTGCATTCAATGTAGCATATTATATTGTTGAGACTTCTCAAAGCATTTCACAGGATTTTACTACATAGTACATATCGTGTATTTGTAGGCCAATTTATTCACAACAATATTGCATAAACAGCCATGAAGCAAATTACCAATTCTGTACCTTGTCCTTACTTCAGTAGTCATTTCTTGAATTTTGCGAGGCTATAGATGAACATATACTTTAGTTGACGAATTGCAATAATTGAGGAAAAGGTTCTGAGAAATGTTAAGTTTGTTTGCGGTTGAATTATTTTTGCAATACTGTTACATGATCTGTTTTAGGTTTACTGTACCTACTCTGATGATGACTATGACAGGCGTAATGAGGAAGTTGATCCCGTGGCAGCATCAGCAGAATATGAATTGGAGAAAAGAGTGGAGAAAATGGATGTTTTTCCTGTTGAAATTGAAAAAGGTGAGCAATTTAATTGGTTGATTTTTACACCATTTTCTTTGAATCTAGATTAATTTCCATGTTTTGGGAGGGGAGTGGAAGAGGCACCTTGGGATACTAATAGTCAGGGCTAATATGTTGTCCCTTTGCATGGTGAGATTACAGTGCACTGAAAGAATGTGGTTGCAGTAATGGTGGGCTGTCAGCAGTTTTTTTTTAGTCTTTCTGCATACGTTTAGGAACTTCTTTCTGGGGATTGTTATACTGTATTTTAGAATTAGTTACCACAAGTGGCTGTTGTGTCTGGATCAAAAGGATCATTCAAAAAGGAACTGGTTAAGCACCTGAACAGCAAAATCATTAAGGCATACGTGTAGAGAGCTGGAAAGCGAAATTAATCCAAATATCAATTTAGAAAAATAATGAGATAGCTTGCTTTAGTGCAGAACATTTCTATGTTTCTATCTTGAAAATGTTGAAAAGTCTGTATGCAGTTTTCTAAACATTAAACAACAATATTGAAGTTAAACTTTAAATTAAAAATAAACTAAAGTGAAGAAGAAACATTTAAAGTGTAGATAATAATTGAGACTGAATACTTAAGAAATTAAAGTAAACGTCCAACCTCAGACATGTTTATCAATCCAAGTACAGTAAAAGCCCACTTATCAGGCCCCCGCAGGACCTGGCCAATGCCGGTTAAACTGAATGCCGGATATTCGGTCGGATCCAACGCTGAAAACCCAACACAAAAACAATTAACTTATTTTAACAAATACCATATTAATAATAGACTAAATAATAACAGACCTTTGTTATTCACCTAAAAATCATCTTTGCTGGTAGATTTCCTGGTTTGAAGCCATGATACTGGGGTAGAGGTGTACAGTTTAATGATAACTTCTGTAATGGCGGACGGCACACAAGGGAAAAAATCGGCAGAGTGACTTTAAGGCTTTACTAACGGCAAGCCGAAATACCTATACAGTACTCTCGTGCGACAATCGGTTCATTAAATGCACCACTGCGATTGTGCCGGATAACATCCGGTTAATCGGACGGGGACTTTTTTTTTGACATACCAGTTATATGGAAGTTCCGGTTGATCGAGTCACAGATAAATGGGCTTTTACTGTATAATTGTTTGGAGTGGCATATAAAGAATATAAAGCAATCATTGTGAAAATTAATTTACAACAGCTTTATGTTCATAAATTTGTGTAAAATTTAGGTGAAGGTGGCCTTGGAATTAGCATCATTGGAATGGGTGTTGGAGCCGATCAGGGCCTTGAAAAACTGGGGATTTTTGTGAAAACTATTACTGAAGGTGGAGCTGCTCACAAGGATGAACGGTAAGACTCAGTGCAGTATGTATTTGTTATGCAACAGCCCTTTTCAAAATAAATAGTTTTATGAAAAAAAATTGTTTGTCTGTGTGGTTCTCTCTCTCTAGCAACCAAATATTTATGCCAACTTTTAATTCACACCTGTATCCTGTTGCACTTAAGTGTTTATCCAGCATGTAAATAAGCTGCATTCTACTATATGTGCATGGGAAGATATGTTAAAATCAGTGCATGTGTTATGCATTTGATGTAAATGTTAGCTATCAAATTAGAAACTAAGAATATATTATGTTATCTAGTTTATAAATGAAACAAAATTTTGAAAATACTGTACATGTGCGCTTGATTACTGTAAGGTACAAGATTAAATATAATTTGGTATACTAAACCGTAAACAGTTGTTGAACAAAAAATTACTGTTTATTTGCTAGAAATACACTTCAGAACCCCATTCCACAATCCCGTCACCCGGCTTCCTCTTGCCTCCTTCAATATTGGTCTCAGGACCCTCCTCTTTGACCGTGCATTCAATCCTACCTCTGCCGTCCCTCACCCCACTCTATGCTCTGGTCCTGATCCCTGACCGTTCAGCACATTGGGACGTCCTCCCGACGTGAAAAGCACTCTACAAATGTAATTTTATTGCTGTTGTAGAAAATAGATTGCTGACAATATTAGACTGCAGAGTTTAGGTACAAATCAAAATGTTTTGCATTTCACAATTTAATTATATATAACTCATTGTTTAAATTGCAGAATCCAAGTAAACGATCAGATAGTTGAAGTAGATGGTATTAGTTTGGTTGGTGTCACCCAAAGTTTTGCAGCCAGTGTCCTGAAGAACACTAAAGGTGTAGTAAGGTAGGTGGAGTGTTTCCTATTCTGTAGATTAAATAATTGCGCCAGAGGTTAGAGCACAAATGCTCCCGTTTCCTTCATTCAAATCTTTTACATCCAAAGTAAGAATACGAGGTTCTGGTAATACTTAACCTCTGTGATCTGTCGCAGCCCTTCTATCTGTCCCACTCATTTAACACTGGTTTGCTTCACGTTCCCTACTCAATCAACTCAACCATTGATTTGTGAGCTTTGAGACATTCTTGCTCTCTGGAACTCCATCTGCCGCACCCCCTCCCTTCTTATCTTTAATGCCTGCCTTAAGACCGTTTGTTTTCCACTTCTCTTTTGGTCACCTACCCCACCCAGTACCAGCTTCCCAGTTAGTTATGGAAAATTCTTTAAGACTCCTCCCGATATGGAGGGTTCTATATGAATGTAAATTGTAGATATACATGTCAAAATTAAGTTGCAAGAACAAATATTTGGACTAATTTGAAAATAGATTCCTCATTGGTCGAGAGAAACCCGGCCAACAAAGTGAGGTTGCTCGACTGATCAGTGAAACATTGGAACAAGAAAGGTGGCAGGAAGAGCTTTTGGAGCAGCACAGTGTCCAGTATAGTACAAGTGATAATGAACAGGTAAGAAGATCTGTATTTCCACCATATTTACCAGTTTCCGATATCGCGTTTTTTTTTATCCTGCACATGCGTGCGCATTCGGACATTCGCGCGTATTCGGGGGTGCGCAAGTTGAAAAAGTCCACATCATATCGATATATACCAATATATCGCCGGACACGATATACCGATATTTGCGATATATCGATATTGTTTTCATATCGAATTTTTCGATTTATCGATATATTTTAAATTCCGATATTGGCATATCGATATGAAAATGATATCGATATAACTGATATATCGCCGACCCTGCTAAGCACTCTAAGATGCTACCTCGCATGAAGTGCTATATAAATGCAAGTTGTTGTTGTCATCTTTGCCAGGCTTCACTGGCTCCTTATTGCAGAATAAATCAATTTAAAGTTCCTCAGACTTACTTTCAAATTAGTTTACGCCCTAGCACCTCAATAATCTTTCAAACGTTTTACACAACCGTCTGTGGCCTTCTACATGCCCTCCATCCCCTCCGCTTCACCATCAACGACTGCTTTTAGCCACTTCTCCTTGGACTTCTCTGCCTCAATCCCTTTGTCTTGTCACCTTGCATAATAACTTATATTTTACAAATGTTTGCTTAAATCCTAAGCATGGAGTTTGACCTTTCAGAGAGGACTAACAGCAGTGGCCAGGAAAAATAAACTTGCCTCCTCCAATCTCTAAGTGACGTAGTCATTGTTCGTCACGCGAATTGTTGTAAATGCCAGGAGAAAAACACATCTGACTGTTTTCAGGCTTGTGGCATTTTATCTCATTAGATGCTTGGATAAAAGAGACTGGGTTGATTAGATCCCATGGCTATGAAGCAGTACAACCATCTGTCCAATCTTTATTGAGCTCATAAAACAAATTTGTAAATTAATTTTCAAAAATATCTACACTGCACCCAGTACAGGGCTTGTCATTTGCTAAACTATCCACTTCTATCCTGAACGTGACATAGTCTGTCTTCACTGTCTTTCAGTGTTGTCTATTTCACATCTATTCCACACTATCTAAAGCAATCTAATCTGAATTGTATGTTCATCTTTCCTTTTCTGAGCTTGAAGCTGTGTAAGAAAGATCTTGTGTGCTTAGCAGTGATAGATCTCATCAATACCCTTTGTTTTGCTTCTATTTTCTGTAAAAAATAATTTGTCACTAATGTTGTTATTCAATATGTACTAGAATCAATTACTAATGACTTCAACCTTTAGTCTGCCCTTCTGTAGCAGCCTTCACTTTATAGTTTGAGAACTACTTGGATATTGTTTCAGGCGTTATATGTTTTATACAACAGGGTGTTTAATTTTGATAAATCATTTTTGGGTTGGGTCCTCATAGATTAAAAGTTCATGTCATTTGAGGTGTTTCCAAAGGTTGCAAATTAAATGAACATTATGATATTACATTACATCATAAAACATTTAGAACAATTGTTTCCTTGTGTTTATCCAGAAAGAAACCTAAAATCTTACAATGAAGGCAATTTTGATGGAGTAGATTGTCTTCAAGGAAATTTATACAAGACAGTAAATTTCATTTTGGTGGCAGGGGAACACCGTTTCTTTTTGAAAATATGATAATTATGGATCCAATTGTGTAATTAGCAATTGATTAACTTAATTAGCACCATTTATTTATCTTTTTTCATTAAGGCTGAAGATATTCCTGAAGAGGAAGATTTTATGACTTCAAGTGATCTTGGAGCTGGAGGGTCAGTTGAAGTTTTTGACCTCCCAGAAAGTGAGAGTATGTTTTTACCTTTGGATGCAGATTCGTCGCAGCTTGTTCTTAAATTAAAAGAGGTATAGTAGTTATATTTTGTAATCATTCACATATATTTTTATAATTATGAAAATCTCCATCCGACTCATTCATTCCCTCACCTGTTTTCAAGGTCATCCTTAAGACCTATGTTTTGGACTGTGCTTTCAATCATCTTTTGCCTCCCCACCCAACCCCCCTTTTGTCTCACTCATAGCTCGAGATGTCTTCTTGATATGAAGCAATACAGCTGTCTGTCCAATCTTTATTGAGCACATAAGACATGTCAATTTATTTTCCAAAAAGTCCACAATACACCCAGTATATGACTTGTCATTTGCTAAACTGCTAAACATTCTGTATTAAGTCTGATGCAATCTTACTATGTGGAATCAAGAATTGATAGGTTATACTGATTAAAGGATAAACATTTTGGGAAGTTGTTTTTTTCTGTTTAAACACTTGTTTTCTAGGTATAAAAAGAAATGTAAATTATAAAAAGATCTTTCACATGTAATAAAGAATCCTTGCTTTTCTTGCTATCTGGACCTTGACCAGTTATTTCTAACTTTTAATTTTTTAAATATTTCTAGCTTCAAATTAAACATGCCTTAACTACAGCAGAAACCAGTGAGTTGAAAGAGAAGGTATGTAGAATTCTGTATTCTGAAATTGTTAAAGAATAAAACTCACTTATAATAATAATAATCCTTGCATTTGATATAGCGCTTTTCACATCTTCTAGGCATCTCAAAGCGCTTCACAGAATATGCTGTAAAGTGAATTGATTGTATATTTGTGGGTGAAATTTCACTTGCCTGAAATAGTTTTAATGTGTATTCATGCTCTTTGTTTGCATTAGCTAAAAACTATGGAAGGAGAAAAGAATAAATGGGAAACTACAAAGATTCAGCTTCAGCAGTGTGTTGATGAGCACAAGGAGAAGATGCAAAAGGTGGAAGGATATTGGTTAGAAGCACAAAATCTTTGCAAAACTGTCAATGAACACTTGAAAGAGACCCAGACTCAATATGATGTCATGGAGAAGAAGTATAACAAGGCTAAGAAATTGATAAAGGAACACCAACAAAAGTAAGTTTTTTTTTCTATAATCCTGTAATATGTATGCAGTGAAATTGTATTATTGTTTTCCAATAATGCTGATTCACTTCAGTGATAACAAATTAATGATCATCCTTACAATGTTAGTTTCTCTTAGAGTTTTCAGTATAAGGGCTATTTGCAAGTAAAACCTTACCATTCATCTATTTATAGGTCAGTGAGTAGATGCGCTTGCCTCTGGGTGAGAAAGTCGTGGATTTAAACTCCCAACTAGATTTAATCTAGGCATAAAACACTAGTGAAGTCTTGACCTAGTGCATTTTTGTAAGTGTTACCTTTAGGATCTGTCTGTTTGTTCTACTGATTCAAATAGAGCTCAGAGAAGAGCATGAAATTCTTGTTGTCAAGGCAAATATTCCTCCCTGATCCACATTCACAGAACTAGATTAATTAGATATTTATCTTGTCGGAAGTTGCAAACACAGATAAAGTGTGTCTATAAAACAGTACTTCAAAGTAACTCCTTGTTTTGAACAATTTACATTTTGCCTATTAGATATGCAGTTTTACATATTCTTTTTTGTATTGTATAAATATGATCTGATTGTGAAGTTTTCCCCTTGTTTAGAGAGATTGAATTTACCAAAAAGGAGGAAGAACTCAGAACAGTTCTGGAAGATCGAGAAAAAGAACATGCTAAACAGCTGAAAATCTTAAGTGATAAGGTTAATTTACTGATGTTATAATTGCATTTTCAGTTCATGTTTGTAAATATTGTATCTTCTGTTTATGAAATAAACCGGTGTGCCTACATCCACATATGTTTGACCCATAGGTACTAGAACTTGAAAATATACTGCAGTCAACAGGGCAAATATCTCCACTTAATACCAACAATGAGTTGAAGATGGAAGAGGAGGAATCTGTGCTCGATAGCCAAGAACAGCTCAAGGGGATTTATACCAAAGATAATTGCAAACAAAGTAAGTCACAATGGGTGATTTAAAACATGTTTGGTATATCAGTAGGGTTTCCTGTAACCACTTGGAACTGCATTGAAGCAACCAACATATTTAACCTTGTACAGAGGAAAATGTAATCTCTGTGTGGGCTGTCTTCATACCCGTTTACAGTATCACCTAAACCTCAAATTCAACCTCTTCTGATAAATTAATGAGTATAATAAAGAGTTTATGATCATTAAGTATGTGTCCACTAAAGAATTTTGCAATTTTTTTCCCCTGTTTTTGAAAAGCGTCGAAAGCTGCTGTGGAATTGGAAGGCAGCAACATTTTCAAAAATTGTGGTAAGTTGGTGCAATCAAATGTACAGTTAAGCAGCTCAAACCCCTTGTTGTAGATGAAAATATTGAAGTTTGATATCATCCTAGTGTTGCTCTGTGATTTGTAAGATGAGGTCTGTTGTCAAGCATTTTTATATATGTCATAGAATTGGGTTTCCCATTAGTGCCTGCTAACATTTTCCTCTGGTGGGGAATCCAAAACAAAGGGACATAGTCTTAAAATTAGAACCAGGCCATTTATGAGTGAAATCAGGAAACAATGTTTCTCTCTAAAGGGTGGTAGAAATCTGGAATTCTCTCCCCCAAAAGGTGGGTGCTGGATCCATACTTTCATGAGTGAGGTTGATAATTTTTTGGTTTGCCAGGGTATTAAGGGATATGGGGAGAAAGTGGGAAATTGGAATTTTAAGGATTAGTAGAGGTAAAGATCAGCCATGATCTAATTAAATGGCAGAACAGGCTCGAAGGGCCTACTCTTGAATGGCCTACTCTGTTCCTATGTTCCTAAAACTTGATTTGATATACTATGTACTGTCTAGGTTCAAAGTAGCCACTTGACTAAGGTATTGGAGGCTGTCAGTGCATGTAGAACTGTATTACACTATAACCCAGCATATTTACAAGCTAACAGACAGTCATTCTTATTATGTAAAACGCTTAACGTTTCAGATTTTGATGAAGCAGTTCCGGAAACTGAGAGATTAGATACAAGTTCACATAAGGCACGGGCACAACTTGCTCTAAAGGTTAAAAGACAACCCCCTTCTCGCCTTAAACTGAAGGAATCTCTCGCAGCTGGTGAGGAATGTGGTAGTCTGCAGGTAACAATAATTTAAGTTTCTTGGTCTGATGATTCATATATAGTTACGGTCATATCAATCGGGGCCATAACATTTGACTTGTGCAAAGTATGAGTTACAGGCAAGCTTGCGTAAGTCATATAATATACAATTTAATCAATAATCTGCACTGCACATGCATGCTTAGTGCAGCTGGTAAGTATATATGCAGTGATGAGTCAAGACTTTGTTTCCCACGATTCAATGCAGTTGCTAAGTGTGTGGAACTAATGTCTCCATTAACTAAACTGAGAGGTGATCTTATTGATGTTTTCAGGATGCAAGAGGGTATAGATAAGCAGGACTGCAGTACTATGTTCAATACAGTGACAAATTCTACAACCAGGAGTTCAGGTCTCAAGGTCAGAAAAGAATGTGGACAGGCAGTTTAGACTGAAGAATTACTCTATACAGATTGAATGAATAGTTGGAAAAGATTGCCAAGGAAGGCAACGAAGACAGATGGTGTAAAATGTTACAGAGGAATTGGATGAAGTATATTGTGGCAGTGGAAAATGGGTGTGTGGGTGAAAGCATTCCACCTTATTTTAGCAATTGTGACTAGCCAAAATAATAACACAGTGATGATTATTTTTGCTAATCCTATGTAAAATAGATTTGCACTAAGGTTTTTCTTTATATTGATTCATCTGAAGGAATAGAAAACAAAACAACAAACTTAACAGCAAAGCAATACATTTAAATGTGTTGGTCTGTGTGTTATAGTGATAGTGGGGATGGTGAGGGGTGGGGATGGAGGAAGGGGGATTAGGTAGAGACATTTTTGTTTTGAGATTCTTGACAATGATTGAAAGAGCAGCAGCTTCTACCAGTGGAAGTCAAATTTAGGAAAATTGAAAAGGGCCACATGACTGAACAAACTGCATTTTTCACAGATTATTTTATCAGTTGAATTAACTATTTTGCCCATCGTGTTATTGGTTTGATGAATGTTTAGTTTAACAAACGTAGAGTTATAATACTTTTTGATTTAATCCTAATTCTTAAAAGGCAGATAAGTAACACTTTCATTTTAATTTTCATCCCGATAATAAGGAAGGGGACGAGGAGGAGGAGGAGGAGGAGGAAGAGAAGCAGAAAGATCTTATTCAACAATCTGAAGCTCCATGCCTTCAGAGTAACGCATGCTCTCTGCAGGCTAATGAAGAGAACGCATCTATTAAGGAAGAGCCATTAGATGAAAAATCTGATATGGAGGCGAGCGCAACCAGCCTGCTCGATCAAAGCTCATCTACATCACCTTGTTCCTCTCCAGCTCATAAGGCAGCCAATGAAAGTAGCCCAAGTTCAAACCAGTCTCCTACCAGAAAAACTTTATCATCAGGTTCTTCCAAATCATTCCTTAGAAACATTAAGAAACGAGAATCCAAGGGCAAAGGGAAAGAATCCAAAGGTATGCGACCTTAAGTGATTCCTGTTTATCAGGAAACTTTTTTTGAGTATCTTCAGAAATTCTAAAAATACTACTTCACAATCCAGGTATTTGATAAAAGTGGATTAAATTTACATGTCCAACCCTTCTCCAGATTGTAAATAATAATAAATAGAATTAATTTCTTCTGAAACTTATATTAATTACACAATTTAATTGTTGGTGAATTTAAGTGGAAATGTTGGTCCTTTTTTTGTGTTTTTGCTTCTCTTAAGGTGCCATTACTCTTAATATTAATTCCCTGCTCTCTCCCCATACTCTGTTAACCTTCTTCTCAATATGGTGTGCTATCCAATTCTTTTTTTAAATGCCTCCAATCAACTGCTCTACCAGCTACCCTACAAAAGCATTCCATAGCCTGACAAACTCCCACTGGGAGTTCTTCTGAGCTTCTCCTTCTACCTTTGTTGTTATCTGTTCAAATAATTCAATCAAATTAGCCAGACACAATCTTCCCTTGACTAGGGAGGGTATGCCTTATCAGTTCCATTTTTTTTCATGTTCCACAATAACATCCCTCAAACAGCTTCCTCAAAACTGACCGACTCATCAACCCATGGTTCTTGGCTCTTTCCTTTTCTTAAACAACAGAGTGACTTTTGGCAGTCTCCCCTCCTCTGGGACAAGTAGCATATATACAGACTTCTGGAAAATGATTGTCCGAGCTTCCATTATTTTATCATCAACTTCCCTCTGGAATCTTGGACACGTTCGGCCAGAATCTAATGATTTATCCACTTTAGTAATCCTCATTAGCCCCTTTTAACTGCTATGTGTTGAACTTTGTTTTCTACAGTCACTTATGGTATTCCTATGCTACTGTGTTACCAACATCCCCTCCTATGCAAACACAGGCAAAATATTTATTAAACATCTGTGTCACAATTAGGCTTCATTTATATTGTAATTTTCAGGGAAAAAGAAACAAAAGTCAATGTTTATTTGGTTTATATTCTGCTGCCAGCTTCCGTGGTCTGCAGTGGCCTCACCACTCCTTCCTCGACTATCCTCTTAACATTATTAGTAACCATAAATCTTCTGCTTTGTTCTGATTGTTAGGACTCTAAACATATCTTTTGCATGGAAATAAAAATGACATTTATATAATTGGATTTATTTCATCATGCTGTAATTTATTTACTAATTTATAATAATAATCTTTGCATTTGATATTATGTCTAAAGGCACTCCACTCCCAAGATTTTACTCTGAAATATTCATAGGCGTATGTCACAGCCAATTTGCTCACTTCAATGTCCAATAAACTGCGAGTGAAATGAGTGGCCAATTTTATTCCCTTTCCTCAGAAAATAATTTGAGAAAGGGGTTGTATGGTGCACGAAGAGACTTTTAGAAACTGGCATTTTTGTTCATATTGCCCTAAAACTGTGGCTGTTTGATTGATTGAAATGCTGCTTGATTTCACTGCATCTCAAGTATTTCGCCCACAATTATACAGTCGGCTTTCCTGCTCTCCTTCCCCCTGCCCGACCCCTCCCCTTGACATCTTTTCCCCCCCATTTCCCTTAATCCCACTTCCATGACTTTGTGTGGGACACTGCTGTGCGCAATTTGGCTGCCGTGTTTCGCCCACAAATATACAGTCAATTTTCCTACTCTTCTTTGTACTGCCCCTCCTCCTCCCCCCCCGCTTTTGTACCTACCTAACTATACAGCGCCTTGGGACGTCCTCTCAACGTGAAAGGCGCTATGTAAATGTAAGTTTTGATTGATCTCTTAACTCTCAATCTCCAGACTTTTGTCAAATTTTGTTTTTTGTTTGCCCGTTTACTTCCAATACCTCTATGCTTGAAGCATCATTTCAACATTACCTATTAACTTGTATAAATTTATATTGCCAGATGGGAAGAATGGTGAGGAAAGATCGCCTGATGCAAATGAGAATCCAGCAGGAAAAAACAAGCGAAGATTTGCTGATTTTAGGTATAATTTGCTTTTGTTTAGAAGAAAATTTATCTCTCATAAGATTGCCACTTATTAGTTACAAATATTATCTTCAAGGATGTCTTCATTGTTAACATATAAAAATCTGTGTTTAACTGGCAGAAATGGAAATAGTATTATAGTAATATATGCAAACGAAAAGTAGTGTTTTATGTGTTAGTAGAGATATTATTGAATAAGTACATCTTTGTTTCATGTCAAATATATCTCATAATAGAACAGGTATACCTGAGCTCAAATAAAAGAAAGAAAAATAGAGGAGCAAAGGGGTCTAGGGATTTAGACGTTCATAAGATTTAAAAAGTGCAAGTTTTACTCTATTGATATTACAGCATATTGATACTGTCGCAGATTACCTAGACATAAGTGTCTATATTCAGTTCATGAGGCTAACGAGAAGTGTTAATTTGCGTAGTCTTCCTTCTAGGGAAGCGGAGGAAAAACACTTTCATGGAGTTTTTACACCAAACATTTGGGAATTTGCCCACCTAACTAGAAAATAGTATGTGAAATAGGACCTAAAGTGGAGAGATGATTTAATATATAAACATTCTTAAATCTGAACTATTAATACAATATAAATTGATCTGAAGACATTGTGAACATTATTTCTGTTAGTGTGACCTGATTTTTTTCTCTATCCATCTCTTTCTCCCAATCTCCACTTACAATGAAGTGGACTAAGAAAATCTGGTGGAAAAGGCAAGAAATTAGATAAAGAAAATCGCAGAACTTCATTTGATAGCAGGTATTTATTGTTTATTAATATGATTGCACTCTAGCTAAAGTTTCAAAACTCCGTCTGTGTGATACAGTAAGTGATTGTAAAACCTGTAAAAAAAATTAGCGTGACAGTCAAGGTGCCACATAACTACCGTAAATACCCGCGTATAAGGCGCACTTTTTTTCACGTCGGAAGATCTCGAAAGTTGGGGGTGCACCCTATACGCAGGTAGAAGCAATTTTGAGCCTCGGAAATACAGTAAACAAGAGGGGTGGCCGGTGCGCTGTCAGCCGGGGTTTGGTCAGTGTCCGGCGGGGGTTGGGAGTAGCGGGTGACAGGGCTTCGGCCTCGGCCGCCCGGGCAGCGGCAGCAGTAGCGGACTTCAGTGCTGCCTGCCTTCTGCCTAACCCAGTCTGCCTCCCTCACTCCCTCTCTCCTTCCCTGCATCCCTCTCCTGCCTTCCTCCCTCTCTCCCAGTCTCCCTGCCTCCCTCCGTCCCTCTCTCCCTGCCTCTCTCCCTCCCTGCCTGCCTCCCTCCCTCTCTCCCTGCCTGCCTTCCTCTCTCTCCCTACCTGCCTGCCTCCCTCCCTCCCTCTCTCCCTGCCTGCCTCTCTCCCTCCCTCCCTCTCTCCCTGCCTGCCTCCCTCTCTCCTTGCCTGCCTGCCTGCCTCTCTCCCTCCCTGCCTGCCTCCCTCCCTCCCTCCCTTCCTGCCTGCCTCTCTCCCTCCCTGCCTGCTTCCCTCCCTCTCTCCCTGCCTCTCTCCTTCCCTGCCTGCCTCCCTCTCTCCCTCCCTCCCTCCCTCCCTCCCTGCCTCCCTCCCTACCTGTCTCTCCTGCCTCCCTCCCTCTCCTGCCTCCCCTGCCTCCCTCCCTCCCTGTCTCTCCTGCCTCCCTCCCTCCCTGTCTCTCCTGCCTCCCTCCCTCCCTACCTACCTGTCTCTCCTGTCTCCCTCCCTTCTGCTGGCAATATCATCGAAAATGCTTCCGTTTTTTTTCACCAAGAAAAGGTCAAAAGTGGGGGGTGCGCTTTATACACGAGTGCGCCTTATACGCGGGTATTTACGGTACTATAGATTTGTTTTGTAGGTTATTTTGCAATAACTTAGAATTGGATCCTTCTTGATTGTTTGATTATGAATTAGTCAAACTTTTTGTTTTGAACAAAAGTTATTTGTTTTGTTTTTGCGTGAATAGAAAATCTACTTTATTTAATATGCCCGTTGTTACTGTAACTTTTTTTATTTTGTCTGTATATTGCAGGGGATCAAAAGATATGCTGGACAGCTCAGCTGGTAATGTATCCCCTGCGGATTCAGTGACATCCATACCGACCTGCATGCCTTTTTTTCGGTTTGGGGACAGTCATAGGGATCCTGCCTCATCCAATAGCAGCCTTCACTCACCTCCGAGTTCACACGAAGCAACTTGGGAACAGAACAAAGACACACCAAAAACTGAAGTGAGTGAGCAATTGCTATTTGTGAAAGATTGAATTTCCTGATACAGGTTTATAAATCAATAATTCTGTGTTAATGGTCTTAGTGCTGTCTGGGATGTTTAGTGCTTCAATACAGAACTAGGTTAGCACTGTGAAAGGAAAGGAACTACGTTGTGGCTATGCAGTACAGTTGTTTTCCGGTTATTGTATATGAATGTTATTTGGAACCAGAACATTGAAGGAATGTGATGATATTATAACCGTTAAAGCTGGTTATTGTAAACATTTATTTTATATTGCAATAGTAATGTTAATTTCATTGATAAGAAATGTAATGCACTATCCATTAAGCCCTGATATTATGATCTTTCCTAAATTCCTGCAGCCAAAAGACAATGGTGGTGCAGAGTATGCTGTCCTAATGTTTGGGTTAAGTCATATTGTTGGATAGAGAAAGCCTTACTTTGCTTTTGGAAGTCAACCTGGGAAGCGTGCAATTCCCCAAATCAAAACTTCAAAGTTAAGGAGTTTGGGAACTTGAATGTAATTCATCTACAGAATGAAACAATATACTCGGCCTGGTTTTTATTTTTCTTGCCCAAATAGGTGCCGGAAGATGAGCACACAATAACCGGTAAACAAAACCAATGGCAAAACCGAGCTATTTCTGAATGGACATCCCAACAAGTCAGTCACTGGTTGATGGGAATGAATTTGGAGCAGTACATTGCAGAATTTGTTGCCAAAAACATTGATGGAGAACAACTGATGCAGTTGGACAGCAATAGGCTTAAGGTACAGTAAGAGATTCTTTGTCAAAATTTTTTTTTAATTGTTTATATATGAAGCGTTCTCCAGTCAAGTCTGGAAATCCTGGCCTAGTCCACCATTTTACTGAGAAAGCTGATTCGAGTTGGAGGGACACGATAATTGGTTTCAATTGGTTTCCCTGGACAAACAGGTAATACTGTATACGTTAATATTTTCAAGCACTTTGAGACTGCCTCCCAGTATGTAAAGTGTTAAATATAAACAAGTAAATTGTACCTGTCATGCATTGTTTTTCCCATTGAGTGTAAAGAGCCATTACCCCTTCACACAACTAGGTTCTTCTTTAGAAGTGTATCAGTCCAATTGCACAGTCTGTTGAATGCATTTTCTACTGAATGAAATCAAATATTGGAATTTATTGAAAACTATTTGATGACTTACAGGCCTTAGGTGTTGCCAGTCACAATGACCGTTCCATAATCAAGAAAAAGCTGAAAGAAATGAAGAAAGCACAAGAAAAAGTAGAAAAGCAACGTGAAAAGATTCAAAAGAAAGGAAGGTCTTCAAAGAAAAACTAGTAAAAAAAGACATCTGTCGAATCAAATTGTTAACTGAGATTTCAATTTTGAAATTGAAACAGCACAAATATTTTGAACAGTTGTGCTACTTAAGCAATGTATAGTTTACAAAACAGTCAATTCAGAAAGAATGTCAATTTTGCATATACGTGTCTAGTTTTTCAGTTTGACATTCATTTCCTGTTAGACGTAAACATATGATGCATTTCCTAGCTTATACTTCAATTTTACACATGGCTTTATTAATGTTTTGTACATATTGTCAAATACAGTTTTCTGTAGGTCTGTACTTTAGGATTTCAAATCCCAGTATGTAGAAGTTATAAATAAAATGTTCCTATTTTAATAACACCTCTAATGCCCATCAGACTTCCCTAAAATACCTTAATTCCTTGGAAGGGTATAAAAAGTGTCTTGAGCTTTTGAATGTGATGATAACTTTCTCCAGGAAAATCTACACTACCAGAAATGTATGTACAGAATGTCAAGGAATAGGGTACAATAGTCTAAATAGTTTTGAATGTATTATATCTGTGGGGATACATGACTCCAAGGTTTAAAGTACACAATTCAAAGGGACAATATTACTTTAAAAAATACTTTTTTTTTACTTGCAATGTGAACTGTATACCATTACATTTTTATAATTCTACGCTTTTGAAATCATTGCTCAAAACAGGGCAAGGTATTCTATGTATATTCTCTGTTCCTGACCATTAAATTAACAATATGGACCATTTTTTTTATTTCTAGAGTGGTTGGGGAGTGATGACAAGAAGATCTCTGTGACAGTATATTCCAATAACATTTTAAACCACTAGAGGCAAACTCGCAGGCTTATTGTCATTTGAAACCTGAATTGAGATTATTTTCATTGGCATCACTCTCGCTGACCTATTATTTTTGATAATATTTATAGCAGTGTTATTTCTATGGTGCTTTGTTTCCAGTTTTAAGTTTCAACGCCCGGCCCCACCAATCTATTTGAACCTTTTTTTTTTAGTGATTTTTTCTCTCTCCCGAACAACTCTTTGGTGGTCATGGTTATAGCTTGTAGTATTTTCTCGCATTTTTCTCATCTTTCCTCCAGTACATTATAATCAAAAGCTAAGTCCCACAGTGATGTTTATTTACTTCACTCTTATTGCCTGATTGGCTAGCAATTAGCTTCCTCTTTCCCCCTTTGTCAGCTTGATGCATTTCAAAATCAGTGCTTCTAAAAATGCATGCGTTTGAACCCCTTCCATCATGAAATGTTTTCAAAAGGTGTTTAAAAACAAACTTTTTCCTGACAAGGAAAGCACATTTTTAAAAACTTTTTGTTTTATTTTCTAAACTTTTAAAAAATATATACATTTTTAAACAATAACGAGTAGAAGAGACTTAAAAGTAAATTTGAAAAACATATTCAGTTTGGCCAATGACAATTGAAAAAATGTACCGTCCATATTTTTGCTCCCGATTTTTTTTAGATAAAACTGAAAACAAAGATCCATTTGTAACATTAAAGAATGAAGTCTGGCCCATTGTTACTGAGTGAAAAACCATCAGCAGCTCAGATGCTCACTTCAGTTGACGTGGTGATTGCCTTACTGAATGATTACCAAAATCATTAACATTTGTCCATACATTTGAATTTATATTATATTGCAACAATATGCTTGGATCTTGGATCCCATGAATCTCTTTCAACTTTTGTGAAAAATCTTCGCTGGCCATCATTGTGATAACCTCTTTGGTATTCAATGCACCCCTGTGGTCACTTAAGCTTCCATGCAATTATTGATTCAATCCCCTATTAAAGAAGCTTTTACTTGTAAGTTTCACTGTAGTTGTATTGCGGACTATGCTTCATGTTTTACGTTTGGTCCAGCAGCTAAATAGAGCCCTGTAGTATTGACTAAGTCCTACTGACATTGTTTCTAATTTGCCTACATTAATCTCAATCAACACTGAACTATACTGATTCAGGCCCCAAATACTTCAGGTGAATAATCAACCGTCATCTCTGATAATGTTAAATTTATCTGTGGAATCCAGAGTAACTGCATCAACTAGAAGATTAAAGCTGCACTTGTTCCTGCCCATTCCATAGCTCACTTGCACATACATTGTACATTCTACCAACTATGCAATATCACTATTGATAAAATGTTGGAGCTTGCAGCTTGTTTATTTGTAACTCACTGGAAATGTCCATCTACCGATCCATGCTCTTAACCGTTTCCATCTTGTTTTAAGACTAAAGTCCATTGAAAAATTCTTTATTATCATTGCATGGGTTGGTAGATATGGATTTTCTAACAAATTTATGCCTTTGTTTTATTTTTAACCCCAAGCTTGTGAAATGTTATTAAGCAGTGAGTCTTATGAGATGGTAATGAAGAAAGGGAGGCAGCAAGAAAGGTCAGAAATTGGAATAACTGAGCCAGGCTCAATCAAAACTATCTTTTGTACAAGGTTGACCAACAAATACTTCTGGCCACAGTGCTTTCAACTCTTAAGAAGTAAATTGTCTTGTGTCCTTTTAGCTTGGAGCTAAAATGAATAAATCATTGCTTTTTTGTGTATGTATATATATTATATATATATATATTGGGAGTCAGAAATGTGGGCTGCAGGAAGGTTGTGGGAAAGGAAAACCTAGGCTGTATAGGGAAAGTGGGAGATGGAAACTTAATCTATATGTAAGCAGGAATTTGGGCTTGAATGCAGAGGGCAGGAGAAAAGAAAGTTATGTTTCAAGGAGAGTGTAGGAGAAGGGAACTTGGGCTGCCTGAAAGGTAAGAAATAGGAATTGGGGTTGTGTGAGACCCCTGGAGGATATTTGAGGAGTTGGCATATTGGGCTGACAACCCAGACATGAGGCAAAAAGTTCTCAAAAGTGAGTCTGGTTTGCAGGGGAGAAAGAAGGGCACAGGCATTGATTTGTAATCTTGATGTTGCATCAGAATGAATTCCCCACAAATCCACAAACTTAAATAACCAATCAAACTTCAGAAATATTATTGCACTTCGGTTACATTTTCCAACGTAGGTCATCAGAGAGAACAAAGCGATTATACCCTGAAGTTTTAAAATGGTAAAATAGTGTTTTTTAAAATCTGAATTGCAATTGGTTAATATCATACTAGTTATTAATGACTGTTTAACCAGCTTTTATAAAACTCCCCTTCAGCAGAAAATGTGAGCAACTAACCACTTGCAATGACATGAATTATGATTCAAAAATGCATTTTTTTCCCCCCCATTTACTCATTAATGCCTAACTAAGTCTTGTATTGTATTTTTTTTACATGTTTGTTTGAACCGATGATTCTTTGTATGGCCTTAAAATCTTTGAAAACTAGTTGATGGAATGTTTAGCCAGAGATCGAGCCCTATTTTATTCTCCTCTCAGATAGGGAAAGGCTAAGATCACATTGAAGATTTGTGTCCAAAAAAGTTTGCTTAATTTATGGAGATTAATATACCTAATTTGCCACCTTTATCTGCAATAAAGCCCCTCCCTTTTGGATTGAAAATATTGTTCTTTGTTCTGTTGTTCCTTGACTCTGTATAAATGAAACCAGGGATTTATACCTCTTCATGTAATTATTTGACAGAAAACTTTAGAAAACCATGTTGCCATGTAATGTGTATCTGATTGGGTAATCAAATGTGTTAATTCATTAGGCAAGATAAAGAACACGTGGTTCTATTTGTGCTGTAGTTAAATCAAGACTGACAGGTTCTCATTGATACTTTTGGAAATAAAACTCTTGTGCTCTGCCCACTAAAGTGTTTTATTTCTGTGCCCTCAAAATTAAGTATAAACTGTAGTTACTATGCCTCCCTTATGGTAATATTTGAATCATTATTTGTAGGAGGACAAACAAATAATGTTAAATTACTTACTGTTGTTGGTATAGCCTTCTTTTTCTTATGTGTAGTTCACCTTCACATGTAAAGGTCCTTTATTAGTTCTCTAATGTGGAAGGATTGAAGCTAAATCACTTTGTGTCTGCTTTATGCCAACTTGGTCTGATCTGCCTACCTCCATAAAATAACATATCAGAGGATGAAAATAGTTTAGTTTGAAGGATGAAATGTGTTCAAAGAATGAGGAAGCAAATTCTGCATTTACTTAACATTTCTATCATGCACTGTTTGTAATTGAATCACTACACTCGATGGTTGAATTGATCATTATTTTATACGTTTTCTGATTCACACACCACTTGTACAATCCTGCTTTTCTAATCAATGTAATACTCCATAAATGTATTTTAATCCCAATTACAGAACTTTTAATTCTACTTGTATTTGAGTTTTCTTTTTACATGTTTGGGAAATAAACTGACTAAGATTGAACGGTTTAAATATTTTAACTAAATAAATAATGTACTCAATTGGTAAATATTAATATAAACAAGGTATTGAAATAATGCAACCATAATTGTAAACTTGACTGTCAAAGACACTAACATTTCAACAAATTCAGAGTGCATTTAGTAGAAATAAAAAAACTCGATCTGAAATAATCAGACATCTCAGATGGTTCATGCAAATATATTTTAATAATAATACAGTAGAACGTTGATAATCCAGCATTCTGAAACAACAGCAAAATTATACTTGTATAACACCTAGTGTTTCAGACCTGAGCTGGGGTCGGGGATGAGGGGGTGAGACCGTCAAAGAGGAGGTTCCTGAGGCGGGACTTGAAGGAGGCCAGGGAGGGCGAGAGGCGGAGGGACTGCGGGATGGAGTTCCAGAGGTTGGGGGCAGAGTAACTGAAGGCTCATCCGCCAATGGTAGGTCGAGGGACTCGAGGGACATGGAATAGACCGGAGCCTGCTGAGCGGAGGGTGTGGGCAGGTTGGTAGGGGGTTAGGAGGTCACAGAGGTAGGGTGGGCATGGCCATGGAGAGCTTTGAATGTGCGGACCAGGATCTTGAATCCTTTGGGTGAAGGGGAGCCAATGGAGGTGGGCGAGGATGGGGGAGATGGGATCACGGAGCTTGGAGCAGTGGAGGACACAGGCTGCAAAGTTCTGGATGATCTGCAGCCTATGGAGGGAGAAGTTGGGAAGGCTGACGAGCCTGGCGTTGTTGTAATCGAGCCTGGATGTGACAAAAGCATGAATGAATTTCATTCAACTCCCTGAAACCAGTAAGATTTCAAAATATTGCGTTTAGATTTACAATTTAAATTAATTTATTTTTAAGTAATAATATATTTACACATAAATCATGTTAATAAAAACTATATTGGGTATCTTAAAGAACATTTGTCAAGTTAGGCAATGCGAGCCTAGGTTTCCAAATACTGGCAAACTCTGAAATCCAGGAGGTGTTTGGACCCATCTGTGCCGGATTCTCAACATTCCACCTGGACTTGTATTTGATAGTACTTTTCACGTCTTCCATGCATCTTAAAGCGCTTCACAGAATATACTGTAAAGTGAATTGACTGTATATTTGTGGGCAAAACGCGGCAGCCAATTGCGCACAGCAGTGTCCTCGCAAACAGTCGTGGGTTGAAATGATCAATTTATTATTATTATTTTTTGGGATTATTGTCAGGCATGTGAGAGTAATGAAACTTACCCAAAGTTTCACTCTGCCTAGAAAGGATGTGAAGACATTGGAAAGGGTACAAAGAAGATTTACTAGGATGGTGCCAGGATTGAGGGACTTCAGCTATGAGGAGAGGCTAGATAAGCTAGGGTTATTCTCTGTGGAGCAGAGAAGATTGAGGGGAGACCTAATAGAGGTTTATAAGATCATGAGGGGTTTCGACAGGGCAAATAGAGAAAAACTATTTCCACTCGTGGGCGAATCTGTGACTCGTGGTCACAGATTTAAAATAGTTTCCTGAGGAGAAATGTTTTCACTCAGCGAGTTGTTCGAATCTGGAATGCATTGCCTGAAAAGGTGGTGGAGGCTGATTCGATAACAACTTTTAAAAGGGAATTAGATCTTTATTTAGGGAGAACAGGTCTATTAGGCTATGGGGAGCGGGCAGGTCAGTGGGATTGAATCGCTCTTTTCAAAGAGCCGGCACAGACTAGATGGGCCGAATGGCCTCCTTTTGTGCCGTAAAATTCTATGAATCTGAATTGAACTCCGTTCTCTCGCTTGCAAGGCAAGTGCTCTAACCACTGGACTCCACGTTTTCTTTCATTTGTTTTTGAATCTGGATCCAATCTTTACTCAAACCTACTCCTTTCCACAATGACAGAAGTCCTCTGGACTTGCATTAATGAATGATTGATTGGCTGCAATACTCGACGCAGAAAGTAAATGGTTGCAGTTCCGCATAATGCCACTTGGTGGCGTAAATACAGTTCATTCCTGCAGTAAATTTGCTGTAGACGTTTGCAGCGCCGCCCAGTGGCTAGGAAATGGTACACCAATATAGAATATTAGCTGGTGTTTAACTAGGGGAGATTGATGTACAGTAATACATTTGAAACCTCTTTGCACCAAATGGAACAGATTTTCCCACCTTTTCTCCATATCCTGTATTTCCCCACAACTCTCCTTTACAAACATTCTAATGATGCCTACACTATCTCATCTATGCTGCCGTCTCAAAATATTGAATAGAATACTAAATATTTAATATTAAAAAGGGAATACTTATTTCAGTGTCATTGCCGTCTGTCTCACTGATTGTGAAGGAAAGAGGCGAACAATATATTTCGATAAAGCTAACCCAGCTTCACAGACACCATCGTCTCAGGATTCAGTGAAATTTAAAAAGAAAAGCTAGATATTTCTGATTCTCTCAACTTTGAGAGTGGGAAATGCATCCACACCCCTCAGTGGCATTGTCCTGATTTTGATCTGTTTTTCCTGTCCCACAACAGAGAGATGAAAATCAGATCAGATTCTGTGCCACGGATGACTGGATTATAAACGTATAGAAAAGCAATTGGATTTCCTGTTTAGGTTGTATGGAATTCATAAGCGGATAAGGCTGTGATGACACTAGAAAATTAAAAATTCTAACATGAGAATGATTATTTACTAAAGAACAAGATAAGGCCAGATTCTTGCACAGAATGGATTAGATAGTTTGAAAAATGAATGTAGCTGAAAGCCTTTGGTAAAGTCAATTGTATTACAGTCCTAGGACATTTAGAGTAGGCCAAAGATGTTTTTCACTTACAAAAATATTTACCCTATGGCATAGTTCCTCTCTCCATTCCCAACCCCAGAATCGCTAGTGAAATGCAGTAAGTAATCCATTCAGACTAATTTCCATTCATGTCAAGCCTACATGCAATATCTTCTATTTATTTTCCACTATTACTGTCATCTAGCTCTACATTATATGTCATGAAGCGCTTTCAACCGTCTCAATGACATAGGGCAAAATATCAAATACAAGCATTATTATCATTAATATATTTAAATGTAGAACTAAAAAGGCAAGGACCAATTTATATATTTTTAAAAATCCGAAAAGGCCAGATTTTGCTCTGCCTGTATCATTGGTAAGTACTCAGTAAGTTATTGGTAAGTTACTACAGTAACAAAAAAAAATCACAGGAGCCCTGTAATCCATTTAAATGTATTCGGTCTCTCTGTCTGTCGTGGGGCTTGATACTGAGGCCAAACATAAATCAGTTTCTTGGAACTGGATTTGTGTAAAAGTACAGGGAGGAGTAGGTTGTGTTGCTAAGCAATCTCACCACATGGCATCATAAATATTCCAGCTGGAGCCCAGGTCATTGTTCATTCCGCTCTAGATTGATAGCAGCCAAAACGCTAAGTTTCTAATGCCAGGGAGCTGCTGGAATGCACAATTTGGCAACTTGTATTAACTTTCTTCCCAAAACGCGCTCCCCTGACACAGGCCCGGTACAGCGAATGGAGACCAATCTGTTTGCAAAGATGTGAGTTAGGCGATCTGAATAGCTGTACACAAATCAAACAGCTTCAGCTGATGGAAAGCTCAGCATTTTGACATTTTCGACTTGGGCCCTCTGCGTTTTAACAAGCGGCATTGGATAGACTCCAGATATTAAATCATTCAGTGCGGACTTGCACACATTCCCTTCACAAGAATTTACACGCAGCCCATCAACAGAGAGTCCTGAAAGCTTCTGTCGGGAGCCTCGGAACTTCAGAGAAATAATGTAAACAGTTCCTCAATACAAATAGTTCTTTCAAATTGGCCCAATGAGGAAAATGTACGAAAGCTTTTGAAATGACACTTCAATATGTAAACCTCCAATTGTTATATTTTAGGTCACTGATCACCTGCGGTTAGGCTTTATTCTGAACTACAGGTTTATTTTCTTTTTTTTTTGCAGTCAATTTTGTTCCTTATCGTGTGGGTTGAAATCTCAAACTCAAATCGGTTTTGTAGCCAATAGCTTTACACTACCTTTAATTCTCCATTTCCCTCAGCGTTGCTTCATGTTCGACGTGTCCAAGAGTTCTGTTGGTTCTATTCACTCGACCTTTCTTTGCAGGCAAACCCAGACAATGCACTTTAACAAGCTATTTGACTGAATTTTATCATAGTTGATCCCAATTCTTATTACCAGATGTCCATGAAAGGAATTGAACTGGGGGTGGGGTGGTGGGGGAGAAACTGAGACATCAGCGGTTCCCTGAGGGAAGGGCAAAGTGGGTGTCCTTACCACCAACTGCAGAACCCAAAGTACCCATAATAATAATAATAATTCTTGCATATAATGTAGTGCCTCATCACATCTTCTAGACATCTCAAAGCGCTTCACAGAATAAAACAAATTGACTGAATATTTTGTGGGTGAAACGCGGCAGCCAATTGCGCACAGCAGCGTCCCACAAACAGTCGTGGATTGGGTGACCAAATGATTTTTATTTCCTCTTTGTTTCAAACTAAACAAATCCTCAATTGTATCTACAAGTCGCAGATGCCAAGACTAATGACGTGAACTACTTTTTTTTGATGGGGGTGGGGACGACAGAATTACTCACTAAGTTCACCATAGTTTTTGTCTGATAAAAAGGAGAAAGAAAAGTTACCGTTGAGCGATAATAATAGTGATGGACGAAAGTTAAAACTTTTATCAAGGACACTGGTTGATGTATAAATTTCCAGCGTTTTGTTTCTTGAATATTGTTTGCCTTCTGCAGATATCCTTTATTAATTTCATGTGGCGTGTCATGCGACATAAAGAAATGGGCTTCACAAGTCTTTCATTAACTGCTCCTCTATCCACTCTCTCGCTCTCAAAATGTTTACTTGACTATTATGGGTAGATAAGCTAATTTAGACATTATACACTTAGGTTTGGCGAGTGTGTTCCCACATCAAAGCTGTTCGAAGTACAGTACCGTATACTGAAATTCCAGATATTGATGTGGGTTTTGAACTATTGAGGCTGGAATACTCCAGGGCTCGGAAAAGCCGTTGGAAGCCTTTGCTCGGCTGTCGGTTCTGAACCAGCTGAACAGAAGATGCTCTTGGCAGGCTGTCTGGGGAAAAAAACAACTTTATTTTGTGATACCTACGAATCAATCAAAAACTTACATGTTTATGGCGCCTTTCACGTCGAAAAGACGCCCCAAGACGCTGTACAGTTAGGTAGAGACAAGACCGGGGGGGAGGGGCAGTCCAAGTCGCCTTGAACCTAAAGGACGTCCTTTCACAGGTAAATTTAAGATCCGAAAATTGTGTCGAAATCATTCAGTTTCTTCCCATAAAACAATCACGATGCCTGCTGCAGCTTTCTCTGCGAAGGCTACTTACTGCCGGCTGCCACTGATTAATTTTCCCCCCCACCCCAGAAATCAAAATGTCATAAAGGAAATATTTATTTTCACTACAAATGTAAATTTAAAAAGTTTACAAATTTAAAAAGTTCCAAAGTGCAAACAAACTGCAGAAAATAAATTATTTTTCTGGAAAGGTCTGATTTCTCTTTGCGTAGATTGGAAACGGTTTCTCAGTTAGATTGTGAGAGCAAAGTTCCTATTATAAGAGACGTTTTGATTCATTTCAAAATTATATTTGTCTAACTTTTGACCCCATTGGTACAATTGTTGCTCTGCTGCTCAGCCTCCGCTTCGGTGGGCTGTGGTTTTACAGACACCATTTGCTATGTGAAAATCATACAAAATACAACTTGTACATAGATTTACACCAGTCATACAACAAAATTACACTTGTATTGCATGTCAGGAGGACGTCCCAAGGCATCAATGTTTCAGGCCTGAGCTGGGGGTCAGGGGAGGGAAAGGGGGGATTTGGGGTGACTGATGTGACTATCGAAGAGGAGGGTCTTGAGGTGGGACTTGAAGATATACTGTATGTATACATAAAATATAATACAACTTAATACAAAATATTAATTTATGTGAACCTTGCATAGGTCACATTAAATGTATGGTCCCAGCAACTTCACCACAGACCGGCATTTGAAACAGCAAATGGTTAGTTCGTAAGCTGCAACTCTAGCTATTATACAGTAAACCTTACACAAGTCATGTTAATTGGAACCGTACTTTTTAGTATGACTTATGTCAAACTTGCAGAGAAGAGAAACACTTGAACGAGGACCTGGGCAGATATAGGATTTAGGTGATTTATACAGATCAGATTTCTACCACAGGAGGGTTCCTGGATTCTGTGATGTTTCAACTTTTATATAGAGTGTTGAACACAATTACCTTCAACACCTAGAATATTGGTAACTAGGGAGGGATAGAACACATGACCACATCTTTCATGGAACATTAAATGCAGGCTTTTCAAATTGCGTTGACATTATTTTTGCTTTGCCGCTGGCAGCTCACAAATGTGTGGGGTTTCCAGGCACCAGAGGGAACTGTGCTGCACAGCAGTTATTGTTCAATAACTAGCATCAGATTACCCTCAAGAGAGACTGTGAAGCCAAGTTACAGGATTTCCAGTTGTGCGTTAGGCCAGCTGGAAGCTCAAGCTAAAGGGAACGATTGGAAAATGAAAGGTACTGGTCAGAAAAAAAAACAATCGGTCGAAAAATATATTCTTCCCCATAAGCGATTTTTGATGAACGATCATCAAAAACACGGTTGGCAAATCCCTGTATATTTGCAACTGATCAGTTCAGGCGGCGACACAAAGTTCACAGGAACAAAAGGACAAAAAAAACAGACAACCTTTTCTGAAACTTACCTGAGGTGTTGTGGGCTTTTGATTGCTTGAGCTAATGAAACTCAAGACTTGGCAAAAGTCAGATGCGCACTCTCTATGTATTAGAAGTTAGCCAACTCCCTCAAACTTTCCGTTGTTGTTGCAACAGCTTGCAATGCTCCTGTTTGCTGGCGTGTCTTCAAAAATCAATGAAAGTAGGCCACAGTGCTCCTTCCATCTCATAGTACGTGATGACAAAAGACATTACGTACTTTATTCCACTGACCAATGTTGGGTGGCACAGCAAATAACTGCATTTATTCTGAGGACAGGTCACACAGTGGCCAAAGTATACACAAGTTGCTGCTCATGAACTTAGAAGCCAGGTAAATGGCTTGTTCAGCCTCAAACAGCCATAAACAAGGAATGCCGTGCTAAGATTTCCACATCATAAAGACCTATTCCATGTAAATCACAGAAATCCAGACAAAAATGCACGAGATACAGTGAACTTAATTTAAAAAAAACATTTATTTCACTTTAAGAAATAATTACAGACCAATCTAATTTTTATGTAGAAATCTATGATATATGGTCATAGAATTGAACTGAATGTTAGATGAGTCTACATTTGCGACCAGAAAATTATTCATTGTCTATTGTGTCAATTACTACTATTCCTTAATGAAAGTACGACACTATTATGGTACAGACAACAATTCTCTGTAAATTAAGTTAGTTTGTTCCACAAACAATATTTGTTCCCACACTTTACACAGGAAATCTTGCGATGTTTGATTTGAACTCTATCCGAGTGGTTAGAACACTCCAGTTTGTGCATAGAACGAGTATTTCTGAACTATTTCCCTTTTCTGGGTTGTAATAGTTAAACGATGGAATAATTTTCATGAGATTTTGCTAGTGATTAGCAGTTTAATTTTGAAGAATTAAGCAGCACTCCAAAAAAAGGCAAACGCTTTTTAAAATATATTTTCTTCCAACTGCAAAAGTGGAGAGCAAAATTTCTAATTGAAAAGATCGTACTTTAAGTTTTATTTGGGGCAGACTAAAATATTGGTTGATGACATCAGTCAGAAAAAGCAAGTGTAGTTCTAAATTCACAAATTCTCCTTGGTTGGAGAATTACAAGACAAAATATTATTATTTTATAAAATGATGTGCACACGCATAGAGGTGCAACTTCTGATCAGTGAGAATCCACAGCACCTAGCAACTGAGTTAAAGAGAGAAAGGAAATACTTAACTACGTGTCATCACTGGAACCATAGCTAATCTTGCAAAAGTTTTATTTCACATTTTTTGTGCTGTGTCAGAAGATCATTTTCCTGATTTAGATACCTTTTTGTTTAACATTAGGCAACTTTCCTTACTCCACATGGCTCTGTTTAGCCTGTAGGAATCCAGTTGTTAGTCGATTGGCGAATCGTTTTTCTGGGGTTAATAATCCTTTCATGAAAAATTTAATTATTCACTCAATCCACGATTATTTGTAGGACACTGCTGTGTGCAACTAGCTACTGTAATTACTTTACAGTATATTCTGTGAAGCGTTTTAGATGTCTCAAAGACGTAACAAGACACTAATTCAGATGCAAAGATTATTATTTTGAGATGAGAAAACATAGATGGCCACAGTTGTTCTAATAATAATAAGATGGTAAAATAAATACCAGGACATTCCAAAATATATAATTATTCACAAAAATGTACATTTTTTCTCAATCGTAGTTCAAAGTGTTACCTGTTTTTCTGAACACAACAACTGGGCCCCAGCAACACTGAGGAATGTTTCTGAAAAAGGAATTTGAAATTAAATCGAATTACATGTTCAACCATTGCACATTACTTCAGATCAAAATAAACCTTGGACCAAATATTGATTGAATATTACTTTCAGCAATATTCTAGAGCAGATGCTATTCTGGCCCTGGTTTGAGCGTGTTTTGCTGGGCTAATGCTTATTAACAAGGCACATCTTATGCATCGATTGTTTTCAAATTAAAACAGTTCCTAGAAATATCACACACTCCAAAGGCATTCACATTGTACTTAAAAGTAAGGCAGATAGACACACTGAGGGCTGTGTAGAATAAGAGATCGCTGGTAACCAACTCTCCGCCTGAGGTAAAGAGAGGCCAATGCACAGTAATGGAGTACCAGCACAGTAGAGAGTCAACACACAGTAGTGCAGTACCAGGGGTTACTTTACAGTCCTTCAAGAGTCAAGTATCTTAGGAATAAGACTCAGTTTCCTTCCAAGTTGTCATCCACATTTTCTTGTCACTTTTCTGGCTGCGTTTTCTGACTTCAATGTGTTTTCGCTCTTCTTTTCGGATCCGAACTGCATGGTATTGTGGAACACTGTCACCATATCGGGAACGTTTAAAAAATCCACACTGTAAAAGGCAGGGAGGAAATGGGACAATCAACTGTTTATACGACCGCACCATGAAGTTAAACACAAAACACTTCAATTTGTAAATGAGTAGTATGAATAGCTATCGCATCTAATATTAAAGTTATGAAAACTATGGCCTCGAGTTTCTGTTTGGGGAATAATAAGTCAACACAGGACTCTCAAACTCTTAATCACTAACTTGTCAGCAATATTTTTGAGTCCACAAGGTTTAGGTCAAAATTGAGATAGTCTCCTGGATATTTGCTGTTGTGAAAGAAATCAACAGCCATCACTTCTGTGGCATTTACATTGGTCATAATGGAAAAAGGTTTGATGCAATCGTGGAGTCCTGTGGCTCAGTGGTTAAGAGTACTCGCCTTACAGGCGAGAGACCTGGGTTCGATTCCAGGCCAGGGTGAAACCTTGGGCAAGTTTCCCTATTCCACACACCTGATATTAATCCACCAAGAAAAAAAAAAATTTCAATCCACGACTGTTTGAGGGACATTGCTATGCGCAATTGGCTGCCGTGTTTTTCCCACATATACAGTAGAAGCCCATTTATCCGGCACCCGAGGGACCTGGCCAATGCCGGTTAAAGCGCCTGCCGGATATTCGGGTGGCCCGCGGCCAAAAACCCACCACAAAAAAATGAAAGTTCTTTTAACACACACCATACACACAATTTATATACACATAAATAATGGCAGATAGTGACAGAATGTTGTGTGGGTGCTTGTTGTTGGGGCTGCTCTTTTGCGCTTCTCACCTTTGCTGGTTGGGGTTTACAGTCCAGCGATTCTTTTTTGAATGAGGGACGCCAGGCGGGTGGAAAAAACGGCAGCGCGATTTTAAAGTCGCGTGACTTTACTAGTGGCGAGCCGAAACCCTAGACTCTACTAGCGGCAAACCAAAATACTGCACCTGCGCGACAATCTGGGTCATCGGCTAGTGTTATCAGCTTGCCGCTAGTATAACTTTAAAGTCATATGCACTCTTTTTTTCGCCCGCTTGGCGTGCTCCATTTTGGGAGGAGTCTGTAAACCTCAACCGCAGCATCATGGATTCAAGCGCAGCATCTACCAGCGGGGGTGGGGGGCACGGGAGAGTGGTTTTGACGGTGAGTGCCGATGCAGTATTCTGTTGTTATGTTATTATTTATGCATTTACAAATGCTCCACTGCTATTGTTCCGGATAAGTTCTGGTTTATCGAATGGTGACTTTTTTGTTTGCGTGCCGGTTATACGGAAGTGCCAGTGCATCGAGTCACAGATAAACGAGCTGCTACTGTATCATCAATCCACTTTACAGTATATTCTGTGAAGATAACTAGAAGTGAAAAGCGCTATAATCAAATGCAAGGATTATTATTATTATTAAAGCAAATTCATGTGATGTACTAGTTGCATTGGGCTTAAAAGATCAGCCAAGATCTAGCAAATTGAGAAATAGGTTCAATGGGCTGAATAGCCTCCTCCAGTTCCTGTTCAGGAACCCTGCATTCCTAGAACCACTAACTCTCAAACAGCGACACATTAAACCTGTAAAATATTTCATTCAGATGTAAGGTCTAAAAGGTTTAACCTGTAAAAAAAAAAAAAACCTTAAAGAGTTAGAACTCCCACATCCAACTGCCTGAGGTCAAGCCCCATTTCCCAACAGCTAAGTTTCCATGTAGAGAAAACCAGTAACAAGCTGCAGTGAGGAAGGCAGATGTAAAGGAATGCTGAAAGTTAAGTCTGTGCAATAAGTATTTGTGTCATTAATTGCTAATCTATAGAATTTGCCATCGCCTTTTCTTTGTCAAAGATAAAAGAAAATGTATACCTTCAGGCATTAAAGGTCAGATCCTGAACTAATAGATTTGCTTCCATAACTGTAAATAATTTAAGTTGCACCAATTTTATTGAAAATAACGTCACTTTTGAATGAAAGCAATATCAGAACACATTCAGTGTTCGTGATTTTTTCACTCAGACATTGCAAGAGAAAGGTTAGATGAAGTGCTCAACTACCAGAAGGGAATTTGGTTAAATGTTAATGCTGAGGCAGCTGGTTAGATTGTGTCCATTCTAAGCAAGAGAATGAACTGATGCCAAGCTCCACACACCACTCCCCTCGAAGCCAACGTTCGGAGACTAAGGGACTATTTACCAAATCAGTGGATCAACATTATGCATCAGTGGTAAGTCTTTCTTTGTCAGACGGCTGAACATGGATCTCAGCTTTGTGATATCGGGCGTCATATGGGGAACCTTTTCTGTTTCTCCTGAAGAAACCACACTACAAGAAAGCAAGTTGTTTAATAATGTTTACCAGATATACCACAGGATTCTGTTACCCGGAAAAGTTAACCATTTCTCACTGTTTATCTTCTACACACTAATTGCGCAGATCCCCCCACCACCCCCACCACCACCACACACACAAACACCACGTGTGCTGATATTATTGCTGAGGTTTCTCTTAACCATTTAGGATTTTAAGTATTCTAGGTTTTCTAATAAATTTTCTTTAAGCTTCATTTGGGTTACCCATACAGACCAACATGTTTGTCTTGTATACAACAATAACAAATTGCATTCATCTTGGCCTTTCACACGGTAGTATGTCCCAACATATAATCAATCTCCAGCCATTTCAAGGGTCACTCACCTTCCATAATAAAAATATTAAAAGTGCCAACATCAGAATTCCAGCGAGAACTGCAACAAAAATGATCCACCAAGGAACTCCAAGATACTGAGTTACTGTATTTTCAGGGAACACAGTAACTCGCACCTGAAAGAGGGATTTAACAAAGATGCTACATCAACGGAAAGTTACCAATGAAGTTAGTTACCAATAGATCATCAATAATGACAGTAAAGTGATCAAACATAATCTATGCACGGATGCTTAATTACTTCATTTTGCTCTCTGTGTAGGTGAAAATACACTTTGAATTGAAATGAATCAAGTTACATTTTATGTGTTAAAAGCTTGCATATTGACATGCACAGATTAAATAGTTTCCTCCCCAACATAGTGTTGTAAAATTACCTCTGTTTCTGCATTTTTAACCACCATGTTAGCCTCGGATTCAATTACAATCTTGGCTTTAACAATGATATCGAGGTAGTTCAGGTTTGAAAACTCCTGCAAACAACAACAAAACTATATTTGTATAGCACCTTTCACGTCGGGTGTTGGAGAGTCAATGTTTCAGACCTGGGCTGGGGTCGGGATCAGGGAGGAAAAGGAGGGGATTTGGGATAACTGATGGGACTGTCAAAGATTTGAAGATTTGGGTGGGGGCGAGGCAGAGGGACTGCAGATGGAGTTCCAGGGGTTGGGGGTAGAGCAGCGGAAGGCTCACCCGCCGATGGAGGGGCGGGTGGGTTGGGGAATGTCGAGCAGGCCGGAGCCTGCTGAGCGGAGGGAGGGGGCAGGCCGTTTGGTGGGGGGGTTAGGAGGTCTCAGGGGTATGGTGGGGAGAGAGGCCATGGAGGGCTTTGAAGGTGAGGACCAGGATCTTGAATTGAATCATCTGGCCAACGGAGTCAACAACAACAACTTTGGTTTATATAGCGCCCTCCATGCCGGGCGGCGTCTCAGAGTCATGCGAGAATGGGGGAGATGTGGTCGCGGAGCTTGGAGCGGTAGAGGACACGGGCCGCAGAATTCTGGATTATCTGGAGCCCATGCGAAGCAAGACAACCCTTATATAAATGGAAGCATTTAATGTTTAAAATACAAATCACACTTTACATTACCAACGAAATTTAGATTCCACTTTACCTCCAGGAAAGTACTGTTCCAAAGCCGAGAATGTAAAACCAGGACTGCACTACTATCCAGACCTTTGAGAGGACAGCTTATATTAACACATTGAGCAGTAAAGTGTTGGTTACAATCCTAGAGAGAATTAAAATCAAATGAAAATTTGAAAGAAAACAAGATGAATGTCAAAATGTGTTTAACTATTGAAAGAGAAGGTCCACTTACCAGAGTTTTATATTTTCTTTTCTCTAAAAAGAAAGAGAAAGTTCCTCTCGAATTCTTCTCTGATCCCATTTCGCTGATTTCCCTTTTATTTCTTCTTTGATTAGGTGTTTCCTGAAGTACAATTTTTGCTTCACTGGCATTATTCAATTAATTTAAGTTATGACAATATTAAGAATTAATTTCAGAATTGTGTACCTGAAGTTTGAGTCTGTTGATTTCACTTGTGGGATGGCAACCCACGTTTTCGATGCCTTTCGAAGTGATTTTCATCAAATATAGCAGCCACTTTTTATTGTTTATTTCCTTGGGCCACATAATGTTCAGATAAGCATCATCAATATTCTTGAGGGATTTTCCCAGGTTGATAATCTGTGGGAAACAAAATATTAAAGTTAACATAATACCTTATTAAATTCAGCCCTAAACAGAACGATAACTTTCTAACAAGCAAACTTTCAAAATCAGAGCACCCTCAATAAAATAATTGTAAAATTTGACTGGTTTGAACAGACATGAATTTTAAGATACTCTTGCACTTACTCTGAATTCATATTGAATCAAACTTCCTACATCATGTTCACTTTTCATAGCACTCTCACCCATGACTGAGCCATCAAAGTATACCTGAGAAGGGTTTGCAGCACTGTGGAAACATTTGAGTCATTATTATTTGTGTTTCACATTGAGAGGGTGCGCGTGTACACACAAATATATATGCAGATTAAATGGATAGAAAGTTGGCAATGTTACTTACCCAGCTACAGACAGAAGCAGTTCAATTATCACTCGTGCTTTGGCAATCACAGGGTTCAGGTTAGCCTGCTCGCTAGTACTGGAAATGGAAATGGCAAAGCCTCAATCACAAAGTAACATCTGAACCACAATGTTAAATCTGTAAAACAGGACAGTCTCACTAAGATTGAAAAACTGGCATAAAAATTCAGGATTAAGGCCACCCACCACTGACCACGTTAGCCGGGGCTGAGGAGAGTTAAATGTGCAAAGCTCCAATATCACCTTCAGTTTTTCCTCTAAATACTTCAATAGATTCATACAAATAAAGCAGGCAATACAAGTACTAAGTAGGGCTCACGTTTTCAGCTGTAGATTGATATCAAGATGTCTGGTGTTCAGTGTAATTCCAGCAGTGCTCAGAATCAAATAAAAAGTGATCTGTATAAAAGTTAAATTAGTATTACTGAGGATTTAAAATGAACACAAATCAGATCCAAGTACAAAATTAAATTTGCCCACTTTAGAAACACAAAAACAATCCCATAATTCACAATAAACCTTGTATTTAATATAGTGCCTCTAATGCTTAAAGCACCTCAAAGCAAGCAACAGGAAATTACTGTCAATTATAGGAGCTGTGAATGTGTAAGCAAAGGTCATATGCTTTGATTTTATCCACAACGTATGTCCTAGAGCCCTGAGATGTCTTTCAAACACGAACAGAGCTTTCCAAGTGTAATCTGTTATTGTTGCTGTTGTATGTAGTGAAATCTATTACAATCAAATGTTGACTTAAATGTTGACTTTACTTTTAAAAGAGGTGCTTGGTTATGTAGGGAGGACAAGTGTGTGGGGTTATAGGGAGAGAGCCAGGGAGCGGGATTGACTTTCAATAGCTCTTTTCAAAGGGTCAGCACAGACATGATTGGCCGAATTGCCTCCTTTTGTGCTGTAAGATTCCATGACTTGAAATAATTTACCTTTGACCCCCTCTTTAAGGGGTTACCGAGATCACAAGTTGCTTGAGAGCCATTTGGGTTCGCTGAGCAAATTAGTTGTTTGTCCTAATTTGAAACAAAACAGATATCGAGTTGAACAGACCTGCTTATGAACAGTGGGCAAGAATATCATAGACTAGGAAAAAGAAGCAGTTACCAGAACTGTTGTCAAATCACGATAGGCCGAGTAGGTTAAAGTTTCTGGAAAAGTTGCAATCAATTGGGCTTCATGTGCATCATCCCCATCCTTTTTTGGATTTCGTTCATTTGATGGATTGTTGGTAACATTTACTTCTAGCACTATATCCTTCTGGTCACTTAATTTAAATACTGGAGCACCATTCTCTCTGTAGGAACAAACAAAATACTTGTCTCGTTAATAAATACAATTTATTGATCAAAACAATAATGCTGGTCGGTGTACACGGTATTTTCTGAGCTTGCCTGTTACAAGTATGTTCTCTTAATGACTATTCTCAAATAGGTTTTGAAATTTACATCAATTATTGTAGTGCAAAGGTGAAATAATTTTATTCCAGATAATGGGCCAAATCAAATAGAAGACTGGACTGCAAAACAGACTCTGGTTAGTGGAAGATAAATAGAGTAGGAGCAAATACAGTTGAATAAAACACACTTACTTGGGTAAAGGAATAAACCTGTCCTGATTGTCAATCCTGGAGCAAAATTGATAATTTAATTTAAGATTACTCTGGCAAATGTGGTCAGAACCACAGCCTTCTTTCAAGAACTGTACCTGTATCAGAAAGATGACCTACAGTAAGTTTGGCTGTAGGTATGAAACATTACACCAATATGAACAATCACCACCGGGAAACAGAATCACTTGTTCAGGATTAATTGGGATACATTAACAATAAATAACTTGGATTTGGATAGCACCTCGTTACATTGAAATGTCAAAATACTTTACAAGTAATTGCTATGAAGTGTAGTGACTTGTTGTTGTAACCAACAGCAGCGACTGTTAGTCAAACCTACAAGTTGGAGTGTTTCACTCTTGTAACTGGCATTGGTATTTCTAATTTGGAGGGAAGGGAAGAAGTGTCAAACATACTTCCGTTTGTTCTTCAAATTTTACCCGCTTCATTTTAAACTGTTAGTGCAATACACAATTGAAGAGCGTGCCTTTGTAATTCCTTAGATTGTTTGACAGAGTCACTTTGGTTAAAAATGTTTTCACAATGAATAATTACCCATCTTCTCCCCTTCCGAGGATGCACACTCCAGCTAACTAAGCCAGTGCACAACCTTGGGCTCTTGTTTGACCCTCAACTATCTTTTCTACCCGACATCCATGCTGTCACCCACTCTGCCTTCCCCCACCTCCACAACATCGCCCAGCGCCAGCACTGTCTCATACACACATTAAGAACTTGCAGGTTCAACTACACAAACTACTCTGCTTGTCGGCCTCTCCAACGCCTCCCCCCATCATCGCCAGACTTCACTGGCTTCCCATCACACACAAAGGATACAATTCAAGATCTAAGTCCTCATCTTCAAAGTCCTCCGTGGTTTTGCGCCCCCCACCCCACTACCTCTGCAACCTTCTAACCCCCTACCAACCAGCCTGCGTCCTCCCCTCGGCTGGCTCCAGCCTGCTTCACATCCCCTGCCTTGCCCGCCCAACCATTAGCGGGCCGTCAGCCACTCTGCTCCCACCCTCTGGAACTCAATTCTGAATCCCTCCACCTCGTCCCCTCCCTTGCCTCCTTCAAGACCCGTCTCAAGACTCTCCTCTTTAACCGCACCTTCGGTCACCTTCCTTCCCCTTCTCCCCATCCTCCCCGATTACCAGCGCGGGTCCCAAACACTCATGGTCCAGCACCTTGCGATATCCTCCCAAAGTGATATAAATGTAATTTTACAGTTCCTGTTCCTATAGTTTCCCCTGTTATATGGACAAAATCACATTGCAGAGTGACCACATCTTACAATGCTCCTCGTGACACAAACTAGGCAAAGACTAACCTTTGCAACCGCAGGCGCACTCTGATTGAGGACTGGAAGTACATTTGGCAGGTTACCAGCTTGTCTTTTCTTGCGATTTGACTGTTTGATGGAAACTCTAACTGCTACGGAAATAGGGTGCAGTTTATCCTTGATTTTCTCCTAAAAATACCAAAAAAAAATATTTAGTATTTCAATCTTCAGCCACATTTATGCAATAGGAAGAATTTCTGAACTTGAAGCTGAAATCCACTGTCAGGCTTCATGGGGCATAAACCTGCATAAATCAAACAATGTTGTTGGAGGCCAAATGTTTCTGTACCATTTCCTAACAATATGAGAAACTTTTCCAGGGTAATAATAATAATCCTTGCGTTTGATATAGCACTTTTCACATCTTCTAGACGTCTCAAAGAGCTTCACAGAATAAACTGTAAAGTGAATTGACTGTAGATCTGTGGGCGAAATGCGGCACAGTAGTGTCCCACAAACCGTCATGGATTGAAATGACCAATTTATTATTTTTTTAATATATCAATTAATATATCATTATCAGGCTTGCAGAGTAAGGAAACTTGCCCAAGGTTTTGCTCTGCCTGGAATCGAACCCAGGACTCTTGCTTGTAAGGCGAGTGCTCTAATCACTGACTTATAGGACTCTACTTCTAATGTGGTTTATTCAGGTCTATTTGTGAACTGGTTGGTAACAAAGTAAATCCTACAGACATGTGTGTGAGGCTGACCCTTCTTAACGCTGCTTGGACATTGATTGACACTACACCACCTGGCCTCAGGTACTTTATAATTGAGTTTGGGTTTGGAGTTCCAGTGACTCAACACGATCCACTGCATAGAAATGGATCTGCAAACCTCCCAAGTTATATTGCAGTGTGTGTGAAAGTGAAGTAGTAAAGTTAGATTACCCGAAGCTGCAGTTTTTCTGTAACACAACGTTCCACCTTTTGCTCTCTCAGTACAACACTGCCAGAGAGCTGGTCGTACTCTTGAATCTTCCCGTCTCTAATAAATAAAACTCTTGATTCCCGAACAGACTTTCTCCTTTCAGTGTCAGCTTCAATCACATAGTTAATGGCTAAACAGGAAATTAAAGAAAGTTAAGTCAATTTCTACCCAGCAAAACAGAAACAGTTACATGAAAAAATATTTATGTTTCACTCACTTATCTTTGGTTTGTAAATTTTCGAGAAAGCCGTGTACTGAAAGCATGCTTTGACAGTCATACTGTGAAGAGAGAAAAATAACATTAGGAGCTACACAACTTTCTTTAATTTCCTGTTTAGCTGTTAACTATGCTGCTCACTGGCTGACCAAAATTTTTTTAAAATTTTTTGATCAATTACTATTAAAATGGGGAGCTGATATATCTGATTGTGAAAGCAAGCCATAGAGACATAGTAGATTCTAAACTTTATTCTGTTTCTGTGCTGTTAACCTTTTCAGTTATGAATCGTCCCAGTATTTATGAGCTAAGGAGAAAATAAAAGATTGTTTCAAGTTCCCACTGCTCATCTCTAAGCAGTGACCTGGACTGAAAACTATATGTGGGCATCAGAGAATTAAAAATAGCCACTTGGGTAAGGGAGCAGTGGGCAGACAGCATCTGGGAAACATACATCAATACCAGTCAATGTGGGGAGAAAATTAGAGAATGGATAATAGAGGACTAAGGCATAATTTTCAGGGGGCAGTATCAGGTCATAGATTAGACAAACAATCTAAAGCAATTACTTTTAAAGCTGTAATTCTGCTTTGATACAAATGTTATACAGTAAATGCCCGTTTATCTGGCACCCTTGGGACCTGGCCAATGCCGGTTAAACGGCATTAGCCAGAAACCCAACACAAAAAAATAAACTTTTTTTTAAACATACCATATTAATAATAGACTAAATAATAACACAATATTGTATGGATACTTACCAATAAAGCAATAAATATTGATTAGTTTATACACAGAGCGCACAATCATAAAGCAAATTTCTACAATGGCGGACTGTAGTGTCTTAAAGCAGTACTGCTGTTTTTACCTTTTATTTTCTTTCTCTCCCTCCTTCCCCCTCTCTTTCTTTCACACACACTCAGTCAGTCTGGCATCTCAATGGCTCCAAACCCAACCCCCTCCACTCCTCTCATTTTCCATCTATATTAATCAACTCACCTCTCTCCCTCCCCTCCTCTCCCCCACCTCTCTCTCCTCCTCCCACTCCTCTCCCCAATATTTCCCTCTCTCTCCTTTTCCCACCCTACTCTCCACCAAAACAGTGTATAAACCCACGGTACCGTCGGGCTACACAGGCAATGTAGTATCCGTTAGAGAGAGAGGGAAAGAAAGAAAGGGGAAGAGATGGAGGGAGGGAGGTAGGGAGGGAGCAACAGAGGGAGAGAAAAAGGAGAGAAGAAAAACAGTGCCCCTTTAAGACCAAAAAGTGCCACTACCGGTAGCATTCAGAACTAATCGTACTGTACTCTTTGGTTCCTGTACAACAATCGACTCATTACATGCACCACCGTGATTGTGCCGGATAAGATCCGGTTATTCGAATGCGGACTTTTTTTTTGAGGTGCTGGTGATACGGAAGTTACGGTTGATCGGGTCACGGATAAACGGGCTTTTACTGTACCCATAACGATATCCTCAAACCTGAAGCTTTGGCGCCCGTATTGGAGCAAATCTGTACACCAGACAATGAGGTTGATGCACCACTTGTGTTTACAGCTGTCTAATTTTGTCTTGAACTACTCACCAAATTGATTGGCCATTGTTGCAGTTTTTTTTGTAAAAATTTATGTTCTGGGGTGTAACAGTCACTGTCTTCTTGACATCTATAACAGGCCGTGCCCTAAATTAGAAAAAAAATGCAAAATAGACTGAAGAATTGCAAGCGGTAAACAATTTTTAGGAAATCAAAGGGAATTACTCTGTTCTGTGGGTTTGATAGAGCACACTTAACGCTGGATTAATTTCTTTTCTCCCCTCTTCATCACATTTTTAATCATGTCCCTGGACACTTGCAAATGCATCTAATATCATTTTGAAGATAGCATTAGTTATTAAAGTTACACTTCATTTTAAAAATGAGTAATTTACAAGCACTCAGTGATCACAGAACAGTTTCTAGCTCACTTCAAAAAGATGTGCTCCCAAAGATTCGAATAACCCTTATGTTATTAGGAAACAACATTATGGCAGGCAACCGCCAGGAAGGTGGAAGGCAAACAAGATGGACCTCGGTCTTTCTTTTGTCTAGAATTCTTTCAGCGCTTTGGGACGTCCTCCCGACGTGAAAGGCGCTATACAAATGCAATTTTGTTGTTATGTTTTTCTGTTGACTGTTTAAAATCCAGGGAGCAGTCAAACGTACCACTGGGTGGTGCTGTTGCAAGCAAAAAATCTCTCACCTGTATATGAACACAGAATCACCGAGAGATCCAACAGCAAGGTCTGGATAATTATTCTCATCTAGATCCATTCTCCCTGCCAGTGAGTAGCCAAAATACTCTGCTTTCAAATCATTCCCTTCAAGGATCTAGAGAGAACACATGATGATTTATTAGATTTAAATAGTCGCAGAGCGACTGCAGTCACCATGTACACATAACTAGACCATCTCCTTCAATAGCTTCCGACATGGGTGAATCAAACAGTGAAGTTTGTCGGATAGAGAACAATGTCAGATTGAGAGCCACAGATAACTGATGTATTGTGCATTTCGCCCACAAATATACAGTCAATTCACTTTACAATATATTCTGTGAAGCGCTTTGAGACGTCTAGAAGACATGAAAAGCGCCATATCAAATGTGAGGATTACTATTATTATTGTAGATGTTCAGCAATTTCAACGTGAGCATCGCCAGAGTAAGTAATTTGATACTTTGATTTTAATCAGAGTTCCCCCCATTGCTGAATCTATTTGATTCGCTGCAGGTTCTGGGGATTTATTTTGTTATAGTAGCTATTCAGGATGTTTACCCTCTGTGAATGTAACAGCATACTGAGGATATACTCAATTTAAACATTAGTGAACGCCACAATTGTATTTGCTACTCCAAATTGACAAGGATCCTCATTCGTATGATTTTTGTAAATAACTACTTACTTGCACAGGTAGTGTGTTTATTCCAGAGCTTGATCCATGGTATATATAAACCTGGCCTCTTTCAGCATAAGGTGCTCCAACAGCAATATCTGCAGGTCAGTATACAGCAGCTCATAAGCACTACTCTCCAAACACAGATTTACTTTTGTGCTCCACGGTTAATTATATTCAAGCAAACAGAACATGTACTTCAGTTTCTCCTAAAACAAAATCATTATGGCATTACCTTCATATCCATCCTGGTTAATGTCACCTATATTTTCAACAGCAAGCCCAAACATCGAGTCCTTTGTGCCATTTAAGCGAATGGGCTTTATGTTACTCCAGTCCCCTTTCCGATTGATGTAAACGTAGACAGCACCACCAATTTCTGCTTCTTTGTCAAAGAACTGCGGGGCTCCAACCACAATATCATTCCAGCTGAAAAATGAAAATGATCAATGAGGCAAAATCAGACTTTTAAGATATTTTTCTGATTTCTCCTCACCCGTTAGCAATTCATGCATTCGTAACAGTCTTAAATAATCTTCAATTGTCACACAGGGTTATGTCAAGGGCCACAGATTAAAATAGGAGGAGTGGACGAGCACAATTCAGAAGGTTAAAAATCAGAAATAAAAGCAGTCAAGCTGGAACTCATTGGGATATTTCTAGAATGAATAAGATTCCTAATCACTTACCCATCGCTGTTAAGATCCACAACAGCGACATCATATCCAAACGAGGATGCCAGTCCTTCTCCTTCCAAAGTATGTTCAGTCTCTAGGTTTCTTGAATGCAGCACCATTTTGAGAAACACTACAGCCCCAGTGTGGTTGGCTCTTGGTGCTCCAGACACAAACGTCAGTTCGTCCTTGTTTGTGATCCCTTTACCCGAATCCAAAGAGAAGCCTAACACAGGACAATGGGATTAGATTTCACAGCAGGACACTCATAGTTAACCAAATGTACCCAACTCCAACCTTTTCTTCAGTTTTCAGGCTATTCAGTAGCACACAAAGAACATTGTAGGAAACTTCACCAGCACAAGGGAAGATGGATACAAAAACAAAATACAGTACATGGAATCTACCAGTCTGTTTTCTATTGTTAAAATGACTTTGCCCCTCTTATAGCTTCCTTTTCAGAAAGATGCTCAAGAGGAACTGCATCAGGGGTATATTCCATTGAAACCAAAAATGTAAATTTTATTTGTTGTAAAAGCACTACAGAATCCAGCAGCATGGTTTCTGCCTGTTTGTGCCTACCTAGGTAACTGTTCCCAGGCACAGGGACCTTCAATTCATCTCTGATGCCTTCATCGCCAACTTCATAAGGGCCATCATCAATGATATTGAAATCAGTGCTTCTCAATTCCACATGAACAATTCCTAAAAAAAAATATTTATCTGGTTAATTGGGAGTGTGACACATGCAGAAACACTGGAGGAAATACTCAACTAGTTAATAAATTGATCTTTCTGTAGCTTTTATAGTTCAAAACTTCCCCAAAGGCTGAGAACAAGTGGAATTTCCCAGCGCCTAAGCCTGCTTTTAAAGTGATGACTTGTCTGAAACCCCGAGGGAGGGGAAGGATTGAGGTTTGTGATGCTACCTATCTGTCCATACTCTGCTCCTACCCAGACAGACGCTTGGGGTTTTTCTCATATATAGTAAATGCCCGTTTATCCATGACCCGATCAACCATAACTTCCGTATAACCGGCACCTTAAAAAAAAGGTCCCCTTTCGAATAACCGGATGTTATCCGGCACAATCGCGGTGGCGCACTTTTTTTCCTTTGCATCGGTATTTCGGAATGCTGCTGGTAGAGCCTTAAAGTGGCGCTGCCTTTTTTCCCTCGTGTCGCGTCCGCCATTGTAGAAATTATCGATAGACTGTACACCTGTACCCCAGCATCATGGCTTCAAACCAGGCATCTACCAGCAAAGGTGATTTTTAGGTGAATTTTAAAGTGAATAACAAAGGTCTGTTATTATTTAGTCTATTATTAATATGGTATGTGTTAAAATAAGTTAATTTTGTTTGTGTTGGATTTTCAGCGTCGGATATTCAACCGAATATCCAACATGCCATTTAACCGACATTGGCCAGGTCCCGAGGGTGTCGGTTAAATGTACTTTTACTGTACATATAGATATATATATATATCTCTTATTTATTACAGTGTGTGTTTTGCCCACAAATATACAGTCAATTCACTTTACAGTATATTGTGTGAAGTCTGGAAGACATGAAATGCGATATAATGCAAGGATTATTATATACACACACTTTTATCCTATCTATTATATAAGTTATGTATTAAAAGTTTGTTTAAATATGTATATAATGTGGAGTCGTGAAGCTCAGTGGTTAGAGCACTCGCCTCGCAAGTGAGAGGCCCGGGTTTGATTCCCAGCAGGTCAGGGTGAAACCTTCCTTACTCCACACACACATATCTCTGTTTACCTAGCAGGAAATAGGAACCCGGATTATTATTAATTATTTGATTTTATCCCACGAAACGGGCCTGTGGCTTTAGAAAACAGGCAAAAAAAATGTAACAAAAAATACCTTTCCAGTTGTAGGCTCCAGGAACACCATATACTGCATAATCACTGTCCTTGCCAAACGTGCTGGCTACTCCTTGCTGGCAAATCCCAAATTTCTTGTGACTTGAAAGGCGACCATGGCAAATTTTGACATTGGCATCAAATTCATCGTCTCGGAAAACCAGGTCCTCACTCAAAATATAGCACTGTCCCGTCACCTCACGAGACTCCGCCTCCGTGTTTCTATATCGTCTTTGCTCATATCGATGCGCACAAACCTAAAGTGAGGTAATTTGTAAGGATCAGGAGCAACAAAGACCCAGCAACATTACGAGAAATTCCCCATTTGTGCAATTGCTTTAAAATGTTTTCCTTCTCCAATTTGATAACAAGAGAACATTAGAACAAAAATATTCCCCGGAACATCACAGAAAAGGAAACAGAAACCAATGTTGATTGATCCAATAAAAGTTTTTTCATCCCCCCCATCTCTTGAAAACTTTAGTCTACTTTAGAAAAACAATTAATTTTTATTTATTTCCATTGAAAGCAAGTTGATATTCATCTGATGCTGCTTTTTAAAACACATGAGTATTTCTCTTCGAAATGTTCAATTAGTGCTGCAAAATTACTCAGAACCCTCAGCTCTGAGGACAATATTCCCCTAATATTTTCTTCCCTCCTCACTAAATAAATTCATCGACTTTGCCCATGAAGTACATAACCATCTTTACTGTCATTTGCCTTTATGTCAAACACAGGGATCACCTTTAATCACCAGTGTAAGAGAGACGTGCTCTAATATACCTTCTCCTGCAGGAAAATAATACTCACCAGAACCTTTCCTCCCATTTTCTGACTTGCCACGGATACACCCATCCATTGATTTTCCTTACTTTCATAATTGGAAGCTGAAAAGGATCCAATTGAAATGTTAAAATCTACTGTCGGGATTTCCGATCCCGAGGTTCCAATTACAAGCAGACAATCCAAAATGGTGTAACTGAGTTTTATTGAAAACTTAAAGTAAGAAAGACATTTACAGAATCAAAACGTACTACTTGTACTGGTGATTCTGGACAATAACTGTAGAATAACTCACTGGTTCCTCTCCTCTCCGGTTCTGTTGCTATGTACTGTTTTTTTTAAAACCTTTTCTATCCTTTCCAGAACATCTTATCCCTGTCAATGTTACCATGGATGCTTACCAGTTACCCGTATCTCTTCCATACCCATACCATCTGCAACCCTCACAATTCCCTCTATTCTGTTCTTTGTAGGTCTCTTGTTCTGCTCCTACTGCAGGTAGCTCACGTTGTATAGAAGAACATTGCACTGCCATATCTAACCGAAAACATACATTCTTAGCTAGCCTGATAGTCGCCCAATACTTGTTGCAATACGATTGAAGCAAAGTCTTGCCCCAACGTATTTTTTTAGCAAGCATTGTCAAAACCCCATGGTGTGACATACTTAAAACACATAACTTAATTAACACAATGATTGTTGACACTTCAAGATATTCCAACACGAGTTGGAATATCTTGAAGTATCAGAAACCACAAGCACTGGATTTCCATGGGAGGCAGCACAAGGGCAAATGGTCACAATCAGTATAGGCACCAATAGATGTGTTGAAATGTTCACAAAGATGACATAGATTTTTCACAAGACAAGGACAGATTGGCTTTTCTGGTGATCATCTTCAAAACCCCCAAGGCTATGAAGGACATACTTCTATGTGCTGCATTCAAATCCTGAAAAAGATGTTGCATTTGCACGCTAGATGACTGAAAACCACATCCTTTTGGAAAACCCATCCCGCATCTCTATTGTAGAACTGTTTCCTGAGGCTCTGCAGCATCTCCTGCTATTCCCACTGTTGAAGAATATTATTACACCAGGCAGTGGTTTCTATCACACCCAGATCAACTATAAAACAATTGCATTCACCAGAGTATTTGCCTTGAGGTCACAAATAGCAATGACATTGTCGGAGATGTTTCTTGCTGCAGTATTTGACATAGAGGCAGTGCAGTTGGCACTCAGTGCTTCATGACCAAATAATAAATAATTACATCGGCAGACTGTTCCAACTGGAGGGAGCATCATATTCTAACCCAATCTCAGACATGAAACTATCAGCAGTAAGTAGGATCAAATCAGAAGTATTCTGATTTTCCCCTTTCCCCAAGTCACTTGAGGCCAATTGTTTCCTCCCTCCTGACACTCACTGAGATCAACTAATGCTGCACAGATCTTCCAGTCTGTGTTGTTTATAATATCTGATTGTAACTCGAGAAATGATATGATAAAGGTCATTTGCAGAAGTGTTCATAACCACCTTTACAACTCACTTTCCAATACAGGTTCCCCTCCCCAACCGAGGGGGATACGTTCCTGAACACCCCCGTGGTTAGTAAAACCGCGGTTGGCAAACACAAGGCTTTATGGAAAACATGGGGTTAGGGGGGATTAAGTTGCTTGTTCTTTTGCTGAACACAAAAAAAATACACAATAACCTAACAAAAACAATAAATGTTCAAATAACACAATAAAAAATATCAAAAACAATAAATTCATGTTATTTACCTTAATCCTAAGAGAGAAGCGACATCGTGGCTGGTTGATGCAACTGGGTCCTAGCGCCAAACGCTAGTGTTAAAACCCGTGGATACGCAAAATTCATTCCCACGGTTGGCAAAGATTGTCGCAGAGAGGCAACCGTGGATACATGAAATTCACAGTTGAAAAGACCGTGGTCGGGGCGGGATGACTGTTGGATCTCACAATAAACCAAAAGCAGTTCTTTTTCACACAGTAATTAATTACATATTAAAGTTGTTACAATACAGACACTTTAAATTCATCGTAATTTCCTAAAGTTAAAAATGTGCCATCTTTCAATGATTGCCAACTCCTTAGAGAACAGAAATACTTTGATTTTGTTGGCATTATTCAAACAAATCACTTACCAGAATTGTCAAAAATTACTCGTTCACAGTCTGTTTCTGTAGAAGTGATGGGGCATTTGTACAATCCTCCTGTGATATTAGCATTTTGACTTGAAAGTGCTTTTGCTTTTGGAGCGCCAACCAGCAACCTGTTCAGAAGAGGGTTTAAAAAAAAATTAAAATTCTTTCATTGCAATAGAATAATCATGAAGTGAGCGACCAATTTTTTTCTGGGGGATCATTAGCCGGTACACTGGAAGAAACTCCCTTCTCTTTTTGGGTTCTGCCTGAATAGGCAGACAGACACATGTTTAATGTCTCATCCGAAGGATGGATGGTTGTAAAAGTATTTTCGGAGTAAAATATCTATTTAATTCCCAGTGCGTCTGTGTCAATGATCAATGGGATTAATTTGATATTTTTAGCACCTCACAAGTTGCATAAAGGTCTTCAGCACCTTGGCGTCCGACGCTCTGCTGACGTGAAAGACGCTCTACAAATGTAATTTTGTTGTTAAATATATTGCTTCTTTTTTGCTTCAACCACAGCTTCCAGTAGTGAGCTCAGCATTCTCACAAACCCTCTGGGAAATGAAGCTCCCCAAAAGGAAAATAAAAGCAAGAATCTCAAATGCAAGAATCATAATTAAAGCAGAAAGTGGTATAGTTCTCCAAGTGGATCTGAAGACTCTGAGCAAAGTTTAGCATGAGCCGTTATAGAGGAGCACGTGGTCTAAAACAAGTTTAAACAAGTGAAAATGTAACTAAAGTGAAGCGCACAAAAAAAATGCAAATTAAATAACTCGAGAAAGAAAATCTGACTGGATTACTGATGAGATTCCTTAAATGCCAGCAACAAAACTACCGACATTTGTTGAGAATGTTGCACCCCTTCCCCCCACCCCTCCCTTGTTAAGAACAATTTGTTGCTTTCATTTTGTAAATCTAGGCATGGTTTCCAACAGCAGGAGCCACAGGCTATTATTTGATGTCTGGGTAGGACATTTTCTCAAACGTTCAGTCATGAACTTGAACAAAGGACAAAAGATTGATGAGAAGCTTGAAAACCTCTGAAAAGGAAAAGCACAAAGAAGTCTTCAGTGGCTTAAACTGCTCGGGTTGGCAGGGCCGCACTACAATAGCATGACTGAAAGATCCTATAATACAAACATGTGCTTCATTACACGCCATAGCTTCATGGAGCATTGCTTAATTCCTCAATTTTAAAAAAAACGTAGTCCACACCAAAGCTCAAAGTTCAAACTGATTAATACTAATATCTGCCAGGCTACAGGTTGTCCAATTCACACTCTTGACCTCAGCTGGTGAGAGACAAGGAAGAAAAGGCAATAATGTGAGAGGGGGGGGGGGGGGGGGGGGGGGAGAGAGGGAGTAATAAATTATTTATTTTAAAAGACAAAATTCAAGCAGGTAATAATAATAATCCTTGCATTTGATTTAGTGCTTTTCACATCTTATCGACGTCTCAAAGGCGTTTTACAGAATATATTGTAAAGTGAATTAACTGTATATTTGCAGGCAAAAAGCAGCAGCCAATTGCGCACAGCAGTGTCCCACAAACAGTCGTGGATTGAAATAACCAATTTTTTTTTGAGGGATTATTATTAGGCATGTGGAGTAAGAAAACTTCCCCAAGGTTTTGTGCTGATCTGCCTGGATTCGAACACAGGTCTCGCGCTTCTAAGGTGAGCACTCTAACCACTGAGCTAAGTAGCTCAAACACTGCATCACTGGAGTGAGCAGGTTGCATGTTTGGAGTTCCAGGCTTGAGCAACCACCACAGGTTTTAAAAGCACTGGAGTCCAATTATTTTTCCTACAAGGGAACAATTTCCTTCTCACCCACACCCTTTCAATTTATCCTTATCAGCACATCCTTGAGTGCGGTAATCGAATGCCATGAGCCCTCAGGGACTTCACCCCGGTGATCTTCAAATACGAGTCTCGTCAGTAGGTGTATTTGACATGTTGCTCATCCTCAGCCAATACCTACACATCTTTCCAACTCTAGTCACTGGAATTATGTAGTACAGTAGTTTGAACCCAATAATATGTATTATTAGAAAAGGACAATTTACAACTAACCTAAAGTGCAGATACTGACAATTTCAAAAAGCTAAAAGGGGCATTTCAAATGACAACTCCACAATCTGGATTGATGAGGTTACCAGTGAAGAAACTGAATCAAAACTGATGCTTGATTTTGCTTGCTAAACACTCATGCCATCTCATCATAATGCCTCATTCGATCACAGGTGGAAATAATGCCACTCCAAGTAGCAAACAAACAGCAATAACTGTGTGACCGACTGATTGGTGGTGCCTTTGGCATCTACCATGAGGATGTTATGTTTGTATTGCCTGTCCTATCATGTTTGAACTTCAATAAGTTGATCTCATGTTGAATATTTCAGAAGATAAAAAATATCCAAGCATATACATGATAATGTCAGGTAATTTTTTTCCCTATGGAAGCAATGCTTTCCACGTCTTCTAGATGTCTCAAAGCTCTTCACAGAATAAACTATAAAATGTAATGTGAAAAATTATGTTAAAAATATTTTTTTTCACATAATATCCTCATGGCAGATGCCAATAGCACCACCAATCAGTCAGTCCTTCAAAAAAGATAATTGGTCACTCAATCCATGACTGTTTGTGGGACACTGCTGTGCACAATTGGCTGCCACGTTTCACCCACAAATATACAATCAATTCATTTTATAGTTTATTCTGTGAAGAGCTTCGAGACATCTAGAAGACACGAAAAGCGCCAAACCAAATGGGAAGGATTATTACTTTGAATTAAAATGAGAAGACTGCTTTCTCTCGCTCTAACTCACACTGCATTCCAATGCAGCAACAATCAAAACACTGTGTCCAATCTCACAGACAGGCACACACACACACACACACACACACACACACACAGAAGAGTTGTTTCCAAGTTGCGAATCGTCACTTCATTTTCACATCTTCCCCGACTTCTAAAGAGCAAACACCTACACCACAACAGAACGATCCCACCCAGTCAGCCCCCTTCCAAGAATATCTGCATAGAATTTGGTCATGCACTAACAATGGGAAGCATTTGCTGTCTAGCCTTGCAAACAAAGGCTTGGGTGGACGGCCAGAGTGTTGCGATCGTGCAACACTCTGGAACCAGGAATCAGCGGTTGCAGAAGAGGGGAAAGATGTTTGCAAAAACAAAAATGTTCCACCGAACGCTAGACCTATCACGATGCCGTTTGCATTGCAGGTTTTTAAAATCTCAAAGCAACTTCACCATGGCAACGACGCAACCTGCTTTGGATGTGTGAATGCACGCTTGCTTAGAGACGCAGGCACACACACACACACACGCGCGCGCGCGCGCATAAATAACCGTGGGTCATAGAACATAGGATGAGGGGGTGGAATTACAGATAAGCCTGATTTTGTCCTCACACATGTAGTCTCCAGCAATTGTCAACGGATAGATTGGAAATCGGTGAATGCTTCAGGCAGCGACTTTGCCAACTAATCGTTTGGGAACTCGAGAATCTTTACGTTTATTAACACACAATAACTCCCCCTTTTGGAACAATTAGAGTAAATATTTATCGCAAAGAACAAAGCGCAATTCTCAGACTCGGCCGTCATGGGAATCATTCTCCAGCAGGTTCTTTTTAGAGACACTCCCTAGCGTGCAAATCAGATTTTTCACATAATCTTGTCTCGGGGCATGGAATACTTTTGCAATGTTTGTATTATGAAATCACATTACAAAAACACAGGCTGGAGAATCACCTCCACTCGATACCCAAATGCATTGGTAATTTTACCTTCTTTAAAAGGATTCCTACAACTCACATGAAACCAGTTCACAGATTTCTACAGGCTCACGTAGTACAATATTTATTGCGTATTATTTTTGCACCATTTCCTCTTTATTTGCCACCTTAAACACTTTACAAGAAAGAAAAATCAGCTTTTAGAGCTAACCTTTGCACATTTGTAGCTATCCCACTTAAATGACAGCTCAGACTTAGGATAAAAAAAACCTCTATAGCTGGTTCGTATACATGCAGCTGAAGAAATTGGTAAAGTGATTCTGATTTCAATTCATTATATATTTGTTCACAGCAACTGCTCACCCAACTAAAGGTCATTTAATACTTTTGTCATCTCGCTGACTAGAACCTGCATTTAAAAACCTGGGGCAGTAATTCAAAATGCCTTGCAACACTTCCTCTAACCCCCCATTCACCAAGCAAGCAGATTTAAAGCCTTATAGCTCTACTACAATAGACAGAAGGAAGACTTTCCCTTTATTGAAATTCCATACTGTGTTCTATTTCAAAACGACTTCTTAAATCATTCTTATGAATTATAGCCACCCATCAATGAAAGAGTATTCTTCAATCCTGAAGATTTTTTGCAACCATTTAGTGGAATTATTTCAACTCGTTTTGCCCACAGAATGTAAAATGACTGACCTTTTTTTTTAAAGCAAAATTTAAAACTGCTGCCTAAAGTACTCAAAATTTAGTTTTTTTTAAAGTCAATAGTGATTAATACTCACCGATTACTTACAAACATTACCATGAACGATTGGTTGGATATCTATCTATATGTATGTCCGATTAGCCATTACAGTAATACAACCCAGTCAGCATAAAACAGGCCCTTGAAATTCTAGATGACAGGTTAGGAAATCACACTGTTACCATCCAACAGCAATACTGCCTCCCCAGAGAATATTTCTATCCAGAGGCCAGGAACCCTTTTTATGTCTTATGTTGGATAAACTCTTGGACCAAGGTCAGAGAATAATACATACGTATAATTAACTGAAAGTAATCTAATAGAAAGTCTGCAAAACATTAACCAGATTGAAAGTCTCTACTTTTTGTCCAAAATAATTTACAAAATAATCTCCATACCACTATTTCCTGTTGTTGATGTTCTATTTCGTTTAAATTCAAACGCTAAAGCCATCTTCAAGATGTTTCTGATCCGTATCACACATCAAATTACTCTCTTATGATAATAGTAATCCTTGCATTTGATACAACGCTTTTCACATCAGGGGGGAGGTCTCAAAGCATTTCAAGGGATTTTACTGTAAAGTATAGAGTTGCAAGAAGCCACAAAGAAGTAGGGTGGGGCAAGGTCACAGAGGGATTTAAATGTGAGGATTAGGTTCTTAAATTAAGTTTGCCAATTTTATCTTTAAATTAAGTTTTCAAAACAGTTATTGCTAATCAGCAACCAAATGGGGGATTGCTTTTAAATCTGAGAGGTGCATCCAGCCCGAAAATAATAAGCTTCTGTGACTTCATTGACTGCTGTAACATCTATGAGGTAAAATGTCCTCACTTCCTTTAGGGCAGAATCAATTAATTCTACTCTCAAAGCAGAGAGATAAAAAGGCCTTTTGCGATAAACGATCACTTATGACTACAGGCATTTAGTTAAGTTATTAGCAGGAGAATCACACAAAGACAGAATGTGGTATGTCACAAACAAGAATGTCCTGAAGCACTTGACATAAAAAGGGGCACTGTATCAAAATGCAAGGATTATTAGTTACAGTATTATTATAATATGCTAAACATGCCTTGTATTGGAACTTCAACAGGTTCCTCAGTCACTCACTGTCTCTGCTACTGAGCGTCTGACTAGATATATAACTGAAAAGGTGATTTGTACAATAATTGTAGGGTCAAAACAATGGTTCATGTGACATTTTATATTATCCTCTGATGTGACCTAACTACTGTACGTGCAGCATTTCATACTCGGAGTTGCCAAGTGTGCCTCCAAACAGCGAGAAACATGAGTTTTTTTTATAAACCTGTAAAAGAATATAGAAATTCATGGGTTCATCAAGCACCACATCAAGGATTGCACGGAGTCTAGGCTGACACTCGGACACACAGCTGGGGGGACGCAGCATTGCCAGAGGTGCAGTCCTTCAGATGAGGTCCCATTTGCCCGTTCAGGTGGACGTTAAAGATGGTTTTAAATTCTCCCTGTATCTTGGCCAATCCCTCCGGGTAAAACTGCTCAACCACTCCATGGTTCTTTGTGGGACATGTCTTGTGCAAATCAGCTGCTGTGCACCCCCAACAAAATAGACAGTCACTACACTTTACAATCAATGCGGTGAAGTGCTTTGAGATGTCCTCCAACATGAAAAGTGCTGTATCAAATGTAAATATATATATATATATGTATAAACATATGCAATTCTGATACTTAAACTGAATGTCAAGGTCTCGTTGCTTGGTGGAAACAAACTACAGGCTCAAATTATCCCGCTCTGACTTAACTCTGGGTTAGTCCTATAATATGAGGGCACAGTTAAAGTGTCTCTGTGTTTAGGAAAGCTATATATTTAGTATATAGCTATATATTTAGTATATAGCTCCCCGGCACCTCACGAGAGAAGGGCAGTACAGTATATAAATGCAAGTTGTTGTGTTTGACATCTTGGCACCATCATCAGGTCAAGATACCGTATGAGAGTTGCCGTAATAGCACACATCAGTAAGGTGCATCTCCTCACAGGAACCAGCCACGTTTCGAAGGCAGTTTTAATTAGAATACAGCAGTAAAGTGTGATTATATCACAGGTCACCAACAACCACCCAACTCAAAACACCTGCAGAAGGAAGCTTCTGACGTGACTCAAACATGTAATAACTTTACAACTAAATATGATGGGATGGGGTTGGTGGGGGGGGGGGGAGATCAAATGAAGTGAAACATGTACATAAAAAGTTTTTAAAAAAAAGCCATTTTAAGTGGTTTCTTCATTACAGTCGCACCAAAGAACAACCTGCTCCCTCGACTGAAGGACTGCGCTGTGAATGTTAAACTGGGCCTTTCAGTCTCCCGGCTTTAGTCACTGACTGGAAACAATCAGGATCACAATAGGACTTGGATCACATTCCCCAAAGGGAATCAGGTCGTATCCACTGGCAACACCAGGGGCTTCACTGAATACCAATAACCTCAGGAACAATTCCTCCTGAAACTGCCTAAAATAACCCCCCCCCCCCCCCCCACTCTCCCCCCCCACCCCCTCCCCACTCTCCCCACCCCACCCCCTCCCCACTCTCCCCACCCCACCCCCTCCCCACTCTCCCCCCCCCACCCCCTCCCCACTCTCCCCCCCCCCCACCCCCTCCCCACTCTCCCCACCCCACTCTCCCCCCCCCACCCCCACTCTCCCCCCCCCACCCCCTCCCCACTCTCCCCACCCCACTCTCCCCCCCCTCCCCCCCCACCCCCACCCCACCCCCACTCTCCCCCCCCACCCCCTCCCCACTCTCCCCCCCCACTCTCCCCCCCCTCCCCACTCTCCCCCCCCTCCCCACTCTCCCCCCCCCCCCACCCCCTCCCCACTCTCCCCCCCCAACCCCTCCCCACTCTCCCCACCCCACTCTCCCCCCCCTCCCCCTCCCCCACTCTCCCCCCCCTCCCCCCCTCCCCCACTCTCCCACCCACCCCGTCTCTCCCCCCTGCCACCCCCTCCTCCTCCCTCCCCAGGAATTCCAGTCACTAAGATGCCAAACACAATATTAAAACATTCCGAGGTGGACAGTGCAGCCAGAAAGAGAAAGATTCTCACAGTCTCAGCGCGAGAACAAGTGCTAGAGATATATCTCCCAAAGCGCATGGCATTTGGGGGTCAAGTCTCCATGAGCTGAGAGGCAACTGCCCCCAAAATATTCTCTTAAAATAACCCCCCCCCCCCCCCACTCTCCCCCCCCCACTCTCCCCCCCCACCCAAAAACGGTACAAACACACACACACACATATGTGTGTGTGTGTGTTTGTACCGTTTTTGTTTTTATTTTAGGTTTGAAGAGAATATTTTGGGGGGCAGTTGCCTCTCAGCTCATGGAGACTTGACCCCCAAATGCCTCTCTCTCTATATATATATATATAATATATATATATAGAGAGAGTGTGAGTGTGAGCTCCAAGAGACCTCCTCTATGAAACAGGTTCACCAGCCCCAGGAGCAAACTTTCCCTGCTTCTCTGGCGTTTCCTCCATTTCATTCACACTCCAACCCATCAGCTCTCTGCTCAACTCAAATGCAGTGATTCACGTCACCCATCCATTCCTCCACTGTATCCCCCTCGATAGTTTATAACTTCTGAATATCCGCCCCCCCCCCAACACACACACCCAGCCCCCCCCCCCCAACACACACACACCAGCCCCCCCCCACCCCAACACACACACCCAGCCCCCCCCAACACACCCAGTCCCCCCAACACACACACCCAGCCCCCCCCAACACACCCAGCCCCCCCCAACACACACACCCAGCCCCCCCCAACACACACACCCAGCCCCCCCCCAACACACACACCCAGCCCCCCCCAACACACACACCCAGCCCCCCCAACACACACACCCAGCCCCCCCCAACACACCCAGCCCCCCCCAACACACCCAGCCCCCCCCAACACACCCAGCCCCCCCCCAACACACACACCCAGCCCCCCCCACCCCAACACACCCAGCCCCCCCCCAACACCCACCACAAACAACTGACTGAACAACGAATTGAAACACTTACATTAGCTCTTTCCTTGGGTTTACCTGATGGTGCATAGCCAGGGCAAAGCCAAACAAGCTGTCCCTGTCCCCAGTTTTCTTCACGACATTTCCCGTGTCTAAGTTAAAAGCTGAAGTCCAGGTTGTGAGAGAAAACAAAGAGAAACCGATAAGAAGCCACTGGCTCGCAGCTGCCATATCGGAATTGCCTCCAGTTCTGGGTGAAGTGGTTGGTGTTGGTGCTGTGTGTCCTCACTCTCAGCTGTAGCCTTGTGTTGTTGGAGGAGGTGGTGATGGAGTGGGGGGGGGGGGGGGGGGATGGATGAGATTATTAAGTGACTGACGATGGCGCCCCGCCCTGCTCTGTCACCCTCACTGGCTTCAATGGAAAGGAATCTGACTCCTTGCCCAGCTTGTCATACAGTCTGTGCACCTTCACCTCTCCCCACACACACTCCCCACACACACACACTCCCCCCCCACACACAGCCTCTACACCTTCACCTCTCCCCACACACACAGCCCAGCCTCTACACCTTCACCTCTCCCCACACACACTCCCCACACACCCCCCCCCCACACACACACAGCCCAGCCTCTACACCTTCACCTCTCCCCACACACACTCCCCCCCCACACACACACAGCCCAGCCTCTACACATTCACCTCTCCCCACACACACTCCCCACACACACAGCCCAGCCTCTACACCTTCACCTCTCCCCACACACACTCCCCCCACACACACACACACACAGCCCAGCCTCTACACCTTCACCTCTCCCCACACACACTCCCCACACACACACACAGCCCAGCCTCTACACCTTCACCTCTCCCCACACACACTCCCCACACACACACACAGCCCAGCCTCTACACCTTCACCTCTCCCCACACACACTCCCCACACACACACAGCCTAGCCTCTACACCTTCACCTCTCCCCACACACACACACAGCCCAGCCTCTACACCTTCACCTCTCCCCACACACACTCCCCACACACACACACACAGCCCAGCCTCTACACCTCTCCCCACACACACTCCCCACACACACCAGCCCAGCCTCTACACCTTCACCTCTCCCCACACACACTCCCCACACACACACAGCCTAGCCTCTACACCTTCACCTTGCTCTCTATACCTTGAGGACCTGCTCTCTGCACACAAAAAAAAGTACCACACAGCAGTTTCTCACAGCACTGCAAACACTTCCATCAGAAACTGAGCAAAAAAAACCAATCGTTCATTCACTGACTGCTTCATCCATTATTATTATTATTAACAAAAACAAAATTACATTTGTATAACACCAAACAACGATTCGCAACGGGAGGAAGTCAATCTTATTTTACAATATATTCTTTTACACTTCGTGATAAGGCGCTATGTCAAATGCAAGGATTTGTTTTATTGTTATTTCACGTCAGAAAACTTTTTTTTTCCCAGTGCGTTTTAAAGCGTAAATGCCCTACAAGGAAGTAAATAGCTCAACTATTTTCAGGAATATTCATTAAAGCAATTAACTTGCTACGGTAATAATTGTCTGGTAAGCTCAAATCTGTTTAGGAAATCAACAAATAAATACAGTTGAGAAATATTGTAGGTTCATATTGTAATCTGTGAACAAAATTGTACATAAGGTATGGCTCTGAGGTTAATTAGTGCAATACTACAAGTTTCAAAATCACCAACTACAAATGTATATTATTGAACAGCATATGACACCTTAATAGTTTGTGGGGAACAAGGACTTGTGCGTAGGACAACATTCCCATGCTAAATTGTTGTTGGGTTGTTAAGTTCCGCCACTACAAACACTCCGAGACATTACCATGCATGAAGGCCACTATATAAATGCAAGTTGTTGCTGGTTGTTAGTGTTGACACAGTGGAAACCATTTCAAAAATAAAGGCAAAGTATGAGAGGCTGCTGAAATGGGCAATTCTACGCGGTGAACCTGGGCAAATCCAGCTATCCAAATCAAGTGGTGTGGGTCGAATAACACAATAGATAATATTAGCAATTCTTGTGAGTCGTTGCCACACAAAATATCACGCGTGATTGGACTCCTACTGTCCCACCAGAGTGTTGTAAATGTAGGCATGAGAGGTTCTTTCTGCCTTCTTGCAACCTGACCCGAATACATAGTCGGGTTGTTCCTGAGGCAGTCAGGAGAAACTGCAGTTTATTTGGAAACTCATTCTGACTATGCTGTGCTCTCTAGTTACGACACTGGATTCTCAGCAAAGAATATGAACTTAAATTCAGATGTCGGATGTTTCAACCCACAACTTTCTGAAACGCAAGATTGCAAAACGAGATTGAGTTGTGTTGTTTATATAGCAATTTTCTTTTAAACGCATAAAAAACATACGCATTTCCGATCCAAATCATTCATCCACACAAATACGGTGAAATTAATTCTTAAACATTTATTTCACTTTAAAAAGTAATCCACAGAACAATTTAATTTTTGCTTCGAAAGCCATTAGTGAGGTCATAGAAATGAGCTGAATGTTGTGTTCATATTACATTTGTGACCAAACAATTGTCTTAAATACTGTTTTCATCTTCTATTATTAATGAAAGTTCAACACTATTACGTTGCGGACAAGAAAACCCTGTAAATTATTTAGTTAAACAATACTTGTTCCCATAGTTTAGACAGGAAATTTTGCAATTAATTTGACGTCTACTTGGACAGTTGGAACACTCCTTACAGCAGAGGAGCTATTCCAATTTGCAAATAGAACTGTATTTCTGAACTGATTCCCTTTTCTGTGGTGTTAGAATGTTATCTAAATACATTACGTGAGCTATTGCTAGTGATTGGTGGCTTATTCAAAGAACTTAAAAATGGCACTCCAAAAAAGGCAAAAGCTTCCTTTAAATGCATTTCCTTCAAATATTGCATTTTAAGTTTGGGTTTGGTGAGACTAAAATATTGGTTGATCACATCAGTCGATCAGAAAAAAAATCAAAAATTAAAAACTAAAAAAATTCTCCTGGTTTGCAAAGATTACGAGAAAGGTGAAATATTGTCAGTTTTATAAGCTTTCTGCCCAACAGCCACAGACGTGCAGCTTCTCCTAAACAGTGAGAATCCACACGGTGGCCAAATGTTACACCTGACAACTGAGTTAAAGAGAAAGGACTTGTCACAACTGGAATCCCAGCTAACATTTGAAAGGTTGTTTTCTTTCACTTCTTTTGTGCTGCGTAAAGCTCGAGTCCGAATTGTCATTGAAAAATGCCAAATACTGTACCGCAGATGCTGAAAATGTGAAACAAAAACAGAAATCGCTGGGAACGCTCAGCAGGTCAGGCAGCATCCATGGAGTCTCCCTCCAGACATGCCCCAATTCTGATTTAGGGTCGTGGACCCGAAAAATTGACTCACTTTCCTATGTGACAGGGCAAAATAAACACCAGGACATTCTCATATTCTCAATTCTATCAGTATTTACAAACGTGTACATCCGTTTTCCAATCCCAATCAAAATGTTACCTGTTTTTTTTGAACACAACAACTGAGTCTCACCAAGAGCTACTCTCCCCAAGAGGCAAAGAGAGGCCAATGCACAGTAATGGAGTACCAGCACAGTAGAGAGTCAACACACAGTAGTGCAGTATCAGCGGTTACTTTACAGTCCTTAAGAGTCAAGTATTTTAAGAAAAAGACTCATTTTCCTGCCAAATTATCATCCACTTTTCCTTGTCCGATTTCTCGTTACATTTTCTGTATTCAAAGAGTTCTCGGTCTTCTTTCCGGATCCGAACTAGATGATTTCGTGGAATACTGCCATCATATCGGGAACGTTTAAAAAATCCACACTGTAAACAGCAGGGAGGAAATGGGGCAATCAACTGTTTATACCATGAAATTAAATACATTAATAAATTAAATACAAACCATTTCAATTATCTTTTGGGACATACAGTCCCAGCACTTTGGGACATCCTCACAATGTGAAGGGTGCTCTATACATGTAATTTTGTTGTTGTTGTCTGCATTCTTAACTTGAGTATACAATGTAAAGCTGTGGTAATTTAAGAAGGATCAGTCTTTGGCTCAAGAAGTGCACGAAAACTGTGCAAATGTAAGACATTCTGAGAATGTGGAGAGCTTTTGAAAATGATACATCCTTCATACCAGTTGGACAAAAATTGAGATTTTCGTAATTAATTTTCTTTAGGGTTGTTTGGGTTGGCCGGTTTAGATCAAGGTGTGTATATCTTGTATAATCTCCAGACATTTCCAGGGTCACTCACCTTCCACAATAAAAATATTAAAAGTGCCAACAGCAACAGTGCAAGTAGAATAGCAACAAAAATGATCCACCAAGGAACTCCGAAATACTGAGCCACTCTTCGGTCAGGGAACACAGTAACTCGCACCTGGAGGAGAGAGTTAACAAAGATGTTATATAAGTGAACAGATCGCAGGCTTTCAGTAGATCAGTAATAATGATTATAAAGAGTTAAAACAAAATGGTCCATGACTTAATTATCTCTTTATTTTGTCTCTGTATAAGTAAATTTATGTTTTGAATTAAATTTAAATGAATCAAGTTCTATTTTGTGTTATAAATTTGCATATTGACGTATTTTACATACACGCACAAATTAAATTGTTTCCTCCCCAACTTTGTCAAATTACCTCTGTTTCTGCATTTTTAACCATCAGGTTGGACTTGGATTCAATTACAATCTTGGCTTTAACAAGGATATGAATGTACTTCAGGCTTGAAAACTCCTGCAACGCAAGACCATCTCTTAGAAAATGGAACAATTTAATGTTTAAAATAAGAAAACACATTTTTTACACTTACAATTAATTTGCTGAAGAAATTTAGATTCAATTTTACCTCCAGGAAAGTATTGTTCCAAAGCCGAGAATATAAAACCAGGACTGCACTACTATCCAGACCTTTGAGAGGACATCTTATATTAACACATTGAACAGTTGAGTTTTCCATACAACCCTAGAGAAAATTAAAATCAAATGAGAATTTGAAACAAAAGAAAGTCAAAGTTTTAAGCATTGAAAGAGCAGCTCCACTTACCAGAGTTATATGTCTTCTTTCCTCTGAAAATAAAGAGAATGTTCCACTTGATTTCTTGTCTGATTCCACTTTGTTGATTTCCCTTTTCATCCTGCTTTGATGAGGTGTTTCCTGAAATAAAATTACAGAAAGTGTAAAAATTACAAGCCTCAGCACATTTTACCTACATGTCAATCAGTTCCATTTTCAGTATATGTTCATTTTCATTAAAGTTTGATGTTTCACAGCTCACTAACATATTTCATTCATCTTTCCTGTTTCAAATATTTATTTATGTGAAAAGAAATAATTTACTTCAAGTCAACAGAAAAGTTAAATAGGTAAAACTATCTAAAAAAGAAAGTATTTGATAAAGAACAGCTGAGCACACATATGAGACCAACTATATGAAAGCAACTTGATAATTCAGTAGCTTTACTTATTTAATTTTAGCTATGACAACATTAAAATTTAATTCTAGAATTGTATACCTGAAGTTTGAGTCTGTTGATTTCACTTGTGGGATGGCAACCCACATTTTCGATGCCTTTCGAAGTAATTTTCATCAAATATAGCAGCCACTTTTTACAGTTTAGTTCCTTTGGCCACATAATGTCCAGATAAGCATCATCAATATTCTTGAGGGATTTTCCCAGGTTGATAATCTGTGGGAAACAAAATATTAAAGTTCAAATGTAATACCTTTGATTATCATTAAATTGACAGCCCTAAACAGAATTATATTAGGCAAACTTTCAAAATCAGAGCACTCTCAATAAAATAATTATAAAATTTGACTGGTTTGAACACACATGGATTTTAAGACACTCTTGCACTTACTCTGAATTTATATTGAATTAAACTTCCTACATCATCTTCACTTTTCATAGCACTCTCACCCGTGACTGAGCCACCAAAGTATACCTGAGAAGGGTTTGCAGCACTGTGGAAACATTGAGTCATTATTATTTGCGTTTCACATTGAGACCTATGTCCCCTTTCTCAACTGTGGGTGCGTGTTTATGTGCGTGTACACACATAAATATATATGCAGATGAAATAGACAGAAAGCTGTCAATGTTACTTACCCAGCTACAGACAGAAGCAGTTGCATCACCACTTGTGCTTTGGCAATCAGAGGGTTCAGGTTAGCCTGCTCGCTAGTACTGGAAATGGAAATGGCAAAGCCTCAATCACAAAGTAACATCTGAACCACAATGTTAAATCTGTAAAACAGGACAGTCTTACTAAGATTGAAAATATGGCATAAAAATTCAGGAAAGAAGAATATAAAGAGAAGGAACCATGAATATTCAAGGTGTATTTGTCTGATTTGGAAGCAGGATTAAGGCCACCAACCATTGACCACATTTTAGCCGGGGCTGAGGAGAGTTAAATGTGCAAAGCTCCAATATCACCTTCAGTTTTTCCCCTCAATACTTCAATAGATTCATACAAATAAAGCAGTCAATACAAGTACAAAGTAGGGCTTACGTTTTCAGCTGTAGATTGATATCAAGGTGTGTGGTGTCAAATGTAATAGTAGCAGTGGTCAGAATAAAATATAAAGTAATCTGTAATAAAAGAGTCAAGTTAGTTTTTAAATGAACACAAATCAGATCCATGTATAAATTTACATTTGCCCACTTTAGAAATACAAAACAACTACTATTCACAATAATCTTACTGCATAATGTCTTTAACAACAACAAAATTACACTTATAGAGGGCCTTACACGTCGGGAGGATGTCTCAAGGTGCTGAACCATCAGGGGTCAGGCCCCAAGCATGGGGGAGGGACAGGGTAGAGGGGAGGGGCAGGGTGGCGGAGAGGCAAAGAGATGGAAGGGTGGCTGAAGGCACGATCGAAAAAGCAGGGCCTTGAAACCGGCCTTGAGGTAGGTAAGGGTGGAAGCAATACGAAGGGACTGTAGGATGAAGTTCCAGAATGTGGGAGCAGAGAGGCTGATGTGACGAATAATAATAATAATCCTTGAATTTGATATAGCGATTTTCACGTCTTCCAGACGTCTCAAAGCACTTCACAGAATCTACTATAAAGTGAATTGACTGTATATTTGCGGGTGAAACACGGCAGCCAATTGCACACAGCAGTATCCCACAAACAATCGTGGATTGAAATTACTCTTTTTTGGGGGGGACGGATTATTATTAGGTGTGTGGAGTAAAGAAACTTGCCCAAGGTTTTGCCCTGACCTGGCTGGATTCGAACACAGGTCTCACGCTTGTAAGGCAAGCGCTCTAACCACTGAGCTACAGGACTCCACATGGGTGAGGGTTTCGGCAGCCTGAGGGGTGAGACAGGGAGTCTGGCAATGTTAAGGAGATGGTGGAAGGCAGTGCTGGTCATGGCGTGGTTGTGGGGTAGAAAGAACAGTTCAGGGTCAAACAAGACACCCAGGTCCCTGACTGGCTTCATAGGGTGGAGTAGGCAGATGTGGATGCTGATGCTGCCAGCGCCCGAGGTGCAGAGGCGCTGACAGGAGCTAATCAGGAGGGCCTCAGTCTTGCTGACATTCAGCTGGAGAAAGCCCAGTACTCGATGTTGGACAGGCAGGCAGTCAGGATACTGGTAGTCCTGGAGTTGAGGGTAGAAGCGGAGAAATGGAGTTGGGTGCAATCTGCATACATAGGAAATTTACTCCATGTCTCTGGATTGTCACTGAGGGGGATCGTGTAAAGGGTGAAGAGAAGGGGACCGAGGACAGAGACCTGAGGAACGCCACACAGGAAGGTATGGGGGCTGGGAGAAATGCCGTTGGCAGACCTTAAGCATAATGTTTATAGCACCTCAAAGTATTCAGCAGGATACTACCGTCAATTATAGGAGTTGTGAACGTGTAAGCAAAAGTCAATGCTTTTTTTTTATCCACAATGTATTTTTGATTTTATCCACAATGTATGTCCTAGAGCGCTGAAGATTGCTTTACAAGTGTAAATTGTTATTGCTGAAATCTATTACAATCAAATGCTGACTTGGAATAATTTACCTTTGAGCCCCTCTGTAAGGGGTTACCTAGATCGCACGTTACTTGAGATCCATTTTGGCTTTCTGAGCATATTAATAGCTTGTCCTAATTTGAACCAAAACAGATATTGAGTTGAACAGGCCTGCCTGCGTAGGTAACGGTGAACAATGGGCAAGAATATCACAGACTAGGAAAAAGAAGCAGTTACCACAGATTTTGTGAAAACGTGATTGGTTAATGCTTCTGGAAAAGTTGCAATCAGTTGGGCTTCATGTGCATCATCTCCATCCTTTCCTGGAGTTTTTTCATTAGTAACAGTTACTTCTAGCGCTATATCCTTTTGGTTACTTAATGTAAATAATGCAACACCATTCTCTCTGCAGGAACAAACAAAGTACTTGTCTCATTAATACATACAATTTATTGATCAAAACAATAATGCTGGTCGGTGTACACGGCATTTTCTGAGCTTGCCTGTTAAAGATTATTCTCAAATATGTTTCTGAAATGTATTTCCATTAATTATTGTAGCGCAAAGGTGAAAGGATTTTATTCCATAAAATGGGTCGAATCAAATAGAAGACTGAACTGCAAAACAGAATGGAGTTAGTGGAAGATAAATTAGGGTAGGAGCAAACACATTTAAATTTTAAAAAAGACACTTACTTGGGTAAAGGAATGAATTTGTCCTGATTGTCAATCCTGGAGCAAAACTGATAATTTAATTTAAGGTTACTCTGGCAATGCTGATCAGTCCCACACCCTTCTTTCCTGAACTGTATCTGTATCAGAAAGATGTAAGGAGAATCTGTAAGTATGATCTAGTAACTTGCTGTAGTTATGAAAGGAACAATCACCACTGGGAAACATTTAACAAAAACAGCAGCCGTAAAGGTTATTAGGGATATGGGGATAGGGCAGGTAATTAGAGTTAGGTCAGAAGATCAGGCATGATCTTGTCAAATGGTGGGGCAGGCTTGAGGGACAGAATGGCCTACTCCTGCTCCTAATTCCAATGTTCTTATGTTCTTAAATACCCATGAAGGGAACAACCATTCACATCTCTTTCAAATGACAAATATAAAGGCAAAATCACCTTTATAGGCAGATGGGACCTGAATTTTAATATTTGACTTAAAAGAAACATTGTCCGACAATTGGAAAACTGCATTGGAATGTTAGTCCAGACTATAAATTGCAGCATTTCGCTCCTGGAATTGGCATTGGTAGATCTGATTTGGAGATAAGGGAAGAAGTTTCAAACTTCATTTGCATTAAACTGTGCATTACTAACTGATTACAAATGCATGCTCCTGATTGAAGAGAAGCATTTGGAATTGCTCGGATTGGTTTACAGTGTTTCCTCATTAAAAATGTGCACAATTAAGATTTTCTATCTCCTTCTATTCATATAGGTTTTCCTATTATATAGACAAATAAAAATAAATAATTATCCTTGCATTTGATATGGGCGCATTTCATGTCTTCCAGTGTCTCAAAGGGAATTGACTGTATATTTTGTGGGCGAGTCACATTGCAGAGTGACCGTTTTAAACGAAGATGACAAAGATTTTAACTGTGCTCCGTGTGACATAAACTGGACTGCGTCATGGGCCTCATGGGGACCACTCCATGATTCTGACATCTAAACTTTTGGTTCCCTAACAACACGTACCTTGAGCACAGGAGACAGAGAAGTATTTCCAAAACAGTATTTGTATTTCCTTGTGGGTGTGGGGTGAGCCGAGGTATGTTTCTGACACCACAACATTCTGCTGCTAACTGAGACCCAGATTATACCAACCTTAACGCCCTCAGGCTCACTCTGACTGAGGACTGGAGGTAGTTTCTGCAGGTTACCAGCTTGTCGTTTCTTGCGATTAGACTGATTGATTGTAACTCCAACTGTTATAGAAATAGGGTGCAGTTTATCCTTGATATTCTCCTAGAAATACAAAAATGAGACTCAGAGTGATATTTTAATATGGATACACACCTGCTGTCCAATTATCGGCCCATCTCCAAACTGCCTTTTCTTTCCCAGCTTCGCTCTTTCCTCTCCTCCCACTCCCTCCGTGAGCCGCTTCAATCGGGTTTCCGTGCTGCTCACAGCACAGAAACTGCTCACTCCACCTAACCAAGCCATTCAGGAACCTGGGTGTCTTGTTTGATCCTGTGTCATCTGCCCTTTCTCCCCCATATCCATTCCATGACCAGCACCCCTGAAACATCGCCCGCCTCCATCACTGCGTCAACCCGCAGGCTGCTGAAAGCCTTACACACACTTTTGTCACCTCTAGGCTCGACTTTGGCAACTCCCTTCTTGTCAGCCTCTCCAACTCTTGCGCTCCACAGTCTTGACCTCCTACCTCTCTGATCTGCTGAACCCCTATCAAGATGTCCACTTCTTCTATTCAGTAGGCTCCGGCCTGCTCCATGTCTCCCGCCCGACCCATCCTACTGTTGGCAGCCGGGTATTAAGCCTCTCTGCCCCTACACTTTGTAACTCCATCCCCTAATTCCTTTGCCTTGCTCCCCCCCTTGTCTCCTTCAAGACCAGACTCAAGATCATCTGCTTCGACCGTGCCTTCAGTCGCACGGTCGAAGCAGATGATCTGCCCTCTGCCCTCCCTCATCCCAACCCTGCACCCCCTTCTTCAGGTCCTGACCCCTGACTGTTCAGCACCTTGGGATGTCCTCCCAATCTTCAGCCACATTTTTGCAATAGGAAGAATTTCTAAACTTGAAGTTGAAATCCACCAGAGATGAAGCTGTCAGACTTCGTGGGGCATAAAACTACATAAATCAAACAATGTAGTTGGAGGTTAATTGTTTCTATACCATTTCCAAACAATATGGGAAACTTTTCTGGGGTAACAAGGTTTATTCAGGTCTATTTGTGAACTGATTGGTAACACATACCTACAACAGACATACAGTATGTGTGAGGCTGACCCTTCCAAACGCTGCTTGGACATTGATTGACACTACACCACCTGGCCTCAGGTACTTTACAATTGAGTTTGGGTTTGGAGTTCCAGTGACTCAACACGATCCACTGCATAGAAATGGATCAGCAAACCTCCCAAGTTATATTGCAGTGTGTGTGAAAGTGAAGTAGTAAAGTTAGATTACCCGAAGCTGCAGTTTTTCTCTAACACAACGTTCCACCTTTTGCTCTCTCAGTACAACACTGCCAGAGAGCTGGTCGTACTCTTGAATCTGCCCGTCACTAATAAATAAAACTCTTGATTCCCGAACAGACTTTCTCCTTTCGGTGTCAGCTTTAATCACGTAGTTAACAGCTAAACAGGAAATTAAAGACAGTTAGTAAATTTCTATCCAGCAAAACAAAAACAGTTACATGAAAAAATATTTATGTTTCACTCACTTATCTTTGGTCTGTAAGTACTCGAAAAAGCTGTGTACTGAAAGCATGCTTTGACAGTCATACTGTGAAGAGAAAAAAAAACATTATTAGGAGGTACATAAGACATCTGGCTGACCCCAAAAAGGATTGATCAATTACTATTAAAATGGGGAGCTAATATATCTAATTGTGAAAATAAGTCATCGAGACACAGTAGATTCTAAACTTTATTCTCTTTTTGTGCTGTTAACCTGACCTGTTTGTTGGGATTTCCGATCCCGAAAGTTCAAATGTAACCCAACAAGCCTGATTGGTATAAGTAGGTTTTATTATAAGTAGGTTGTAATTATAAGGAATAGGATATACAATGATCAAATCAAAGGTTAATGTATTAATCAAATCACAGTATCAAGTATTAATATTTAATACTACTAAGGGGAATGATTCCTTAACACATAAATCAAAACAAACTGAGAATACAAGAATATACTACCAGTTTTCACACTGCACTTTGCTGAGAAGTCATGAAGAGCTCCGTTGTATACTCACGGCTGGATTCACTCCTAACTTGGCTCGCTCCCAACTCCTTGTACTCCAACTCCCGCTTGCTCAGGCTTCTCCAATTATACTTTTCTCTCTCCATACCTCGATTCCTACTAATTGGGTCCCAATCTATCTGGTATCCTTTGCTTCTAATTAAAAATGATTTATTAAACTTTGCTGTCTATTCTATCTTAGCCAGATGATGGAATCCTTTCCTTATCTCTTGATGCTAGGTACAGCTCAGGGTCTCTCCTAACTCATGTCCTCATCCACCCACTCCTACCTGATCCACATAGTCAGGCCTCATCATCTGACTCCCTGGCTAACCTGTTTATCTATTGATAAGGTTCTGTCGGTACTGGATGGTCCCAGTCCCTGTTTTTTCTACAAGCTGGCCTTTTGCCCCAGCCGTGGTCAAAGTCCCACACTTCAGTCATTCTCTGTGAAATGCAATCTGATCCTGGTTTGGAGACGCATGTCTTCAAGACAGTTGCCATCATTTAAACATCACATTCAACCATATAAGTATATAAGAACAATATGAATACATTCTCCTGAATACATACAATTGGAGTATATAAAATCACCACATGCAGGCAGTCAGAAATACATAAGCACTGTCTTATCCTAACATGTTACAAATCATCCCAGTATTCATGAGTTAAGGTGAAAAGAAAAAGACAACACCTATGGAAACATATATTAGTCTCAGGACATTGCCAAAGAGTCAAAATTAGAGAATGGATTACAGGAAATTAAGGTATAACAAGCTGTAATTTTCAGGGGGCAATATTGGATCATAGATTAGACAAACGATCTGAAGCAGTTAGTTATAAAATAAGATGTAATTCTGCTTTGATACGAAGGTTATACCAATAACGATATCCTCAAACCTGAAGCTTTGGTATTGGAGCAAATCTGTACACCAGACAATCAGGTTGATGCACCGCTTGTGTTTACAGCTGCAATTTTGTCTTGAACTACTCACCAAATTGATTGGCCATTGTTGCAGTTTTTTTTATAAAAATCGATATTTGGAGGTGTGATAGTCACAGTCTTCTTGACATCTATAACAGGCCGTGCCCTAAATAAGAAAAAAATACAAAATACACTTTGAAAAATTGCGAGCGGTAAACAATTTTACTCTGTTCTGTGTGTTTCAGAGAGCACACTTAACACTGGATTTAATGTTTTTCTCTTCTCTCCATCTCATTTTTAATCATGTCCCTGGACACCTATAAATACCTCTAGAACAACAAAATACAACAGCAAACTGACATTTGTATAGCGCCTTTCACATTGGTAGGAGGTCCCAACACGCCAAATGTAATTTGAATGATAGCAATGAATATGAAAAATAGTTTTACATTTTCACTTTAAAAATTAGATATTTATAAGCAATTGTGTAAAAAAAATGATTACAGACTTTCTAGCCCATTCAACAAATACGCTACATGGAACCCAAAGGTTAGAATAACCCCTTCTGTTGACTATGTATTCGGACCTAGGCAAGCAAAAATCTCTCACCTATATATGAACACAGAATCATCAAGAGATCCGACGGCAATGTCGGGATAACCATTCTCATCTAGATCCATTCTCCCTGCCAGAGAGTAGCCAAAATTTTCTGTATTCAATTTTCCTCCTTCAAGAACCTAGAGAGAAAATGAAATGATTTACGGCAGTTGCAGACTATTCAGATAGTGACTGTAGCACGATAGCCTCTTAACTAGAACATCGCCTTTAATAGCTTCTGACAATGGGACATCAATTAATGCAATGTTCAGTGTCGGATTGAGAGCCACAGATGTTACAGATATATCTACTGATGTATCGGAGATGACCAACTTTATGTGAGGGATTGTGAATCAGAACACCGGGTGAAACTCCATTCCTCTAATGGGATTATTAATATCCACCTGAACAGACAGGGGAGGCTTTATTTAACATCTTATCTACACAACCAACAATGCAACAATCCTCCAACACTGTATTGGTATATTATCCTGGATTGTGAATTCAGAAGTCTGGCATTGGGGCTTGAACCGACAACCTTCTGTTTCAGAGGCCAGGGTGCCACCAACTGAACCAAGCTGACAAGTAAAATATTATATCATATTATATCAATGAACTACAATGTCTCTGTAAATTACTACTGACTTGCACAGGTTGTGTGTTTATTCCAGAGCTTGATCCATGGTATATATAAACCTTCCCTCCTTCAGTGAAAGGTGCTCCAACAGCAATATCTGCAGGTCAATATACAGCACATAAGCACTACTTTCCAAACACAGATTTACTTTTGCGCTCTACAGTTAATTATACAATAATCTTTGCATTTGATGCAATCTTTGTGTTTTTCATGTCTTCTAGATGTCTCAAAGGGTTTAGTTATATTTATGCAAAAAGAACATTAGAACATAGGAACATAAGAAATAGAAGCAGGAGTAGGCCATTTGGCCCTTCGAGCCTGCTCCACCATTCAATAAGATCATGGCTGATCTTCTCACCAAACTCTAATTACCTGCCCTATCTCCATATCCCCTATTTTTCAAAAATCTATCAGTCTCAGCCGTGAAAATGTTCAAGGACTGAGCATCTACAGCCTTCTGGGGTAGTGAATTCCATAAATTCACCACCCTCTGAGTGAAGAAATGTTTCCTCAACTCTGTTCTAAATTTTAAGACTGTGACCCCTGGTTATAGATTCTCCTACCAGGGGAAACAGTCTCTCAGTGTCTACTTTATCTAGCCCTTTAAGAATCTTATATGTTTCAATAAGATCCTCCCTTACAGCCAGCCTTAGTTTATTCAACCTATCCTCATAAGTCAGTCACCTCATCCCAGGAACTAACCTAGTGAATCTACGCTGCACCCCCTCTAAGGCAAGTATGTCCTTTTTTAAATAAGGAGACCAAAACTGCACACAATACTCTAGGTGCGGTCTCACCAGAGCCCTATACAGTTGCAGCAAGACTTCCCTACTCTTGTACTCTAAACCTTTTGAAAAGAACATTAACTCAAATACTTAAGTTTCTCCTAAAACTAAATAATTATGGCATTACCTTCATATCCATCCCGGTTAATGTCACCTATATTTTCAACAGCAAGCCCAAACATTGAGTCCTTTGTGCCATTTAAGCGAATGGGCTTTATGTTACTCCAGTCCCCTTTCTGATTGATGTAAACGTAGACAGCACCACCAATTTCTTCTTGTTCGTCAAAGAACTGCGGGGCTCCAACCACAATATCATTCCAGCTGAAAAATAAAAATGATCAATGAGGCAAAATTTCATTAGCAATTAATGCATTCATAACAATCGTAAATAATATTCATTTACCATACATGGTTACGTGAAGCGCTATAGATGAAAACTTATTAAATGAGAGGAGGGGAGGAACACAACTGAGGTTCATTTCAAAATCTGAATGTTAAATAGCAGTCCAACTGGAACTCAATGCGATATTTTGACGACAACAACTTGCATTTGAAAAGCACCCTTCACGTCGGATAGCACCCCAAAGCTCTTGACAGCACTGGAGCCTGATGCTGAGCTGGGGAGAGTGGGGAGGTGACTGTAGGCATGGTCGAAGAGGAAGGTCTTGGCCCTCCTTTCCACCGATGGTGGAAAGGAGGGCCAAGAGACTTGCAGGGCAGGATATAGATTTCAAATCGTGTGTGAGGATCTTGCAATTAAACCATTTGGTGATAGGGAGCCAGTGGGTCTGTCTAGAAGGGTGTGTTTGGGGTAAAGAGTTTGGTTCTGGTGAATATGCTGCTGCCGTATGTAGATTTGGGTTATGTGGATGGTGGAGCTGTCGAGAAAAGCATTGGAATATTCGAGGCGGGAGAACTAATTGGTTCCTAATCACTTACCCATCACTGTTAAGATCAACAACAGCGACATCATATCCAAAAGAAGATGCCAGTCCTTCTCCTTTCAAAATGTGTACAGTCTCTAGGTTTCTCGATTTGGGTACCGCATTTAGAAAAAGTACAGCTCCAGAATGCTTGTGTCTTGGTGCACCAGATACAAACGTCAGTTCATCCTTGTTTGTGATCCCTTTGCCCGAATCCAGAGAGAAGCCTAACATAGGACAATGGGATTAGATTTCACAGCGTACTGTGGACTAGTGGATAACAAAATCTATGCAACTCGAAAGCTTTCTTCAGTTTCCAGCTTCGAACCAGTGGTACATAATAATAATCCTTGCATTTGAGAAAACACCTTATCACAATAGTTGTTGCTTTATAAAAAAAACATAAAACCTGCAGATGTCTAAACGATTTGGTCCGTGAATATGTGCTCAAATCTGGAAGATGTGATAATAATAATAATAATCCTTGCATTTGATGTAGTGCTTTTCACTCCTTCTTGACGCCTCAAAGCGCTTCACAGAAAATACTGTAAAGTTAATTGACTGTGTATTTTGTGTAGTTTATATTTTGTGGAACAAATGCAGATTGCATATAACAGTGTCCCACCAACATTTAGATTAAGTGACATTATCATTCTTTTTAAAAGCAGTACTGTATTACCTCAGAAAAGCAAAAAAAAATGAATGTAAGAAAAGGTATATAGTGTATATTGCAGGAAACGTCACCAGCACAAAGGAAGAAGGATACAAAACTAAAATACATGGAATCTAGCAGTCTCTTTTCTGTTTGTCGGTTATTCTGGCGGGTATTAAAATGACTTTGCCCCTCTTATCGTTTCCTTTTTAGAAAGATGCTTAAGGTGAGCTGCATCAGGGTAATGTTCCACTGAAATTATAGATGTAAATTTGTAATTTTTTTGTTGTAAAATAAAATAGCTTTGACACCAGCCAATCATAACTGAATTGAAAACAGCAGTAGTTCCACAGCAATGGAGAATTCAATATTACTTCCTCTGGAAGAATAAGAGCATTTTAGTAAAAATCTAACATAACAGGTTTTCAGAGAGCCTATTAGAGATCATGATCATAATTAATTCTAACTATTAACCCTCAGACCTATGGTTGTATAATTCACATTGTAAATAAAGGTGTTAGAATTGAGGGTGTAGTTGCGGAGTGAACATCTTAAAATCTTTTAAATGGTTAATGATTTCACTGTTGAATGCTAACACTACACTACACAATCCAGCAGTAGGATTTCTGCACTTTCGTGCCTACCTAGGTAACTGTTCTGAGGCACAGGAACCTTCGACACATCTCTATCGCCTTCATCACCAACTTCATAGGGTCCATCATCCATGTTATTTAAATCAAAGATTGTCGATTCCACATGAACAATTCCTGAAAAGGCAAAATATGTATATTTGGTCAGTTGGGAGTGTGACGCATGCTGAAACATCTGAGGAATACTTAATCAGTAACAAATTGATCATTCAATAGCGCTTATAATGATTTATTTTATCAGATTAAATCCCAGCCTGTCCTGGGTCAGGTAATCTCAGGCAGTACAATATGTGGTGGAGGATCCAGTGCGTGGAGAAGATATCAGACAGGGTTGCTGCTCGTGATCACTACTTAGTTACGTCTGTTGGTAAATGTAAGTATGTGGATATTGGATGAAAACAAAGATTGGGCTCGGCTGTGGCCTGCACTCACCCCACCCACACACCAGACTAGAAACCCTCATTGACTAGATTTATGTGTGAAGATTGGTCAGTTAGGCAAAGGCGACCAGCAAGCGTGAAATTATATTTACTCCCAAAATGCACAATCAAACCACTTCACTCTGTATCCTGTGAAGTGCTTTGAGACATCTCAAAGATATACAAGTCAGCAGATCAAATGCAAGTACTGAATTATTATTATTATTATTATATCCTAGAAAAGTGTCAGCGACTTCAGAAAACAAGGACAAAAATACCTTTCCAGTAGTAGGCACCAGGAACACCGTATACGGCATAATCACTGCCCTTGCCAAACGTGCTGGCTACTCCTTGCTGGCAAACCCCAAATTTCTTTGCACTTCGAAGCCGACCTTGGCAAATTTTGACATTTGCCTTATATTCATTCTCCCGGAAAACCAGGTCCTCACCCAAAATATAGCACTGTCCCGTCACCTCGCGAGACTCTTTGGCCACATTCCTATTTTGTCTTTGTTCGTATCGATGCGCACAAACCTAAAATTGATATTTTAGGACGAGGAGCAAAATTAAAAAAAAAATCAGCATGTTTACAAGAAATTCACCGTTTCCGCAAGTGTTTTAAAGTGCTGTACTTTCCTGTTCCAACCTGATTGCAAGACAACTGAACAAAAAAATGTTCCCCAGACATCATGGTGACAGACAGACAGACAGACAGACAGACAGACAGACAGACTGACTGACTGACTGACTGACTGACTGACTGACTGACTGATAACGTCCATATTCAGCAACCTCATCAACAGGAAATCTTTCACATTGCAACCAGGATTTTCTACAGTAAGATTACATGTTTACCCACAAGGTGTTCAGTCACTACAGTCCTGCGAAGAGCTTTGATATGTACCCCCCAAAGCAAGTATTATTATTAGTACGTACTACTATAGTGATACGATTGCAGTACTTAAGCTGTATTACAATGATTAGATCAGAAAAAACCCTTTCAAACAAAGTAACAAAAACTGACATGGCAATAGACAGAGATCTTTAGAAAAGTACTTAATTTATATATATTTATTTTCTTAACATGAAAGCAAATAACTTTTTTTTTTACAGTGAGTAATGGTCTTCAACTATTTCAATCTCTAGAGTGTTCACATATGAGTATTTGGGGGGGGGAAATGTTCTATTTGTGCTGCAAAACGACTCAGAACCCTCAGCTCTAGAGGCCAATATTCTCCAGAAATTCATCGACTTCATCCATGAAGTATATAAACATCTTTACTATCATTTACTGTAACATCAACAATAACAACCAAATTACATTTGTACAGCTACTTTTCTGTGAACGTCCCAAGGCTCTGGACAGATAGTACAGTGAAAGCTTGGTTATCTGGCACCCAACCAACCGGAACGCTCAACCAACCAATATCTCCCAATACAATTCACCATTCCAGCAACCGGATCTCATACTAGAGCCAACCGGCACACTCCCAGTATGCCCACTTTGCGCATGCGTGCGCACTTATTAAACTTACCGAACACGATTTTACCGAGTGTGCCTGGAATGCTTTATTGGTGAATAACCATACAATATTCTGTTATTCTTTAGTCTATTATTAAAATGGTATGTTTTAAAATGAGTAAATTTTTTGTGTAGGATTTTCGGCAACTTGCCGCTGGAATATCCGGCATATTTGATTAATTGGCACTGGTCAGGTCCCGAGGGTGCCGGATAACAAAACTTTCACTGTATTTTGGACTCAAGCTGGGTTTCAAATAAAGAGATCACCTTTACTCCCCAGTGTAAAAGAGAGTTACACTATATCATACCTTCCACTACGGGTAAAAAAACACTCACCAGAACCTTTCCTCCCACTTTCTGACTTGCCACAGATACACCCATCCATTGATCTTCCTTGTTGTCTTTATCGGTAGCTGAAAAGGATCAAATTGAAATATTTAAATCAACTTAGTACCACAAGTCTGTTGGAGGCAGCACTATACAAGGACAAATGGCCACAAGCAGTATAAACAGTATAAGCTGTTTGTCTATACTATTGACTAATAGATTGACTAATAACCACTGTTGAAGAAAATGATACCAGGCAGTGATTTCTATCACACCCAGATCAACTATAAAAGGGGTTGCATTTCCCACAATATTTGCCTTGAGGTCACAAATAGCAATGACATTGCTTCTGTTTCTGTATTTTGACAATCCACAAAGTTTATAATGTCATATGTAACTAGAGAAATCAAATTCTGAAGGTCATTTGCAAAAATGTCCATAGGGGTTGGTCACCACTGGTCTACAATGCAACCCTGTTGTGTGACAATATTGGAACTCACTAGAACAAGAGCATTTTATTCATAGTAAGTAATTAGTAATTACGTATTAAAATTGTTAAAATACAATTTCTAAAATTCCGTGGCATTTCCTAAAGTTCAAAATGCGCTAGTGCTTTCCTCTTTCAGTGATTGCCAACTCCTTGGAGCAGAGGTTCTCAAACTGTGGTACGTAGACCACTAGTGGTCTACGTACCATTCAGGTGGTCCGCGGAAAGGTTGCGAAACAATCGAGAATATCTGTAGTGCTTTATAATAATTAGCTAACGGTACAGTCAATATAAGGAAAGATCATTAAGTGGTCCACCAAGACCCTCAGAAATTTTCAAGTGGTCCACGAAAAAAAAAGTTTGAGAACCACTGCCTTAGAGGACAGAAATACCTTGATATTGTTTGGCACTAATCGACCAAATCTCTTACCAGAATTGTCAAAAATGACTTGTTCACAGTCTCTTTCTGCGGAAGTGATGGGGCATTTGTACAATCCTCCTGTGATATTAGCCTTTTGGTTTGAAAGTGCTTTTGCTTTTGGAGCGCCAACCAGCAACCTGTTCGGTAGAGGGTTCAAAAAATAAAGTTGCGACTGAATAAAATTTGCAACAAGAAATAATAATAGTAAACCTTGCAATCATAGCATCTTTCACGTGAAGAGGATGTCTCAAAGAATTTACTGTAAAATGCAGCGACTATGAACTTGGCAGCCAATTTGCACATGGCAATGTTCCACAAAAAGCCATGAAGTGAGTGGAAGTCCGGGGTCCCTCTGACTTGCTCCCTCCCTCCTTTCCCTCATTCAAGCCGACTCAGGAGCTAACAGTTTGCCTGCGCTTTCACTCATCTTTTCCCTCTCCCTCGGCTCCCACATCCAGCTCGGGTGACCAACTGGCAGTGATGTCTCACTGTCGGGCACAAAAGAAAGACATCGTGTCAATATTATGTTAAGCTTCTGGAAGGGAAACACTAAAATATTGCTTGTGCAGCCCTTGGATTTGTTTCTCAAATCCAGCAGCCAGCCCTCAGCAGCCACAAGGTTAGTCCGCCCTCAGGTTGTGCATCACACAAAATACAAACTCATTTAAATAGTTGGAGCTGTATTTTTAAATGAACTCCAGGAGTTCATTTAACCAAATCTCAGTTAACCAACCAAATCTCCTTTATAATATACCTCTACTTAGTGCAATGAATTTTTTAAAAAATTCAAGCGTTATTACCTAAATTCAAGTGTTTCTAATGTTCTTCAATATAGTTATTTTGGAGTCCTGTAGCTCAGTGGTTAGAGTACTCGACTTGCAAGCGAGAGACCTAGTTTCGATTCCAGACAGGTCAGGACGAAACCTTGGGCAAGTTTCCTTACTCCACACGCCTGATAATAATCCCTCAAAGATAAAGCAATAAAGAATTGGTCATTTCGATTGGAGACTGTTTGTGGGACACTGCTGTGCGCAAATGTCTACCGCGTTTCACCCACAAACATACAGTCAATTCACTTTACAGTATACAGTAGACCTTCGCTGAACGCGGGGGTTAAACAGCGAACTCGGTAAAATCGCATTCGGTAAGCTTAATAAATAATGGGAAAAGGGGGGTTAGGGGAATTCATCCACAGGCTATCCAACCTCAAGCCTCAGGCACATCCACACCCGACCATCACAAGGTACATACTGAGGCGGGCTACAGCCGGCTGCCCCGCTCTCCCCGGTCGTCACTCTCCCCGCTTTCACTGACTCACTGGAGACAATAAAACAGCACCTTACACTACCACAGCTTGGCTAAATTATTTTACCTTTGGTCCTGGAGTGTTAGGAGACTCTCTTTCTCTCTGACTCTCTCTCTCTCTCTCTACCATGCAATGCCATCAGGTTGCTCTGAGGCCGAGGAATCATCGGACTTCGGCGAGGCTGCGGCGTCCTCCCAAGTGTGCGTTGCGTGTGGGACCAGCCAGCCGAGGAATCACCGGAATTTGTCGGGAGCTGCCGGAATCCTCCCAGCCAGCGCACGTACGCAAATTTTACTTGTGTTACGCAAAAAAGTGCCGCATTTATTTATTTGCGTATAGGCGATCCACACTCGAGAAAGTCACGTTCCGCAAGGGTTAACTGTATTCTGCGAAGCGCTTTGAGGCGGCGTTTAGAAAATATGAAAACGCTGTATCAAATGCATGGATTATTATTATTTTTCTGCCAAATGATTCAATCTCAGGCCACAAATTCCCTAAAACATTGCCTTACACATGACAGAATTGGCTTGGCTGAAATTCTTTCAGTCCATCCAATCTCATTCTGGCAGAAGTTTGCAAATCTGAGCAATATGGCCGAATTTAGAGGATCAGAAAGTTGGATTCGCACACCTGAATGCAATTATGGTTAGGAATTTAGTTTACAAAAACCTCCCTGTTGATCCTTCTGAGACATTACCTTTGTGGAGGGTGCTATATAAGTGAAAGTTGTTGTTGAGATTCCTTAAATGCAGGCAACAAGCTACTAACATTTGTTGAAAATGTCACACCCTTTCCCACCCACCCCCACTACCACCACCCTCTTGTTAACAACAATTTGTTGCTTTCATTTTGTGAATCAAGGCATGGTTTGCAACAACAGTAGCCACAGGCCATTATTTGATGTCTGGGTAGGACGTTTTCTCAAACGTTCAGTCATGAACTTGAACAAAGGAAAGAAGATTGATGAGAAGCTTGAAAACCTCTGAGAAGGAAAAGCAACAAAGAAGTCTTCGGCGGCTTAAAAAGCACGGGTTGTCAGAGCCACACTACAATAGCATGACCACAGTTTTCTGACTCCAGTCTGAACATGCCTTTTAAAATGAGTTTCACTGCATCCCTCCGGTGAATCAGAAGTGAAATTTAAAATGAAACACAAGGTTATCTGCATAATAAAAGAAACAGTTGAACAAGGATTCATCCATTTGTAGGATATTTACATTTTCGAACAAGTTGACGTCAGAGCAGAAAATATCTGTAGCTTTACATTTGGTTTTAAAAAAACGGAATTACATTTTTAGGTATAGGTCCTACAATACAACTGTGTGCTTCATTATGCACCATAGCTTCATGGCTTAGTTTCTCCATTTGAAAAAAAGTAGCCCACAATAAAGCTCAAAGTTCAAACCAATTAATATGAATATCTGTTAGGCCGCAGGATGCTGATTAACCCTCGTGATCTCAGTTGGTGAGCGACAAGAAAGAAAAGAGAATAACTTGGTGGGGTGGGGAGTGATATATATATTCTTCCTTTTAAAAGATAAAACTCACGTGGGTTGTTGAGCCCTGAAGTGGCAGATTGCATGTTTAAAGTTCCAGACTTGAGCAACATTACAGCTTTTAAAAGCACTGTTGTCATCAGAACAATGAGTTTTGAGGTAATCCAATTCGTTTTCCCTTTAACGAAACAATTCCCCCCACCCCCACCCCCCACCCTGCAGTTTTCTGTTACAAACTCTAAAATGAGTGGACTCAAACAATGTGGACATGTGTGATTAATGTACACTGAGGTTGTATATGTCTATACATTGTCTTGCTATATTTTAGATTTTTTAAAAATCCCGAAAGGGAAAACAAAATTAAGGTTTACAATAATTAAATGGGAAACGTCATTGGCTTTGAAGTGCTGCCAATCCTGACTCAAATTAGAATAATCCCCACAGCGACATGTTAAACTAGCATGCCTTTGCATCAGATCCAATTCTGCAGGGGAACTTGGCCCGCCTCTAAGTTTAAAACATCAGTCACCTGTTGCACTAACATTCTACTTTCTACTTCCTTAGACTTTTCAATCAAAATGGAACTGACTGACAGTACTGGAGGCTGGTAAGTTTGTACTTCTCAAATCTGTCTGATCATTTGCAGAGCCTCTGCCTGCAATTATACTCTCTGCCTCCGCCACAAACACACACACACACACAGGATAGAAGGACAAGTGTGCAGTAGGTTCCATACTAGCTCAGTGAAGTACAAAGTGCCTCCCTGGATAGTGTTGGAGTCAGGGCTTACCGTGAGGGTTGATAATGGCTGGGATTTTACAAGTTAATGAAGGGTGTCATTATTAAAGTTTATGTAAGAACTTAGTCTATGATCCCTTTCCTTACGATAAAAAACAAGTGTCCCATCTTTTTCAAAATTATCTTACTTCAAAAAACAGCCATCTTATTTTTAATTTGAAGACGATTATCTTGAATAAAGGCTACACAGGCATTTTATTTAATCATTGCCAAGTACGCGGTTTAAATCACTGTTCATGTCCAGACAGATTGGCAATTTAACACTCTCACTGAGCTGTAAGGGCCTTACTATTTCTTGCTGGTGTCTGTGGTTTTCTTATGAAAGAAGCCTTTGTATTGGATGTCTGCTCCTGTTACTGCTGTTACTATCTGCGGCTTTTGAGTTCTTGCAGATTGTTCATTCTATTGATGCCGTTACAGATAATTTAGCACTGCATTCTCCTATACATTACTAGCTCTGCATTGAAACACTTCTGGAGAGACCAGAAAGATTGTATATATGATCCCTGATCTCATCTTCCAATTGTACCACCATTATAGCACAGGCTAATTCAGTTCAGATCAGGTAGTGAACGGACTTTAAACTTTCATGTCTGTTAATGCTACACAGGTGAATGCTGAGCCGGATAAACCAAATTTATTGTCTCACTTGTTTTGTTTATTTTTTTCCTTTCAAGTTCACTGATAAAGATCATGTTTGTTCCTGTTTCTACAGTACTCCAAATTTTGTATATAATCCATTTAATTATTAATGTGTTCTTGAAAAAGGTTCACAATATTAAATTAATCTTTAAAACAACTTTAACTTTATTAGGTAGTCATAGCTTCTTTGGTCCAGAGCATTACAGAAGAGGCTTAAATGAACTACGTTTCAAAGTACAGTATTTATCATTCATTGACTTACACTCCAATCTTCAGTTGTGAATCTGCCTATTAATAAATTTCAGTAATGTGATACTGCATCTAAAATGTAACTGTCTTGAAATTTTGAATCACAAAAGGAACCCAAAATGCTTTTGATAACCATCTGTATATTCGCGGTTTACATTGCATTCTGTGAAGAGCCTTGGGACTTCATCCTGATATGAAAATCCCGTTATCAAATATAAGGATTATTAAACAAAAACAGAGATCGCTGGCAACACTCAGCGGGTCAGGCAGCCTCTATGGAGAAAGGAAAGTGAGCCAATGTCTCAGGGCCATGATCCTTTCTCCATAGATGCTGCCTGACCTGCTGGGTGTTGCCAGCGATTTTGTTCCAGACTTCCAGCATCTGTAGTACAGTATTATGCATTCTGTTTATAAGGATTATTAATTTCCCTCCACCTCTCTTAAAGATGTTGGTTCAAGGTGGGATAGCGTTCCATGAAGAAAGGTCTCCACCTAGTACCTTATCTAAATATCCATTCCTCATCTGTGAATCTAAACAATCTATTCAAGGATGGGGGAGAGAAGAACATTACAGATAAGCCTGATCTTGTTCCCACAATAATAGTTTCCAGCAATTGTCAAAGGATAGACTGGGAATCAGTGAACAACAACAACAAAATTACATTTGTATATCGCCTTTCACATCGGGAGGACGTCCCAAGGCGCTGAAAGTAGGGCTTTGGTGTAGTTGAGCCTGGACACGATGAAGGCATGAATGAGAATTTCAGTGGCCTGAGGAGTGAGGTAGTGGTGGAGTCGGGCAATGTTGCCGAGGTGAGGGAAGGCAGAGCAGGTTATGGTTCCTGACTGAACGCTCTAATGCTGTAAATTGCACAGCTGCGGCCTTTGGATGAATATGGGATTTAGTTTGATTGTGATACACCCTGCCCTCACAAAGGTCATACATGAATAATGGCCACTTGCTCAGATGAGGCACTGGAGACCATAGAACAACAAACTGGCACATGCATAAAGGATCTGTCCATCACCTAGCCTCTTTCAAATGTTCTAAGAGTTTAAGGGAAAAGGCCAGCCAACACTCCCAATTCAAAGCTTTTAAACCCATAGAAAAATACTATGACCAGTTTTCTTTGAAGTAGCTTGATGTAAGTATCCATTAGGATCATGGAATAGGGCCAAACTGAATCCTAGAACAACCACTAGCTAACATAGCTAGCGTAGCTAACATTTTCTCCAGCAGGTTCTTTTTAGAGACACTCCCTAGCATACAAGTCAGATCTTTGGCATAATAGTGTCTCAGGGCATGGAATACCTTTGTACTGTTTGTCGCAGGAAGTCACACCTTAAGAACACAGACTGGAGAGTAATCTCCCGGCAAGCTAAACTCCAAAGCCAAATGCATTTGAAGCTTTTTGTATTTTAAAAGGATTCCTACAACTGAATGGATATCATTTCATGGATTCTACAGGCTCAGTGGTGGCACTATACAGCGTTATTGTCAATTATTTTCCAACGTTTCCTCCATTTGTTTGCCACCTTTAGCATATGCTAATCCCTGTCCTCACTTTAACTGTGGAAAATATGCAAGTATTACACCAATAACAAAATTACATTTAAAGAGCACCTTTCAGGTTGCAAGGACGTCCCAAGTATTGGCCGCTGTATTAGCACCCTATATCCACATATTTCAAACCACCTACGCTCCATGGTCTACACAGGACAAACAAAATGATTGACTTTTAGAGTTATCCTTTGCGAATGAATAATTAGTTGAAACACTGACAGTCCAGTGCCTTGGGACATCCTCCCGATGTGAAAGGTGCAATACAAATGTGATTTTGTTGTTGTCGTTGTTGTTGCAGTAGCTATCCCCATTCCCACTGAAATTACAGACCAGGCTTAGGTTAAAACCAAACTTCTGTAGTTGGTCAGTGTAAATGCAGCCGGAGAAATTGGCAAACTGATTCCGATTTCAACTAATATCAAATGCAAGGATTGTTATTTATCTACAGCAAGAGTTCACCCAACTAAAGGCTATTTAGAACTTTGTAATCTTCCTGACTAGAACCTGCATTTAAAAAACCTGGGGCAGTAAACCAAAATTTCTTGGAACACTTCCCTCAACCCCACCATTCACCAAGCAGAAAGGTTTATTACAACAGACAGTTTCTCTTTATTGACATTATAAATTGTATTCTACATCAAATTAAGTTTTTAAATCATTCTTATGAGTTACATCGATCAATGAAAAAATGTTCTTAAATCCTAAAGATTATTTTGCAGTCAATTTAGTGGAATTAGATCAATTTGTTTTGCCCAGTGTTCAAAATGATTGGCCTTCTTTAAAGCAAAAAATAAAGGATAGCAATGTGAATGGTGAAATGTGCCTTTCAGTCTTGAGCGTATTCATTGACTGGAAACAATCAGGATCACTTTACGATTTGTGAAGATTCGTTGATCAAATCCCCAAAGGAATTGGGTTGTAAACCTGTTGGCAACAATCGTGGGTTCACTGAATACCAATGATTGCTGGAACCTGTACAGTACTGTCCGAAAACAGTCTCGCATCCTATCATATTGGAATTCCCTTCCCCCTTCAAAACAGTCTTCCCTAAGAATTCCCAGTTAATAAGATTTTAAGTATTAAAACATTCTGAGGTTGTTAGGCAGCAGAAAGATAAGTTTTTACAGTGTAAATACCAATGGGTGTTAAGTGACCAAGCTAGAACAACCAAATGTGCATGGCATTTGGGATCAAGTCTCCATGAGCTAAGAGAAATCCCCAAATATTCTCGCCAAGTTTAAAATTAAAAAAAACTGTCTTCAGGACACAACTTTCAGAGCTCTGTACCAGCACAAACACACACATATACAGTTTGCTACAGGAGACGTCCTCCTTGAAACAGGTTCACCAGCCACAGGAGCAAACTTTCCCTGTTCTGATGTTTCCTCCATTTCATTCACACTCCAATCTTGCTGGGGTATAAGGGAGATCAGGTCTCTGGCTTACTTAAAATGCTGCGATTCACGTCACACATTCCTCTGCTGTATTTCCTCAATAGTTTATAACTTCTGAATACGTCCCCCTCCGTTCACCCCCCCCCCCCCCCCCACCAATTACTTAATATGAATTGAAACACTTACATTAGCTCTTTCCTTGGGTTCATCTGATGGTGCATAGCCAGGGCAAAGCCAAACAAGCTGTTCCTGTCCCCAGTTTTCTTCATGACATTTTCCGTGTCTAAGTTAAAAGCTGAAGTCCAGGTTGTGGAAGAAAACAAAGAGAAATAGATAAGAAGCCACTGGCTCGCAGCTGCCATATCGGAATTGCCTCCAGTTCTGGGTGAAATAATGATGTTGGTGCTGTGTGTCCTCACTCTCAGCTGTAGCCTTGTTTTGTTGTTGGGATGAGATTATAAAGTGACTGATGGTAGTGCCGCACCCTGCTCTGTCACCTTCACTGATTTCCATGGAAAGGAATCTGCCCCCTTGCCCAGCTTGTCATACTCTCTACCTGAGAACCTCTGCACCTTCACCTCTCCCTACACTGTACAGCATAGCATCTGCCCGTTCACCTCTCCCTACGCTTTGAAGTCCTGAAAACACAGGAGACTCCAAGAACTTCCATCCCAAATCAGAAACTCAGTTACAACTGAGCAGAAAAACAATTCCTCTCTAAAAATGTTCACTCAATGCTTCATCCATTATTATTAAAAAGTAAATCCAAGTATGGCTTTAAGGTTGACTAGCTCAATATCAAATGTAACAGATGTACATTATTCAACAGGATATGATATGTCAATAGTGTGTGGCGAAAAAAACACACACATAGGACATAGGACAACATTCCTATGTGCATAGGACAACATTCCCATGCTGCAACATTCCCATGCTTAAGTTCTGCCGCTATCAAGCGCTCAGAGACATTACCCTGCAGGAAGGGCACTATATAAATACAAGTTGTTGTTACTGTTGAAACAGTGGAAACCATTTAAAAAATAAAGTATGAGAGGCTGCTCAAATGGGCACTTCTATGTCTTGAATATAAGCAATTTCAGCCACCCAAATAAAGTGGTGTAGGTTTAATAATGTAGGCAACATAATAGATAATATAGCAATTCTACAAAAAATAGTTCAAGCAGAATTGGGTTCCAACTATCACACCGGTTGTAAATGTAGGCAGGAGCGATTCTTTCTGCCTTCTTGCAATCTGACTTGAATATACAGTACAAAACATGATCCAATTGCGAGGTTGTGTTGGTTAAATAGCAATTTTCTTTTAAGCATATAAAAACAACAATTAACAGTTTTCCTATGCAAATCAGTCATCCATACAAAAATACACAAGATACAGTGAAATTAATTTTAAAATATTTATTTCACTTTAAAAATAATCAAAAGAACAATGTAATTTGTGCTTAGAAATCTATTAATAAGGTCATAGAACTGCGCTGAATGTTGTGTTCATTTACATTTGTGACCAGAAATACTGTCTCAAATATTGTGTTAATTGTTTTGCTATTAATGAAAATACAACACTATTATAGTGCAGACAAAAAATCCCTGTAAATTATTATGCCTCAGCTGGAGTACTGTGTTCAGTTCTGGTCACCACACTTTAGAAAGGATGTTAAGGCATCAGAAAGGGTGCAGAGGAGATTTATCAGGATGGTACCAGGAATGAGGGATTTCAGATATGAGGAACGGCTAGAGAGACTAGGTTTATTCTCTTTGGAGCAGAGAAGGTTACGAGGAGACCTAATAGAAGTTTTCAAAATCATGAGGGGATTTGATAGGTAAACAAGGAAAAAGTGTTTCCACTGGTGTGTGTGTCAGTGACCCAAGGTCACAGATTTAAAATACAGTAGTTTCTAAAAGAAGCAGAGGGGAGGTTAGGAGAATTTTTTTCACTCAACGAGTTGTTCGATTCTGGAATGCATTGCCTGAAAGGAGGCCAATTCGATAACAACTTTTAAAAGACAGGTGGATATTTATTTGGGGAAGATGGGTTTGCGGGGTTATGGGGAGAGGAGAGCCAGGGTGTGGGATTGACTTTGAATAGCTCTTTTCAAAGAGTAGGCACAGACTCGATGAGCTGAATGGCGTCCTTTTGTGCTGTAAAATTCTATGATTTGATTAGTTCCGCACACAATATTTGTTGCCACAGTTTACACAGGAAATCTTGCAAAGTTAGATTTTAACTCTAATTGGACAGTTGAAACACTCCTTACAGCAGAGGAGCTATTCCAATTTGCAAATAGAACATGTGTTTCTGAACCATTTCCTTTTTCTGTGGTGTTGGAATGTTATCTAAATACATTACATGAGCTATTGCTAGTGATTGGTGGCTTATTCAAAGAACTTAAAAATGGCACTCCAAGAAAAGGCAAAAGCTTCCTTTAAACGTCTTTCCCTCAAATATTGCATTTTGAATTTGGGTTTGGTGAGACTAAAATATTGGTTGATCACATCAGTCGATCAGAGAAAAAAAATCTGAAATTAAAAAATTCTCCTGGTTTGTAAAAATTACAAGAAAGGTGAAATATTATCAGTTTTATAATCTTTCTTCCCAACAGCCACAGATGTGCAGCTTCTCCTAAACAGTGAGAATCCACACGGTGACCAAATGTTACACCTGACAACTGAGTTAAAGAGAAAGGACTTGTCACAACTGGAATCCCAGCTAACATTTGAAAGGTTGTTTTCTTTCACTTCTTTTGTGCTGCGTAAAGCTCGAGTCCGAATTGTCGTTTTCCTGATTTTAGACACTTATTTTGTTTAACTTCAGAATATGCTGATATTGATTTTGATTAAGAGGAAAAAACTTAGATGGCTATTGTTATTCTAATGGTACTAACAGGGCAAAATAAATACCAGGACATTCTCAATTATATCATTATTTACAAAAATCTACATTTATTTTCCAAATGTTACCGGTTTTTCTGAACACAACAACTGAGCCCCACTAAGAGCTACCCTCCCAAAGAGGCAAAGAGAGGCCAATGCACAATGGTAGTAAAGTACCAGCATAGTAACGAGTCAACACAAAGTAATGTAGTACCAGTGGTTACTTTACACTCCTTGAGTTTCACGTATCTTAAAAATAAGACTCGTTTTCCTGCCGAGCTGTTTTTTTGTCCGATTTCTGGTTGCATTTTCTGTCTTCAAAGGTTTCCCGCTCTTCTTTCCAGATCCGAACTGCATGGTATCATGGAACGCTGCCATCATATCGGGAACATATTAAAAATCCACACTGTAAACAGCAGGGAGGAAACGGAATCAGCTGTTTATACGAGTGCACCATGAAGTTAAACACAAAACACTTCACTTATTTGTTGGCACATTGTAGATGAACAGTCTGAAAAGCTGTCACTTATAATATTAAAGTCACTAATACTAAGGCCTTGTTTTTCTGTTTGGGGTGACAATAACTGTCAACCCGAAGCTCTTAATCACCGCCTCGTTAACAATATTTTGAAATGAGTCCACGAGGTTTAAGTAAATTGTGATACTTTCGTGGACTTTTACTGTTGTGAAAGCAATCGACAGTCATCACTTTTCCATATGTATTAGACATGGAAAAAGGCTTGATGCAAATTCATATGTTGTATTGGTTGGTCAGACAAATCCAACTGCGTTTACCATGTTTGCAAGAGAATAAGTTCCACCCACCACTCCCCTAACAGGCAAGAATATGAGACCATGAGACTATTTACCAAATCAATGGATGAAGTGGATCAACATTATGCATCAGTGGTAAGTCTTTCTTTGTCAGATGGATGAATATGGATGTCAGCCTTATTGTATCGGGCATCACCTTTTCTGTTTTTCCCGAAGAAACCACACTGCAAGAAAGCAAGTTGTTCATTAATCAAGCTCTTTTTGAAACAAATTTTCAAAAGTTTATAAAACATGTTGGATGCAATGCAGATTGCTCAGAAGCTTTTGAGGTAGTCTACATTCTAAACTTGAGAACACAATTAAAGCTTTAGGTAGTTTAAGGAGGATGGGTACTTGGACCAAAAAGTGCAATAAAGCTGTAAAAATGCTACCATCTGAGGATGAGGATAACTTTTGAAAATGATACATCCTTTATATCATATACACTCAGGATGTGTGCTGAAATTGCTGTTCTTAATGTGTGGTTTTATTGGAGATCAAAAATCAAGATTGGCATAATTAATTTTCTTTAAGCTTCTTTGGGTTGGCCGGTTTAGATCAAGGTGTGTATATCTTGTATAATCCTCCAGACATTTCCAGGGTCGCTCACCTTCCACAATAAAAATATTAAAAGTGCCAACAGCAACAGTGCAAGTAGAATAGCAACAAAAATGATCCACCAAGGAACTCCGAAATACTGAGCCACTCTTCGGTCAGGGAACACAGTAACTCGCACCTGGAGGAGAGAGTTAACAAAGAGGTTATGCAAGTAACAGATCGCAGGCTTTCAATTAGCTGTAGATCAGTAATAATGATAACAAAGAGATCAAACAAAGTGGTCCATGACTTAATTATCTCTTTATTTTGTTTCTGTGTAGGTGAAATTATACAAAAATAAAAGTTGCTGAGGGAACTCAGCAGGTCAGGCAGCATCCATGGAGAAAGGAAAAAGAGTCAACGTTTCGGGTCTATAATCCTTCGTCAGAACTGGGGCTTGTTTGGAGGGCTTGTTCTCTCCCTCCAAAAAAGCCCCAGTTCTGACGAAGAGTTGTAGACCCGAAACGTTGACTCTTTTTCCTTTCTCCATGTATGCTGCCTGACCTGCTGAGTTTCCCCAACAACTTTTGTTTTTGTTTCAGATTCCCAGCATCTCTAGTATTTTGTGTTTTGTAGGTGAAAGTATACTTTGAGTTGGATTTAAATGAATCGAGTTACATTTTATGCGTTCAAAATCTTATTTTACATACATGCACAGATTCAATTGTTTTCTTCCCAACCTGGTGTTGTCAAATTACCTCTGTTTCTGCATTTCTAACAACCACGTTGCCCTTGGATTGAACTACAATTATGGCTTTAACAATGATATCAAGGTAGTTCAGGTTTGAAAACTCCTGCAAAACAAGACAACCCTTTATGTAAATAGAAGCATTTAATGTTTAGAAAAAGAAATCATACTTCGCATTTGCAATGAATTTTCAATGAAATTTTTGCAATGAAATTTAGATTCCATTTTACCTCCAGAAAAGTACTGTTCCAAAGCCGAGAATGCAAAACCAGGAATGCACTACTATCCAGACCTTTGAGAGGACAGCTTATATTCACACATTGAGCAGTTGAGTTTTTGCTACAATCCTAGAGAAAATTAAAATCAAATGAGAATTTGATCCAAAAGGAATGTCAAAGTTTTAATAATTAAATAATCCTTGCATTTGATGTAGCGTTTTTCACATCTTATCCACGTCTCAAAGCGCTTCCGAGAATATACTGTAAAGTGAATTGACTGTATATTTGTGGGCGAATCGTGGCAGCCAATTGGGCAGAGCAGTGTCGCACAAACAGTCGTGGATTGAAATGAACAATTTATTATTGTGTTTTTTTTGGGGGGGAATATTAACAGGCGTGTGGAGTAAGGAAACTTGCCCATGGTTTTGCCCTAACTATTGAAAGAGCGGCTCTACTCACCAGAGTTTTATATTTTCTTTCCACTGATAAGAATTCGAATGTTCCTCTTGATTTCTTGTCTGATTCCACGTTCTTGATTTCCCTTTTTTTCCTGTTTTGATAAGGCATTTCCTGAAATAAAATTACAGAATGTGTAAAAATTACAAGCCTCACTGCTTTCCACTTGTACGGGTATATGTCAATCATTCAATTTTAAATATATGGTCATTTTCATTAAAGATTGTGTTAATGCTTCACAGCTCATTATGTCATGATATTTCATTCATCCTTCATGTTCAAAACATCTATTTTTGTGAAACGTAATAATTTACTTCAAGTCAATGTAAGAGTTAAATAGGTAAAACTATCTAAAAGAAGGTTTTATTTAATCAATAAGAGCTGAGCACACTATATGCATGTGAAACATGGTAAAAAGTTACCATGAAGGCAACTTGATGGTTTATTTTCGTCAAGTAGTTTAATAGTTTACTAGAAAGCCATTAAAGCGTAATCTACCTTATACCATTAACAATTGCACATTTATTATCCTGTATCAAGAATTCCTCCACAGCCGACATGGAGTCTCAATATTCAGGCAATTTAGCAGTAAAGCTTGTACGGTATATATTCCAGTGACATTACTTATTTCATTTTAGCTATGACAACATTTAAAATTAATTCCAGAATGAAGTACCTTAAAGCCGAGTCTGTTGATTTCAGTTGTGGGATGGCAATCCACATTTTCGATGCCTTTCGAAGTAATTTTCATCAAATATAGCAGCCACTTTTTATTGTTTAGTTCCTTGGGCCACATAATGTTCAGATAAGCATCACCCAGATTCTTGAGGGATTTTCCCAGGTTGATAATCTGTGAGAAACAAAATATTGAAGTTCAAACGTAATACCTTTGATTATCATTAAATTGACAGCGCTAAGCACAATGATATTAGGCAAAATTAGAGCACTCATAATTATAGTAATTGTAAAATTTGACTGGTTTGAACAGACATGGATTTTAAGACACTCTTGCACTTACTCTGAATTCATATTGAATTAAACTTCCTGCATCCTCTTCACTTTTCATAGCACTCTCACCCGTGACTGAGCCACCAAAGTATACCTGAGAAGGGTTTGCAGCACTGTGGAAACATTGAGTCATTATTATTTGTGTTTCACATTGAGACCTATGTCCCCTTTCTCCAAACTTGCACCTGTGTGGGTGCGCGTGTACACACATAAATATATATGCAGATGAAATGGATAGAAAGTTGTCAATGTTACTTACCCAGCTACAGACAGAAGCAGTTCCATCACCACTCGTGCTTTGGCAATCACAGGGTTCAGGTTAGCCTGCTCGCTAGTACTGGAAACGGAAATGGCAAAGCCTCAATCACAAAGTAACATCTGAACCACAATGTTGAAGCCATAAAACAGCTCAGTCTTACTAAGATTGAAAAAAATGGCATAAAAAATCAACAAGAAAGAAGAACATAAAGAGATGGACCCATGAATATTCAAGGTGAATTTGCCTGATTTGGAGAAAAATCAAACTTCCTACATCCATGAAGGGATAAACAGGATAATGAAATGTCCTAGATTGCAGGCATACAATCCACAAAATGGTTTACATTGGTGTGTGTCTGGCATGATTGGCTGGAACAGCTGATATTGTGTGGGAGGGTGAGAGGTCTCATGTGTATTCCCAATCTCAGGAGAGATCTGACACTCAGTGAGCAAGAAGGCACTAAAGCCAGATCTTCAAGCTCAATCCTGAAGTGAAAGAATATTTTTTCCAGCGGTAAATAAGAGCAGGAAGCAGGATTAATGCTACCCACCACTGACCACATGTTAGCCGGGGCTGAGGAGAGTTAAATTTTGCAAAGCTCCCATATCACCTTCAGTTTATCCCCGAAATACTTCAGTAGATTCATACAAAAAAGCAGTCAATACAAGTACTAAGTGGGGCTCACGTTTTCAGCTGTAGATTGATATCAAGATGTTTGGTGTTCAGTGTAATTCCAGCAGTGCTCAGAATCAAATAAAAAGTGATCTATATAAAAAAGTCAAATTAGTTTTTAAATGAACACAAACATATACACTTGCACACTTTAGTAACATAAAACAACTACTATTCACAATAAACCTTATATTTAATATAGTGCCTCTAATATTTAAAGCACTTCAAAGCATTTAACAGGAAATTACTGTCAGTTAAGGGAGCTGTGAATGTGCAAGCCTAGATTTGATCTACAATGTATGTGCTGGAGCCCTGAGATGTATTTCCAATGTGCACAGTGCTATACAAGTGTATTTGTTGTTGTTGCTGTTGTATGTAGTGAAATCTATTACTGTACAATCAAATGCCAACTTGGAATAATTTACCTTTGATTTACTCTTTAAGGGGTTACCGAGATCGCACGTTGCTTGAGATCCATTTTGGTTCGCTGAGCACATTAATTGCATGCCCTAATGTGAAACAAAACAGATATTGAGTTGAACAGGCCTGCATATGTAATGGTGAACAATGGGCAAGAATATCACAGAGTAGGAAAAAGGAAGTGGTCACCTGATTGCTCGAATAAGCTGTGTAGGTTAAAGTTTCTGGAAAAGTTGCAATCAGTTGGGCTTCATGTGCATCATCCCCATCCTTTCCTGGATACTGTTCATTAGTAACAGTTACTTCTAGCACTATATCCTTCTGGTCACTTAACTTAAATACTGGAACACGATTCTCTCTGCAGGAACAAACAAAGTACTTGTCTCATTAATAATACAATTTATTGATCAAAACAATAATGCTGGTCGGTGTACACACCATTTTCTGAGCTTGCCTGTTAAAGATTATTCTCAAATACGTTTCTGAAATGTATTTCCATTAATTATTATTGTAGCGCAAAGGTGAAAGGATTTTATTCCATAAAATGGGTCGAATCAAATAAAAGACTGAACTGCAAAACAGAATGGAGTTAGTGGAAGACAAATTAGAGTAGGAGCAAACACATTTAAAGTAAAAAAAACACTTACTTGGGTAAAGGAATAAATTTGTCCTGATTGTCAATCCTGGAGCAAAACTGATAATTTAATTCAAGATTACTCTGGCAAATGTGATCAGTACCACACCCTTCTTTCATGAACTGTATCTGAATCAGAAAGATGTAAGGAGAATCTGTAAGTATGATCTAGTAATTTGCTGCAGTTATGAAACAATACTCAAAAGGAACAATAACCACTGGGAAACGTTTATAACAAACACAACAGCCGTAAAGGGATTAGGGGATATGGGGATAGGGCAGGTAATTAGAGTCAGGTCAGAAGATCAGCCATGATCTTATCAAATGGTGGGGCAGGCTTGAGGGGCAGAATGGCCTACTCCTGCTCCTAATTCCAATGTTCTTATGTTCTTAAATACCCACGAAGGGAACAACCATTCACATCTCTTTCGAATGGCAAATATAAAGGCAAAATCACCTTTATAGGCAGATGGGACCTGAATTTTAATATCTGACTTAAAAGAAACATTGTCCGACAATTGGAAAACTGCATTGGAATGTTTGTCCAGACTATAAATTGCAGCATTTCGCTCCTGGAATTGGCATTGGTAGATCTGATTTGGAGATAAGGGAAGAAGTTTCAAACTTCATTTGCATTAAACTGTGCATTACTAACTGATTACAAATGCATGCTCCTGATTGAAGAGAAGCATTTGGAATTGCTCGGATTGGTTTACAGTGTTGCATCAATACAAATGTGCACAATTAAGATTTTCCAACTCCTCCCACTTCAAGATTCTGACATCGAAAATTTTAGTTCCCTTACAACACGTGCAACAAGCCTAGGAAACAGGAGTATTTCCAAATCGGCTAAAACGTACATATTATATGTACAAACGGTGAGCCGAGGTATGTTTCTGACATCACAACATTCTGCTGCCAACTGAGACCAAGATTATACCAACCTTAGCGCCCTCAGGCTCACTCTGACTGAGGACTGGAGGTGAGCTCTGCAGGTTACCAGCTTGTCTTTTCTTGCGATTAGACTGATTGATTGTAACTTCAACCCCTAGAGAAATAGGGTGCAGTTTATCCTTGATTTTCTCCTAGAAATATAAAAATTGAAACTCAGTTTGATATTTTAATCCTCAGCCATATTTATGCGATAGAATTTCTAAACTTGAAAATGAAATCCACCAGAGATGAAGCTGTCAGACTTGAGTACAGTTTCATGGGGCATAAAACTGTATAAATCAAACAATGTTGTTCGAGGCCAATTATTTCTGTACCATTTCCTAACAATATGGGAAACTTTTCCACCGTAATGAGGTTTATTCAGGTCTATTTGTGAACTGATTGGTAACAAGTAAATCCTGCAACAACAAAAATAACTTGCATTTATATGCTGGCCTCCACATCAGACAGCATCTCAGAGCGCTTCAACAGACATGTGTGTGAAGCTGACCCTTCCAAACGCTGCTTGGACATTGATTGACACTACACCACCTGGCCTTCGGTACATTATAATTGAGTTTCGGATTGGAGTTCCAGTGACTCAACACAGAAATGGATCTGCAAACCTCCCAAGTTATATTGCAGTGTGTGTGAAAGTGAAGTAGTAAAGTTAGATTACCCGAAGCTGCAGTTTTTCTGTAACACAACGTTCCACCTTTTGCTCTCTCAGTACAACACTGCCAGAGAGCTGGTCGTACTCTTGAATCTGCCCGCCTTTAACAAATAAAACTCTTGATTCCCGAACAGACTTTCTCCTTTCGGTGTCAGCTTTAATCACATAGTTAACCGCTAAACAGGAAACCAAAGAAAGTTAGTACAGTTCTTTCCAGCAAAACGAAAACAGTTACATGAAAAAATATTTATGTTTCACTCACTTATTTGGGGTCTGTAAGTATTCGAGAAAGATGTGTACTGAAAGCATGCTTTGACAGTCATACTGTGAAGAGAAAAAAAACATTATTAACAACAACAACAACAAATTACATTTATAGAGCGCCTTTCACGTCGGGAGGACGTCCCAAGGCGCTGCACAGGAGGCGTGTGACCCGAGCTGGGAGGGGAGTGTTTGGGAAGGGGTGAGACACGAAGGGGAGGTAAAAGAGTTCGGGGTGGAACAAAAGGCACGATCGAAGAGGAAAGTCTTCAAACCAGCCTTGAAAGAGGAAAGGGAAGAAACGAAATGGAGGGATTGAGGGATGGCATTCCATAGGGTGGGAGCGGAGAAACTGAAGGCCCGGCCTCCGATGGTGGGGCGGTTCGGGCGGGGGGCTTGGAGCAGGCCAAGTCCTGTTGAACGGAGGGTCCGGGTGGGCGTGTAGGGGGAGAGTAAATTGGTTAAATAGGGCGGGGCAAGGCCATGTAAGGCCTTGTAGGTGAGGACGAGGATCTTGAACTCGATCCTCTGGAGGATGGGGAGCCAGTGGAGACGGGCGAGGGTGGGGGTTATGTGGTCGCGGAGGCGGGTGCGGGATAATACACGGGCTGCAGAGTTTTGGATGACCTGCAGCCTGTGAATGGAGGAACTGGGGAGGCCGACGAGGAGAGAGTTTCCGTAGTCCAGCCGTGAGGTGATGTACGCGTGCACGAGTGTTTCGGCAGCGCTGGGGGTAAGATAGTTGCGGAGCCTGGCAATGTTGCGCAGGTGGAAATAAGCGGTGCCAGTCAAGGCGCGGATGTGGGGGAGGAAGGAAAGTTTTTGATCGAACATGATGCTGAGGTTCCTGATTGGCTTTGTGAGGTGGAGAGTGCAGCCTTGGATGTTGAGGCTGGCAGCGCCCGATGTGCGGAGGCGCTGGCTTGAGCCAATCAGGAGGGCCTCGGTCTTACTCACGTTCAATTGCAAAAAGTTGTCCCTCGTCCAGGACTCAATGTCGGACAGACATGCTGTCAGAACATCGATCGTCTGGGGGTTGAGGGATGAGGCAGAAAGGTACAACTGGGTGTCGTCCGCATACATGTGGAAATTGACCCCATGTTTGCGGATGACGTCGCCCAGAGGGAGCGTGTAAAGGGTGAAAAGGACGGGGCCTAAAACAGAGCCCTGAGGGACGCCGTGAGAAACTGTGCGGGGGTTTGAAGAAAAACCATTGGAAGAAACAAAATGTAAACGGTGGGTCAAATAAGAATGGAACCAGTCAAGGACTATGCCTTGAAGATTGAGGTGGGAGGAAAGACGTTGAAGGAGGATGGTGTGATCGACTGTGTCGAACGCAGCAGACAGGTCAAGGAGGACGAGGAGGCAGAGGGAGCCCTGGTCACAGGCGGTTATTAGAGAATGGATAATAGGGATAATTTTCAGGGGACAATATCGGATCATAGATTAGACAAACGATCTAAAACAGTTAGTTGTAAAATAAGATGTAATTCCGCTTTGATACGAAGGTTATACCAATAACGATATCCTCAAACCTGAAGCTTTGGTATTGGAGCAGATCTGTACACCAGACAATCAGGTTGATGCATCGCTTGTGTTTACAGCTGCAATTTTGTCTTGAACTACTCACCAAATTGATTGGCCATTGTTGCAGTTTTTATTATAAAAATCGATATTTGGAGGTGTGATAGTTACAGTCTTCTTGACATCTATAACAGGCCGTGCCCTAAATAAGAAAACAATGCAAAATACACTTTGAAAAATTGCGAGCGGTAAACAATTTTAGGAAATCAAAGGGGATTATTCTGGTCTGTGTGTTTTATAGTGCAACAACAACAACAGCAAAATCGCCTTTCACTCTTAACACTGTGGATTAATTGCTTTTCTCCTCTCTTCAGCACATTTTTAATCATGTCCCTGGACACCTACAAATACCTCTAGAACAACAAAATACAACAGCAAAATGACATTCGTATAGTGCCTCTCACGTCAGGAGGACGTCCTAATGCGCCAAATGCAATTTGAGTGATAGCAGTGGATATGAAAAGTAATGTTTTACATTTGCACTTTAAAAATGAGTTATTTATAGGCAATCGTGTACGAAATGACTAAAAACTTTCTAGCACTTCAACAAATGCGCCACAAACAACAAAATTACACTTATATAGCGCCTTTCACATTGGGAGGACGTCCCAAAGCGCTGAACAGTCAGGTCGGGACCCGAGCGTTGGGAGGAGGGTCGGTGTGGGGGGAAGGAGAGGGGGAAGAGTTAGTTGGGGAGCCAAAGGCGTGGTCGAAGAGGAAGGTTAGAAAGGTTAGAAACTCCATTTATGTTGACTATGTATTCAGGCTGAACTCAAGGTGGTGTGGCAAGCAAAAATCTCTCACCTATATATGAACACAGAATCACCAAGAGACCCGACGGCAATGTCGGGATAACCATTCTCATCTAGATCCATTCTCCCTGCCAGAGAGTAGCCAAAATTTTCTGTATTCAATTTTCCTCCTTCAAGAACCTAGAGAGAAAATGAAATGATTTACGGCAGTTGCAGACTATTCAGATAGTGACTGTAGCACGATAGCCTCTTAACTAGAACATCGCCTTTAATAGCTTCTGACAATGGGACATCAATTAATGCAATGTTCAGTGTGGGATTGAGAGCCACAGATGTTACAGATATATCTACTGATGTATCGGAGATGACCAACTTTATGTGAGGGATTGTGAATCAGAACACCAGGTGAAACTCCATTCCTCTAATGGGATTATTAATATCCACCTGAACAGACAGGGGAGGCTTTATTTAACATCTTATCTGCACAACCAACAATGCAACAATCCTCCAACACTGTATTGGTATATTATCCTGGATTGTGAATTCAGAAGTCTGGCATTGGGGCTTGAACCGATAACCTTCTGTTTCAGAGGCCAAGGTGCCACCAACTGAACCAAGCTGACGAGTAAAATATTATATCAATGTATATATATATTATATCATATTATATCAATGAATTACAATGTCTCTGTAAATTACTACTGACTTGCACAGGTTGTGTGTTTATTCCAGAGCTTGATCCATGGTATATATAAACCTTCCCTCCTTCAGTGAAAGGTGCTCCAACAGCAATATCTGCAGGTCAATATACAGCACGTAAGCACTACTTTCCAAACACAGATTTACTTTTGCGCTCTACAGTTAATTATACAATAATCTTTGCATTTGATATAGCATTTTTCGCATCTTCTAGATGTCTCAAAGCGCTTAATTATATTTATGCAAACAGAACATTAACTCAAATACTTCAGTTTCTCCTAAAACGAAATCATTATGGCATTACCTTCATATCCATCCTGGTTAATGTCACCTATATTTTCAACAGCAAGCCCAAACATCGAGTCCTTTGTGCCATTTAAGCGAATGGGCTTTATGTTATTCCAGTCCGCGTTCTGATTGATGTAAACGTAGACAGCACCACCAATTTCTGCTTCTTTGTCAAAGAACTGCGGGGCTCCAACCACAATATCATTCCAGCTGAAAAATGAAAATGTTCAATGAGGCAAAATTTCAATGATATTTTTTCAATTTCTGCTCACGCAGTAGCAATTAAAGCATTCATAACAATCTTAAATAATATTAATTTACCATACAGGGTTACGTGAAGGGCTAGAGATGAAAACCTATTAAATGAGAGGGGAGGAACGCAATTGAGAAGTTCATTTAAAATCTGAAATAATGTTAAAATGCAGTCCGACTGGAACTCAATGGGATATTTTGCCAACAACAACTTTCATTTAAAAAGCACCCTTCAAGGAGGGTAGCACCCCAAAGCACTTGACAGCACTGGAGTGACTGTAGGTATTGTCGAAGTGGAAGGTCTTCAGCCTCAATCTGAAGATGGGGAAGGTAGGGCAAGTGGAGTGGCTGAACGCACGGCCACCATTGGTAGAAAGGAGGGCACAGGGACATGCAGGAGGCTGGAGCTACTTGAGCGAAGCAGTGGAAAGTGGATTAGTGAGTAAGCAGGTCGGAGATGTAGAGAGATGCCAGGGCAGGAACAGATTTGAAAACATCTGTGAGGATCTTGAAATTAAATTTTTTTGGTGATGGGGAGTCAGTGGAGCCTGGCTAGAAGGATGAATTTAGGGTACAGAGTTTAGTTCCGATAAGTATGTTGGCACCGTAGTTTTGGATGAGTTGGATAATGTGGATGGTGGAGCTGACGAGAAAAGCATTGGAATATTGAGGCGGGAGAAGTACAACAACAATTTTGATTTATATAGCGCCCTCCACGCCGGACGGCGTCTCAACTAATTGGTTCCTAATCACTTACCCATCACTGTTAAGATCAACAACAGCGACATCATATCCAAAAGAAGATGCCAGTCCTTCTCCTTTCAAAATGTGTATAGGCTTTAGGTTTCTCGATTTGGGTACCGCATTTAGAAAAATTACAGCTCCAGAATGCTTGTCTCTTGGTGCACCAGACACAAATGTCAGTTCATCCTTGCTTGTGATCCTTTTACCCGAATCCAGAGAGAAGCCTAACATGGGACAATGGGATTAGATTTCACAGCATGATGTGTACTAGTCGATAACAAAATGTATACAACTCCAAAGCTTTCTTTGGTTTCCAGCTAGTAATGATCCTTGCATTTGGTAAAACACCTTATGACATCTTCGAGGCGTCTCAAAGCAGTTCACAGAAAATACTGTAAAGTTATTGACTGTGTATTTTGTGGGAGAAAACGCCAATTGCGCACAGTGTCCCACAAGCAGTCGTGGATTGAGTCACATTATCATTATTCTTTTTGAAGGCATTATTACCGCAGTAAAGCAAAAAAAATGAATGTAAGAAAAGGTATATATAACAGGAAAGTTCACCATCACAAAAGAGGAAGGATACAAAACCAAATACATGGAATCTATCAGTCTCTCTTTTCTTTTTCTCTGTTATTCTGGTGGGTTTTAAAAATGACTGTCGCGCTTATAGGTTCCTTTTTAGAAAGTTACTTAAGCGGAGCTACATTAGGGCTCTCAACTCTCCAACTATCAACCCTCGGACCTCTATGGAAACAGTTGCATTTTGTCCCAACATTGTGAATACGCTATGGTTATATAATTCACATTGTAAATAAAGGTGTTAGAATTCAGGATGTTGTTGCGGAGTGGACATCTTAAAATCTTTAAAATGGTTAATGATTTCACTGTTGAATACTAGCAATACATTACACAATCCATCAGTAGGATTTCTGCACCTTCGTGCTTACCTAGGTAACTGTTCTGAGGCACAGGAACATTCAATGCCTTCCTTTCGCCTTCATCACCAACTTCATAGGGTCCGTCATCAAAGTTGTTGAAATCAGTGCTTCTCGATTCCACGTGAACAATTCCTGAAAAGGCAAAATATGTATTTGGTCAGTTGGGAGTGTGACGCATGCTGAAACATCTGAGGAATACTTAAACAGAAACAAATTGATCTTTCAATGGCGCTTATAATGATTTATGTAATCAGATTAAATCCCAGCCTGTCCTGGGTCAGGTAATCTCAGGTAGAACAATACGTAGATGGGGTGGAGGATCCAATGCATGGAGAAGATATCAGCCAGGGTTGCTGCTCGTGATCACTACTTAGTTACCTCTGTAGGTAAATGTAAGCATGTGGATATTGCATGAAAACAAAGATTGGGCTCGGTTGTGATATGCCCACATTGAAGCGCTCTGAGACGCCGTCCGGCGTGGAGAGCGCTATACAAATCAAAGTTGTTGTTGTCCGAAAAATCGAAAAAGATGGTAACATAAAATACCTTTCCAGTAGTAGGCACCAGGAACACCGTATACGGCATATTCACTGCCTTTGCCAAACGTGCTGGCTACTCCTTGCTGGCAAATCCCAAATTCCTTTGCACTCGGAAGACGACCAAGGCAAATTTTGACATTGGCATCATATTCGTGGGGCCGGTAAACCAGGTCCTCACTCAAAATATAGCACTGTCCCGTCATCTCACGAGACTCTGCCACTGTGTACCTGTGTCGTCTTTGCTCGTATCGATGCGCACAAACCTAAAGTGGGATGATATTTTAAGATGAGGAGCATTAAAGAAAATTCAGCAATATTGCCAGAAAACACTCAAAAGTGTATGGAAGTACTGTACTTTCCTTTTCCAGTTGGATTTACAAGAGAACATTGGGAAAAAAAATGTTCCACAGAACATCATGGGGACAGACAGCATTTTTACTCCTGCTGATGTCCATATTCAGCAATCTCATCAACTTGATATCTACCACCTTGTAACAGGCTGCTTCTACAGTATGATTACATGTTCACCCACACACATGTGCAGTCACTATACTTTATAGTGAATCCTATGAAGAGCTTTCAGATGTCCCCCTGAAGCAAGGATTATTATGATTACTATAGTCTAGAGTAGTTACTACTGTATTTCACAGATTTTTTGTTACATTGTGAGTGATGGTTGGAGATGCCTCAATCTCTAGAGTGCTCACATATGAGTATTTCTCTTTGAAATGTTCTATTGGTGCTGCAAAACTACTCAGAACCCTCAGCTCTATGAGGACAATATTCCCCATATAATTTCTTCCCTCCTCACTAAATAAATTCATCGACTTTGCCCATGAAGTACATAACCATCTTTACTGTAATTTGCCTTCAGGTCAAACACAGGGATCACCTTTAATCACCAGTGTAAGAGAGACAGGCTCTAATATACCTTCACCTACAGGAAAATAACACTCACCAGAACCTTTCCTCCCACTTTCTGACTTGCTACGGATACACCCATCCATTGATTTTCCTTAACGTCATCACTTTCAGCTGAAAAAAAATCAATTGAAATGTTAAAAGGTCTCAACCCCATGAAATTTACACCAGGGCTAATATATATACATATGAATGTTTTAAGTGAAACAAAGTCATTAAATTATCCAAATGTTTTCAGAAATCAACATTGGTACAGTCAAGGCCTCTATGTAACCTCTTCAGATGGTGGAAGGAATATTTAGTACAGTGCTGGAAAGTAATGGATGCAATGCTTCTGACGCCAAATGTAACAAAAAACACTTGATGAAGCGACCTTCTCAATGTTGCAGTCAGGAGCACAGAAAATATGATACAACAGAGGACGCAATTGGATCACATCTATATCAGCCCCTCCAACGTAAGCAAAACATCATGAGAAATGTATTTCCATCATCCTCACTCACGATGTTGGTACTGTACTATGAAATGGGTTGGAAACAAAGTCATCTAATATTCAGGACACCTCCAGCACAATTATCTAAATAATTGGATCATTATTTGGGGAGGACAAGTTTGCAGGGCTCTGGGGAGAGCGGGGGGAGTTGGATTGATCTGAACAGCTCTTTTCAAAGAGGCGGCACAGACACGATGGGCCGAATGGGCTCCATCTGTGCTGTATAATTCTGTGATGATTCTGTTACCATTATAGTAATCCTTGCATTTGATATAGCGCTTTTCACATCTTATCGACGTCTCAAAGCGCTTCACAGAATATACTGTAACGTGAATTTCGTGTGGGAGAGCGAAACGCGGCAGCCAATTGCGCACAGCAGCGTCCCCACAAACAGCCATAATTTTAGTCAGGCATTTGCTGTGTGGATAGCCGGCTGCTTTTACAAATAGCACAAGTAGCAGTTTCAGGTGAGTGTCGATCCATAGGACACCAGAGCTATAAATGAGGTAGCACTACACAGGGGGCAAATGGCCACAAACAGTCCAGACACTAATAGATGTGTTGAAATGTTCACAATGATCACATACATTTCTCTGATTATTTGTGAAACAAACAACATCATCAAAACCCCCAAGGCTCCAAGACATACTTCTATGTGCTGCATTCGAACCCTAGAAAAATATGTTGCGTTTGCACGCTAGATGACTGAAACCACATCCTTTTGGAAAACTCATCCTTTCTATTGCAGAACTGCTTCCTGAGGTTCTGCAGCATCTCCTGCTATTCCCACAGTTGAAGCAAATGACACCAGGCAGTGGTTTCTATCACACACAGATCAACTATAAAACAATTACATTTTCCACAGTATTTGCCTTGAGGTCACAAAGAGCAAAGATATTGCATCTGTTTCTTGCTGCAGTATTTGATACAGAGGCAGTGGAGCAGTTACTCAGTGCTTCGTGACCAAAGGTTTAATAATCATAGTGGCAGACTATTCCAACTGAAGGGAGGTTCCAATATCTGATTGTAACCAGAGAAATTATTTCATAAAGTTTATTCGCAGAAGTATTCATAACCGCCTATATTACTGACTTGTGGAGTAACATTTGCATCTGGGAACCTGTGCAGTTTGTGTCTGGGAATTGCAATCGGTGAACTGTTATGCTGTTGAATTATTTAACTTCCAATATTGTAACTCGTACTGAAACAAGAGCATTTTTTTTATTGTACTGTAATTAATTGCATACTAAGGTTGTTGCGAAACAGTCACAAATTCTAAAATTCCTTGGCATTTCCTAAAGTAAAAAAATGTGCTAGCCTAGCGCAATCGCTCTTTCAGCGATCGCCAACTCCTTGCAGAAATACCTTGATGTTGTTAGGCACTACTCAAACAAATCACTTACCAAAATTGTCAAACATGACTCGTTCACAGTCTCGTTCTGAGGATGTGATGGGGCATTTGTACAATCCTCCTGCGATATTAGCGTTTTGATTCGAAAGTGCTCTCGCTTTTGGAGCGCCAACCAGCAACCTGTTCGGAAGAGGGTTCAAAAAATAAAGTTACACTAGAATAACATTTATAATCAGAAATGCATGTTTGGTGCACACTCAGAACTCTATAATTATGGCGAACGGGTGGAGACTTGTGGGAGTTTAAACACTGGCACGGACTGGTTGGACCAAGTGGCCTGCTTTCATGCTGTACATTCTTTGGAGTGCCTATCCCCACTCCAAAGAATGTACAGTACAGTCAGTAAATTACAGTACAGTACAGTCAAAATATCCTCTAGGTGTTTAGTATAAATGCAGCTAAAGAAATTGGAAAACTAATCCTAAACGGCAAGTATATTTGGCCACGGTACCATTAAAATACTAAGAGCCCACACAACTAAAACGTAATAGACTCCTGTAGCTCAGTGGTTAGAGCACTCGCCTTACAAGCGTGAGACCTGTGCTCAAATCCACCTTACTCTACACGCCTAATAATAATCCATCGAAACAAAAAACAATAATAAAATTGGTCATTTCAATCCGTGACTGTTTGTGAGACGCTGCCGTGCGCAATTGGCTGCTGCGTTTCGCCCACAAGTATACAGTCAATTCACTGTACGGCATATTCTGTGAAGCGCTTTAAGACATATAGAAAACGTGCAAAACACTATATCAGATGCAAGGATTATTATTATTATGATAATTAAAGGCAGAATTGAAAACACCTTCCCAAACACTCTCTTGATTGGCATACAGTTTGCTACTACAGAAATGAAGCAACTACTGTATGTTCTTAGAGTTTCGAATGTTTCATAGGCAACTTTTTTTTTACTCCTCAAAGCGACTCATAAACAGCTGCAAATTAGCCACACTTCTGCCAATGACTGGCTTTGCTCCACCTTCAGTTTGCATGCCAATGTCATTAACTTTGTTCCAGCACAAGCTTTAACCTGCTGAATGCTCTGTTAATTGAGTAGTTACATCTTGCCTGTGGTGCTCTGTCAATAATTTTTTAAAAGGCTGTCTATACACATAATCTTTCAATTCAAGTGATTCTTACTAGATAGCGATCACAACAACAACTTATAGCGCCTCTCACGCAGGCTAGCGTCCCAGAGCGCTTACATTTAAGCATTTACTGACATACAAATACGTCAAGGTCTCCAAACTGTAATAATGCAATGTGTAATTGTTCTCATTGTCCCGAGTCAATACTGCATTTGCTTCACCAATGAATATTGTTAAGTCTACAATGTTAACTCACCCTTCCCTTCCTGTGTTTTTGTTTAAACAAATACTTTGATCATTTTTTATCATAAGGAAACTCTAGAACACTCCTAACTTCAAATTGCTGTGAAGTTACTGTGCTTGCATTTCATTCAAAAGCGACAGCCTGCTACATAGAAACACGATATCAGCAATGGCATACTGTAGATGAAACATGCAGGAATGAATGAACATACACAGCAGGAGATTGCGTGGTCTGCGTGAGTAACGGTAAAAGGCTGAAGTCTTCCTGAGAGAAAAACCAACACAATCTCACAGGTTGCTAGTGCGGGAAAAAACCCATAACTGACAAGTAGATGGAAAGGACCTATAATAATAATCCTTGCCTTTGATTAGCGCTTTTCATGTCGTCTAGACGTCCCAAAGCACTTCACAGAATATACTGTAAAGTGAATTGACCGTAGGCTATGGGGAGCGGGCAGGGCAGTGGGATTGAATCGCTCTTTTCAAAGAGCCGGCACAGACTAGATGGGCCGAATGGCCTCCTTTCGTGCCGTAAAATTCTATGAATCTATGAATTCTATGAATCTACATGTGTGGGCGAAACACGGCAGCCAATTGCATATGGCAGTGACCCACGAGCACTCATGGATTGAAATGACCAATTTTTTTTTAATGTTGTCTCCATAAATTTTGTCTCTAAAGTTTGCTGCTCAGCTGTGTTTAGAGAATGTGGTTCACAAAGCAAAAACCTTCCAACAATTTATCCCTTTTCACTGCAAAGAGTGTGGACAGCTCAAGCCCTTGCTTATCAAATGACCAACTAGTGACTATCCTCCTGGGAGGTAAGAGGGGTCTTCTTCTAGGTGAACACATCAATACAGTGCATCTCATTGCAGGAATCTAGCCACATTACTAAATTAGTTTTAAATAGAATTACCCAGCAGTACAGTGTTATATCCTCGGTAACCAATCACCCAACTGAACATATCAGCAAAAAAACATGTGATGAAGTGACCTTCTCAATGCTGTAGTCAGGAGCTCAGCTTACAATTTGATACGACAGAGGCTGCAATTAGATCACATCTACATCAGCGCCTCTGACATTAGCGGAATATCATTTGAAACTAGTTCTGACGATACTTTTCCCCCTTTCTCCCCCGGCCCCATTTCTGCGACTGTTTGTGGGACACTGCTGTGCACAATCTGGCTGCCGCATTTCGCCCACAGTCGGCTTTCCTGCTCTCCTTCCCCCTGCCCCGATCCCTCCCCTTGACATCTTTCCCCCCCCCATTTCCCTTAATCCCACCTCCATGACTGTTTGTGGGACACTGCTGTGCACAATTTGGCTGCCGCGTTTCACTCACAAATATACAGTCAATTTTCCTACTCTTCTTCATCCTGCCCCGACTCCTCCCCCCTGCTCTTGTCCCTACCTAACTATACAGTGCCTTGGGACGTCCTCGTGACGTGAAAAGCGCTATATCAACATAAGTTTTGATTGATTGATTGATACTACTGTTAGCACGTTAAAACTAGATCTTACGGAAAAAATCACAACGAGTGATATAATCAAATTAAGCGAAACGTGTGAAACAAAAATGTTCATGGCAACAAAGACGTAAATTTAAAGTGGTTCTTTGTTACAGTTGCACTAAGAACAACTTGCTTCGTCGAGTGAAGGACAGCAATGTGAATGGTAAATGAGCCTTTCAGTCTTTGACCATTTTCGTTGACTTGAATCGGGGTCAAAAAAGATCACAATATGACTTGTGAAGATTCCTTGATCAAATCCCAGAAAGATTCGGGTCGTATCCATTGGCAACAATTGGCGCTTGACTGAATACCAATGATCAAAGGAACAATTCTTGTTTGAATCTGTCTTACAGAAACTTCCCAAACTGTCCTGTTGCACTTTTTCAATCAAAACAGCCGACCGTCAGGAATTCTCAGCTAATACAATCTTAAATATTAAAAGGTTCTGCGGTCAATAGGGTAAATACAAAAGAGAGCTTCATATAAAGCTATGGGTGTTACGGGACACAGAATCTGCTTGGAAAGAAAGATCAGGTCTCCGCTTAAAGTGCGATGGTTTGTACCACATATTCTTCTGAACTTCTCAGAAGTTTGAAATGAAGTGTGTCAGAGCGTGGCTTCGCTGCAACGCTCTCGACCTCTGAGTCAGAAGGACGCGGGACTTGGAACTCACACAGTCTCGGTTGACAGTCCAGTGCTGTGCTGGGGTTTTGCTGCATTGTTGGAGGTGCAGCCTTTCGGATGAAATATTAAAGTTAGATCCTTGTCCGTCAATTTAGTTGGGCTTTAAAGATCCAATGACACTACTCGAAAACAGAATGGAGGTCCTCCAGGTATCCTGACCTACAATCCCCCAAATAAAATTGATCAAAGGCGTGCGAACTGGTTGCCGTGCTCACCCACAAAAAAACATGCATTTCACTCCACTTTAGACTGTATCCTGTGAATTGCTCTAGACCGCTACGCTGCATGAGGGGTGCGGTATAAATGCAAGTTGTTGTCGTCCTTCTGAGAGGAAAGCCGCTGTACCAAATTCAAGGATTATGATTATCATTACTATAACCAATGATTTCCCTCCCCACTCACTGAACAACGAATTGAAACACTTACATTAGCTCTTTCCTTGGGTTTACCTGATGGTGCATAGCCAGGGAAAAGCCAAACAAGCTGTCCCTGTCCCCAGTTTTCTTCATGACATTTTCCGTGTCTAAGTTAAAAGCTGAAGTCCAGGTTGTGAGAGAAAACAAAGAGAAATGGATAAGAAGCCACTGGCTCGCAGCTGCCATATCGGAATTGCCTCCAGTTCTGGGTGAAGTGAATGGTGTTGGTGCTGTGTGTCCTCACTCTCAGCTGTAGCCTTGTGTTGTTGGGTGGGGGGGGGGGGAAGAGATTATAAAGTGACTGGCGGTGGCGCCCCGCCCTGCTCCGTCACCCTCACTGCCTTCAATGGAAAGGAATTCCACTCTCTTGTCAGAATCGCAACCTCAACCCAGCCGCTCCTTCACCTCGCCCTACACTGCACAGACCTGCCTCTACACCTACACCTCGCCCTACTCTGCAAATACCTGTCTATCTTACAAAAACAAGCGCCTCACTTCACTGCAGGAAGTTAAGGAACACACGTAGGTCCAGAGATACAAACAAACAGAATAAAACACGTCTGCAAGGAGTGTGAATGTTTTAATAATAATAATCCTTGCATTTGGTATAGCGCCTAAATGCTTCACAGAATATACTGTAAAGTGAATTGACTGTATATTTGTGGGCGAAACACGACAGCCCACGACAGCGCACAGTAGTGTCCCCACAAACAGCCGTAGATTGAGCAACCAATTTATTATTGGTTTTTTTTCTTGAGGGATTAGTATTCGGTGTGTGGAGTAAGGAAACTTGCCCAGGGTTTCACCCTGCTGGAAATTGAGCCCAGGTCTTTTGCTTGTGAGGCGACTGTTCGAACCACTGAGCTACAGGACTCCGCAATTTTAATCAGAACAATGCATTGATTTGTTATGCATTTACATGTGTGAAAAAAAATGTCAGTGCAGGTACAAGTATTTGCTTCTTGCACATTGCCTCTCCTTCACCTCTTCCCTCTCTGTACAGACTTATCTCTACACTGCATAGCATATCCATGTGGAGTCCTGTAGCTCAGTGGTTAGAGCACTCGCCTCGCAAGTGAGAGGCCTGGTTTCATTCCCGGCAGGGTGAATTGTTGGTTTAATTTCCTTACTCCACACGCCTCTGTTTATCCACCAGTAAGTAGGAACCTTGTTGTTAGTCGATTGGCGGATCGCTTTTCCAAGGATGATAATCCTTCAAAATACAGTCAATTCACTTTACAGTATATTCTGTGAAGTGGTTTGAGATGTATAGAAGATGTAAAAAGCACTATATCAAATCCAAGGATTATTATATGTATACAATATATACTTTAGCGTTTTTGCATCCATTTGATGGCTATGCCAGATAACACACTTCAGTTTCTCCGCTCCCACCTTATGGAATGCCATCCCTCAATCCCTCCGTTTCGCCTCTTCCCTTTCCTCTTTCAAGGCCGATTTGAAGACTTTCCTTTTCGATCGTGCCTTTTGTTCCACCCCAAACTCTTTTACCTCCCCTTTGTGTTTCACCCCTTCCCAAACACTCCCCTCCCAGCTCGGGTCACATGCCTCTTGTTTAGCGCCTTGGGACGTCCTCCCGACGTGAAAGGCGCTATATAAATGTAAATTGTTGTTGTTGTTGTTGTAGGGATGTACAGGTTATCCCAGAAATTACAGCGCAGAGGGAAGCCGTCGATAAAGCACTTTGAGACGTCAATAAGACGTGGAAAGCGCTATATAAATGTAAGGATTATTATTGTAAGCCATTCGACCCATCATACCTATGCAAGCGGCTGGCTCTTATTCTGACCTCTGGCTAAGAGTAGCAGTGTTTTTGCTCCATCTTAATAATAGGGTTCATTTTCAACAACAACAACAACTTTGATTTATACAGCGCCCTCCACGCCGGACGGCCTCTCAGAACGCTATCTTGTAAAGAAGCAGTGAAAAGATCATTCCTCTTCGCGATTAGTGCACTTTGGGCCTTTACGTTGCATGTTTTGTTTTATGTCAGCTGTGCAGTGCACACAAGCTTCGCTTTTGACATTAACATTAACGTAGGTTAATAGCATGACATTAATATGGTTCATAGCAGATTTTCAGGCAGGAGGTCGTACAGTTACAGCTGAGTCTAGCCATCAGTGAGAGTGAGGATACAGCTGTTTCGAAGTGTTTTCCCACCCGCCAAATGGTGGTGGGAAAATAGTTTGAATCAGGCTCTTATTTGGCTTTTGTGGAATGAGTTCTACCTTTCACAATATGTGGAGGAACTGCCATGTAATACTATTCACTATCTAGGATCTTTATTTATTGATGTCGCGCCTATTGTTAGGCAAGTCAATATGGTTCAATGATGGTGAGATCAGTCATAAGATCAATTTAAAGGCAACATCACAGTACAGTTATCTGAGCTTTGTACTTTATGCTGTTTTGTGTGGAGGAGAGGCCAGTTGGTTCAATGATGAGGTACAGTTTCAAAAGTGAACATGGAATGAGAAATTCAGCCACCAAGCCTATTCACTATCATGTGCAGAGCTCCCACACCAAGCATTGAAAGCTGGCTGCTATGATATGATTTTACTGGTGAGCTGGAGTAGGTCACACTTAATCATGCTAATAAACCATGCAAAATGAATTCGTTTTAGAAAAGATCAAAGGTTAGTTTTGAGACTGGAGGTAAACTGCTTAAACGTGCAGTGTAACTGGGGGCAAAAACGCGTAGGCTTTTATAAAGACAATCGCTGGCAATAACTATCTGTGAGAAGAAAGTCACAGAATGTTTCATCAGGATAACACACGCAGCGTAACATTTAATTGGGAAGAATCATCACATTGCTGGCTCAGTGAAGTTTATAACCTAAGGTGAATAAATTGTGTCCCATCCACCAGAGCAGGAAATTGCACTGTCATGAGCAAAGTATGGAAACGCCCAAACCTGCAGCATTATTGTGTCTGTGCATGTGAAAAGGAAATTGACTGTACAGTGTACACTAACATTTATGTTGGTTACTTACGCGGCCCCTCAGGTTATAACTTTTAGATACCGTGGAGACCAACTTTCAATAGGTATGTGTTCATTTACCAGTGCTTTAATCAGGCTCAATCATATCAGGTAACAAGCAGTTAGTACTGTAGAAGGAAAAATCAAGACCACATTCCTTTGGAGTAGCAATATGCTGTGCGTTAGATCTCTAATGTATGGGTTTAGGGTTCTCATTCCACCCCCCACCCTCCCCTCCCCCCGCTCCCTCTTTCCCCCGATTGCAGTATATAAACACAGGCACTAGCATGATGTTCTTTCCACAACCCAAGAGAAGAAACGCCTCTTAAGGACTTGTAAAATAATAGTTGTTGCTCTATAAACGAAAACATAAAACCTTCAGATATCTAAACGATTCGGTCAGTGAATAGGTGCTCAAATCTGGAAGACGTGGTTGCTGGACGATTGTTGGTTGTTGTTTGTTGCTGTTTTTGTTGTTAATATTATTGCTTTTGTTGTTTATTATTGTTGTTTGATTCCCCCCACCCCTGCCCCCATCTTCTTCTTCCCTCACTCCCTTTCCCCACTTTCTCTCCTCCCTTTTCCCCTTCCCTCCCTCTTCCCTCTTCCTGATCTTGCCCCCACCCATCTTTCCCTCCCTCTCTTCCTTACCCCCCTTTCTCCCCCCTCTTCCTCCCTAACCCTAACCCATCCCACCTTTCCCTCCCTCTCCCCCCTTACCCTCTTTTCCCCCTTTCTCCCCTGGCCCCATTTTCGCGATTGTTTGTGGGGACACTGCTGTGCGCAATTTGGCTGCCGCGTTTCGCCCACAAGTATACAGTCGACTTTCCTGCTTTTCTTCCCCCTGCCTCGACCCCTCCCCTTTTGCTTCTTTACCCCCTTTTGCCCCTAGTCCCACTTCCGTGACTGATTGTGGGACACTGCTGTGTGCAATTTGGCTGCCGCGTTTCGCCCACTAATATACAGTTACTTTTCCTACTGTTCTTCATCCTGCCCTGATCCTTCCCACCCTGCTCTTGTCCTACCTGACTGTACAGCGCCTTGGGACGTCCTCTCGACGTGAAAGGCGCTATATAAATGTAAGTTTTGTTTGTTGTTGTTGTTTGTTGACGTGATAATAATAATCCTTGCATTTGACATAGCGCTTTTCACTCCTTCTTGATGCCTCAAAGTGCTTCACAGAATCGACTGTAAAGTGAATTGACTGTATATTTGTGGGCGAAACGCGGCAACCAATTGCCCCCCAAACAGTTTATGACCAATTTATTACTGTTTTTTCTTGAGGGATTATTATCAGGAGTGTGGAGTAAGGAAACTTGCCCAAGGTTTCGCCCTGACCTGCCTGGAATCGAACCCAGGTCTCTTGCTTATAAGGCGAGTGCTCTAACCACTGAGTCACAGGACTCCGCAAAGCGCGATATCAAACGCAAGGATTATTATTATTATTAGTTGATGGATACACATTTTCGGCTGTTTTCCTGCCTTGGATCTCAGATGGAGAGCTCAGCAACAGTACAGTACATATATTGTGCGAAAGCACGCAGACAACCACAAGTGCCAACTTTGCAGAGAGATACTAAACAATGCAGTGAGGCTAAAACAATGTGCTCACTGTGCTATTCACTTTCATTCCTCTCAAAAATTGTGCTGCTAAATTTCAACACAGAGCTGGTAACACATTCAAACACCCCGTGCATGATGTTTTCAATGTTCCCCATTCTTCATTGGCTTTGCAAACCACTGCACTGATGATCTTCACTGGTTGGAAGGAACAAGGAAGGAAGAGAGGGAGGGAGGGAGGGAGGGAGGCAGGAAAGTGTTTTGTTATGCATTATTCATTTAATTTAAAAAAAACTTTTCTGTGAGATTTAGACCCTTAAAAGTATAAACGCTTTAAAAAGGTCACTCAATCCACGACTGTTTGTGTGACATTGCTGTGCATAATTGCCTGCTGCGTGTCACCCACAAAAAAACAGTCGATTCACTTTACAGTATATTCTGTGCAGTGCTTTGAGATGTCCCAAAGTGCTATATCAAATGAAAGAATTATTTGTAAAAAAGGAAACTCCAATAAGATTAATTTTGTGACATCAAGTCATGGCTACCAATTCTCAATAGCTATGAAAATGCAGAATAGCCATCTGTGTGATGTGTAAACTGTAAAAGGCGTGGTAGCAATGTCCCTCTCAAGAGCAATCAGTGAGTGCCATCGAGCTACTAAAATTGCTTGCTGTGTAAGGAAAATATTGAACAAAGATAACTTTTAGTTGTTGGCTTACGTTATTATTGTAGGACGATTTTAAAAATAAAGGTCATTAAATCATTCTAAACTCAATACACCACTCTATTGGAAAGCACAAACACATTGATCAATCTCTGTGTGGAATGACAGTGTTTTGGTGAATCACAGTCAAATCAATGGCACTCACTGTCAAGCAGAAGTAAGGTTGTAGCACATTAGAAACAAAAATGTCACAGCAAATTATATTGTGGAAACGAATCCTTGAACTGAAAGGTGGCAGATCCAAATGAAAGATAACAAGAGAGCTTCAGATGCAGAAGGAATGCTCATTTGTTCTCATTCTTCCAGAATACCCACTCTATCATCCACTCATTGCAGCAACATTTTATTTCTTAAAATGAGTCCAGTGTCCTTGCCGTAACCACCTTCCTGGTTCCCTGTTCCAATCAGTAAATACACGTGAGTGAAGAAATACTATCAAAATATGTAATGTAATTGACATTACAGTTTATTCAAGTACTTTGCTTGTTTTTTTTAAAAAAATGAGCTGTTATGTCACCAGCATAGGAAGTAGATAAACGTAGACAAGAGGAATGCAATAAGATCATTGTATGGAATGAAAATAGCTAGCATAAATTCTCTAAGGATTCAGAGTAGTAAATCATTATAGTGTCTTGAATGTGGAAATGAATGAATACCTGCAGGAAGCAAGCTCATCTAGGGAAATCGTTTCAAAAAATAAGGGTTCTCATCAGAAACAAAAGCATCAGAGAGACCTGTGAAGCACAAATAGTGTACTGCAGTCTCGTATTGCAAGAAAGAAGGGCATCAAAGTGAATAAGAAGTGTTCTCTGAGCATTTGCAGTAGCTGCTTCAAACCGATACAGTCTCCCAAAGGATCAAATCGTTGCATTTGACGTAGTGCCTTTACCATCTGGGGACGTCTCAAAACTTTTCCCAGGGTTTACCGTAATGTGTAGTGACCGTATTTTTCAGGCAAATGCAGCAGCCAATTTGCAGGAATTTGCTACAGTGCTTTCATAAACGGCAGCGATTTCCAAATGTCCCACAAGCAACAATGCAGTGAATGATCAATTTCACCCGAGGGATTATTGGGCGTGGGATCTTTAACATCCACTTAAGTAAGAAGACACTCAGGACATTGATTTAAAATCTCATCTGAAGGGCAGCACCTCTGACAATAAAGTACAGTCGAGCGACCCTAGCACTGCACTGATGTCAGCCCTAGACTGTGACTTCCTGATGTCCAAGGTAAGTTACAATCCCCTTGGAGAAATGATTTGCTCAGTAATTCACAGAAAATCTCGGCGTGAGACCTTTCTTTGTCTTATTTTCCATCATTGTTCACACGGCCTTGTTCCTATCACGTTAAAATAACGTAAACAAATAAATCCATGAATAATTGAATGGAAGAAAGTGATTACTAGAGGCTCCTGTGAGAAAAGAGACTGGTGCACTGCGCGGACGCGGGATAAACAGAGTGTGGAGGGATCACAGCAAATGCCTGTGGGACACAGGTCACAAGAGAACCATGGAGCATTATTGCAAGGATATAAAGCAGCATGGGGCAATGCTGCAGGAAATGAGAGGATTGCAGCAAATATTTTGCAGGAAATGAGAGCACTGCAGGAAATTAGACGTAGAGCCAAATTCGGATGCTTTGAGCGCAAATTGTCGTACCTATATTTGCACGCGTGTATTTGAAAAGACACCTCCAAACCAATCCTGCTTTAAACAAACTCTTCCACGTCAGTAGTGACCACATCAGTAGTGACCCCTTCATGACCCCATTTCCCCCATCCTTGCCCGACTCCATTGGCTCCCTGTCACCCAGAGGATCCAATTCAAGATCCTGGTCGTCACATATAAAGCCCTCCACAAGCTTGCCCCACCCTACGTCTGTGACCTCCTATCCCCTTACCAACCAGCCCGCCCTCTCCGCTCAGCAGACGCTGGCCTGCTCCATGACCCCCGACCCACCCGCCCAACCATTGGCGGGCGAGACTTCGGTCACTCTGCCCCCAACCTCTGGAACTCCATCCCAAAGTCCCTCCGCCTCGCACCCTCACTGGCCTCCTTCAAGTCTCTCCTCAAGACTCTCCTCTTCGATGATCCCATCAGTGACTCTTCCACTCTCCACCCCACCCTCCCCCCCCCCGTCCTTAGCTCAGGTCTGAAGCAATAACCTATCCAGTGCCTTGGGACATCCTCCTGATGTGAAAGACGCTATACAAATGTAATTTTGTTGTTGTTGTTGTAGTAATCTAACCGGAAACAACCGATCTCCAGAGGAGCACATTGCAGTAATACATAATATAATAATTTAATAATGATAAATAATAATTGATTGCATTATTACATTATTACATTGCAATAACTCAAGACAGAGCAAATTTGGCCCCAGCGACACAATACCTCATCATGAAGGTTAAATTAAATTAAATTAACAACGATCAAAGGCAGGAAGAGATTGCAACCTGTTACCAAAAAGGCATTTAGTCAATGACTCGAGTCAAAGATAATGAAGCGATCTTATCTCACATGGAAATGAGAGCTGCCTTTGATAATCTGTCTCCAATTGTTTGCTACAGAGGCCTAGGGACAAAATGCACACTGGTCATGTTCATACATTGTATGCAAATGGAAGGAAAAAATATACACACTAAATGTCACATTCTATGTATTAATAAGTAATTTAGTGCATACAGATTCCTAAACACCTAGGAAAGACTGAATTGATTCCAATTAGTATCCCGATACTTTAACAAATGATCAATTGAATTGAAATATTGATATAATAATAATAATACTTGCATTTTACATGGAATGCATATACATGTAACGCAAGTGAATAATAATAAGAATTATAATTTTTATTATTGTTATTAATAAGAAGAGGTGGCCATACGTATTGATAGAGATTTGCCTGGGAAAGTACTTACAAAATCAGGAACAATTGTGATTTGACAAAAAAAATTGTTTCTGAAATCCAATCCAATGTAGACCTTATTTGACTCTAACGTTACAAAAAGCTTAGGCCTGTGATGAAAATCTGATGACGGGCCGAGACCCAGCTCAAAACAGGCACACACCTGCACTACCCACAACATTCCCAGTCAAAGTGAGTCAAAGTACAGCAGCCATAATTACATACTGTATTTTGTTGCAGCCTAAAAATGTACATGCTCATCATTTTTGATTTTACTGAACAGGTTTACGGGTTTTATCTTCCAAAGATTTGTCCGCAGATTCCACTTTGCAGTCGCTCAGGAATTTTGATGGTGCTGTTTGATAGCTGCTGCGTGACTTTTGGGGAGGTTCAATGATACATCTGTTAGAATTTCATGTGTTTTCATTTCAGCGAGGAAAGAGAGAGTGGAAGTATATCACGTTGGCACATGTCACAAGGTTTTTTAGGTACAAGGAGCAACATCTCTTAATTCTGATAGAACCTCTGACACAACTGCAGGTTAGTTTGTAATAAAGGTGAAAGCCAGTCTTTGTTGGAACCATATGTATCACTTTCTATGGATCTTGAAAAAGACGTGAAACCATCTCTCCATCTTCTGGACCACCACTGTGGTCACTTAGAACAACAACAACAACAACAACAACAACTGAATTACGTACAATATTGATTCTCAGAAAACCTTAAAGTAAAATGTTAAGAAAGCTAACAATTTGGAGTCCTGTAACTCAGTGGTTAGAGCACTCGCCTCGCAAGCAAGATACCCGTGTTTGATTCAAGGTGGGGCGAAAACTTGGGTAAGCTTCCTCACTCCACATGCCTGATAATAATCCCTCAAAAAAATAAATAAACTGGTCACTTCAAACCACGACTGTTTGTGGGACACTGCTGTGTGCAATTGGCTGGTGCATTTTGTCAATTCGCTTTACTGTATATTCTGTGAAGTGATTTGAGACGTCTGGAAGACATGAAAAGCGCTACATCAAATGCAAGGATTATGATTATTATTATTAAAACAAGACAGACAGGCAGGACGAAAGAAATATATTCTGTAGACAGAGGCGTGTGGAAATAGAAAATGTGGCTAAGCTTTTGTCTAGCCAGGGTCCTCTCGCTTGCGAGGCGAATGCTCTAGCGTCTAAGCTAAAAATGGAATTGACACCACAGCAGTGTCCAATAATGCTGCTTTTCTGAGAATCTGTACACAGATTGTCTGTCTCCAGATCACTATCAACAGATCAGCTCTTCAACAATACCACAACATTATTCTATTTTCACTGAGTTGGACCTGAGAGGTAGCCATTCATTCTATCAGGCTATGTTCCTATATCTGCCTCATCAGTCACTCGGAAGCCAAGTTTGTATATATGGGATTTCAAGGTCATCAGAAAGGGAGCTAGTCAGTGGATCGGGAATCCCGGTGACCGAGAATGAGGTGTACGAAACAGTGTAGAAAATAACCTGTGCCTGAAAGGCCAGAGTTAATGCAGCACGGATAGGGAGAGAAGAGGGGAGGATCGGATTTCTTTGCTCAATGACCTCTTAGACGCCCCGTGGCATTTAAAAGTTTTGTTCTGAAATTTTCAAAAGAAAAAAATATATATCAGGTTGTTTTCTATAGCACTGGGAGCACTCCCTCTGGCTCTGTCTCAACTTGATAAATTGTCATTTAAGATACGTGTTCTGTCTCGGAAGCCAAGTGTGTTCAAGTGAAAGTGAGCTGGAATTTGGAGCCTGCAGTTAGCTCCAAAACGAGTCGAGGCTTCAAACGGGGTGTGGGTAAATATTACACTCTTTCGGTGCATTTAGACTGTGGGAACCAGTGTTAAAACCATATCCATTTCAGGCCAAGACAGTGGACAATCAATCCACTGACACTGCTGCAGGATACTGAAGGACATACTTTACATGGACGTTTGGCTGTTGTTCTCATTGCTTGTGGGGTGTTTGCTGACACTCGTTGATCTGGTTTGGAGTCCGTGGAGTGCTCAGTGGCAGCCAAAGGGTCACAAGTTTGAAGGGAACTTGTTCAAGTATTAATTAACCTAAAAGTTAATTAACCTTGCATTGCCGTTTTAACATGACGGAACCAGGCAACAAAATTGCAAACCTAACAATAAAAAAGAAGACTTGAGGCAAAAACATCCTCAAAAGATTTCTATGCTGCCCTGTTATAACAACAACAAACAAGCTCTTGAAAATGGGATGATACAATTGCAGGATGTGACTGGAAGTAGCTAAGCCCAACTGTGTGAAAGTGTTCAATTAACAGAAAATATTGGCAGTTTTATTAGCTAACCGTAGCATGGGATGTTAATTCTGTTCATTTTTATGACAGGATTTGGTTCAGTGATGATTCACAAAGAACTCCTTCAAGAGTATATTTCTTGATGTTTCTACACTGCGAAATATGGGGATATTTGAGAAAAGATCTTTGAAGAATCATACGCCATGAACCTCCCGACATTTATAAGGGTATAAATCTAATAGTGTGAAGATGATTTGTACCCATATAAATACCAGTAATAATACTGTACTTGAAAAGCCATATTCAGACTCAGTGTTGGTTTCAAACACATGCTGTGCTGAAGGTTGGCATGAATTATGTGTCTGAATTACACTTTGCTCCGTTAAAAGGTTATGCAAACTACAGGCATGTCCTAAATCTATAGCAAGTTTAACTTCCAATGTAACAGATTCATTCATACAGATTCATGTTTCTAGTAAAGTCAGATATATGAGATGTAGGTAATTCACTATCTACTTACAGTTAAGCACAAAATGTAGTTAATGTTAGCAGCAAGAATGGTTCAATCAATATTACCGTTCCTCCATATCAACTTCATGGGAGTAATATAATAATCCTTTTCATTTGATATAGTGTCTTATCGCTGATTGAAGCACTGCAAAACCTTATGCTCATGAAAAGCACTATATAAAGGCAAGTTGTTGTTGTTATTCATGTTGTCGAGATATCTCAAACCAATTCATACGTGATGTGGATTATATTCTTCTGCACCCCCTAACTCACTGACCCCTCCTCTCTCCTCACAACAATACCCATCGCCTTCACTCTACCAGTTTTGGCCTCCTCCTTGTCCCCCGAATATATATAGTACATATAAATTATATATTTAGAGAACATCACTTACAACTAACAGTAGCTTTTCACATATTAATACAAATGATGGAAGCTGTAAAGACTAACCAGAGTCATGTTTAATGTCCTGGTTCAGACGATTTGGACTCTAATTCACAACGGACTTGACTGGCTGTGGAGCGAGGGTAATCTGACAACTGTTGAAGCTCTGGTATTATCCATTTCCTTGCTTAGGGCAAGATGGATTATAATGAAGATAGCTCCTGTGTGAAGTTCTTTGTTGCTGATGTAACAGCAGGGTTTCTAATAGTGTACTAATCAAATAATGTGCCATTTTAATAATATATCGTTTCAGATAATATGTATTGCGAACTTGTAGCAAATCTGATTGATACAGCACTGTCTTGTTATTAGTAAGTGTATTGCTATCATTCGCCAAGGCTACTGGCAGCAGCTTTTGAAACACATGGCTGAATCAGACAACGCAGGGAATGTAATTTTCATTAGAATCAATCATATTTGCGACCGTTATGTAGTTAATGTGGTCAGTGGCCCACAGCGGGTAATTTGCCTTCCTGATGTGCATTTCCCTGTATGATTAAGTAACGTGTGCACGACTTATAGCTAGTGGGGCTTGCGTGTGTTCTGTCAGAGCGGTGTACCAATGCAAAATAGTACCAAATAGATATGTGTTTGTGCTAGTATTGCTCTACTTACAAAACGAGTGTGAGCAGGCCAGATTCTGAGTGTGAGCAATCATCCACTCACTTGCTTGAGTGTGAGTATATCCAGTCATTTGCTTGAGGATCTTGTTAATCCACCAAAAGACAACTGTCTGCTTATTTAGCGATAGTAGATACTTCATGTATCCCTACTTAATAAAGGACCAACCTAATACAACAACAACAACAACTTCGATTTATGTAGTGCCCTCCATGCAGGACGGCTTCTCAGAGCATTAATACATCAGCTACATGCTACACCCAGGATCCGTTATTGTGAAGCTCTCTGAGATGCCGTCCGACGTGGAGGACGCTATATAAATCAAAGTTGTTGTTGTTGTTACACATTTATCCAAATAACATCGCAACATTTTTGTGACTTATTCGCAAACAAGAGAACAACAACAACAACAACAACAGCTTGGATTTATATAACGCCCTCCACGCCAGACGGTGTCTCAGAGCGCCTCACAGTAACGGATCCCGGGGCCAAGCCAGGGGGAGGGGGGGGGGGGGAAGAAAGGTGACCAAAAGCGCGGTCGAAAAGAAAGGTCTTTAGGCGCGACCTGAAAATAGGAAAGGAGGCGATGAGGTGAAAGGAATGAGGAATAGGCATCCGATATGCAGAGCCTATCTATTCCTGGTTTTAACAACAACAACAACAACAACAAATTATATTTGTATAGCGTCTTTCATGTCGGGAGGACGTCCCAAGAACCTAGGAGTAGGACAGTCAGCCCCCCGAGCCTGTTCTGCCATTCTATGAGCTTATAGCTGGTCAGTACTTCAAGTCCAATTACCTGCCCTTGCCCCATATCCCTTGATACCCTTATCTCACAAATATAGACAGTCAAACATTTGGACCTAAGATGGGCCTGGCTGGGATCAGGAGGGGTGGAGGGAAGTGACGGTTGGGGAAGGAGGATGACCGAAGGCATGACTGACAAGTCTGCTTTTCAGCTTCTTTCCATCCACGAGCAGCTTGGAAACCGAGCCGGCCGCCTGCCGCTGAGAGCCTCAAGCTGATTGATTAAAAATAATAAGAAAAACAAAATCCCCATTTGAAGATCAAAACCGCTGTAAAAATAACTCGGATTTTCTTTCAAACGTTGTTTTGACGTTCATTTCACAAGCGCCAGAAAGTGAAAGAGTATCAGGTGAAAATTTGAAGTGTCCATTTATCTTCATGTTTATACTCCAGATCGGATTCCGGGACAGTCTATTCCATGGAATTTTTGAGGCGAAGTTAAGAAAACCCCATAAATTTCCCACTGCATCTCTGTGTGTCTTTATTGGTTGGCATTAAAATGATGTTGACCTTTCAACCTTTGCTGCACCATTTGTCATCTGATTAATGTGATGTGAAGTGATCTGGTCTCTGCACGGCATATGATAGCTCTCAGATAACTGAACTGTATCACTAAAGGATTGTATTATGGGACATATTTCCATTTATTACTCGCATGTCTTTCCATTAAGGTTTTAGTCAAATGATTCTGCTGTCAGTGCACGGCTGAATGATAGATAACCTGACTCATGCTTTGTGAGTTCCATAATCCATTTCAATCCTTTTAATGTTCTTCGGGGATTTGATATTATAATTGGCCCTGGTCAGAATCCTAATTCTATTTTATTATAAATATATTTTTCATGTGATTTAAATGCAATAAAGTGGATAAATAAATACATGTAAATATGTCTTGTTCTCTTTTAACTAAAGAGCCCACAGAAAAATACAAAGCTGGAATTAAACTACTCCAACAAAGTAAGATAACACACTAAATTAGATCTCATTTCATTTCCTTGTTTTTGACACAGAGCTATCAGTTGTACAGGTCAAATTGGAGTGGGGACCCCTATATAATGAAATATTTCTCTCAGAATCAAAGCAAAGCAAGTAGCCCGCTGACGTCTATATTATATATGGCTTGTAATCATTCTAAACACATGCCATCCTCCCTCATTCCTGTGTCTTGCAGTAATATCTAGACTGGTTTGCTCGCAATATTGTAAAAATATGTGCAAAATGATCTGATCTGAAGTTGATTAACTCATGGTTTGTATAAGGAGCTGACATGTAATATTTATCTTTAATCTGCACCTCGGTTAGTTATTGTGCTCAGCACACACTCAACCAGCTTCCCTATTTGATTTACATTACAGGAGGTCAGTTGGCAATCACATCAACCTGCTGCTTAGTGCAGCCTGGCTGCCTGTGGAGACTCGATTGTACAGAGAAGGGAACATCCTCTCACTTCACATTGCCTCAAAGGCTCGCGGAGACTATCCTGCACTCGGAAATGATATATGTTAACGGTGTGGTTCTGTGTCAACAGGGCTTTGCAACTATTACCACCACTTATCATTCTAACTAAATGAATTTCCTCTACGCTTCTGCCCCCAGACTATTTAGCCCACATGTCTGTTGCACAGTACTGTATTTAGGATTATATGTCTTGTCGTGATCAGTGAATTAACCATCAGTTTTCTATTATACCATTAGTCCAGTAATCTAATAAACTTGTACATTGAACTAGAATGGGGGCATTTTTATGGTATGAAGGGCATTTAGTGTTAGGCTGCAGGATCATCTGTCCTTGGACTTATTGATTTCCAGTGCCTAATAAATTGTAATGTGTCCAGCCATTACAAAGTTCACAGCAAAAAAAATTAAGCAGTACATGACTTCTGAATTTCCTTATATACCACTATCCAGTAAATACAGACTTGTATCCATCAGACATCAATATTGGAAGGTGGAGGAAAGTATCCCTTCACAGGTATCGAGAGAATCTCAGAGCACGTCGATGAGGTGTGTTCGTGTAAATCTCCCTCGCTCGTGCCTCAGAAATCACACTGTAACAACACTAGTTTATGGTGTTGACATGCATGTTCCAATGGAGCCCAAAGTCTCAAACATGATATTGCCCTAAATTCAACATCTCCTTCTGCGGTGTTAGCAGTGCTGAACTGACTCCACACTCCATCCATCGCCCATTCAAGTCAACTCTCCTTTCTGTGGTGGGTTTTGATGCTGCAATGGCTGCAAACAACAACAACAACAACAAGTTGCATTTACACAGCACCCCTCACACAGGTTAGCGTTGCACAGGGGCGGTGCATGACTCTGAGTCAGGGGGAGGCGATCGTAAGCACAGTCGAAGAGGAAGGTCTTCAGGCACGACCTCAAGATGGGGAAGGAGGGGGCAAGGCGGATGGATAGAGGAAGAGTGTTCCTGGAATCGAGTGTAAACATCGGTGTGGACCTGGCATCGGCAGCAAAGAAGCCGTCATATCGATTGAAGCGTTTCTTTTTTTCTCAGTTTGCAATTATCCCTAAAATAGAATCTGTCGCCCACCAGAGCCTCTTATTAATTTAAAACTGATGCCCTCCAGTTGTGCTATAATGGAATGAAATAAACACAATCAACAAACATAGTCGGAGCAAACTGGAACAAACCAGACAATGAAGGCGAGACACTGCACAGGGGGTAGAATAATAATATAACAATAAATATCCTCGCGTTTGACATAGAGCCTTATCACATCTCAAAGCGCTTCACACAACATGCGGTAAAGTGAATTGACTATATTTTCTGGGCGAAACGTAGAAGACCGCGATATACAATGCTGTTGATTATACAGTAGCAGTAATAGTAGTATTAGGAAATACTGCAATAGTTTTATGTTGCCTTTGTTCTACTCATATGCCTACAAATTGAGTTCAACTTGTACCATATCAACGTGACAGTACATGAGCTACCAGCTGAAGACTTTTATTGTCGTTGTTTTGAGCGAACGAGAGGGCGAGGGAGAGATTTCTGTATCTATGTCCTCCTCGTGAGGATGCAATTGGCTTCTGCTCAACAGCTTCAATTCGAGACATCACATTGGGAGGGAAAGCGAGAATACTATAGAAGAACAAACATGAGAAGCAGCGCTCATTTTGGGTGGTGTTAGTGCATTCAGTGTCCACCTGCCTGTTCCACCAGTAGCCAGACTACACAACAACATGCCCCACATGTGAGGCGAGCATTTCAGTGACCTCAGAACTCATCAATAGGTCATTTAGGATTTCATGTCGTCAACTGGGAGTCAAAGCTGCAGAGCATTTTGTGACATCGCTCGCGGACGTTGTTCCTGTATCATTATGGGGAAGTAATTCCACGTTTGACATCCGATGGAGTAGTCACAGTCATTGCACAAAACAACTTCAGGAGTGACCCACTGCTGTTATTGACTGTCAACAGAACAGAACACACTGATGCCAATATTCAGGAGGTTATTGTTGAACAGCAAGTGTTCAAACAGCATGGCTGGTGGTGGGGCTGCCAGAGCACTTTGTGTTTACATACAGGACAAACAAGTGACAGCTTTGTGTTAGGATTGTTCTCCTGCAGCATACGCCACTAGTCTACTATTGAGACGAGATACATTTGTCACCTCGGTGCCCAAACTAACTGTGATGTCTGTAATCAAACCAGAGTGAGGCAAATTCTCCCTCGAGGAAAGAAAGCTTCAAAATTATAGGACAAGAATGTTGTATAACTTGATCAATTGAAACACCGCAGTGTGGAACTCCATCCCACAGTCCCTTCACCTCAGTCCCTCCCTTGTCTCCTTCAAGGCACGTCTGAAGACCCTCCTCTTCGATCGCTCCTTTGGCCACCCGCCTTCCCTCCCTGCCTTCCCTGATCCCAACCCCCAGCTCGGGTCCAATTCCCTGACTGGCCAACAAACAAACAAACAAAAAAATAAAATTACATTTGTAGAGCGCCTTTCACGTCGAGAGGACGTCCCAACGCCTTGGAATGTCCGCCCGTTGTGAAAGGTGCTGTACAAATGTAATTTGTTGCATTGTATTGTACGTCTCGGAGGGGGGCGGGGGGGAGAGGTGGGGGGGGGATCAAAACAGCTTCATGTGTCGAATCAATTTGCACAAGTTTTAACATGAAGGTCAACAAAATTCCATCCTGCTGCTTCTCTGCATATTTCAGACCCACCCAAATCCTATCCATTCTCAGTAACAAGCTAGAACACCTCTCCTTTTTTTGTAAAAAGCAAACACATATCAGCAGGATACTTGTGTAATACCGGTTAAATACCAGGCCAACCACCGCCCCTCCCACCCCACCCCACTAAATTACTTTTAATTTCATCTTATTTACTTGTGACTAATTAATAAATTTATGCAACATTTGAGGTGTGGTTCAGCACTCAGACACTGTCTATGTCTATGACTAAAATCTTAAGCAAACTTTTTAAGTCCTTCCAATAAGTTGAGACTATGCATTAAAATTGCAGCATTACATGTCATTATTTGACGGTAAAACAATCGATTCCCATCACACACAACCCCTTAGAGACAAGAATTTTGCATGTTGTAATCTGAGAGATGCTGCAAAAAAATGAGCGTTTTTTTTTAAAAAAACGGAATAAAAACTTAACATGAAGAGGATGAGAATTGAAGTGAACCAATTGTACATCACTTATTGTGTCTTTACCCTGATTTCACGGAAATCTGTACAGAAGGGGAACTGGGCTTTTAAAGTCAAATCAGTTTGAAGTTGAAGAGTTAAACATATCAGGGCAGAACCAAACTTATCACCTGGGCTCATATACAGAACATCTGGTGTCTTTGGAACACTCCCGAACATGATTCAACATCGGGGTGGAGACGCTAACAAGTTTATTGATGTTTGCTCTGTCTTTTCACTTATTCCCACCTCTCTCTCTCTCTCTCTCTCTCTCTCTCTGTCCGTTCTTATTTTTGTATTAGAGTAATGTGTTCAATATCACTTCCTTGGGAAGTGATATTTATTTCTCTCTCACCCACCATCCAGTTTGAAGACTGGAGTAACTGTCAAAGACACATTGCTTTTGATTGCCTGCAAAACAGTTCCAAGTGCCGTTTATTTTTAACCAAGCGAAGGGTTCAAAGTACAGTTGCAAAGTTGACTAACATCGAGATGCTAAACCAAGGCCCCGTCTGCCTATTCAGGTGGATGTTAAAGTTCCCATGGCACCATTTGAAAAGAGAAGGGACTTTCCTCCAATGTCTGTCTCCCTTGGACCATTTGGAAGGCTTGTTTTAGGTTTACCTTCCCAATCCCATTTATAATTGTGGTATAATCAGGCACATGTTTTCTCAGAAATGCATTATGTCAGGGAAGGTATCATTTCCACCGCTTCATTGAATTATTATTATAATAATTCATTGACTTTAAAATTATACTTCCACGTTAAATTCATGCAGGCAAACGCAAACCATTGATATTCCCAAGAGAACATTGGTTTCAAGTCAGACATCACCTGAATGGTAGTCAAAGGCTTTGTTGAATCATTGCCTATCGTAGACCTATTGTGTATTTGTTTGTTAACATATTACTGACTCTGCTACAGGCATGATAAAATAAATGATTTGGTGACTCGATCCATGCCTGTTTGTGGGACACTGCTGTGCGCAATCGCACCATAATTGAAATGGACTATTGCACCTTCTTAAACTTTAAGAGGGATTCATTGAGGATGTGTTTCTATGAATACAATCTCATTACCCGATAAAGAAATACCGTCAACTGGTTTGAGTTGTTGCTGATAAAAATGATCCTCGCTTTTGATGTAGATATTATAGATGTGATATCAAATGCACTGAGTTACTACTATCCTATTAAGAAGAACACACCTTTGAGAACGAAATCTGAAGTACAGTACTATATGGTGTTTAGTTCCACTAAAATCAGATCGGCTGAGATCCAGATCAAGCTGGGACCTACCCAGACAAGCGCTCTGAGACGCCATCTGGCATGGTGAGCGCTACATAAATGCAAGTTGTTGTATCTATCTCACCAGCTAATGAGATTGATGATGAACTATGAAGGCTTGAATATCTAGAATGGCATTACACTTGGCTTCTATTTGAATTCAACATCAGCAAATCTATTGTGTTGCTTTGAAATTACTTCCCAGAGGCCAGTGGGCAGATTGTATTTGTCTATTTATTGAACTAAGATAATTTATGAAAGACAGAGGGAGACTCTTGTTGATAAATGGTTGTAAAGATCATTGCATTAACTGCTTGTGCTGAGTGAGCCATACAAGCCAGAGGATATTGGCTTAACCCTAGCTTGTTCTGAACTATGTGGTCTCAGTTGGAGCAATGATAGAGATCCGACAATGGGCCTCACCTTCTTGGGCTGGAGAGGAACACAACAATAAATAATAATCCTTGCATTTGAAATATCGATTTTTCACATCTTCCAGACACCTCAAAGCGCTTCACAAAATATTCTGTTAAGTGAATTGACTGTACATTTGTGGGCAAAACGCGGCAGCCAATTGCGCGCAACAGTGTCCCACAAACATTCATGGATTAAAAATGACGCATTTAAAAAAAAAGAGGAATTATTATCAGGCATGTAGAGTAAGGAAACTCGCCCAAGGTTTACTCCCTGCCTGGAATCAAACCCAGGTCTCTCGCTTGAAAGCCGAATGCTCTAACCACTGAGCTACAAGAAGGGCACTATATAAATGCAAATTATTGTTGTTATTAGAGTATAGTGATGATGAAGGGTGGGGGGTGCGGTGGGGTGGGGGGGTGGCATGTCAGCATGCACAAACCCTTACCTTACAGTATAGCAGTGATTTTGGGAGAGGAAGGGAGGATGGGGGCAGCATTGTATTCACCAAGGTAGAATCTGTAATCTTTTAAACTTTTAATTTTATGACTTTGTTTGTAATAGTGTATTATTGCAGAAGATAATGATACTTACTGGCTATGATTCATTTGCACTTTGTACTGAGGTGTGGATACCATAGGGAAAGCCTTATTTTACAGTTCAATTCAGACAAATTGTGCAAGTAAGTAAGAAGTCTGGAGTACAATGATTATTCAGTGGAAAAGAGTCTTATGTTATTTAATGGTTTAACAAACTTGGATTAGTTCGCCTGTGAATTTTTTTTCGCTTCACTAACTGAGCTGGATGACGTTATCTGCAAATGTACTAGCCTGCAGCCACAAGTTACATGAAAGTAGAGTGAAGAGGAAGGGTGTGAGTTATGACTGTCAAAAACAGGGAGTGTTCCTAATTCATTATATTCTTATCCTCGGGTTTTGGATGCCAGGTAATCTGGCTCACCGTAACCAACTTGGTTCAACAGTTTATCAAGATTATTTCAAGGTTACGGAAAAAGCATAATTCTGAGAATACAGATATGAGTGAATTGTCTAGCTACTGGCTAAACTTACACATGCCCTGTTTGCTACACCCATGACTTTAAGCGCTATGGGACACCACGCTGCGTGAGGGTTGCTATATCAGCGCAAACTATTTGTTTGTAAAGCTATTTGTTATTCTTGTTGACTTATCCTTGCTCAAGACTCAACCAGTGGTCAGATGTGCATTTCTCATTTCTCATTTTAAATCAGGTCAGATTAAAACGGTCCTGCGTTTGTTTATACACTTGGAATATGTTACAAATCTTTGAGTACGTTAGCGGATGGGATTTCCCTCACCCTGTGGTATTTGAATACACCAAGACCCTACTTTGCAATTCAAACACTTTTTGATAAACTCTGATGCAGTAATTGTACAAAAATGTGTCCTGATGTGGTGGAATGCTTGTTTAAACATGCCTGGGAGCTAAACATAAAAATGTGTACAACTGCAGAACCATTAGTATGGAGCTCCCATTTTAAATCCCATTTTAAATCCCAATTTATGTGTCTGTAAAACTGGGGAACAAAACGAGCAAGTTCCCGAACAAGTTTAATAAGGATCTGCTCTGCATTTCTCAGGGTATCCATCCTTACAACCTTTTTAGGAAATATTGATACTGTCAACAACAGCAACAACTTGCACTTATATAGTGCCCTCCACACAGGGTACCATCTCAGAGCGCTCCACGGTGGCAATGCCAGGGGGAGGTGGCTGTCAACACAGTTAAAGAGGAGCTTGTATGTCTTCAAACAATCAATCAATCAATCAATCAATCAACCAACCAATCAATCAAAACTTACATTTATATAGCGCCTTTCACGTCGAGAGGACGTCCCAAGGCGCTGTTCAGTTAGGTAGGGACAAGAGCAGGGGGGAGAGGGGTCGGGGCAGGATGAAGGAGAGTAGGAAAATTGACTGTATATTTGTGGGCAAAACGCAGCAGCCAAATTGCACCCAGCAGTGTCCCACAAACCGTCATGGAAGTCATGGATTAGGGGAAAAAGGGGGGAAAGATGGCAAGGGGAGGGGTCGGGGTAGGGAGAAGGAGAGCAGAAAAGCCGACTGTATATTTGTGGGCGAAATGTGTTAATTACATGGGAACAGGAGGCAGCCTTGCAAAACACAAATAACTATAATTTTTTAGGGCCTTGACATATGGGGAAACCCATCACCATGCGTATTCAAACCACAGGATGTTTGCTAATTAGACATATTAGCGCCTTGGGACGTCCTCCCTGACCTGAAAGTTGCTACACAAATGTAATTTTGTATTGTTTTACTTTCAATCCAATATGTTTAAATGAAATCAATTGTTTTGTTAAGTGTTAGTTTAAGCCAGACGTTGGCTTGGTTCAATGAATCCTGGCCACCAGCCACCCTCCAGCCAGTTCCTCACCCAATTAATTATTCTTCATGTGTGACCCCGTGCAATTAGTATTGGGAAGCTATTTAACTGTGAAGCACTAAAACTGCCCTGACCCAATGTCCACCAATGTGCATTTTTCAGCAGGGGTCATTGGATAGTAATCAGGAACAGGAACCTAACTGTTTTCCCCTCCTCTCCCCAGGGTCCTGAGATCTAATTATAGAGCCTAATAGTTAACTCAGCACAGATTCAGTTTGAATTTACCATCTTCTGGTTCGCATTGCATAGTGCAATGAGCTTGTGCCTTGTTCCACAATGCCACCATATAAATGTTATTTTATATATCCTTCATCTACTAATGAATTTGTTTATCTCCTTGTTCAATCCTTGTTGCATATTGGTTAGCGAGAGGATCTGGATTTGATTCCCAGGCAGGGTTAAAAGTTAGGCAAGTTTCCTTACAGCACACGCATCTGTTTACCTAGCAGCAAGTAGGAACCCTGTAGTTAGTTGATTGTTGGAGTCCTGCAGCTCAGTGGTTAGAGCGCTTGCTTTACAAGTGAGAGACCTGGGTTCAATTCCAGGTAGGGCGAAACCTTGGGCAAGTTTCCTTACTCCACACGCCTAATAATAATCCCTCAAAAAAATTATAAATTGGTCATTTCAATCCAGGACTGTTTGTGGGACTCTGATGTGTGCAATTGGCTGCTGCATTTCACCCACATTTATTCAGTCAATTCACTTTACAGTATGTTCTTTGAAGCGCTTTGAGACGTCTAGAAGGCGTGAACAGCGCTAGATCAAAATACAAGGATTATTTTTACCGTTATCAAAAATCATTCAAATAAAGATTTATATTCAAAATATTGCACCCTCTGGTTATGATTTTTTTTTGAATTACAAGGGAAAGATACTTTATGAAATGCTGTAATCTGAAATCAAATTTTGCCAACGTTATGATAGGGAAAATTACATATGTGCACAGCATGAGTGAACCAGATGTCCTCCTGGCAATTCAGAGCCAAACATTTCAAGTTGAAACAGCCACAGCTGACTACAGATGTTGCCATGGCAGCTACATTCAATTCAATTGACTGTGCAAACCATACTTCTGTATTGTGCTCGCAGTGAGAAATCTGCTGACAAAGCTGTGGTCAAATTAGTCTCATTGACTTCGAACAGTGAAGCTGACGGCTCCCCAGTGTCACAAATATTTTTTGTCACGATTAACAAAGCCCGTGAACTGAGAGAAGAAAGGCAACAGGCAGATACGGGGCTGGGTGATCAAATGATCACTCGTATTGCACTCGTATTGACTATCATTGGTTATTTTCTCAGTTGGTCGCCATCACGAAAACCAGCAATACAACTCGTTACTCATTGCAGCACAATCTCTCTCAGATTTGATATCTGTACGTTTTCAAATCGATCCTTCTTTTCGGTTAACCAAGTATCCAAGCCCACTGTCATCCCTTCACACGTGTGCCCCGCCTAATGCCTGTAGTTTTCTCCTTTGCAATGGTGTGTGCAGCCTTCCCTATATCCACACGCTTGGCCTACTTACAACAACAGGGCAGCGTCTCAGAACGCTTAAGAGACATTAAGGTCCAACTAGGCCCAAGTTGGTAAAATTCTAGAGGACCCTGATGTGTGAGTTGAAGCACTGTGGGGGTTTAAGCCTCTCTGAGATGCTGTGTGGAGTGGAGGGCGTGATATAAATCCAGGTTGTTGTCACACTGCTGGAGTTTAGTTCTTTTATTTGGAGGGATTGTTGGCCTGGACACGTTCTCTTTGCGAACAGTGTGTGATGGGATCTCGCACCTGGACATGCCTGGAACAGGGCCTCAATCCAACGTCTCATCTGAAAGGTAGACCCTCCCACATTGCAACAAACCCACGGCAACCGCATTGAAGTGTCATCTTAGACTGCGGGACGCCAAGTGCCGATGTAGAGCTTGAACCCACAGCCTTCTGACTCAGAGGTGAGAGGGCTCCCACATTCTGTACGGATGACAGGGTCGATGGGAATGAGACTTGCTTGCCACAACTAACCAGCCTGACAATGGAGGGCTCTATTTGGATGGAGAAATAACTACAGATTGGGAATGAACATTTTTCAACTGAGGGAAGGAAACAGCTGAGATTGTATTTTACTGCCTGTGGTAAAGAAAGATAATAGGTTCGACTTGATCATTAATCTCAAGGCTTGGGATGTAACAGGCACTGAGAGATGAATCAATATTCAAATGATTCAGTCATCAGATATCCGGAGAGCAACTCAAATGAGATTAGTCAGACAATTTAAACTATACTCCTCCCAAGTGAACATGAAAAGGAAATGACAAATGATGTGTTTTTTTACCAAACTTCTGGTGCCAGTCTTTCGGTTTTTAAGATAATTTAACTCTCAGGGCTTCACATCAGAAATTCACACAAATATTTTTGTTAGGAATAAAACAAAAATGTTAGGAACAAAAATGTTTGTTAGGAATAAATAACACTGCGTAACTGGCTGTTTTACGTGTTACCCCCAAAGGCAGACTTGTCTTCGCTAAATAAATTCCATCAACAAGAGCATTAACAATCTAAAAATCCCAGAGCAATGATAGCAGCAAGGTAACCAGAGGAATGCGACAAAAATGTTGCGGCAACAGCAACAAAATTATATTTTAAAAGCGCTTTTCACCTTGGGAGCACGTCCCGGTGATTATGAATTATGCATTTATATTTATCCATATATATATAATAAAGATGCCTAAATGAAAACCAAACCTTTGGAGGATAAATAAAAATGCTAGACAAAAGGGAGAAAGCCCATTAAATGAAACTGAAGAACACAGAACAGCGCGGCTGCACTTTGATACTGAAAGGACTGCAACAGCGCTTCAAAATAGGCTACCCACTCAAAAAAAACAGCACGGCCAAAATGAGTCCTGCCACAGGAGTCCTCCCAGAGAAGTATGGATCAAGATGAAATGTCCGTCTGCAGGTGTGTCTGTCTGTGTGTGTGTGTCAGCCTACATTTCATACTGGATCCTTTGGTTGCCAGCGGAGCCGCAAGAGGTATAGCTGCTTTAGAAATAAAAAGTCAAAATTCGTAAATAAAATCAGAGTTTGCCACAAAGTTAGAGACATTTTTTAAAAAGTACAGACTTCCTCCAGATTGCAGCAAACACTAAAAATACATTCTTGGGGAAAAAAAATCGGTTATAGTGAAAATATTGTTTTTATGATGGCTAGTATTTTCTGTTTAAAAGAATGAAAGCACAGGTTACAAATATATCCCGACACAACTCGTTTTGTACTAAAGAAGGTGTTGTTCTTTGTTGTACTGTTCTTCATTGTGTAAGAAAAATGCTGGTAAGTGAGGTTTCCTTGGAGCTGAAGTAGCTCCAAGGTGATAGCTTGGCAAGGGAATGTCGGAATCAAACCAACCCTCTCTTAGTTGCCTCAGTGATAATAGTAATAATAATAATACTTGCATTTGATATAGAGCCTTATCAGGTCTTCGAGACGCCTCAAAGCGCTTTCCCAGAATATGCCGTAAAGTGAATTGACTATAAATTTTCGCGGGAGCCAATTGCGCACGGCAGCGTCCCACAAACAATAATCCAATCACTGGATCAAGAGGTTGGTCAGTACTGTAATGACAGACCAGCCAATGTGACTTATTAGCGGGATTTCAATGGGTAGATTGGTGACTTGGGGGGGCAGACATTCTTCTCATTTGTATCCTGTTAACATGGAGGTCAAAGCTGCAACAGTTAGGGTGATCCTAAAAAGCGATGGGAACCTTACCAGTTAGTGCTCTCAATGTTCAACCCATCTGGGTGTAACTGGTTGAATTCCTGTGGTACCCTAATGCATACTGGAGCTCAGTGGTTAGAGCACTCACTTTACAAGCGTGAGACCTGTGTTCAAATCCAGACAGGTCAGGGCGAAACCTTGGGCAAGTTTCCTTGCTCCACATGCCTAATAATAATCCCTCCCCCCAAAAAAACACAATAATAAAAAAATTGGTCATTTCAATCCATGACTGTTTGTGGGACGCTGCTGTGCACAATTGGCTGCCGTGTTTCGCCCACAAATATACAGTGAATTCACTTTACAGTGCATTCTGTGAAGTGCTTTGAGACGTCTAGAAGATGATCTGATTATATCTAGTCACTAAGATTGTAAAGCGACTAGATAATGTAGACCATATGAAAAAAAACTGTTTCATCCTGTCTGTAATAGCAGAATCAGAGGGCACGACTGTGATTGAAGAGAGGTAAATTCAAAACAAATCTGCAGAAACATTATTTTAGTGAGCGGGTGGTAAATCTCTTGGACAGGCTCTCTTGGGAGACAGTGGAAGCAGAAATTGTTGATTCATTCAAATACAAACGAGATAGATTTATTTTAGAAAATAATATTCGGGGGATACGGTATATGAGTAATTTGTGGAATCCTGTAGTTCAGTGGTTAGAGCACTCACCCTACAAGGGCTTACCTGCGTTCGAATCCAGGCAAATCAAGGCAAAACCTTGGCAAAACCGTACTCTACACGCCAAATAATAATCCCTCCAAAAAAAACACGATAATAATAACATTGGTCATTTCAACCCACGACTGTTTGTGGGACACTGCTGTGCGCAATTGGCTGCTGCGTTTCACCCACAAATATACAGTATGTTCTGTGAAGCGCTTTGAGACGTCTAGAAGACGTGAAAAGCACTATATCAAAATGCAAGGATTATTAATATTATTATAACTTTGGGTCTAAGATTCCGAAAGCTTTCCATTCTGCTCAGACTAATTTATACAGAATTAATTACTATTAAAATCTCCATTATTGCAGTGTGGTAGAAAGCGAACTGGATGGACCTTGGTCTTTTTCTCATCTAACAATTCTTACGTTCCCATATCATGTGAGCAGCAGCTGCAAAATGTGGAAATTTCTTAACACACATAGGTGTGGTCTAGCGGGTGGCAAATCTTATTAGAGAAATCGTGCACACACTTGCAAAGAGAACTCAACAGTCACTATTAAAGATCAGTTAAATCACTTCACCCATAACATAAAGTTCCATTGTCAGATATTGTCTGTTACTGGTTGCAAAGTTGAACAAATTGAATTCAGAACAGATAACAACAACAACAACAACACCTTGCATTTATATCGCTCACTTCACGCAAGGTAGCGTTCCGCAGCAGGTAGATAGCTTCAGCTTATCATTCATATCCGACTGCAGTGGTTTTGTTCTCCGTAACATTTTTAACAACCCTGTCCGTAAAGACTTCAGAGAAATAGCTATTTGATGATTCGTGAATTTAATGACTGGAAGGAAATGATAACATATTCATCCACGGCGGTATATTTACTGACTTGTGCTGAATGTTTTCCCATGTTACGCTGATGTTACAATTCAGCACTGTAGAGGCTAGGCCACTAATTTTTACTTGAGAGAGATGTGATCTTTATAAAGAGGTCACAGTTTGTAACACAATCCTCAACATTCAGACATGTACTCCATGTATGGGTCAGCCCCAGAGCCACGTTTTGCACATTTCAATACAACTGTATTGTAAAACGTTATTCGCAAAAACACAATTCCTGTAAAATTCCCAATCCGCTCATTCCCATTTTATCAAACCTATTTTTTTTCAAATGACACATTTGGAAGTGACACATACTGTGTTACAATTGCAATCATTTTAAGAAGTGTTTTGGGGGTGATTTCCCCCAATTGTATTATTGTACAATTCCATCAAGTAATATCACAGAGCTGTGACGGAGCTAATGTCTACAGTTTTGCTGACATCTTGTGGCTCTTAAAAGAATGCACTTCAAGTTGTACATCCCAGAAATTCTAAAAAGCCAGTTTATATGATGCCATGTATTGATAACAGTTTTAACTTTCTTTTTTTCCACATTCGCCAGCCTCATTATCTCTACATATTAAGCACTTTGAGGCATCTCGAAGACATGATAAGGCATCTGTATAAATGCAAGGATTATTATTATATTGGGAAGATTGTAATAATAATAATCCTTGCATTTGAGATAGCGTTTTGAGATGTCTAGAAGACGTGAATATGCTGTAAAGTGAATTGACTGTATTTGTGGGCAAAACGCGGCAACCAATTGCGCACGGCAGTGACCCACAAACAGTCATGGATCGAAATGAACAATTTATTATTGTTTTTGTTTTTTTCGAGGGATTATTAACATGTGGAGCAAGGAAATTTGCCCACGGTTTTGCCCTGCCTGGAATTGAACCAAGTTTTCTTGCTTACTGGGCGAGTGCTCTATCCACTGAGCTACAGGGCTCCACAGTTTCTACACTGATACTGTGTAAAGAGTTTGCTACACAACTGTTCCTGATTGCTACTTGTGATAATATAGCTCTTTACACTGTTTTAATGTGTCAAATGCACTTACACATTTGCAAAAATGTTTTTAAAGACACTTATCGTATCAATGATTTACATTTTGACTTCCTAAATCTCAATTATCTCTGTCCATAACTTTTATCTGTTATTTATACAACTACAAACGACTTTATTGTGTAAAAATAATCCTTCTCTAGCAGCATGATTCTGTACATCTGACTCATATATTTCACTTGAACTTCATTACCTTCTTACTTATATCACAGTGCACTTCCACACAACAACAATAATAATAATCATAATAATCTTTGCATTTGATCTATCACCTTATCAGTAGTCCTGAAACTCAGTGGTTAGAGCACTCCTCGTATAAACACGAGCCCCCGTGTTTCGAATCCAAGGCAGGTCAGGGCGAAACCTTGGGCAAGTTTCCTTACTCCACACGCCTAATAATAATCTGTTTAAAACAATTAATAAATTGGTCATTTCAATCCACGACTGTCTGTGGGGACGCTGCTGTGCACAATTGGCTGCCGCGTTTCGCCCACAAATTTACAGTCAATTCACTTTACAGTATATTCTGTGAAGCATCTTGAGACGTCTAGAAGTCGTGAAAAGCACTATATCAAATGCAATAATAATATTATTATATCACAGTGCACTGCCACACAACAATAATAATAATGATAATAATAATCTTTGCATTTGATCTGAGCGCCCTATCGTGTCATTGTGGTATCTCAAAGCGCTTCATAGAATATATTGTGAAGTGCAATTTATGGGTGAAACACAGAAATCATAAATTGTGGCAGTGTCCCACAAACTGTGGTGGATTTTGTTTTTGGAGAAATTATTATTCCAAAAAAGTGTTCTACCATTCGACTAACAACTGGGTTCCTACCTAGTACAAGGCAAAACAGAGATGTGCGGAGTAAGGAAATTAGCCTATGGTATTGTCCTACCCAGGTCCTCTTGCTTGTGAAGCGAGTGCTCTAACACTACAAAGACTCATATTTGAGCTATGCCTGAAATTAGAAAAACATAGAATCTGAGCCCTAAAATGTGATAGTGTTGTACCTGGTGCTCCAACAATCCATGACTGACATCAACAGTGCTATCACTTCAGCCAAGATAACACTCACAGCAGCTTGACTTGGTTGATCTGGAAATGCCAGCTCCGTTCAGTTGAAGTGAAATTAGTTCAAAAAGAATCTACTTACGAACAATTATTTAAAACGTATCTAGGAAATGTCATCATTTCCCCCTTTATGATTCTTCAATGATAAAGTGTAAGCCAGAGGATTGTTTTAAAGCAAAAGCTCATACCAATTGATGGACAACAACTCTCCCAAGTGGTGAATGTTCGGAAATGCAACTTTTTGGCAGAAAAGCTCGCCTAAAACACAGACAGTCGGGTTGTGGAGTCCTGTGGCTCAGTGATTACAGCACTCGCCTCAGAGTGAGAGACCTGGGTTTGATTCCCATCAGGAGGCAAAAACCTTAGCCAAGCTTCCTTACTCCACACACCTGATAATAATAATCACTCAAGAAAAAAAAATTGGTCACTTCAATTCGTGACTGTTTGTGGGACACTGCTGTGCGCAAATGACTGCCATGTTTCGCTCACAGTCAATTCATTTTACAGCATATTCTGTGAATCGTTTGAGACTATAGAAGACATGAAAAGCACTATATCAAATGCAAAGATTATTATTATTATGTCTAGTTGAAAACAGGTAGACCAATTATATGGCTAGATATAGTCCAAAGTTCACCTATTTAAAACTACTATGGCACACTTTCTAGTAACATTTGAGTCATCATTACACTATAGTTAACACTCACTAAAATGAAGAAAACTCACAAGGAAACATCAAGTCAAGGGATGCTCCACATGGATAAACTGAGTGTGTTTTCACTTTAAATTTGGAGTCATCTGTCTGAAACTAAATGTTCAGCTATCTATGATTGCAAGTTATTCGATCAATGAACTTCTTTCATAACATGGTTTGTATATCTATCATTATTGTATCCCTACTATTACAGTATTACACCAAAGAGTTGGAAATCCACAAACATCGACGGTGCCAAACATCGTAGCTGTTCTGAGAAGGGAAATGCAATCCGAAAAGTTGGGGGAGAGGAAATTGTAGTGAATTGACCTATTTAGCTAATAACATCGTGTTAAAAGACAAACTTTATTTATCCATCTAAAAAATGGATGAAAATTGTACAGAGAAAAAAAGGAATTTCATTGAATACTAAAATGAAAATTGAGGCTAACCAACATGGCTTCCTGAGCTATTTGCTTCAGACCCTATAATTAACATCATCATCTTTACCATCTTCACTGTCCTGCTGTGTTCATTTTATCACTGTTAGAAGTAACCTGAGCTAACACATTAATTAGACTGGTACTAGGAGCTACATAGTAATCATTTTAATTTATAACACTTTATATTATGCTAAAATATAGATATGAAAATGAATAGCCTGGAAAATCATAATGGTATATTATTTTTCAGTTAAAATAAATTCCTTCCTGTCACAGGGAAACATCAATTGCAATGAAGTGTAGGACTGAGCCAATCCTTATTACGTTGCAAGTTTCCTTACTCCACACGCCTGATAATAATCCCTCAAAAAAATGCATTGGTCACTTCAATCCACAACTGTTTGTGGGACACTGCCGTGTGCAATTGGCTGCCACGTTTTGCCTTCAAATATACAGTTAATTCACTTTACAAGGTATTCTGTGAAGCGCTTTGAGACGTCTAGAAGACGTGAAAAGTGCTGTATCAAACGCAAGGATTATTATTATTATTATTATTATTATTGTAGCTTGACTGCCACAAATGGCTGACTCAATTCCAACATTCCTTAGCTAAAAAGGACAGCTCCTGCCAACCTGCTTGTAAACTTCTCAGGATTAGGTGAGTTGGGCACATCTTTCTGGGAAGAGAGTGTGCGTTCCACACCAGATAAATCAACATTTCTGTACAAATGTTGAACACACAGCAATTGGGTTTGGAGACTCCTGAACATGGTGACGGGTTTCCAAGTACGTCAGATAATAAAAATAATAATGATAATAATAATAATCCTTGCATTTGATATAGTGCCTTATCCATCCTTCGAGACATCCCAAAGCGTTTCACAGAAAATACTGTAGTGAATTGCCTGTGTATTTGGTGGGCCAAGATACCTGACTGACCAAAACCAAAAGCCACAAAATATTCGTGTTTTATGTACAAAATCACTTGAATATGAGCACTGGACAAAGATTGGACATATCTCTAAATTTGTGATTGAGATTTGCAAATGGGAAAAATGGTTCTTCAGTTTAATTGGTCCCTGTCTCAAGAGTGAACAGATGGGGGCGCTATTGATGTTTGAAACCCTTTTGAAGTCTGTAATTGTTCTCAATCTAGCTCTGTACTGTATACAGTATTGCTGTAAATTACAGAGATAAACTGCTGCCCTCTAAATTGGTTCAGACTAGGGCAATTAAACCTGTACGCTACGTGTATATTGTCAATGCTGTTTTATCAACATCTAGTCACTGTTTTATCAACAGCTAGTCCGACCTAGAGAAATTAACATGTTTACCACATCAACGTAAATGTCTATCTGATGTTAAAAATAATCTGTAGGAATTATCAGACTTGAAATTTTCCAGCAGGGAATTTTCTGAAAATGTGCGTGAGTGAGAATCTGTGCAAATGTAATGCAGTAATTATCCACAGTGTGACAGCATTATTAAACCCCAAATATTACCTAATCTGCAAATCTACCACCGCTCACTCATTGCAAATATGTTTCACTTCTAATTGCTTTGGATACAGTGTTAGTGGCTATCGCTTGTGTGATATTTGCTAGCTAGCTAATATGTGGAATCCTGCAGCTCAGTGGTTAGAGCACTCGCCTTACAAGCCTGAGACATGTGTTTGAATCCAGGCAGGTCAGGGCGAAACCTTGCGCAAGTTTCCTTACTCTACACACCTAATAATGATCCCTCAAAAACATTGGTCATTTCAATCGACGCCTGTTTGTGTGGACACTGCTGTGCGCATTTGGCTGCCGCATTTCACCCACAAATATACAGTCAATTCACTTCACAGTATATTCTGTGAAGCGCTTTGAGATGTCTAGAAGACGTGAAAAGCTCTATATCAAATGCAAAGATTATTATTATCATTTATAATAATGGTTATAGATTTGAGCTAGCTAGCCAGCTATTTACTTATGAAGCTGAGAATAACAGGAACTGTAAACAATTGATACAAACTCAGTGGAACAAAATGCATTAGTTACACCATGGTTAATATATACACATATAACATGTGTATTCCCCCAGCAATTATTTTGAGTTTGAAAAAAAATCAACACGTAGATGATTGAAATGGGAAATAATAATAATAATCCTTACATTTGATATAGCGCTTTTCATGTCTTCTAGACGTCTCAAAGAGCTTCACAAAATATTCTGTAAAATGAACTGATTATATGATTATGGGCGAAACACAGCAGCCAATTGCACACAGCAGTGTCCCGCAAACAGTCGTGGGTTGAAAATAACCAATTTTCTTTGAGGGAGTATTATCAGATGTGTGGAGTAAGGAAACTTGCCCAAGGTTTTGCCCCGCCTGGAATTGAACCCACACATGTAGGGCGAGTGCTCTAACCACTGAGCTACAGGACTCCACAAATAAGGTATAAGATACAGGAAACTTTCAATGGGCCATTGAGTATGTGCAAAAGGAACCTTCCCTTCTTTTTGGATGGAACTTCTGTGAATTTCCAATGGTGCTTATTTTGGTTTCCTTATTTTGTTTGACATATTATTCAGACTGAGACTGGGGTGGGGGGGGAGAAAAAATCTTGCAGTTCTGACCAAACACAAGTTCAAGAAAGCAACCTCATCAAGAGTGTTCAACTGAATTGTAGACTTGCGGCAATACAGAGGGTATTTTGCAATGACTAATTAAAGGAGCGACCAACCAATCACGTTTGGCATGCGAGAGGTAGCGGGATCGTTGCCCACATTCTCCAAACAAGCTTTCTGTGGAGTCCCACAGCGGTCAGAGCACTCACCTTTCGAGCAGGAGACCTGGGTTCGATTCCAGGCACGGCAAAAACCTTGGGCTAGTTTCCTTACTCAACATTCCTGATAATAATCCCTCAAAACAATTGGTAATTTGAATGCACGACTGTTTGTGGGACGCTGCTGCCGAGTTTCGCCCACAAAATATACAGTCAATTCATTTTACAGTATATTCTGTGAAACTCGTTGAGACGTCTAGAAGACATGAAAAGCGCTATATCAAGTGCAAGTATTATAATTATTATTAAATTATTTGTCTGTGGCTCCTCCATATCAAGTATTAGTTTGATAGGTTGATTGCACTGGAAGGAGTGAGACCTGTGTCCGAATCCAGGCAGGTCAGGGCGAAACCCTGGGAAAATTTCCATACTCCACATGCCTAATAATAATCCCTCAAATTTTTTTTAAATTGTTCATTTCAATCCACGACTGTTTGTGGGGACGCTGCTGTGCACAATTGGCTGCCGCGTTTCGCATATTGATTTATACAGGCAATTCACTCTACAGTATATTCTGTGAAACACTTTGAGACGACTAGAAGACGTGAAAAGCGCTATATCAAATTATTATTTGCATTTAATCAATCAATCAATCAATCAATCAATCAACCAACCAATCAATCAATCAATCATTCAATCAATCAATCAATCTCTCTATCTCTCTATTTCTCTCTCTCTGAATAGAGATGAGCAGTGAGTACAGTGTGATTGCTCAAGAGTGACACTTGCCAGGCCTGGCAATGAGCGACTCCCCCCTCCTGCGGCCCTCCCACTTGGAATCCGGCCCGCGGGCCACAGAGAGTCCAACCTGTCCAGCAGGTCGCCAAACACACGTGACGTGTCTGGGCTGGGGAGGGGGGGGCGTGGTTGGGAGGGAGGGGGGAGGGGGCTGGGGGCGGGGTCAGGGCAGGGAGAGCTCGCTGATTGGCCAGTGAATGGCAACAGTAGCCAGTGACGCGACTTGAATGCCCTCCCGCCAGCTTCAGACTAGGCTCAGCTCAGCTCCAGCCCAGACACTCACTCACTCAGTCTCACTCACTCACTCACTAACATGCTCTGTAAGTGCAAACCAACTCCCACCCACTGCTGAACACACACAGACGGACAGACAGACATCACTCAGACACACACACACATACACAGACACCACTTCTTTGGTAATCAGATTTTTTTTTAAATTGTTATTATTTTTAAAATCATTTAACACATACACACACACCACACACACACATACACCACACACACACACACACACACACACACACAGATACACACCACAGACCAGACACCAGAACACACTGAGGTTCAGGGGCTTGTTTGTTAATCAGATTTTTTTTAATTGTTGTTATTATTTTGTTATTTAACATACACACCACTCTCTCTCTCTCTCACACACACACACACACATTGAGGCTCAGTGGCTTGTTTGGTAATCAGATTTTTTTGGGGGGGGAATTGTTCGTTATTATTTTTTTATTTAACACACACACATACACTACACACTACACATACACACACTACACATCACTCACACACAAAAAGCAATGACCGGTGTGTTTGACAGCCTGGTTGCAGATATGCATTCCAACCAGATTACCTCGAGTTACCACAGCATGCACAAGTCTCAGGACTCCCCCACGTTGCCAGTGTCCACCGCCACCGACAGCATCTACTACAACGGTCAGCAGCACGGATCCTGCGCCGGGTCGCCTTATGGACAGCTTAACTCTTACCAGTTCCACGTCGGGAACATGAACAACCTTTCCTACAGTGCCAAGTCCTACGATATCAGTTACACAAACTGCTACAACTCTTACAGCTCCTACGGTTCGAGTAATTCACCCATAAACACCGACGCAGGTAAGCTCCCAATGATTGGAGAGAGAGAGACTGTGCAGCCTGAACCTATGGTGTGTGTGTGTTATTTTGGACAGTTTTAACGTGTGTGTATATGTGTCTTTTTGTGTGTCTTTGTGTCGCTTGTTCATAATGCACGCCTTATTGGTGAGCTGTGTGAAATGTCAGTAGTATATATTGCCATATGCTTTGGCGGGTGGGGGGGGTGGAGGGGACTCCAATCTAACATATGTATATATATATGTATATATATATATATAGATCTAGAAATATACATGTGTGCCTGTGTGTGTTTGCTCCAGAAAAAGAAGAGGCCGAACCAGAAATCAGAATGGTCAACGGGAAACCAAAGAAAGTTAGAAAACCTCGAACCATTTATTCCAGTTTTCAACTCGCAGCTTTGCAGCGACGTTTTCAGAAAACCCAGTATTTGGCTTTGCCAGAAAGAGCCGAGTTGGCGGCTTCTCTAGGCCTCACCCAGACTCAGGTAAGTAAGCCAGCAAACTCACACACATTACAATAGGTACAGAGCTTCAAACATATATATCTATATAGATATATATATATGTAGAGAGAGAGAGAGAGAGAGATCGTGTAAATAATTCCAATGAATGTGTCAATTAATAACGATTGGGGATCGATTCGAAGTGTTCAAATGCCAATGAACTGTATGTAAATGCAGGGTTGTCCTGAACTGATTTAGTTTAGTGGCGTCGGCAGAAACAGGGACAGTAACGCGATAAACTCTTGTCACAGGTTCAAACTCTTTATTATGTGTTGTCGGGTGGGAGGGGAAGCGCTCAACACAAAGCAGGGGGGCTACAGAGCACAGTGTGACTTTTGATGGTCATTTCAATGCGTTGACACGCGTACGATCGCATTTATTATTTGAATCCATAATCATTTTATTTTTTGTATATAAAAAAACACACACACACACACACACACACACACAAAATAGCATCCACCCACCCAGCCAGCCAGCCAGGCAATAAATAAATAAACAACACCAAGTGACAGCCTCTCGCCGCTGTTTATCTCACACACAGATAAAGATTTGGTTCCAAAACCGGCGATCGAAGTTCAAGAAAATGTGGAAAAACGGTGAAATGCCAACGGACCAACTTCCGAGTTCGAGTGACTCCCCCCCCTGCAGCTCCCCCCCACCCTCACTAACCTGGGACTACTCACAGCGGCAGAGAATCAACAGCAACTCCAGCCTCGCCCAGAACAGCAGCCCGGCCTCGGCTTTCCTGGGGAATTACTCTTGGTATCCCGGCTCAAACGGCGTCTCACATTTCCAGCCCAGCCCCGTCTTACAACATCAGCCTATTGTGGGCGCGGGGGCAATGTACTGACTCAGCCTGAGGCCATCAGAGACTTGGTGGGTACCTTGAAAGGGGGTGGGTGGGTGGATGGGGGAGAGAGAGGGAAGGGGAGAGAGAGAGAGAGAGAGAGAGACCCGCTCACCTAACTCTCACTATGGACATCCTGACGTATAGGGCAAGTTCCAGTGTTGTTGAGTAAGAGGGACTGTGTGTGGGTGGCTGTGTGTGTGTGTGGCTGTATGTGTGTGTGTGTGGCTGTGTGTGTGTGGCTGTGTGTGGGTGTGTGGCTGTGTGTGTGTGTGGCTGTGTGTGTGTGTGGCTGTGTGTGTGAGGGTGGGGGAGACACACACACAGCCACACACACACACAGCCACACACACACACAGCCACACACACACACAGCCACACACACACACAGCCACCCACACACACACAGCCACACAAACACACAGCCACACACACACACACAGCCACCCCCACACACACACACACACACACAACAAAAAATACAATCACAACAACACCATCAAACCCTTTATAACGTTTGTATTAACTGGTGCCTTGGCAAATGACCTCAATTTTTTTTAAAAAACGAAGTGTTTTAGAACAGACTATATGCAGTATTTATATGAACTGTTAAAAAAAAAGCTGATCGTGATGGTAAACATGACAGAGGTTTTTGTGAGTGTGTGTGTGTGAGTGTGTGTGTGGTGTAGAGATGGTGGAAAATAAATCTGTAAATAAATGCCTTTTTTTCTGTGCAGAGCTACCCCCTGAACACCGACTTGTACCTATTGAATTGTTCGTTGTGATTGCCAGCATGATAAGAGTTTGTTACAGGTTAATTATGGTGTTACTTATTGTAGATTCGCCATTGTCTAAGTTACTGTATATTAGATATTTTTTTGTTTGGTCCAATTCTACATTTAAAGTCATTTGGACAATGGAGTAAAATTGTGCTACTGATTTTTTCCTCCCCCCCCCTTTCCAAAAGCGACAAGTTTTGACAAAAAAATAACTATTTTCTTTATTTATTCTACAAAACGACTTCTTTACAGTTTGTTGCTCTGATGAAAAGAAATATATTATTTAAATAAATATTGTTTAATTATTCCTCGATGTTGCTACTTTAATCAGAAGATTTAAGGACACGGAGATTTGTTTTTTATATATCTATCTATAAAACTTTAGGTAGATGATATTTTATACCATGTACCGCATTGGAACAAATTGACAGGCGTTATATATATAACATAAGTATAGCTGCATTATCTCTTAAGAGTATACTGAGAGTATGACCAAATGTGAAATCAATGGGCTTAATATTCTGATATGCCGACGAAAAATAGGTCGCACACAGCAATCTACAATGGAAGGCTATTGCAACTGTGCAAATGCACATCATCTATATATATATATATATATATACTATATATTTTTTATCACAGAGTATGTTAGCAATGCTGTACGCTGTGGTGGTAATGCATTTAGCTCAGACATTCATCAATCAGTTTACAGATTCTTTACATTAAATCCTGCCCCGCCTTTTCAGAGAGAACTGGCGCCGGATAAATTTATCCCATAAATATCCCTCACCGACCTAACTTGTAATCCACAAGGTTGAATTAGAATTTTAAAAAAACTCCTGTGTTTTTTTTATATGGGAGGGAAAATAATGAGCGAGTATTTAATCCACATAAAATTGCTTCAATTCCATTTTTTTTTTTTGGGGGGGGGGGAAACTTGTTTTGTAACGAATTGTATATTATCCAGCCAATAATTCCAATCACAACAGTGGCCAATTGTTCTGTTACTAATTACCCAAAGAAAATTTTGCTGTGGAAACACTTGATTCCAGCAATCCCTACCTCTTAAGGCAGTTATATTGTATTGTATTATACTGGGGGAAACTAAATAACTGTGGGTGTCTGTCTCCTTTGGTGGCGTTTATTTCTGAATCTTTCCCCCCCCCCCCCCCCCCAACACACACACACACACACATTTGTGTCAAAGAAACCTATTGCCTAAGCAATAAAAAAGCAACTTTTTTTTTCATCCCCGACCTCAGATTCATTTTTTGTCAACAGAAATCTATATTTTTAAATCATGTATATCAAGAACTCTGTGTAAGGTGAAGTACTCCCCCACCCCACACCCACACACACCACCCCCCCTCCCCCCACCCCACCCCCACACCCCCCCCCCACCCCACACCCACACACCCCCCCCCCCCCAACATTGTGCATAAAACAAAATCAATGCATGATGTTATTGTGAAATATTATTCCCTACTCGAGATTATATATAATAGATATAACACATATATAATATATGGTATGTAGGTATACATATATATATATATATTTAATATATAATGTGTATATGTATCTATATATATAACAAGACTGACTGCTCTTGTCTGGGGGATTCCATGTAGAGACGATGGATGATTAACAGGCACCTAGTGCCTAGGGCGGGGAGGAGAGACTGGGTTGTTAGACGCACGCAAAAGTGTCTTGGCATGTGAGTGTAGAGGGGCGAGTTTGGCTAAGGAGCCAGCAGACACACTGGAGACACAAATCCTCTCTTGTAGAATTTTTTTATTAACCACGAGAGAGGCACAGCCCAGCAGAAATCGCCCCAAGCCAACCACTTGTAAAGCACATTCACAGCAAACCACACAAGCAGGCCTCTCTAACCCATTTTTTTTTTCTCTCTCTCTCCAACTCTCTCTCACTAACTCTCTAAATCTATAGCTCCTTTTTTTTCCACACACACACACACAGAGAGAAAGAGAGAAAAAAGAGTAAAAGAGAGATTTGAGTTTCCCCTGTGTGATACAATTGATATTGCTTTCAACGTGAGTCATTTTCACTTTAAAAAACAAAGTGCTCAGACTTTCTGAGTCTGGCCATTTCAGAAAAGCCACAAAAATGAGTCTCTTCGTTTAAGTCTGTGTAATTTAACGTGTGGCTGTTCAATTATTTTACAATCGTTTTATTTACACACACACCAGACACACACACACCCATACACACACACACTGGCATCAAATCGTTGCACAATCAATACAGTAAGTAGCTAAACACACCGCACATTGCATGGGAATGAATCTGCCAAATATGTGCAATTCGTAGAAAAAATAGAAGACATGTGATAATTACAGCGCTTTCTAAGTCCTAACATGTTGTGTTTTGACTGTAAATATTCGCACCGAAACTTCTGTTCGGGGAACATTTTTCTTCCAAAAAAGATGTAGAATATGCCAACGTTCTGTTGCATTCAAAAAGCATCAATCAATCCGCCCCCCCTCCCCCCCTCCCCCATCTAAAAATAAGAGACAAGTTCATATATTAAAGAAATGCACTTTTAATATATATATATATATATATATATACACACACACTCACACACACACTCACTCTCTCACATTCTCTCCTGACATTACCTGGGACTAAAAATAACCCTCAAACAGTGAGGTTAAATATCTGGAGATGGGTTTATCACCAGAGCTTCACTTTACACTGAGACCAGAGCGTGTGATGTTTTCTTAAAACTCTTCTTACCTTGTTTCCTCTCCTCCCTTTCATCTACACTCACCCTTCATATTGTTTTACCTACAAAAATTGAAGTACAGCTTCCCCTCCCCCCCCCCCCCCCCCCCACACACACACACACATCACCTCTTGAACTCTGTTTATGTTTCCTTAATATAATTTCCTGTTGGGTTTTAATGCATGTGGATGTGAGCGAGACGTCTGTGTTTTATGTAGGAAAATGGACGGCCATTTGTATTAGAAATAAATAACGATAGAATTCAAACTGATTTGTGGATTGAACTGTTAACCCATGTTACCAGGGTATCATTAACATGATTATTAAAGTGGTGGAGAGAGAGAGAGTGGGGGGTGGGGGGGGGTGATTCTGAATAAATTCGACATTATTTGGGGGTAACCCACATTATTTGGGGGTAACCCACATTATTTGGGGGTAACCCACATTATTTGAGGGTGGTGGGGGGGGGGAGGGAAAGAATATTTCTAAAATAGTCTAAATTTCTAAATCGAATGACTCCACGACAGAATGGTTTCAGGTTTTATGAAATCCCCTTGATGTCTATCGTTAATTGTAGAGTTTTTTGTAAAAAAAATACACCCCCCCCCCCCCCCCCCCCCCTCTCCTCTCACACACATACACACACAAATATAAAGGCATGTATATAAAGGCAGCTACCTCCTTGAGGACATATGATTTGTCGTTCACAGCTGAAGCAAATGTAAAAGGATTTGCTAAATCGACTTTGTCGTGTAAAGTGATTAGGACGTCATGTGCAGTATTTGGGTTGGGTGAACTTAATACACTGAGACATCATTTGATTTTTTTTGGGTGGGTGGGGGGGGGGTGGGGGGGGGGTGTGGGTTGAGGGGTGGAAATTATTGACTATAGCAATCGCTTATAATTCCAGCAAGTTTACAGCTATCAGCTTGGTGATGTTGCCTTGACCATCAGTAAATCTGCAGAGCTCTGACAAAGCAATCAGAAGCTATTAGGAGAAGGGGTGGGTGGGATCGCTTTCAGGAATAAGGGCAGGCGAAATGAGGGCCTGTCAGTGATTGCTGAATTACAAGATGTTGCATTTCGCCCCCCACCCCCTCAGGGCTATCACATTGAGTCTTGCACCAAATAAAATCCCCCAGGGAAGATTATAACTAGGGATATCCGCACGCCCAGACAATCCAAATCCCCCTTTGTGATATCTGACACATCTATATCTATCTATTGGTCCTGTGTGTGTGACTGTGTGTGTGTGTGACTAATGAGTGTGTGACTATGTGTCTATGTGACTGTGTGTGTGTGAGTGACTGGTGAGTGTGTGACTGTGTGTGTGTGTGTGTGTTTCTCCATTTGTGGGACCAGCCCCCACCAACCCCCACAAAAGATAAAAGAGAAAGCTATATGGATACCCCACTAAGTTAGATATAAGAAGCCCCCACAGTGATCTTATGTCATGCCATGTGGGACAATTACATCCGGATTTCCTTGGATAAGCCAATTTGGGAGAGAGAGAGAGAGAAAGAGAGAGAAAACAAATTAGACTTTCCTCGCTTATAAACTTTGCACTGGTAGTATATAAACACACACACACACACACACTGTAATTTTATCCACATTCACTGCAGTTTGAGCTCTCTGGCTCTGGGAGCTGAAAGGCTGCAATTACTATATAATTCTTTGCAATTTCACATGTCCTAATATGGACTGTAATTTTTTTACGCCAGACAATTTCCTGCTATTTCAAGCATCAACATTGTCAAAGTTGTATGTACATAATAAATGGAGAATATCAATGCAGAGTTTTTAGCATAACATCTTGACTCCACGATAATTATATCCGTTTTGCAAAAAAAAAAAAACCTACGCAAACTGGCTTTGAATTGTACTGTGGTAACCTCGTCTACTTTAATTTTTTTTTGCATTAGTGAGACAGAGAGAGACACACAGAGAGAGGGAGAGAGAGAGAAAAATTACTCATAATTTCCCAAAGATTACCAAGTTCTCGAGAGGAGAATGTCATCAGCGTAATGAACAGTAAACATTTATGCTAATAATCCTCAATTTTTTCATCAGCTATAAAGACAGAGGCTATAACAGAAATGCAGTCGCATTCTGCAACTCATTGCTGGTGATATTGAACTGTTGTGAGTGTTGTGTTTTTGAAAGGAGCCTTAGAGCGGATTTTACCAGCAGAGAGATTCCCTCAGCAGAGATTTCTTTTCTCTCTTTCTCTCTGTCACTCTCACTCTCTTAACCTTCTTAAAGGCTAGGAACGAAACCTTGATGATTTTTAGTACCTGGTTTCAGTAGCAATCAGCTCCCGTTTGGGTCTGAAGGAACTATCAGGTAAGGGTGCAAACGTGTTTTTTTTATTTGAAATTTACTTTCTGCCAATCGTTGAGAATCAAACCGTGTGTCTGGGGAAACCTTATCTGTGTGTGTGTCTGTGTGTGTGTTGTGTGTCTCTCTGTGTGTGTCTCTGTGTGTGTGTGTGTGGCTGGGTGGGATGGGGGGGGATTCGTTAAGTTATACATTTATAATAAACAGGTTGATATGAAATCAGATAAGAATGTTTCCCTCTAACTGTACAGTATCCTAAACGCAAGATTCAGATGGACATGTGAATTATGCGCATTTCATAAAATGTTGCTATTTTTTGGTGGTGGATGATGGAGGGGGGGGGGGGGAGGTGAGTGAGTGGGTGGTGGGGGTGGGGGGGGGGGGGGGGGAGATAAGTCGTTTCAATTCTGATGGCATTGATTTATTTGTACAAATATTATTTTCATGTCACAAACCCAAACATCTGAAAGGGTTTCCGACGGCAATGCAGAACTCCGGCTTTTTGCAGCCAGGAATGAATTCATTGTGAGTGAGTGAGTGAGTGAGTGAGGGAGGGAGGGAGGGAGGGAGGGAGAGGAGGGCAAAATATTCTCCAGTTATTTGGAATTCGCAGCTTTCCCACTAACAGCAAAATGTGCTGCACACGGCTGGTCGGTGTTGAATACTGTGAAGGTGATCAGCAGCTCTGCCTGGCCTTGCCACATCAAATCCAAGAAGCTACACGATTAGTGTCAATGAACGCACTTCAAACTTATTAACAGGGAAATGTTCAATGCTTGAAACTGTCGATTCGCTCCTTATTTAAAACATAAATCGAACCGAAGCCTCATACAAATTAAACGGGCTTTTTTTTTTACAAAATAAAAGAATTAAAATCGGTTTAAGTCATAGATAATTATAGTAATATAATGTATGTATGATATCATGACTGTGGGTCGATAATCCGTTTTTTTTGGGGGGTCTTTTAAACCCCAATAAACTGGTTAACATCGAAATTAGCCCCAGAATCGTCCCTTTTTTTCCCCCTTTTTCCGTGAAACCAAAATACAAATCACACTTTTGTTTTAGAAAATCATAAGACTAAATCAAGACAGAAAATCCTTTTTTTAAAAAAAAAGCAACACACACACAAATCTGATCACGGGTGCTCAGAAAGAGAGCAAATTAATATTAATATCAATGGCAAACAGAGATGGAAAGATGTAGAACTTTTATAACAGATACTTTTTATATATATATAAAAGACACACACAAATACTGTTTGAGTTGAGTTTACCTGCCTGGATTCCGAACTAGATTGACGTGTAATGTAACATTAGCCATTAAACGTTAGAGCAGAGATGGGCTTCTAGAGAGAGAGAGAGATAGAGAGGGGGATGGGGGGGGAGCAGTCCTTGTTAAGTAATTTCGCCCCTACTCTATCTTCATTACTCCCAACATTGTGCCTCACTAATTTGGCCAGAGTTTCCTATTGACAATTCTTCTCTGTACACCTGTAAGCAATTTGCAGCCCTCATGATAAACGTGGCAGTGAGTTGCAGAGATGCAAAGCACACCGATTTATTTTTTACTTTATTTGCTCCTTTCTCAAATGCAGCACAGATTTGACTTTGACTGCTCCCTCTCCCCCTCTCTCCTTTCTCCTTTCTCCCTCTCTTTCTTTCTCTTCTCCCCCTCTCTCTTTTGTTAAAGCAAAGATTGCCCGGGCGAAAAATAAATAAAATTGCTCATAATTACCCCCAATGATACGAAACTACATTAGAATAAATAAACTCAAAATTACTGTAATTATGGTCCGTTTGATGGCCTCGGCTTGTAATCAAGTAGAGAATACAGTGAAATAATGCCTATAGCCTTTCAGTCGCAGCTGTATGTGCAAACTGGGAGCTTTTTATTTTGTTGAATGGGGGGCAGAATTCAATTTATTCCCCCACCCCCCACACCCCCCCACCCCACCGTTTGGCCAAGGTATTGCCTTGTTTTGCAGGAAGAAAATGTTGTATAAAATATCATCTGAGTGAGTGAGTGAGTGAGTGTATCTGTGTGTGCATGTGTGTGAGTTTTTGTATGAAATATATGTTTGCAGACCAATGCAATGAAATAAACGAGTGATCTTGCAAGTTTTAACCCCCCCCCCACCACTCCCTCCCCCCCACCACTCCCTCCCCCCCACCCCACCCCCCACACATCCCCACACCCACCCCTTAATGTTTATATTAATTATATCTCACATTTGCTGTTTGACGTTAATTCGAGTTTCAGAGCATTGCAAGTCTGAAATATCCTGTGTTTATTCCTTTCAAAATATACACGAGGTTTACTTGTTTAATGTTTAACTCGTGGCACTCATCGCCTCGTTATATTTCTGCTGAATTTTCAGATGGGGAAATATTCATGTCTCTTACATAAGCGTGTGGTTACCTGTAGAATAGGCAAACACACACTTACAGACAGACAGACGTGTGCGCATTATAGATGTGATTACTTCGGCGAACAAATAGATCTAACTGAGCTTCTGCAAAAAGGGAATGAATTTGTTATTTAACGAATAACGTCTTGTGACAGGACAGTTTATAATATAACACAATATAGTACAATATGCAATGATAATATAATATATGTAACACTCCCTTCTGAATTACTGATATTAATAGATATCGCCATTTTCTAACGCTGTATGATATTGATGGTATATGAGATACCGACCGCTGGAAAAGCGCAGTTAACTCCTCAGTCCCCTCAAACCCCCCCCACAACAAAAATAATAAAATCTCTTTGAAATCCTCGATTTGTCCCTTCGGAAACGACACAGCTTTCACCCCCTCCACAACAACCCGCACCTGTCCTACCCATTATTTAGTTAACTTAACACTGGGCTTCCTGTCATTTCAGCGGTGAAAAGGAGATTTATTGTGTGCCCAATAAGGCCACAGAAAGAGCTGATACGAGTGCTATAGATAAATCTGAAAAGCGACCAACAAGCGCTTTAATTGCTACAGAAATCACTGCACCCCGTTAGTCTCATCGGGTTGAACGTGACACTGAAACTAATGCTGGTTTGTGACCAATATAATAGGACTTGGCGTGAAGTGTGTCTGTCCTCAGATCCCACAGTCAATCCCGACAATATTAACCCGAGGTGTATTGTAAAACTTCTCAGTTTGGCCCTAATTAAAAGGCGTTGGAACAAGACCGTGTGGGTATATATCTTATATATTATAAATATTTATATGTATATATATGTAATAAGCCATCGCTGACTATTTTGCAAATATCTTGTTCATATGATGAATTTGTTGAGTGTTCAATATCTTAGTGATAACCATACTCTGATCTATCGCTGCAGCAAATTTTTATTCTATCATCTGTCAAGTGATGAAAGTGTGAAACGCTGTTATCAGATGGCATCAAATGTCTTGTTTTCGCGTTCAGACTTGAGTTACACAGAGAAGCCTTTTTTTTCACATAAATGTGGTGACAACAAATCGGATGCAAATGAAAAAAAAATACCCGCTGTTTTAAAATCATAATTTTACTGTCTTGAGTGGACCGTATAATATATTTACAAAGATTCGAAAGATTACAAAGCAATAAGTTAACATTGTCAATAGAAAACTAAACCTTTTACACGTAGAACGCTAGACACAGTGTGTGTTTTTATTTGAATTTTGTTTGTTCAACGTTTCCATTTCACAGGTAAAATATTAAGATTCCCATTTCACTAAAGCATCAGGTACACTCCACACACACACACACACACACACACACACAGAGAAAACAAAGGACGCTAAAATCTGTGCAACATATTTAAATAATAATAATATACAAGAGCAGAAAAACCCTGTGCAGTAATAATTGTTCATTTGTATGTATTCTGTGTGGTTGAACTTAAACTCTAAATGTGTGTGTGAGAGTGTGTGTGTGTGAGAGAGAGTGTGTGTGTGGGGGGGAAGAGAGAGAAATAATTGTACTCAAATATATGCTGTATGTGAAAGAAACCTGACTGCCTGCATTTGAAATGGGATGAACGAATGTGTGAATGAATCCAAGTGATTTTCAACAACAACGACAACAACATCAGCATCATCAACAACAACAAAAAGAAAACAAATAATAATAATAATAATAATAATAATAGCTTGTCCCTGACTGTCCCTCTGGGGGAGATAGATAGATAGATGCCCCTTTTTATTTGGAGTCTCATGTGTTTTTTTTTGCTGCTGAGAGAGGATCTTGCCTGTAAATGTTGCTGTGATGGAGCACCAGGGTTGAGTCAGCTGGTGGGTAAGGCTGGCAAATCTCACCGCCTCACGTCTGTGCAAGTGTCTGCTCTCAGCTCTGATCACTGAGGACCACAAGAGTGTGTGTGTGTGTGTCTGTGTGTGTGTGTTTCTTCCTCTCTCTCTCTTTGTCTTTGTCCTGTTTTTCTTGAGGACCTTGCCTTCCTATTCCTCTCTTTCTTTCTTTCTCTTTCTTTCTTTCTTTCTTTCTTTCTTTCTTTCTTTCTTTCTTTCTTTCTTTCTTTCTTTCTTTCTTTCTTTCTTTCTTTCTTTCTTTCTTTCTCTCTCTCTCTCTCTCTCTCTCTCTCTCTCTCTCTCTCTCTCTCTCTCTATTTATATGTTGTTGTTTGTCTCTCCCACTCACTCACTCACTCTCTCTCACTCTCAGTCTCTCTCTCACACTCTTTGTCCATTCTTGAGGACCCTTCCTTCCTCCCTTCCTTCCTTCCTCCACCCCCCACCCCCTCCCCCTCTCTCTCTATTTATTTATTTAGATGTTGTTGTTGTTGTTGTTGCTGCTGTTGGTGGTCTCTCTCTCTCTCTCTCTCTCTCTGTTTCTCACATGAGTTGCTGTGGCTGTTGCATAGATTCCTGGTGTGTGGGGGGGTACCATGATGTGTAGGTGGGTATATAACTTGCCGGGTTGTTGGCAGAGCTCTTGCCCGAGGCTGATGTCCCCCACACGGTTGGGACAGTGGGAGAAGAACCGGTCAAACCTCTACCATTAGCCACAGCACTGGTATCCAAAACCCCGTTATTGCCCTGTTTCATCAGCTTCTTGAACTTGGAGCGTTTGTTCTGAAACCAGATCTTTACCTGAAAAAAAATATAGTTATATAATACACACACACATAAAACACACACAGCCACATTAATGTAATAAACAGTCACTGTTAACATTTTAAAAAGTCAGCATTCATATCCCATTTTCACCTATTTCGTCCTATTTTTGCCCTATTTTGTTCTATTTCGTTATTTTCTAAAATAATGAAAGCTTCACCACAACCGATGAGTCCCATCGTTATAATTCTTCAAAGCAATAGTATGTAAAATACTGTACATCTCTCTCTCTATCCCCCCTCTCTCCCCAACCTCTCCAATCCCCTTCACCTCCCCACTCCCAAAGTTATCAGAGTTAAAACTAATTTAACATCGAGCTTAATGTAATAGCAATATTGAACATTAGTTCTGGGTGAATTAACCTCCCTTTAGCTGTGCAGTTTGATCAGGAACTCTGAAAAAAAAACATCGCATAAAACCGACAGCCGAGGCTTGGATGAATCAGTGAATGAATGAATGAATAAATAAAAAAATGAATGAATGAAACAACAGAGAAGTTCTGGGTGAGGGGAGCACTTTAGAAAGGACGGAGGCACTTCAGCCAGTGTGCTGAAGAACAATATAACCCAATTCCCTGTCATAGTGAGGAGATGAAATTGTTTCTCAAACGATCAGCCTTTTAAATATATACGAATATACATCTAGATATTTTAAAACTCTTCAAAACAGCCAAACTCGTGCTCACAATAAAGTAAAACTATTGGTTTATATGTCCAGTCAGCACCTAAAATTCTCAATTGCATCCCACGTTTGTGAAACAAATTTACAGTTAAAGGGGGGATTGCATTTGAATGTAATGTTTTATTCTCCCTCCCCTCCCACCCCCTCCCCTCCCTCCCCACCCCTCCCTCCCTCCCTCCCTCCCTCTGTTGCCATTTGGTACAGATAGCGGGATGTAAGCGGGATTGCCGGTATTGGGAATACTGAACTGTAATAGATTTATTCTGGTCTAACCACAACACCACAAGCCGGTGCTGTGGTTATTAAAGACACTGAATATCAGGTGTTGGTGGAGGGAGGGGGTGGTGGGTGGGTTGTTCTCACTGTTTATTTACCTGTTATTTAAGTGACAATCACTTAAACATCTTGGGAGTTAGAGTCACTCCCAGCTGCCACCGTGATCTTGTCCATCCGTTTACAAGTCAACACGATAATAATAATTATTTGCTTTTAATTTTTCCAAAACAAAAACACCATGATAAGTTTTGCATTGTGAATGTGTGACAGACTGTCTTACCTGTGTCTGTGTGAGTCCCAGTGAAGCCGCCAGTTCAGCTCTTTCGGGCAAAGCCAGATACTGCGTTTGCTGGAATCGTCTGTTCAAAGCTTGCAGTTGCAGACTGGAATAAATAGTTCTGGGTTTGCGAATCTTTTTGCCTTTGCCATTAAACCTGATCTCACCGCTCTCCACCGCCGAGCCTTTATCTGAGTCAGCTGTGGGTGGTGGGAGGTGTGGAGGGGGGAGAGAGAGAGAGAGAGAGAGAAGGGAAATAAAAATAATCAGAAGAAAAATAATCAGAATCAATCAGAATAATAATAATAATAATAAGCATGCCATCACAACTCGAACGCTTGTCTGTGGCTGTATTCACCCCTGTGTGTGAAGCAGCCTTTCAGCATTGCATTTAACACACCAGCTTATTTAAAAAAAAGTTTTGTCTATTTTGACTAGTCACAGTTTAGGTGTAATTACCCCCCCCCCCCCCCCCCCCCACCCCCACCCCCACCCCCACCCACCCCCATCACTGTAATTGCCGGCATTGTTTACTGTTGTTACGCCATAAATAATTGCAAAGATCAGAGGCAGGACCAGGCAAACTTCTACTGTATCAGCCTCTGTGTTACACACCCACCCAACCAGCCACCCAACAGATTGTAACACACTGAGCGGGTAGTTGGGTGTGTGGTTGTGTGGGTGAGTGAGTGTGTGTTTGTGTGTGTAAAAGGGGGGGAAATTAGCTGTCCTTTTTCTCCTCCCCCCCCTCCTGCTCTCACCCCAAAATAAGTCACTGACAAGACAAGATTGCCCCCCCATCTCCCCCTCCCCTCTCCCTCTCTGTGTCTCTCTCTCTCCCTCCTTACCTGTGTCTTCTAATCTCGTGTGTCTGAGGTTGGTGCCGGTTGGGTAGGATTGCACAGAGCTGGTGATGTAAGGGTGAGTGGAATGGTTGCCGTTGACTGAGTTGACATAAGGGTAGCCCAGGGACCGGGAGGAGAAGCTGGGAGCCGGGCTGTAAGCCGTGTGGTCGTGTTGAGAGTGGCCGGAGGGAGAGTGCAAACAGTGCATGGAATACTGTCCATGAGCCATGGGCGGAGGAGACATCTGTTGACTAGGCGATGGCCCAAACTCCATGAACACAGCTTTAGCCGACACAGGGGAGCTCAGGTTGTCTGACATTGTAGTCATGGTCATTCTTCGCCTCTTTGCCTTATGCCTTGTGCCTTTTGCTCTTCCCTTCTTTCCTTCCTTCCTCTCTTCCTTCCTTCCTTCCTTCCTTCCTTCCCTCTCTCTCTCTCTCTTCTCCCTCTTTCTCTCTCTCTCTTTCCCTTTTTCCTTTGCCCTCCCTCCCTCCCTCCCTCCCTCTCCTTCCCTCTCTCCCCCCCCCCCCCCACCCACCAGCAACCCCCCCCCCCACCACAACACCAACTCCCCCCCCCCCCCCCACCCACCCCCCTCTCTCTCCAAATATAAAAGTAAAAAAAGGGGGGGGGGGGGGGGGGGTTAGTCACTTCCCAGCTCTTTTTCTCTCTTCTAACTACTCCCTACGGTCGAGATGGATCCCAATTTAAGCAGGGGTGGGGTGGAGGGGTTGGAGGAGTTGGAGGAGAGTGTGTGTGGGGAGGGGGGGGGGGAGGTCTGTGTTTTTTTTTAACTTTCCATTCATAAGAAAATGGAGTTTTGGGGTTTGACAAAGTGAAGGCATTGATGTTCTGTCTTCACAGCATCTCAACAGCCCTGAAAGGCTGGGCTCAACTAGGCTCATGAATATACATGATGGAGACTCACTGATAGGCCTTTTGGTCACCACGTGTTACTTCATTGGGCTACATTGGCTACATCCAAGACTCCCTCTCTTTTCTCTCTCTCTCTCTTTCTCTCTTTTTCTCACACTCACTCACTCACTCACCAACTGTGTGTGTGTGTGTGTGTGTTGGCCATTGGGATTGGGAAACATCTCACCAGTTTTTTTTTGAAGGGGGAGGGAGGGAGGTGAGGGAGAGAGAAAGAGAAAGGGGAAGAAGTTAGAAAATTGGTCTCTAATTATTATTATTAATAAGAAGAATATTCAGTCGTTTCAAGAAAAGAACACACACACAATTAAGAGTGTCCTTTGCAAATATTTTGTTTTAAGAAAACACGCACACACACACACACGATATTTTTGGGGAAAAAATAAGTGATTGTAAATGATTGTGCTGTGATTTTTTTTAAAAACAGCCCCCTTCCTCACGTTGAGTTAGTTTGAAAGCTCATATCAGATGCAGAAACAATATCGATGGTTTGGCAGGTTCCTGATGAGGTTACAAACTATTAGATCAGGCTAATGGTGTGATGTTTTGATTTTTTTCGGGGTGGGTGGGGGGGGGGGGGGGGGAAGAGAGATGATGTGACTAGTGTTTTGACGATTAAGCATAAAAATTAACCCCACCCCCCCCCCCCCCAAAGCTGTGATGTGCCACGGAAATGTTTCACTGGGGTAATCTTACAGTCCAAAAAACACAGAGAGCCTGAATATCATTGTCAGGATTATTGAGAGCGAAAGAAAACAAGGCAGTTTTAGTATTTTTTTTTTTAAAAAAGTTCAAAGACCCGGAACATTTAAACATTTAAACAACGTGTTGCTTTCTGCGGCGAGGCACTCAGCCGAAAAGCGAGGCGAGGGGGCTGTAACTGAGTGAACTCTCTTGCAATCAGGTTAACTCATATCGAATAAATAAGCGAATGAATCCGCCGAAGACGATAATATGAAACAAACACACACACACACAATTGTTGAAAACAAAACCCAGCGGGTAATTCCTACACCTGAAAGTTTTTTTGGTTAAAAAAAATGTTAATTTGATATTCTTACAGTTGATATCGTGATTGATGTTGTCAGAATTCATTGATATCTTAACGTTAAACTTCTTTTTTTTTCACCCCCCCCCACCCCCCCCCCCCCCCCCCCACTCCCCACCGCCGAAAAAATAAATACATTTAATAAATGGGTGTAAATGTTAGTTTGCCAATACTTTGTTCTCTAGAAAATGACTTATTTGAGAAACCTGTTTTCTGGGTGAGTTTGTGTTGCAAATGATATGGGAGAAAATGAGGGTGGGGGGGGGGGGGGGGGGGGTGGGGGGTGAGGTTGGAATATACTAAACAGAATATTTCAACTGACCTTTATTGCTAAAGGTCCCCCAAAAATCCCACTTTTGGATTGGAATGCTAACGGTTTACGAAATGTACGCGAATTCACTTTTTTTAAAAAAAAATCACAGGAGATACAGACACAGATGGAGTTACAGGGAGGGAGATATGTCGGCAACACCTAACACAGCATTTAAAGTCTGCTAAACGGTGTAACTATATTTCGATTGAAGGTATATTGGGCTTGTAATGGAGCAAAATTTACTGTTACGAATTTGATGTGGAGAGAGACTGACACGTGCCTGCCTCTCTGTAGTTACACGTTCATTTGATTAAATGCCAAGTCTCAAGCACTGCGATAAACAGCTGAAGGCGGTTACCATTAACATAACACTGATGTTTAATTTTCATACGCATAATTAGCCATATATTTAACACCAATTGCAACACGGAATCCTCTCAGCGTTAAGCCAGTGAGCCGAATCACACACACACACACACACACACAGCCAGCACAAGCTGCCTTTACACACACACTCACACTCACACTTGCACACTCACCGACTAATTCACTCACTCACTCACAATACACACTCACACACACATACACACTCACTCACTAACTCACAAATGCACTCACACACACACACACAGACACACCAGCTCACTCACACTCACACTGATACACTCACACACACACACACACACATCAGCAGAATTTTTTTTTAAATGACCTTATGTATATCATATATGAATAATTCCCAGAGATTTCTCCATCTCACACAGCTCGCCCCTTGCGATATGTTTTTAAAACGTGGAGAAAACTATATTTCAATGTAGGAGATTAATTACACTTGTTTTTTTTTTGAAGGGCGAATAAAAAAGGTACTTAAAATGCATATCCCCCCAACCCCCTCTCTCCCCTCCCAGGCTTAAATACTTCACATAGAGCGATAAATGGTGTAATTTGAATCCCAATGAGGCTTTGGCTGGCGCTCAGTGAGTTTAAAACGTGGCTGGGGTAAAAATACAACCGAGATAAAGAGTATTAAAAGCTTAAAGTGATTTTTAATACGGTAGCTTTGAAATAACGTGGAGTTTTTAATGTATGTTCAAAGGGAGTGGTTTGCAGTCGGCAAAGATGTGTTTGTTTGTTCCACAATAACACACTCTGATTCCCTATACACCCTGAGAAGCTATGTTCCTGACACTCTGTGTATAACTGGGTTTTGTTTTAATCCGCAGCTCAAGATACTTGGTGTTAATTTGTAATAAAAGTGTGTGTGTGTCTGTCTGTGTGTGTGTTTTGTTGTTGCTAAATTTCGATTGAAAAAACACCAATGTGTGTGTTTATGTGTGTGTGTTTCAGAAATGATAGTGTTATCCGAAGGGTTCAAGTCAAATTGTGTTGTGTGTGTGCCTGGAGTTTGGGCTAAATGACTATTAAATCACCAGCTAAAGTGGGTGTTATATTTCCCACTGTTGAAAATCTTAACTGTGTATCTCGAGGTTCGAGGGCAGTGTGTGTTTTTTTTCAATTAAACGATTAAAATCTAATCACTTTTAAGTTAAGGGGCACGTTTACTTGTTAGTTTTCTTGCAAAGCCATCCATTTCCACACTTCGAAAACCTTCAATGCAAAACTTGTCTTGTGCCCACTGAAGAGAGGATATGTTTGATTGTGTAACGAGGTAGACCTCGCTGCTCTATAATCCGGAATAGTTTCAACAAATAATCGGTTTTCGTAAATAAATGCTCATCTTATATTCAAATATATTATATATATATATTATACGTCTGTCTGTGTGTTCGCTTCTGCGGTTAATGTTTTCTCCCTAGTGTTGTAAGAACGAATGTCTGTGTGTGTGTCTGTATCTGTGTGTGTGTCTGTGTGTGTGTGTGTGTACGTGTGTGTCTGTCTGTATGTACATGTCTGTGTGTATGTTTGTGTCTGTGTGTGTCTATGTGTGTGTTTGTGTCTATGTCTGTGTGTGTGTTTGTGTCTATGTGTGTGTTTGTGTCTATGTCTGTGTGTGTGTGTTTGTGTCTTTGTGTGTGTGTGTCTGTGGAGGGGGGGGGGGGGGGGGGGGGTGACAATAGACCATCCACAGATTTAACCTATTATTTTTCTCCTAACGTCATCGATTGCGAAGTATACAGCATATAAATATACATATATATATATATAGATAGATAGATATGTAAAGAATTGGCGGTGAAAGTCTCCATGTCAACATCAGAAACCCAATCCAGCCCCCAAATAAAATCCTTAATTACAGTGAACTCACTCTGCAGCTCTGAATAAAAATCTGCTATTGGCCAAAGGCAATTAAGCCCTGGAAACTGCGGCTCCAACACATTGATATGTACATTTATTCATGTGATAGTTCATAACAATATTTGTATTGAGGATGTATTCAACATCTCCCGGTGCCAACGCTTCTTGTTTTATTATATGTTCTGTTTGGCAGAACCCAAAACACTCAAAAAGGTCGATTTTGCTATACAAATTTAGGGGGATAGGGGGGTGGGGGGGGTGGAGAGCAACAAAACAAGAAATAAATATGTAAGTTCAGAATTCATCAATCTTCACTTCCAGTCCCAGATTAAATACAAGTTTGATAATTACAAATGTTTTGCATGTCTTGAAGTTGGACAATAAGTGTGAAATGAATGTTGTCTTATATCCTATTTGATTTACACACACAGTGCACACACACACACACAGTGCACACACACACACTCATAAATTAGGGGTTTTAGTGACTTATCTCAGAGATAATTTTCTGATCAAACATTGTCTTCATCACATGAACCGTTGAGGACGGATACTATATTTAAGTTATCATATGAACCCCGTGTGTCTCTGTTACAATCAAATTTCAAACCGTTGATACCTGCAACCCGTTATCCAAACGTTAAATTAAACCTCCCTAATAAAATGGCAAGGCATGGAAACGATTCGAGAGAGAGAGAGAGAGAGAGAGAGAGAGAAGATATGAACGAACAGCCGTCTAAGTTTACAATCTGTGTGGCAAAAGCTGCAGTTTTTCAGTGTTCAGAGTGGATGCAAGATAATTGCATCAAAATCTCTTAGCAACCAAATTCAGCAGGAGAAAAAAACAGGTGAATTTGTGTGTGTGTGTGTGTGTTGGTGGGGTGGGGTTTGGGGGGGGAGAGAGAGAGAGAGAGCGTGTGTGTGTTAGATTATATTCCCGATAACCAGCTACAGGACTCAAACCAAACCACTTCGAAAAAGCACCTGTTTCAGATGAAATTTACACCAGGAATAGTTTTCAGTTGTGCACCCAGCCTTCTCTGCCTTCTCTTCTTTGAGATGATTTGAAATGAAAAGGGATGGACTTTTTTGTTAATATACATATATATGAAGGTCTTGTAAAAACAGGCAGAATTAATCTGCTGTCAAACCACTCCGGATTAACGTGACAATTTTATTTAATTCTTTAAATTTGTGTGTGTGATTGTGTCCAGAAGCCAAACCTAGCTAGGATCCAGTCTTAATTCCCAAGATTTTATTGTTTTTTTAACCCCAAAAAAATCAATCAAGTACCAGTTATAATAGAAAGATAATGTGTGTGTGTGTGTGTACTATTAAAATAATTATCAAACCATCCGCTTTATTCGTTGGTTTGAGTCTGAGATCACTACAATTATTTTAAAAAATATATAAATATGTTAGAATCAACTTGAAAAAGTCTGATCACTGTGTCGCTTTGATGAAGTCAATACCATCATTGGTGTAACACAGTTATCCTCTTGTTTGCAATTGCCACAGACGCAGATAAACTGTTGGTGGATTGAATGTGTGGAGTTGCAGTATTTTCTTCAGTGAATATGCAATGACTTGTGATGGGGTTTCCCCCCCAATTGAAGTGTGTTTGAAAACATTACCTACAAGGAAGGTATGGCAGTGATTAATGATCTGCATGTTCGCTACAAGAACCTAATGAGTTAATTACACGTGTTCTTATTAAAAGCGACAAATGACTCATTTCTGGCTATTCTGTCCCAGAATTTGAAACCGTGTACTCGACCCACCCAAGTATTATTACTTATAACAAAACTATCTGATGGACAGAAGCATTGCTTTTGCTTTGATAGTTGTGTTCATTGATTTACTCTTCCCTTCTGCCCCCCCCCCCCCCCCCCCCCCCCCCAAATAAATCCATAATACATCACATCTTTGAATGGACCAGAACCCAATTAAAGATACAAAGTTTCAACGGTTTACATTGACAGCATGACCAGATTTTAATTTTAAAAAGTAGATATATGTAATATATTAGATTCAAGAGATGCAGTAAAGTCACATTTAGAAGTGAAGAGAGGAAAAACGGAATAATGCTATAATATATTTATATTTATATATTTTTAAAAGTTCCAATTGTTCTGGAATTAAGATGTGAAGAGTTACAGCCATGTATTGGTCAATTTGTCCTGCTCCTTAAACCTTGTCACATCCACTCTTTTTCATTGTGACCATAATCCCAGAACGCTTTCCAAAACACTTCTGATTACACGTGTAATGGGTCTCACTCACTAAGGCAGATGATTTAATTTGACTTGAAAGGATTCCGCAGAGTTTGAGGGAATGACCTGATTTGTTCAAACTGAGGAACCATTTTAACAAAACAAAATAGAACACTTCTGGAAATCACAATGGTTCAACTTGCAATAATAATAATAATCCTTGCATTTGATTTAGTCTTTTTCACGTCTTCTAGACGTCTCAAAGCGCTTCACATAATATATTGTAAAGTGAATTGACTGCATATTTGTGGGCGAAACGCGGCAGCCAATTGCGCAAACCAGTGTCCCACAAATGGCTATGGATTGAAATGACCAATCTATTATAGTTTTTTTTTGAGGATTATCAGGCATGTGGAGTAAGGAAACTTGCGCAAAGTTTCGCCCTGACCTGCCTGGATTCGAACACATGTCTCAGACTTGTAAAGCGTGTGCTCTAACCACTGAGCTGCAGGAAGCTACACATTAGCTAGCTAGCAAGTAACATACAAGCGATAGCTTAAGGCGAGTGCTCTAACCACTGAGCTACAATGGTAGCTAAAGTCATGTAAAACATGGATTAGGATTCCACAATAAATAAATTCAACATAAATCATACACTGCACAAAACAATTATGACAGAACTCGTTTGATGAAGAATTTAGGAGAAGGTTAAATCGCTTTTAGAATAGAGAAATTAAATCGCAATGGGGACCACTGCTAGTCCTCTCTTCATAAGCAACAAATTGTGCAATTAATTTAATCTATATCTATTGTGAAGTCAGTTTCTAATCCAATAATAATAATAATTCTAGCCAAACAAGTCTGAGATACAAACCCTCATTTGCAACATAATAAAGGAAAAACAAATTTTAAAATGTTTTCATCGGTTTGGATACCATAAGTATGTTTTTTTATTTTTTTTTAAATGCGCTTAACATTGATGAAGGTGTAACAATAGATAATTAAATTGGGGAAACAGGTTTATTGATTCGGTTTTAGATTTTAGTAAAGTATTGAGAAAAATGTGAAATGGGAACAATTTGGAGAATTCTACTTTTTCCTGGGTTTTCTCCCAACCCACCCCCCCACCAACAGAGAAATGACAATTCTCAGATTCAGAAGAGGTTGGCGATAAAAGTAACATTACTGGATTAACATTTTTCATTGAATAGAACCCAAGCCAACAGAGGAGGACGCAAATAGGTGGGCCTTAAAATATGTAATTAATGGATTATAACACTGCAGTAAGATTATTGGATTGAAACTGGAACACGAGTCACTCTACAGGTAAAAGCAATGTAATGTCAATATAAAAATACTTTTTTTTAACCATTGATTTGGCGAGCCAACTGATGGCAATCTTCTGAGTTTCTCAATAACAAACGCAGCTCTGGGCTCCCATCTATAATGTGTATTAATGTACAATTTTCCCCTCCTGCGTCAGGTATGTGTGTGCCACCAATTTGCTCTCGGGTTCTTCTGTACTACTTCACACTCGCCATCCTGAATACCCAAATTAAGGGAGTTAAACAAATTCTGCTCAGTGATTATCAGCTTAATTGCTGATGTACAAGTGTGCAGAATGATAATGAAGGTAAATTGTGCAATTGAAAGAAACCCACATCAACCCAACAAAAAAATGTCTCTGACATCGTGACCACATCATACACAGACCCCCACCCCTCCCACACCTTTCTCCCCAGCAGAAACTGAGGGTTTTTTATATTAAATTGATATTAACATAATTGTTCTTACACGCCATTGTGTTGCACTTTAGACTACGGTAGGCAAATGCGCAATTTTCCACAGGTAATACAGTGGTAACGTGTGTAACTGGAATTTATACTAAATTAAACCCTATTCATTAGACAAGACATTCATGCAAGGTGTTCGCAGTACTGTACACCATTTGCTCCTCCTTTAGAAACTGCCCAATTTACACTCATTCACATTTTAATTCGTAATTACTGTACGTGATTTTATGCACATAACTCAAACTTATCCTGCCCCGATTATCCTGATATAAGCAATTAGTTAAACATTTGTTTCTCAAACAGCAAACACTGGTAGTCAGTGCTGTCGTGCGCAATGTTTTGACCCATCTAACTTATGTTTTTACAGTGGCACTTTCATTGTGCCTTAGCAACAGTGTTTTCGAGTTAAAGTCAACACATTTGGGATTTAGACATGCCTCACAAGATGTACTTGATTTTTTATTTGTTTTTAAATCAAACTGTATTGGCTGTCATGCAATTCTGAAATCTGTTATTTTGTAATGCATCAAACTTGCCAGTTGACAGTAATCAGTAAACAACAAGAGGTCCTATTCCCCCCCTGCACACCACATACACACGCACGCACACACACACACAAGCTATTGGAAAGGTCTCTGGAACATCTGACTCAGACTCTCTCTACCAGCTGCAGAGCTGGCACTATTATTACGCATTAACCACGGCATTCATTTACCGAGAAGTCGTTTGCAAAACACTTTTTATTATTAAAATGGTGTTAGAAAAAGCGACTGCCCTGACTGGTCAAACAGTGTGTATGTACATGAGGGGGGAAATGTGTCACAAATTTTCCTTAATAAACTTTGATACAGGCTCCAGCGATGAACACAACTTGCATCAGCAAGGTTAACAGTGTGGTCTTATACACCCCCCCGCACCCCGGGTAGGAAGTCAAGTTATGCTGTGTCTGGAATCAGTCCTCTGTTTTCCTGTTTACGCTTGATATTCCTCTGGCAATTTGGTTAGGATTTCTGCTCCCTCTGATGTTATTACTATTGTGTGTTCAAATTGGGCTGATCTACAAACACAAGAGTTTACAAATAAACATCTGTACCATTTGTACAACAATTGCATTTTATATCAGGTAAATATAGTTTGCGGTAAATATTGCGAAGTATCAATAAAAACAGCTTTTGTTAAAAAAAATACGCACGCGGAGGAAACACAAATAGCTGTTTTCATCACCTTAGATTATCGTTGGAAATTGCCGTCCATCCATCCTTCAAGATTTGAATTTCTGATGACCCCTCCATCAAAATTGGTTCTAGAATCGAAATAATACAAGTATTAGGAGTTTTAGATTAGTATAAAGTTAAGGAAACAACAACCTCAGTGGCCAGACGCTGTTTCTGATGGAATGTACACCTGGTCAAACACAGAAACAAAGAGCTATTCCTCCATAATATACCAGGGCAAAACTGAGATAGAGTTATTTAAAATTATTATACACGACACAGAATTATTTCACTCCATGAAAATGCACTGAACAAGCAACAAAAAAAAGTTGCATTATTTGGCAGTTTTTTTTATATTGTGGTCTGCCTTACAAAAATATTCGACTTAATGCAATTCTCATCAAGATTCATGTTATGCCAAAGAAAATGTGTACAAATAGTCTCATCCCGATGGGGCATGGTCGGGTTTTGGAAATCTGCCTGCTATTTGCCGAGAGAGAAAAAAACACATTGCTATTTCAGCCTCAGCGGAAATAGATTCCTGAAACTACTGACCTTTGCCAATGCACATTATCAGGTGAAAGTTAGGTACTTTGATGACTGTATTTACCTATAGTAAACGCCATTCCTTCTTCCATCACCAGGTCATTTGTATTCGCTGCAACAATGACAAACAGAGTTTCCAAAGTTATTTTTGTTAATTATCTCAAAAGTTAAATCTCCTAACAACTAGGAATAGTTATAAATAATTTATGCTCCACAGTGTATTTACATCAATGTATATCCACAGCTGTTTGGCATCAAATCTAAATCAAAACTTTAAATTAATCCAAACAAATCTGTCTGTGCTCAGTTATGCGTCTATGAAAGTCATTACGTCTTTCTTTCAACAACATTAATACACGTTACTCACGGAATATATAAGCACATGTTAAGGTACTCGCATAAATTAGTTTGTTTTTTAGATGAAAAAGCACATTTGGCTGATTCTGCGGCTGCTAAACTCATTCCAACGACTGTAACAAGAAGTTGCTTAATTTCTGCTGATGAAACAAGATATACTGTACAATCACTTGTCCCTTCTTTTGCTATTGCCTCTCCATACATTTCTCCCAACATTTATCCAAAATGATCTTGTTAATAGGTGTCTTCATTTGCACTGCTCGATAACAGTATAAAAAGTCTAGTTGTTTAGATTGCAAAACCTGATAGGTTCTTTCATAACTCAAAAGTTTTTTTTAAAAAAGTCTAAAATCACAATTCCACTACAGCAAATATGTCTAGTCTAAAATGCATCGTGTTTTCACGTGGGAAAGTTGATGGCAGTTTGGGAGATAAATTGTACGTAAGGATGAACAGTTCAAAAAATATACATTTTGAATTAGCTGAAGCAATCTATCGATTGCTTTAAATGTCCAGTATTCATACACAGTCACTACACTTCACAATACAAATACACTGAAACTCTTTTGAAATATCTTGACATGATAAAACACCATATTAAATGCAAGGATTATTATCACCATAGTTTAACAGATCTGGAATAGCAACTCATTGATGGACTAGTACTACTCTACAACTACCCTAACACAATGCAGATGATAAATTTCCTTATGAACCACATTGGAGTCCTATAGCTCAGTGGCTAGAGCTCTCCCCTTACACACAAATAGACCTGGGTTCAATTCCCGGCAGGGCAAAATCTTAGGCAAGCTTCCTTATTCCACCTGCCTGATAATAATTAATCCCCCCCAAATAAAAGCAATAATAAAATTGATCATTTCAATCCACGACTGTTTGTGGGACACTGCTGTGCGCAGTGTTTCGCCCACAAATACAGTCAATTTACTTCACAGTATATTCTGTGAAATGATTTGAGACATCTAGAAGATATAAAAAATGCTATATCGAATGCAAAGATTATTATTGTTAGTAGCATCAGTATAAAGTTAGTAAATAATTTTTGTCTGCCCTAAAGCATTTCCACAGGTGTGAGGACTATTACTGCCTGTAATAGGCTCGAGTAATTATCTTAACTGCCAATTTCTGTGGAACATTTAGTGTACATTTAACATCCAACAGGTGATTTACACTCCAGCACGTAGCACTCTGTCATGGGAATTGTAATCTAGGGCCCCAACCTGGGCGGAAGGTGCTGTATAAATGCAAGTTGTTGTTGCTGTAGTTTACATAGCAATTGCTGTGTTGTTAAACGTATAACTCATCTGTCTTCACAATGTAAGCAACTAGACATCCTGCAGCTTTACTGTGACTCAGGGTGCAGATTTCGCATTGTTTTGCGGTTAAGTAATTAGACGTTAGCGTAAAACGCCAGTGGCATGCTGAAACTTGGAAGTGTGTTCAGCACTAGCTGAGCACTTTATCGTGTCTTCATCAGGAGGTGCCAAGAGTACGTCGCGGTGGGGGAGGGGGAAAGGAATCCATTAAAACCTATCTTGAAAACAAATTAAATTTTACAATGCAGCACTCAACTTTTGTTTTCCCCAAACATGATGATGCCAATGTCCCCAGTATATGCATATGCGAGCTTTCTCAACGTGGAGTCCTGTAGCTCAGTCAGGCACTCGCCTTACAAGCGTGAGACCTGTGTTTCAAATCCAGGCAGATCAGGGCAAAACCTTGGGCAAGTTTCCTTACTCCACACACCTAATAATAATCATAATTGTGGGACGCTTAATTGGCTGCTGCGTTTCGTCCACAAATATACAGTCAATTCACTTTACACTGTTTTCTGTGAAGCGCTTTGAGACGTCTAGAAGACGTGACAAGTGCGATATCAAATGCAAGGATTATTATCATTATTATTATAATAACATTTTTCTGCTGTGACTTACCATGGCTGGCTTGCTGTGTGTAATATATCATTCATATCAGAAAAATTCTTTACACGTTAACAGGATGCAATTTTGTTTCCAAAAGTAGGCATATTAATAGGGCTCCAATAGGAACTGCTTGCACAGTATCACAGTATTGGTGAGAATGTCCCTTTATCTGGCTTCCATGCAAGTTTATTTGATTGTACAATGTTTTAGTCAATTAATGTGATTCACATTATAGTACCTGAGCGATTAGTGATTAGGATCTCAGTCGCATAACAGCAAAGAATGACCCAATACCATTAATACTCCTTGCATTTGATACAACAGCCCTTCACGTCAGCTGGACGTCTCAAAGAGCTTCACATGATATACTGATATACTGTAAAGTGCAGTGATGGGGGTATCCTGTGGCAACCAATATCTACACAGCAGTGTCCTACGAACATCCGTGGGTTGAAATGACCAACATATTATTGTTTTTTTTGAGGGAGGAATTTGAGGGAGTAAAGAAACTCGCCCAAAGTTAGACCCTGCCTGGAATCGAACCCAGGTCTCTCACTTATAAGTCGCTTAAGAGGCTTATAGGGCAAGTGCTCTAACCACTGAGCTATGGGACTCCACGTATGTAGTTAGATGTAGTCCAAAGTGGATTGGATAGTTGCCTTATACAGCCGTTCTTATCCAATAGAATGACATAATGCTAAATTAATAACATTTATCCTGTACGGGAGATGGAATAAACAAACTTGTCCCGTAAAGTCTTGTTTGGAAATTTTTTCCGAGTTTTTTTTTCCTGGTTCTTGAATAAAAAAAGATTGACGGGTCAATTGTTCAACCCGTCAATCCCAGTTTATATAACTGCAAGTTATATAAACAGTTCCTAGTAACTCATGCTAATGATCAAGTGCTCATGGAAACTAACAACAAAAACCTTACCATGATGCCAAACCTCTGGATGTCCATGAAAGTATGAGCCAATCCCATGGCCAATGAAATAAGGGCACACTTGCAGCCCATTGGAGCTTGCTATCTGGCTGTAAGTAGAAGAGAACATAGGAATTTGCAAAGGCGAAAGAAGGTACAATTATTTACTGTAAAAGACAGATTCAACCTTGGTTTGATAACATTGGAAAAGGCTGGACAAAATTAATCACATTTGAAATAATCATAATTGTTTCACATTTTGAAGATTTTTTTCTCTGCGTTCCCTTAGGTTTCTTTATTTCACTCACCATTACTGGACTAAGGACAAAATGGGTCGTATTTTCTCAAGAGCCTGTGCCAATGTAGCTTTCACCTGGCAATGTGTGCCTCTCCCTAATGCTTCTTATGGCAACTGAGATGGAGTCTAGCGTTGGCTCCATATGGCTGGAGTTTATTACTCAGCAGCACATCCCCGTTTACCCCAGACCTCGCCAGACTACACTGGCTCCCTGTCTTGGAGAGGATCAAGATCCTCACTCTTGTTTTCAAATCTCTCCACTTCTCTGCACACCCCTACCTCTCTGACCGCCTCTCTCCTCACAACATCACTCAATGCCTTCGGTCTACCGGGACTGGACTCCTTGTCTACCGAATCCTCTGCCCCACCGTCGTCGGCTGTGCCTTCCACCACTACGCCCCGAGGCTCTGGAACTCCCTCCCTCACTCCCTTCGCCTCTCCCCCTCTCTTCCCAGTTTCAGGTCTCGGCTAAAGACCTTTCTTTTTGCCCGCAGTTTTGGTCACCTTTTGCCCCCTCCCCCTCACTCGGCCTGGGATCCGTTATTGGGAAGCGCTCTGAGACGCCGTCCGGCGTAGAGTGAGGGCGCTATATAAATCCAAGTTGTTGTTGTTTACTGACAACCAATACAAAGAAACTGGATGGCAAACTGTAAAGTGTAGTGACTGTGTATTTTGTAGGCGATTTGCCTCTGAGCTAAGTTGTAAATAAAGTTGAAGACCATGAACAAGGGTGAAATGAGTGTAAACGTGCCCTTTTAGTATAGTTAGGATAATGTGGTTTGCATAGTAAGCATCAAAGAATCTCACAATGCGAAGACATTATTACTCCCAGATATGTTTCAACAGACTCAAGGCAGCACTCAAAATTGTGAGATGTGTTTTGTAATCATGGCGCATGCTATCAATATTTGTATAATTACTGAGTAAGGGCCATATTTGAAGTGAGTTCTGTAGGGCACAATACTTTTGCAGGCTGGATTCAGCTCCACCCTTGCTTATCAGAATTATTAGCAGTTTAGAGATAGTAAACCGTACCATACTTCTGGGCTAGATTCGAGCTAAGGTTTCACCTATACAGTAATAAGTCAACAACGTCAAACAGTATTTGTCGTGTCTTTCCCGTCGAGAGGACATCCTGATGTGGTTAGTTATCAAGGTACTCGGAGAAGAATGGAATTACTCGTTTTCTCAATTACTCAATTTCCATCCCGATCCACAACACTTCACTCAAACCCTTCGCTGTAATCCAGCAAATTTTAATCTGCACAATGTTTTACTGTCTCGCCTGTCGTGTTTCACTGCGTGTTTTATTCCTATAAAAACCTCCGATGCAATTGAACTTGACGAGGAAGTTTCAAGAACTTATGTTGCTGTACAGCTCGCTGTGTTTTTTTTTCCATCACTATTTGAATTGCCTGAAATGTAGTGTTGCAGAAACCAGTCAAATGGGAATCCAGAACATGTACGCATTTAACGAAAGGTTGCCTTTTGCAGCAATTTCATCTTTGCCTTTACCTCTAGACCCCTTCATCTCTCCTATGGAGACTGGAATTAAGAACTGATTGACCGGCCCAAAGACCTTTGGCATCAGTGTTACATGGCAGATTGTTCTCTACATAGAAGCTGCTCGGCAAAAACGCTATTAAACTACCCGTCTCCCACCGACAAGGCTGAATGCTCTTGGTAAACACATCTTTCTTTTCCGGTGCCTTGCAATTTGGTAAAGATTAACTCAGCATGCAAAGTCCAATACTGATGTAGTTCAGCGGAAAACAGACAATCGCTCTAAACTTTATAAATTGTCTGGTTCGTGACAAGTGTTCAATATTATACAGTAAATCGCACAGCTTACTCGCTAGAAAAAAGCTCCAGAAGTTTGGCATCCGTTTTTCTCAAGCACCGTAAAAACTTAGAATCATAGAATCTTACTGCACAAAAGGAGGCCATTTGGCCCATCGAGTCTGTGCCGGCTCTTTGAAAATCACACTGCTCCGCTCTCTCCCCATAACCGCGCAAACCTGTCCTCCCCAAATAAACGTCTACCTCTCTTTTAAAAGTTTTCGGACGAAAACAACAACTCGCATTTATATAGATCCCAGAATGCTTCCCTGCCTGATCAGAATGCCAATAAAGACCGTTTTCAATCTAATATATTGCTCGTAAAGCGAAGCGTTTATGTGTCATAACACAATGTGAAACATAAGCAAATAGTTAATTTTTAAATGCTCACACCATCAGATTCTTTACAAGGAAGGTTTACTGTGTAACCATCTTTTTATCAATGGATCCCGTGCACTTCAAACATCTTTAGTCCCAGCTATCAGTTGAGGTACTTTGGACTGACAAGTATTTGCTTTGTAACAATTTAGAGAGTGAAGCCCAATAGATAAAGTGGATGAAGACAAGACCCAGCTTAGCACTCGGTTTGATCCATTGCTGACGTTACTGATTTCTGCCACAGGTAGCAGTTGAGTTGGGAAGAGGAAAATCAAATAAGCCGAGCTTCGGAACGTTTCCCAGTTATTCCTGCCACCAAGTAAAATTCCTGCTGGTAAATCAGGACATCTAGAAAGAAAAAGATATATATTCGGCTGCCGTGTCTTTCTTGGATGAATGCCCCGTCGACATCACTCAATGTTACACCCAGACACGCAGGATACGTACAAGGGCTTGCAAGCACCTGCGGAACTGCAGCTTTGCAAAAGTTAGCACCATTGGTACAAGAGGAGAATATTCCCCCCACCCCCCAACCCCACCCCCACTCCCCAAATAGTTGGAAATGTGACTAATGGTCAGAAATGAAAATGCCAACACTAGTTTCCTTGTTAACTATTTCTTCAAATACCATTGCGAAGACAGTAAGTAACAGGAATGTCACCATCAAACTGCCAAACAAGCAATGCAACTGTTGCTTTCAACCCCACCACCAACTGCCTAATAGAATCTATTAGAAGAATGTACCCCTTATGTTCAGAGCAGGAACTATGATCATGTAGCACAGAAAATCAGAGCTGCATAATTCAATTCAATTCAATGATACCTCGTTTTTTTTTTGATGAGCGATACATTCATACAAATACAGTATGTTGCAAGTATATGTATGACACAGGTTTGCATAGTTTGCGGGAAACCCATGCTAAATGGAAATAACCTCAGTATGGTTTGGTTTTGCTTTCGTTTTAATGAAACATCCAGGATATAATTTGTGCAGCACTAATTTTAACATCTGCAACTGCAGACAATAGTAAGCTTAATTTTGTTTCTAATTTTTTCCCCCAAATAATTGTTTTGTTTTGTCACCTTTGCCAACAATGATGAAAAAAAGGGAAACTTGAAAATCGCAGAGGACTTGCTGACAAAAAGAGGAATGATGGAGAGAAAATAAGCGGTAATTCATGTAACTGCTTAGATTTCAGTTGCGAGAGCCTACGGTGTTATTGTGATTTGCAGTAGCTGTCAGAAAAATGCAGCGCTAAAGACTTATAAGTAAAATGTACTTATTTGAACAAAGATTGCTGATTTGTACATCTGGTTAATTTGATAAAATTCTGAGCAGATATCATCTCTTCAATGCTTTCAAAACTAATCATAACATGTGCTGAGTGATACTATTGTATGATTGATGTGATAAGCTGCCCTTTTAATACCATATATACGTATATATACATATATATATATATGTATATATTGTATATAGGGTGTAGTTTGCTCTGAGGAGATGTTTTGCCTGTGGAGTCCTGCAGTTCAGTGGTTAGAGCACTTGCCTAGCAAGCAAAAGACTTGGGTTTAATTCCTGGTGAAATGTTTGGCAAGTTCCTCCACACTCCTGTATTAAATAACAGTAAGTACGAACCTGATATTTATTCGATTGCCGGATCACTTTTCTGGGGGTAATAATTCCTTCAAAAAAATAATAATAATCATAAATTGGTCACTCAATCCATGACTGTTTGTGGGGCACACTGCTGTGTACAATTGACTGCTGCGTTTCGCCCAGAAAATATACAGTCAATTCACTTTATCTTGTATTCTGTGAAGTGCTTTGAGATGACTCGAAGAAGTGATCAGGCACTATATCCAATGAAAGGAATATTGTTATATATAACATATATATATGTATATACTGTATATAATACTGTATTGGAAACAGGCTCACTTTTATGTTAAAAGTTTACTTAGAAAGAGTTCAGATGACATAAGGACTCTGCACCCATGACTTCAAGGGAAACTACTGTATACTCTCCAGAACTGACCAACAAACATAATTATACTTCAGTTACCAGTGTCTCTTGGTTTTCTCTTGATATGTGCTTCACGCTAGAAATAGTTGGGGAAGGAAGGAGATAATTAATCTAGTAAAATTCCCTCTGCAAAGACATCAAGAAATGGGAACAATAGGCTAATACATGCAGGGTTTCTCAATCACAGGGCTAGAATGTGAGAGAAACACATAACGTTTCTCGCCCAGCACAATAAAAATGAGAAGCAAATGGCAGACAGTGGAAATGATATGGATATCCAGATTGAGGTACGAATATTCAGTAGAGTATACATTACATTTCGCAACGTTCACGAAACGCACAGTAGAATGAAATAGCAGGATTTCTGTGAGGGAATGGATCAGATGATATTTCCAGCCTGATGGTTTTCTTTTTTTCCCTAATGACACTCAGGTAGTAACTTTGTAGGGAATGGGAGAAATCTTAAAATAAAACCTATTCCACGCCTGTACCCAGCAATTTCGAAAGCCTCAAACAATGTAACACAGACACCTGAGGCTCACTGGTAAGTGACTTGATGACAGAGTTATCATTTCAGCAGAAGTGGGGAAAATTATATCACTGTGGAATTTTTTTTTCTCTCTCTCTCCACCTTCACAAGTGGAACACTAGTGTCTGAGGTGAAACAGTCAGAAGGAAACAAACTATCACCGCTATTCTTAGGTATGAAGCTTCCCTCGAGAAATTTGTGAAGGGGAAACTTTGCCCGCAAATCTCACATTGAACTATTATTCACTGATAAAGATGAACTTTTCATAGGTGTGGACAACATTTGAATCTAAACCACGTTTAGAACAAGATAATCTCTCACTCTCGTCCACTTTACAGACAAATTATATTTTATACATTTGTTGATTTTGAAAAAAAATAACTTCATAAGGGTCTATTCATCCTATGAGTTTCCTTAAATCTTAGTTTAGTTTGAAAATGGTATTTATTCTCTGTTAGTTACTTTTGGTTATATATAGTTTAACTCTGAATGGTGGGGTTTGCCAGATTTGTTTGTAATAATAATCCTTGCATTTGATGTAGCACTTTTCACATCTTCTAGACTTCTCAAAGCGCTTTACAGAACATAATGTAAAGTGAATTGACTGCATATTTGTGGGCGTAGATGAAAGGGGAAATATAATAGTCAAATCTTTAAGCCATATTTTGCTGTTGTACACGTTTATTAAAATCCTTTGATCTTTAAAATAAAATATTGCTCTTCTGTATATGTGATCGCGGGAACTCTTGAATGGTAGCAAAGCGACTCTAAAGTGCCTCAACAACTTTTAACACAGGAAAACTCCCAAATCATCCTGAATCAATAGTTACGTTTGATTACACCACCTTATCTCTGATATTACACACAGATACCTATTGTGTCATTTGGGGCAAGCAAAAAAAAGCAATAGTTTTGCTTCATCAAAAGGAATGGTCATTCTAAACGGATATCAAAACCTCCAGTTGTTGCAAAGTACGATTACCTTACCCCCAAAATAATCTTCCGACTAATTAAAATACATCATAAGTTCTGCACGTTTCGCTGTATCAATCCTGATTACATGCTGCCTTTGAATTGATGAGAAAAAAATACAACTGTACCTATAAGTCCGCACAACTGGATTCTCAACTACTCTGAGTCCCAGTCTCATCTGACATTCCCTCTCGGAGACGGGTTCACCAGTGTCACAGCTGTGCCGTTTTTTCAAGACAGGGAGAAAAACTAGTAATATCGTTCCCTCCCATATTAATCAGTGATGGGTATTGAATTTTATGAAGACTGGAAGGAGAATGACATGCATAGAAAGAGAGAGACTGGGGAAGAAAGTTAAAATTACTCCTCCCCCTCCAAACATACGACCTAATTATTCTTACTGGAAATAAAATCCTCCGTTGCTAGATACACTTTACAAACACGCAGAGTGCTGAATAATGCGAAAACATTTAATTTAAAACAACTGTGGGAAGCTCCAGCTTTATCATCATATATGACAGGAATTAGTAAAAAGGAAATGATAAAATGTTGAAGTATTGCGAAACTCGATTTACGTAACATTTGTAAATGTCCAGCTGAATTTTTAGAAAAAAAATCTAATTATAATTAAGCACATTTAACCAAATGGAGTTCCAGCCAGAAAAAAAAATTGCAGGAATGTGTGTGAACATGGTATTAGAAAATGGGGACTCCCACGTAGTCAAACCAGTCTCTTGGGATTATATGAATCATTTATATTTAGTCTTTTGCAATTTGAACAGCACAAAATTTCCCAAACTCCAGTTTTTAATCCCGGTATATTAACAACAAAAAAAAAATCCTTGCATTTGATATAGCTTTGAGATGTCTCAAAGCGCTTCACAGAATATATGGTAAATTGAATTGACTGTATGTTTTGTGGGCGAAATAAGTTAGATCAGTTGCCTTAAAAGTCCTGCCGATGTGAAAGGCGCTATACAAATGTAATTTTGTTGTTGTTAGATTCCAGGTGGATACAGTGACATTCTAGTCTTCCCGAGCCAGCATTTGCAACTCACACAATTCGATAGTGAAAATAAATATTATTATACCAATTAAACAAATGTCTGACTGAAATGTCAACTTTGTGATGAAAATAAAGGATGAAACAATTTCAAATAAAATCAAAATACATAACTATTGCTTGCCAGTGTTCCCTTCAACTACAACATACCACAATTTTGCTTACTTTAAATCCAGAAGCATACAATTTTTCAGCAAAGAAAAAGGCCATTTGATCCATTCTACTTGTGCCAACTATCTGTTCAGTCCATTGCCCTGCCTTTCTTCATATCTTCTGCACTGTTTCTATTGGTAATATTTACTATTTCATTTATCATTGACTAATTTTAAACACTCCTTATTTTAAATGCTAGGTGTTTTAATCTTTCCACGTGCCACTGAATGATTTTACCAAGTTAAAAGCAAAATGATACAGAACGATGCAAGACTGAGAATCAAATTATACTGTTGTCCCGTTCAGTGAACGGGATGGGGGAGCAACATATTAAAGAACGCAAAATTTCCATTGAATTTCAACCGGACAGAAAATCAAACTACATTATCGACATGCATTTGTTACTGTGTGTGATTTTTATAAAGTATACTGTTTTGGAAAAGTTTAGTTAAAACACACTTACATTTTAATTACTTTGCAACTATGCTGCGATGGTAAAGGCAATCTTGAAACAAGCTAAACCTAAATATCCATCTATTATCCTTTCTAGAAAATCCTGTACAATCTAGATTTCTTTCAGATTGAAATAATGTGGTTTGTTTTTACTAAACAAACAAATTGCTGTAAGCAAGAGAGAGCAAACACACACACACAAAAACAACCAGCCCTGACTACAAGCAACAGCCACTGCATCATTAACGCTGACTTTTTTTTTTCCCCCCCAAAAAAAAACCTCGCTCCCATCTCACGGCGCGATTGTAAAAGCAAACGCAATTTCTCTGAATAGGAAATGATCGCACTTTCAAAGCGAGCGGCTCGCAACACAGAAAGTGCCAACTGCGGATGGAGGATATCTGAACGCGCGGTCTTGCTGGTTTATGGTAAAGAGTTAACTTGCAGACAAAACGGGGGGGGGTGGGGGGGGAGAAAGGGAGGTTGGAACCTAGCAGCCACTTGAATGTGAGATTTTTTTTTGTTCCCCTTGATGCATACCGAGCTTTCCATTATTAGTCTTAATGATGGAAAATTGTAGTGTTGATACAAATCTTTTTTTTTAAAGCAATGGGCGGGAGCTCCCATTTGTTGCAAAGTTCTTTGTGACTGAAAGCCGCGGATTGTACATCACTATTGCAGAAAAGGGCTGGATGCTCTTTCCATAGCACAGCTAATTACTCCTACTGTGACCTCTCTGATCTGTAATGTTCCTCCCCTGCATCTCATCTGCACGCTTGCCCCTCTCTCTCTGTGTGTGTGTGTGTGTGTGTGTGCGCGTGGTGTCAGAGAATATGAAAAAACATATAATGAAAGCAGTTTCATGATGGAGAAAAAAAAGGGCTACTATAGTTGCACTTGCTACAAAAGGAGGTTCAATTATATGAGTAATTGTGATAATTTAGTCCATTCATGGACCTTTACTTGATCAAGAATGAGACTCACAAAGGAAAATTACTTTAAGAGGAAAGGAGAGAGAGGGAGGGAGGGAGAGAGGGAGAAAGAGAAAGAGAGAGAGAGAGAGAGAAAAGAGAAAAAAAAACAAGATGGAATAAGAAAATGGATATATAGAGGGAAAGAGAACCAGACACACAGTACAAGAGAGATGTAATAAAAGCTGACATGCAGCTGTGTTACACAATTAAATTCAATTTTTTTTTTAAGCAATTGATGAATGCAACCACTGCAAATGTGCCTGAGTTAGCTATCATTTGTTGTTCCGTGACAGGAAAAGGATAATTACCTCTCAAAGTGAATCAAAAGACTGACATGCCCTTTAGACACAGTCATGAATGTGCTGCTCGATAGAATGCTTGAATAAGAATTCTGGAGCTTTTTTTCTCTTGATCACTGAACAAATTTTGTTAGATATAATGTAAGAACACCACGAGCAGATGCATTAAACCCTGGGAGTTCTAAAGCACTAAGTACCTTTATCTTTTAACTCTTCCAATCTGCAAAATAAAGCCGCATTTACATTTCATTTCTATTCAGTCCGGGGATACAGTTTTATACAGACTTAGATTTCTTTCTCACAGGAGAGGTTTTCTTCAGCAGTTTCCGTGGCAGATTCAATTTTAATAACTATAATGACATACACGAATTACCAAAAACCCTTTCAAGGACACTCATTCCTAACAGCGTGAAATTCCCAATCACACTGTTATCAGGATAAGTCATTATCAAATTAATATAACCGTAAAATTGCTGTTTGTTAACAGATCAAAGACACCAGTTAAAAAATTAAATTGTCTTTTTCCACAGTAGTTACTGTTCACTAAACAGAAAATCGGTACCATGTTTATATAGTTTTCAGCAGTAGTCAATACTTCTTGACCAGATTTTACTTTAGAAAAACCTTCAACCACATCAATTGGTTTATGGCGTGAAAAGTGCAACACATCTACACAAACACTGCAATGTAAACCCAAGGCGAGGGGCAGTATAAAATGGCTTATCCACTTCCTCTCTACAGACTTTTCTCCGAGTCACTTTTCAGTAATCTTCCTTGCCCTGGGAATAACATTATAGTCTGGAGGTTCAAATCCTCCTATGAAACCTGAAATGATGACCCCTGTGTCATAAAACATGTCATCAGCTTTATTCCACACCACCAGTAACCTCTGTCCCATTAAACATCCCCCATGCCTGTCAATACAAGACTTACCTGATTGTGTTTCCAATTACATGCAGCGGAGATCCTGGCTTACAAACAACAATCGCTTCATCCCTGCATCGCCTGGCAACCTCCACGAGCTTTTGCCCAGATTTATCCACATTTCCAACCAAGAATGTTTCTGAGGTGTCACCGTGGTATCCGTTATAATACACCTGCGGAGGTCAATGAATCCAAGTCATTTATTGTCCAGAACAAAATCCCTTCTCTCGAACACATCATTTAAAATTAAGATCTCAGGATTTGTAAATAGAGCAATCATACCCGTAATGGGTCAAAGGTACAGGTTTTATAATTCTTCAACATTTTCTACTCCGCATGACCCATTAACAGGGTCAAATTATGCAGTTTTCATATTAAGGCTTTAATGGTTTGGAAAAGGTAGAAACCTGTATATATTGGTTGACTAACTGAATGCAGAGGGAACTTATTTGTCAACTTACTCAGAACATAAATACCACATTTAGCAAATTATTGCAGCATTATATGATATTGTGCTCTTTAGTGCGGTCTTTAGTTCTGTGTGCGTTTAGCATTCAAATATTCTTCCAAACAAGCTGAATAATCCAGATTCCGATCACACAGGATACAAGGAATAACAAACAAATAGTGAAATCAAACAGTAATCAAATGGAAATGCAACTTGTCGAGTGGTTGATAAAATTGCTGTTTTGGGGACTTTCAAAAATTAATTGTACGAATGTTCAGAAACACCAAGGGATTCAAGATGAAAAAGTTGCACAAGAAGTTGATAAACTAGTCTCGAGACTTTTGTTTTCGATCCAAAGAGAATGTGACACAGGTAAGATTTATAAAGAATTGCAACATGCATTTTCTGTCTGTTTATGTTCTTGTATCTAATCCTCAGGTAATTATATTTATGTTGCATTTGGAACAAGATACCTCAATCACAGTTTGGCAAATGCAAAGAACACTGAAAGCAACGGCATTGCTGTCTACATAGACTGACACACACACATAGGACACGTCTGTCACTGAAGCCTCTAATGACAGAGTATGATAATCACAGGCCCCCACTCAAAATCAGCAGGAAGAAGGAAGATCAAACTCTGCCGAGAGAGAGGAGGAAAAATGCCAGGCTTCTTCTTCGCATTAGCTCATCCCTTACATCCATTCAAAGCAGCCTCCCAACAGCCCAGCGTTCTGCATTAACCACACAGCGGATCAATAACAATTACACCCTCTCAAGTGGACAACATGGATTGAAGACGCTTTGAGATGGCATTTGGCTCTGGCCTGCATTGATCTCAGTGAGTCGAGCTCGCCCACCCCCCAACCCACTCCCACCAATAATCCAGGCGGGCTGGATTCAAACAGGAATAAACAACAAGGATGGAACAAGAGGAAACAGCTGTTTTTTTTCCTTGTATGGAAGGGGATTACAAGCTATTTTTGTAAGGTCCACACTACCAATCCAGTGTTTTTATTCTGTCGCTGACGGGGGCGGGGGGGATCCTGTCGCTGACGGGGCTGGGGGAATCAATCATTATTTTCGGATGAAATACTCACTGTGACATCAACATTGATAATATCTCCATCCTGAAGAGCTCGACTGGAAAGATAAACATGAAAAAAAAACTATGCAAGGGAATTTCATAATACTACAAATAGCAGATTAACCATCTTAGTGTGAACAGCCTAGCAATTATTTATGACTATCTTAGATAAAACAGGACACGGGATAAATATTTAGCTTTGGATCTGCCCATTTAATGGAGTGACTGTAATTATACAAAATTGCAGGGACATCAAGTGATGCAGAAACAATACCATTTTTTTGTTTATTGCATTGGTACTGCAATACTGCAACATTTGATTGTGAAATATATATTTTAATAGTTCGGTAAACAACATTATTGATTCAAAAGAATAGTATGGGGTCTTTCAGTTCCTGACAAGAAGCAGCCTAAATATGCTTCTCATGTGAAAATAGCCTTAGATTAGTGTAAACAGAATTACACAGCAGTCTACATTAACACTGAAATGATGTACGGGTTCCAAGGAAGTGTTATTTACAGTGATTAAGTAAAAGGATACATGAATATATGACCATATTTAATAATAATAATTGTTCGATTTGATATAGCTCCTTATGTTGTTGAAATGTCTCACAGCAGCAGCAACAAAATTACAACTGTATAGTGACTTTCCCGTCAGGAGGATGTCCCAAGGTGCTGGACAGTCATTGTTTCAGACCCGAGCTGGGGTCGGGGATGGGGAGGAATGAGGGAAAGGGGGGGGGATTTGGGGTGACCGATGGGACCGTCGAAGCGGAGGGTCTTGAGGCGGGACTTGAAGGAGGCCAGGGAGGGGGCGAGGTGGAGGGACTGCGGGATGGAGTTCCAGAGGTTGGGGGCAGAGTGGCTGAAGGCTCGAGGGGTGGATGGTTTGGGGGATGTGGAGCAGGCTGGAGCCTGCTGAGCGGAGGGGGCGGGCAAGTTGGCAGAAGGTCAGGAGGTCGCAGATGTAGAATGTATTGTAAAGTGATTTGACTGTATATTTTGTAGGCGAAACGCAGCAGCCAATTGCGCACAGCTGTACAGTTAAAGACAGGGAAATAAGTAGGCTGTTGGTGCTCCAGTGTTCCATTGTTCAATCCATTTGCTGTAATTCTTTGCTTCTCTAATCCCATGTTCCTATCTTTTGTCCACACAATTTACTGTGTATATACACCTCAATTGATTCTGTAACCATTGTCACTTGGGCAGGGCATTCCATGTTCCTATATGTGTGAAGAAATGTTATCTCATTGATATGTAACTGGTTCGGCTCCAATTTTAAACTGCTTTGCCCTTATTCTCCATTCCTTTGCTAGAGAGAAAAGGCCATCTCCGTGTCAATTTGTTTATTATTTTAAAGACCTAGACCAATCGCCTTTAGTCTCCTAAAATCTGGGGAATAGAATTGTCCAGTATCTCTTATCATTCTGGACTAATGCCTAGGCCAGTATACACTTCCAAAGAATAACTGAATACTGTACAAGAAAATAATAATACAAAGTTAATGTACCTTGAGAAATTAATATGCATAAATTAATGTTATTCTTCTAGAGTAAATTGTATACATAACTCTAATTTGGGGAAATACGGGTGTTAAATTGGAGAGTGAAGTGATAAATGGAAAAGGGATTTAGCAGCTGAAATACAATTCCGCAAGCAGGTTATTTTCCCTTTACACGAGAGCACATTTACTCTTTCAAAAGTACTATTTAGAGTGTGAATTAGATTTCAATTGACCCATCCCAAATTGCTCTCTCTTGGGGGCAAGGAATTCAGTGTAGAGCTCTGTTAACTGCATGAACCAGTGATTAATATGTTAACACTATTAAAAAAACACACATGTTTTACAGACTAATAGTATTTAGAAACTATTTGGAAACCCCAAACCTTTTTTTTAAAAAGCGTGAGTTAAAAAACGTAGTTGAAATCGGCTACAGTAAAACATGATTTATACTGCAGCAAATTGTTTTGCGGGCAGGGATTGCAATCAAATTAAATAATAATAATACTTTGATTTGAAACAGTGCCTTAAAAATCGGGAGAATTTCTCAAAGCGTTTGCAAAGCGTAGAGACCGTATTTTGGTAGGTGAGTCAATCCCTAAAACCAGATTTACGCTAGACTGTAAAATGTTCATTTGACTTTAAAAACAAACGATTAGGAATTGGGAGTTTCAATCAACTTTTATGCGGGTTACTGATCATGAGATCCAACACATCTTTGTACTGTGGCTTTCCGCCCATTTCCCTGCAGTTGGCTAACCTCTCCCCAATTGTTCTCAATGGAAGAGCACTTAGATGGGAAGTGCCAGTGGAAGTGTATTGTTCACTGGTACAACATCAGTGCTTGTAGTTCTGCCGCCACAAAGGAATGATAGAAAAAAAAACTGCACAGTGACGAGCTGTCTGAAAGTTGACTTGAATTCCATTTAGCAATTATGTAAATAAGAAAATATACTGTGCAGATTGCTAAGCTTTTAAAAGGTAATAAGAATAGGCAATGTGATGATAACTAATAATAATAATCCTCGCATTTGATGTAGCGCTTTTCATGTCTTCTAGACATCTCAAAGCGCTTCACAGAACATAATGCAACGTGAATTGACCGTATATTTGTGGGCAAAATTGGCAGCAGCCAATTGCACACAGCAGTGTCCCACAAACAGTCATGGATTGAAGTGACCAATTTCTCTGTTTTTTTTCTGAAGGGATTATTATCGGGCGTGTGGAGTAACAAAACTCGCCCAAGGTTTCGCCCTGACCTGCTGGGAATCGAACCCAGGTTTCTCGCTTGCGAGGCGAGTGCTCTAACCACTGAGTAAGTCTTTGAAATATCATAATATCCAGAAAATCACTTACACAAAAATAATCGAATGAATAAATTACCATAAACAAATACCTGTCTGGTATACCATGACATACCACATTGTTCACGGAGGTGCATACTGATTTTGGGAAACTTCCGTAGCCCAGTGGCGATGGATAGGCATTATGTCTGATTATTTCCTGGTGAACAATACTGTCCACTTCCTCTGTAGTCATTCCAACCTTCAACAAAAAGAATATACTATAATAATAATCCTTGCATTTGATATAGCGCTTTTCACATCTTATCGACGTCTCAAAGCGCTTTACAGAATATACTGTAAAGTGAATTGACTGTATATTTGTGGGTGAAACGCAGCAGCCAATTACACACAGCTGCATCCCACAAACGATCGTGGATTAAAATGATCAATTTTATTATTGTGGTTTTTTTGGGGATGGATTATTTTTGGGCATGTGGAGTAAGGAAACTTGTCCACGGTTTCGCCCTGAATTGCCTGGATTCGAACACAGGTCTCACGCTTGGAAGGCAAATGCTCTAACCACTGAGCTACAGGAGCTCCACATATACGACAGAGGTGTTATTCCAGTTACTGCACATTGTACGACAAAGATGGCCGTGCATATCACAATTAACGAAAAGGCAAAGGAAGGAAAACACACCAAATCTTTTGCGCAGGTGAAAAAGGTTCTTTCTTTGAAAGCCCAACTCTATATCTCTACAGCAAGATATAAAGTGTATGGAATGTACAGATGTATGTCTACTTTATTCCATGTTGATCAAGTTACATAATATTATAATATAATGTTATAATATGATAGTTATGAAGTGTCTTACCAATTGCTGGGTTACCCTTCAGCAGCCTAACCTTTGCCATTACACATTTGGTTCACCCAAAAATGGAAATGTATTACTGCAAATAGCCTTCACATATACTTCTAAATTATGTAGTTAAGCTTCACTGGTATATAATAAGAAGTGATTATTTCATTAAAAAAGACACATTATTAAAACACATGTCGTTTAACTACCACAACACCAATCAGTATTTAACAGTTTTCTATTATATTACTGCATATGTGATGTAAAATGAATTGGATCACAATGGAATTTAATATCAACACTTTGATTTGATAATGGAACTTTGACTTTGATGTTAGAACTGTAAAGGTTGGTGTTCTTCAAGTATGAATGTTAGAATCTGTAACTATATTCGCCACATTGCTGTTGTGTGTAGATTTCAATATTTGATGTTCAGTTAGTTGTTTCATTTTTTGGGAATATATTATAATATTTAAAAATTGTATTTTTTAATTTGGACATTAGTATTCATGAAAAGTAAGGTTTGTGGATTTTTTAAAATCATGTTGGTGTTTATTTTATCACCTTGTGCGATTTGTGCCCAAATAATTATTGACGTAAACGAACACTGAATAATTAGCGTATCCATGTCGGGTATTTTCTACATAACTGTAAACTTTTCAAATACAATTGACACAGTTAAAAGGACAAGTTTGTTTGATAAAGTGTCTAACTATCATAATTATATATAAATATACACACACACACACACATATATATATATTTTAAAAAAGGATCAGGGGAAGAGACGTGAAGATGTAGACAAAATTGTGACAAAAAAATGGCCCTTTTCATTTAACCTTGTCAGCAGCATGCGTTACCTTTAAACTTTTTCCAGCCAAGAGCAGAGTCTGTCGGGCCAGCTGACAGGCTTGACGAAGACCCTGGATCTGATCTTCATCTTTAATTTCGATGCAGTCTCCCCAGTCGGCTACAAGGCCTGTCGTCACATAGTCTGGCTTCTTTATGTGCTTGAAAAAAAAAGATCGAGAAGGAAGATGAGAAAACTGGAGCGTGACAATGGGATCATTTTCTCCGAGAGAGACTCCTGCTTGATGGCAGTTTGCCCTGAGTGTTACAGTGTCAACCCTTCCTGAGCCATCAGACAAACCCCAAGGCTGCTGCAATATTTCTTCGGATGCCCTTTTGAACTTAACATTGCCCACTTCTAAGCTCTTAGGAACACTGTTAACTCAAAGGACTAAAACGCGAACAGCGACTTGCTGTGCTCTAGCCCTTGGTCATACAACTGTAATGCAGTAAATCCAGGATTTAAGTGACTTAGTCTCGTAACAAGAACGATTTGTTTATCAAAGAGAGAAGAAGGAACAAGAAAGTTTTCAGCTGGATGCAACCTTTATTAATTCGGATGAAGCATTTCATCTGCTCTTCCTTTGGGCAAAATTAATCGCAGTCGGTCTGGTCACTTCATTTTGAATACTAATTGAATTTAATTTCGCGAATACAAATCACTACATTTAAAAGCACATGCTGCCTGTTTGATTCAGATTTATTGAAGCCATGACTTGTCTTAGAAGTGAATATCACTGGCTATAGGTACAATGTAACTTACGCAAAACAGAACAATTTCACGTTCGTGAAATTTCCAACTGCAGGGAATGCGCTAAATTTATTTACTTAAACGGAACACCATCTACAATTCTAGTTATTACACTTTACAGTATATCTTGTTTGAAATATTTTGAGATGCCCACCCAACACGAAAGGCTGTATTTCAAATACAAAGATTATTATTATTATAGGTTTAAAATGTCCAATTACAATCTGGTCAATAATAAGTCAGGTATAATTTTTAAGTCATGGGTTCATTAAACACTCCAAACGCTCATTGCATCTACAAACGATTCAACGCTAAATAGAAGAATCTGCATGAAAAAGACAAATGTAAAGTGTATTTGCTGTTTAGTGCTTAAAATGAATATGACCAATCTTACATATAACAGGTTTCATTATATGAAGGCAATTTAATAATGGGATAGACTGCTAAATCTCTCTTTCAAAGCACTCTCTATATCTTCAAATCTATTAAAATGTTAAAACAAAATCCACCATTACTATCTAATATCTGAGTTCCCTGACCTTTCCTGACCTCCCGCACAATTACCTATCGAGGCTTCATTATTTCTGCTTAACCTGTTACATCTCTCATTTCACCTTAACCTCTTACAGGTAATCACACACAGAAAAAAAACAACATGGAGCTGTGCAGGATCGTACTGTAGGTCAATAGCAGTATACCTCAGGTACAGGGTAAGATGGTCCGACAATTGCTGGGTGCACAACACAATACGAAATGTGCTTTTGACGTTGCCAGAAGATACCTCTCACTTGTTGAACCCCAAATAGCTTGCAAGGGTAAGTAGGGCTGTATTGTGGTGAGGAAATTCGGCAGCATGCACTTCCTGTGGGTGGGAGGGTGGGGAGAAATATTAGCTGTATCATAAGATTGAAACATTTCTTTTCCAGCTAAATCAAAACGACCAAGTTATTTCAGTGCTTATACTGCACTGTACTTCAACATATTCAGTTTGTCAGCAACATAGTCTAAGCTGGTGCTGTGGGCGGGATGGGGGGGCGGTGTTGGGATTGTTGGATATGTTGTCCTTCGATTGAGACTTTAAACCGAGGTCCCTTCTGCCTGTTCAAGTTGGTGTTAAAGATTCCATGGAACAGTACTATTCAAAAAGAGAAGGGAATTGTTCCTAATGAGCAATTTCCCCTTCTCCCAATAAAATTGGTCACTCACGCCATAACTGTTTGTGGGACACTGCTGTGTGCAATTGGCTGCCTAGTTTTGCCCACAAAACAGTCAATTCATTTTACATTATATCATGAGAAGCGCTTTGAGACGCCTCAACGACGTGATAAGGAGTTGCATGCATCAAATGCAAGGATTATTATTATTATTATCACTAACCAGCAATTAGATTGTACAACCACAACAACAAAATGACACTTGGATAGCACCTTTCACGTCAGGAGGACGTGTCAGTAAGTCAAGTGTTAACAGGAAACCCTAGCATTGATTTGCATTTAGACGAGTCTGGATCTGCACAGCACATTGCAGCCATGAGGTGCCTGCAATGATCTAAAAAACTGAGTCTCAAATCTGAGTTGCGTCACTATAGAGCATCTCCACAGAGAGCAAATATTGGAGGGGACACGGACAACGTGGTTTAAGTGGTCCATTCCAATGTGGTCTAATTATTGCATTGCCATGACTCACTGGAATGTCAGCCTAGACTGGTGAGATCACAGACTCACTTTACAGGGTTTGAACCCACAACCTTGACTCAGAAATGAGTCAGAAACGATATTTATTTCGGTCTGATTCACCAGCAGTGACAGGACAACAACAACAACAACAAAATTACATTTATAGAGCGCCTTTCACGTCGGGAGGACGTGCCAAGGACTTGATTTGAGAGAATTACATGAGGGCAAATAAGCAATTTCTAGCACAAAGTTAAAAACGCAACTGAGAGACAACAAAATTCCTAGTTATTATTACCTGCCTTAAATTTTCCACAATGCTGGTAAATTTCAACAAGGCTAAAATGAGTGATCTTATTTATGTGTGTGTATATATATATATATATATATATATATATATACATATAGATGCACAGTATGTCAGTTTACTAAAATAATCATTGAATGGTGTAAATACATACAGAGTTCTGTTGTGTTTGGTAAAGGTGGCAGAATTTAATGTACTAAAGTGATGATGCTGTTCAGTGGGGTGGTTAAATTTAAACAGCTGTCAGTTCTGGAGGGAAGGGATCTGTATCTGCTTTGATAGCAGCAAAGAAGTTGCATTTAAAAAAATTCTGTGCTAGTAAAAACGAATCTACTGAGTAATGCTTTTATAATGTAACACAATGCAATTAATGTCCTGAACACTTTTGAATAGATTATAATAATAATAATCCTTGCATTTGATATGGCGCTTTTAATACCTTCTAGACGTCTCAAAGCGCTTCACAGAATATACTGTGAAGTGAATTGACTGTATATTTGTGGGCAAAACCCGGCAGCCAATTGCTCACAGTAGTTTGTGTTCCACAAACAGTCGTGGATTGAAAGGACCAATTTTTATTGTTTTTCACTCGAGGGATTATTAGGCGAGTGGAGTAAGAAAACTCGCCCAAGGTTTCATCCTGGCGGGAATCGAACCTAGGTCTCTCGCTTGCAAGGCGAGTTTTATAAACGCTGAGCTACAGGGCTCCACACATTTTGGATTGTACATCCAAAACAGTTAGGAATATTAAATGAATACATGCAACAGGTGCTTTTTGATGTACAGACATATTATATACAGTACACAGTACATATAACAACAACAACAACAAATTACACTTATAAAGCGCCTTTCACGTCGGGAGGACGTCCCAAGGCGCTGCACAGGAGGCGTGTGACCCGAGCTGGGAGGGGAGTGTACGGGAAGGGGTGAAACAAGTAGGGGAGGTCGAAGAATTCGGGGAGGAACAAAAGGCACGGTCGAAGAGGAAAGTCTTCAAACCGGCCTTGAAAGAGGAAAGGGAAGAAACGAGACGGAGGGATTGTGGGATGGAATTCCATAGGGTGGGAGCGGAGAAACTGAAGGCCCGGCCTCCGATGGTTGGGCAGTTCGGGCGGGGGGCTTGGAGCAGACCAAGTCCTGCTGAACGGAGGGTCCGGGTGGGCTTATAGGGGGAGAGTAAATTGGTTAAATATAAGTCATGCATACACTGACTATATTGTACATGTAATAGTTGAACACATTTTGAGAGCATCCTGGAAAAGTACTCTAATGTGAGATACTGTATACACACATCTGTTTTACATCAATGGTGAGATGAAAAAAACACAAAACACAGAACCAATATCTGACCTTGATTATTCTAATCAATGTACAAGAAATTGAAACTATCCTTTAACAGTAAACTACTACTGTTTTAGATAGTTACTGTTACAGGGATCTGATTATCAAAGGCTTCCTCTGTTTAGACAAATTAAGCCTCTATTTCTCACCAGTTTGCAATTTTCTTAAAATATGTCTATTTTATTTGGTATAAGCAAAGAATGTTTACATTTTAAGATCCTGTAAGCATAATAATGTTTTTTTGGGGGGTGGGAGGCACGAAACAAGATATTAGCTTGTCTCAGAAAAGCGCAGAGAGCAATTGTATTGATGTAAAATTAATCCACCGCTGGCAAAAAACAATTGCAAGGCTTTCTGCCATAAAGTTAGCTAACTAACATGTATTGTATGAATTGGCCTTAGCATTGGGCTTTTCCTGGCAAGTTCATGAAAGTCTGAGCGGTCGAGATGACAGAATGAAAACAGATCTTTCAGGCTTACCACCATTTTCAATTCAAACATGCTTACATAAAGGATTTATTATAATTATCCTGACCAATAGTTGGTCTGGTTATTTATCATAGAATCATAGAATCCTACAGGAGCCACTTAGCCCATTATGCCTGTGCCAGCGCAATGAAAGAGTTGTCCATCTAGTCTCACTCCCTGCTCTTACCCCATTGCCCTGCGAATTCTCCCTTTTCTCTCTGCCCCCACACTCCGGAACTCCATCCCACAATCTCTCTTCGCCTCGCTTCCTCCCTAGCCTCGATCAAAGCCGGTCTCGAGACCCAACCCTGCCTGCTGCCGCCCTCCCAACTCTCTCCCTCCCCTCCAAACTCTCTCCCTCCCCTCCGCCCTCCCCTGCCCCTCCCCCTTGCTCGGGTCCCGCCCTGACTGTTCAGCGCCTTGGGACGTCCTCCTGACGTGGGAAGCGCTCTATAAATGTAATTTTGTTGTTGTTGTTGTTTTCAAGTACCAAGAAATCTGTTGTCCACATCTGACACTTTATTCATCAAAGTCACTTTTTCCTTATTTATTCCTTATTTTTACTGAAGCAGTAACTATCCAGCGCCTTGGGATTTATATAATGCCTTTCTCCTGACGTGAAAGGCATTATATAAATGTAATTTTATTGTTGTTATTGTTAATCACTTTTTATTTATCATCAATATTCGAGCCACCAGCTCGAATATTTACACAGTACCTGTGTAAATGTACTTACACAGGTACATTTTTTAGATGACTTCAACAGCAGCCAATGTTATTTTCTCCAATAAAAATTTGACACATGTTCTACAAGTTTTGAATTCTATTTCATGTTTTTAGCATAGCACTCACACGAGGAAAAGAATGCTGGACATTTAAAACTAGCTAGCCACATTCTTAAGGTTTTGCACATTTTTAAACACATTTGCAATTCCTGTGATAGTTGACAACTGCAGGAATGTTCAACAATTTCTCAAAGATTTCAAAATAAGCTGAGGTCTTTCCAACTTTCTACAGTATATTAAAGAAAAATTGACATCCAGTTACAAAACCAAGTGAACCCAAATACCTCAGCGGTTTACTTGAGGTTCAAAAGATATATTCGAAAGAATAAATGTATATGTTTTACACCTTTCACGCACAAGAAAAAAAGGGGGATGAGTGATGAAAGCAATACAAGTCATGAGATTTAGGGAAACAATGTGGGAAAATTCTACAAACTGCCCACACACTTCCTTTTCAGGGAAAAAAAATTGTAATATTCCTGTTTGGATTCTGAAACCACATCGCCACAGACCATTTGATACATCAACATCATCAATCACCAGCGACAGACAGATGGTCATGTCTCACTGTGGTAAACCTACTGGTGAAAAAAAACACCGTCCACATCTGGATACATAAAAACAGCAAAACTCTTATTTGCCTCCAAACAATTAATGTTCTCTCAGATTAGCGTGCAGAGAAACGTGTTGCTGGAGAAAGATGGGTTACGCCTTTACGGTATTATTGCATTAGTTTAAATTGTGGGACAAAGAGGAAGTTTCAGCGTTGCAATTCGAATGACCTGTGTAGATCCACCATTAGAATTTGTGGCGTGTGTTGTACCCTCAAGGGCAAAAGCACAAACTGATTTGTTCAAATGGAACGACAAGAGTTCTTGAAGTTTTAACAAAGAGCAAATTCATGGTTGGCAAAAAGTTGCCACAGTATCAATATATAGTAAATATACTGAGCAACTCTGCCCTTTCATTATTGTCACAACGCAAAAAAACAAGCGAAGAGGGCTTTTATGTGCATTAAAAAATGACCGGATTAACAAATCCATCCACACATTGTGTGCTCTTTAACAACAGAGGTGCCCAATTTGCATGGTGAATGCTGCACTGGATGTGAGGGACTGTGTACTCAGGGTTAGGACTGGAGGCTACCTTAAACAACAGTACATTGACACTGCAGTGTCTGCAAACCCATTGCTGGTCACGGCATCGTCGGGCTTCCTTTCCAGGGGTTAACTGCTCCAGCAGCCAAATAAAATATAGAGACAGCCATGTAATTATGTAGACAGTCAAAGGGCATGTTCCATTTTGAAATCTATTTGCATGAAAAAGTCTGCCCAATTTAGTACACCGGAAATAAGCTGGGAAACAGCTCCCCTGTCCAGTAACATATAATCCAGATGCCAACCACACTTTCTTCTCTGAAAAGAAATATATTCAGATAAGATCACTTCTCCCCCACCCCACCCCACACACACAAGCCAAAAACAAAGCCTTGAAATTAGGTTTACAAGTTAGTGGATTCCTGTAGTTCAGTGGTTAGAGCACAAGCGATAGACCTGGGTTTGATTCCAGGCAGGTCAGGGTGAAACCTTGGGCAAGTTTCCTTACTCCGCACGTAATAATAACGCCTGATAATAATCCCTCAAAAAAAACCACAATGATAAATTGATCATTTCAATCCACGATTGTTTGTGGGACACTGCTGTGCACAATTGGCTGCTGCATTTCATCCACAAATATAGTCAATTCACTTTATAATATATTCTGTGAAGCGCTTTGAGACGACCAGAAGACTTGGAAAGCGCTAGATCAAATGCAAGGATTATTAATATTATTAATTGGGAAAAATCTTGGTGAGTTTTGTTTATCTGCTTTCTAATTGCTGTAATTACCTGGCTATGATTATCTGAGAGCCAAATTGTATATTCTGTGAAGTGAAGTGCATTGAAAAATCTAAAAGCGCTATATCAAATGCAAGGATTATTATATCACCAATCTTGTTTAATCTTACTGTTCTGAGGCCAGGAGTGATACTGTTTGTTTTGAGACTCACAAGTTATTAAAAGCTGGGAGCAGGTCGTACTGGGGAATATATCTGGAACCAGTACAGTTGAGGTGAGTAAACAAACCGCATAAAAAGTCACTGTACATGCCTCTGAGTTCCTATTTTACCTGCTGGTTTTCTGCTGGAAAGACAGTGAGGAACTGGGAATAGAGGCAAAGAGCCAAAAGCAGACCTGGGCAGATGGCTTGGGAATGGGGCAGATTGCACACATTTCAATGAATGCAAAAAAAAGTACTTAATAGTCATAAAATACATTTCTGGTTTTACAGTTATTTCAATTATATACAACTGATTAGTTTTCAATTCCCGCAGTTACAGCAGCCTTACCGGAATGTTATCCGTTAACAACAAAGTGTGACTTAAACTGTAATACACAGCATTGTGTTACACGACAGAAGTAAAAAAACCTGATAATTAATTTTCTGAAAAATACTTGAAATCACATTTTTTTAAAAGAAAAAAAACAACGCAATTGCTCCCTGGAAACGAATAAATCAAGGTGCACATAAAATGACCGACCCAATGTCAATTGGCACCATTACAATTTCACCAGCTCAATATTCCCAGAGATTGAAAACTTCATTGAGCTCCATTTCACAGGGTGAAGAAGTCTTTGTAAGGTTGCAAAGAGGCCAAGACCTCCCCAATATCCAGGAAGGATGACAGCCTCGGGGCACCACACAGTAATAAAAACAACATTCAAGGACAGACAACCAAGGTCATAACAATCATGACCCCATGTAGCCTTAACAGGAAGGTGGCTTGTTGCCATTCCATTTGGCGTCCAGGTTATTTTATAAATGCATCGGTATTAGAAAGCTTTTTTTTGAAAAAAAGAAACAGAACAATGCTCATTTGAGGAAAATAATCTATATTTTCTCTACCGATCAAAAATAATTCTTTTCAAATGACTATTAAATGTATAAATAAATAAAGAATTTGGTCGCTCGATCCACGACTGTTCATGTGGCACTGCCGTGCTCCTTTGGATGTTGTGTTTCGCCCTCAAAATACAGTCACTTCACTTTACAGTGTATTTTGTGAAGCGTTGGGACACCTCAAAAACAAGCGCTATATCAAATACAAGACTTATTATACAAGTATTATTACTATCGTTGTTGTTCAAAATTTCTCTTCATTAAAACTGCAGTAGGTAACTGCAGTGTGAACATTGTATTTCAGCACTACGGCAAAACATCTCTATAATATGGTTCCTCACAGGTCTCGCTAGCGAGCGGACACCTTCACTTCCAAACCCAAACTGCTAACATCCTGTTATTAGATAGGTTGGGAAACTGTTCCCTCATTTCCTCTAAAGTTTCTCTGAACATTTCCATGTTTTTCAACCAATTTGTTTTACATTTTAAATGTAGTCGGGTCAGTACAATTTGGCTGCAGTACATACAGATGGACTTGGGAGGGGAAATGTCAACAAGAATTCATACTCCTGATTGTGACCCTTTCTGGAAAGTGCACACATGTGCCCATTGGATGACAATATGCACCTGGTTTTTAGCCTATTTTTCTAACGGAAACTGATGTACATTATGCGCACATCAATTGAAAACCTTTTTTTTCCTTCTAAATTCGCTAATATTCACTCTCATTGCACTTTCACTTCAGGCTCATTTGCTGATGTACCAAAAATATTTGAATGCCGATAATTTGAATCTTTCAGTTCTCTTTACTTTTGATCTGTCAGGAGACCCAATGGGGGCGAGGAGAGGGGTGGCACCATCCACAAATCTACTTCTGTCCTCTCCAAACAAGCATGGAATGTGCACTTTCAAGCAACATTATTATTATAAAAAATTTGAATTTTTGCTACAGACCTGATGTGCGCTCTTCACCTCTTCGAGAGTCTCAAAGCACTTCACAGAATATACTGTAAAGTGAATTGATTGTACATTTGTAGGCGAAATGAGGCAGCCAATTGCATACAGCAGGGTCCGAGAATGAATTGCAAAGGTTTTATTAAAAAATCTTTGCATTTGAGACAGCATTTTACATTAAATGCCTCACCGAGCCTTACACAGGTTTCTGTATAATGTGGTGACTACATAGGCAGAAGGTATAGGAATAAATTATCCGGCGTATAAATTAGGGAGCACAAATCAGATCCAGCAGTGAAGTGAACATTACATTCCAATGAGAGGCTTTGCTGGGGAAACAACTTCCAGTCATCAGCAAACAGCACCTGGGTATTTTTTTGAACAATCATATCAAACGAAAGGCAGAACAAGCGCATAAACGATGCAGTAGTAAGACGAGAAAATAACTCATTGCCCTTCGAGGTTGGAAATACATGCAAGCACCCAGCCCAGAAGCATGTGTTGTTATAAGATCCTCTCTCAATTGATGACTATTCAAGAATCCTGGCAGTTTTAAAATTCAATGGCTTGATTAATGGAGGGGGATGTAAGGCTGATGTGCAATGTCAGGATCAAATTTGAGTGTTTTGCATTGCTTAACACAGCGAATAAGTAATGGATACTGTAAAATTGCAACCAAATGTAATTCATTTGGGGAACTGTCATAACCCATAAATGCCACTTCAAACATTCCTATTCTATTAAAAAACAAATGCACATTAATGTTAAGCAATTGGATTTCATGAAAGAAAAACTACTAAACACAGTTGACCTTATTTTACTGACCTGTATTGGTGCGCACACACACATACAAAAACAAAATACACCTCATATTCACCTAACTTTCAGAATTTATCAAATTTTGACACGAGAAGATGTTTACATTTTCAACACTACCAACATACATCATTTGTGACAAAAAACAACAAGCGTACCATAAAAATGTTCAATCAATGTCAATCATTAGCTGAGGAACTAATGCGAGCAGCAGCATGGTGTAGATTAGTTTGATTTGTTGTGACACAGAGGAATCAAGCGCTTGATCTAAGTAAGTTGCCTACATCTCAAAAGAAAGAGAAATCAGCCAAAGACAAAATCAAAATTTAGCAATAAAAACTGTGTGATAGGCAATTACACTCAATAACATTTACATTTGTCCCTCTCTTATGCGAGTTTATCAGTCAAACATTAACCTTGAGCCCTAACAGCTATAGTAAGTACAGTATTTGACAGAGCAAGGAATTAGGATATTAAAAAGCACATACAAACAATTAGTCTTGATAAAGTGGGGAATACTTCAATGGAACTGTGTCAGTGAGAAGTACTGTACAGTACATCTTTTTTGCTTGGGAGGATGAGCCGAGAGTCAGCATTGTCATGTGCAAGCGTCACCATTACTTGTTTTGACATGATTTATATCATAGCATCAAGTGCTGTAAACAAGCAATAAAACCTTTACCAAACATCTGCCTCTTTAAATTACAAAGTTTGCAATTACGTTAGCTGTTAACAAGAAAAACTTGGAACTCTGGCACTTCATTTTACTATACTTGCTTGCTCAGAGCAACCTCACCATAAAATTATTCTCTTAGTGAAAGCTTCATCTTGACATATTCATACTGAAAATGATGGCTGAAACAGATGACCACAATCACAAGTGGAGATGTAGTAAAATTCTTATTTATATCGGCAATCAAATAGAAATTGCCAAAATCTTTAAAGGCAGCCAAAAAGTTCTGACAAAAAAGCCATAATTCATCAATGACCTCTTAAATGCATTTACTCTTTTCTTTTTATAGTATCCACATCATAACATGTCCATAACTTCTCTTAAGTTATGTCAAGTAACAAAAGCATCTTTATTTGTCTGGTTATTGATGTCAGCTCATTTCGACAAGGTGCAATTATTAATAATAATAATAATTCTTGCATTTGATATAGCTCTTTGTATGTCTTCCAGGCAACAACAGAATTATATTTATAGAGCTCCTTCCACGTCGGGAGGATGTCCCAAGGTGCTAAACTGCCAGGGGTCGCGGCCCAAGCAAGGGGGAGGAGCGGGGGGGATAGGGGGTCACGTCTCAAAGTACTTCACAGAATATGCTGTAGAGTGAATTGACTGCATATTTTTGGGCAAAAGAATAATAAACATCAAAGCTACAGTCTACCTGGTGTCCAGCTTTTAACTAACAATTCACCTTTCCTTTCACTGGATGCCAACTGTAACCTCCATTCCATCAAGCCAAAAGGTTACACGATGATGCTACCCATTGGTCTGTGCTGTATGTGTAAACGTTTACATGTGTAACGTCTTTAAGGGGGTGTCGGCAAGTGTATGTGTTGCAAAGTGGGCTTTTATGTGTGCAGGTGAACAAGCTTGCTCACTTGTGTGTATTCATGTATGTGGAGTCCTGTAGCTCAGTGGTTAAGGCACTAGCCTTACAAGCGTGAGACCCGTATTCGAATCCAGGCAGATCACGGCGAAACCTTGGGCAAGTTTCCTTGCTGCACACGCCTAACAATAATCCTTCAAAAAAAACAAGAATTGATCATTTCAATCCACGACTGTTTGTGGGACGCTGCTGTGCGCAATTGACTGCTGCATTTCGCCCAGAAATATACAGTCAATTCACTTTACCACTTTACAGTATAATCTGTGAAGCACTTTGAGACGTCTAGAAGACATGAAAAGCGCTATGTCAAATGCAAGCATTATTATTTATTATTATGCACTACCCTATGGGCAGAATGTGATGCAGATGTATTGCATGGAATACAAAACAAACCAAAGGCTGAATCCCTGACCAAATGTCTTCTAGACGTCTCGAAGCGCTTCACAGAATATACTGTAAAGTGAATTGACTATGTACTTGTGGGCAAAATTAATATTTGCAGCCCATTGCGCACAGCAGTGTCCCACAATGACCAATTTTTATTATTGTGTTTTGTTTTGGGAGGGATTATTATCAGGTGTGTGGAATAAGGAAACTTGCCCAAGGTTTCGCCCTGATCTGTCTGGATTTGAACACAAGTCTCACACTTGTAAGGCGAGTGCTCTAACCACTGAGCTACAGGGCTCCACTTAACCTTAAAAATAAATCTTTGCTGAAGTTCAATGGTGCAGTGACGTGAGATCAAAACAATACGAAAACGTCACATCCAGATAAGAGCACACTGTGTCTTGTCAGTTGTGCAAAATTTTGCTGAACTAATGCTTCTTTCTGCATCTTTTCCATCCACAATTATACTGCATTTTGTTTTAGTAACAAACAATTTGCACTTGACAAAACTGTGGCAACAACAGTATTTCAGGTATCTCCTCATGTTTAAAAATTTGTATATCGGAAGTGTTTCAAATTTTGCGCAAAAAAAATTTACATTTGCTGTACCACTACATTACGGCTTCACTTATCATTTCCACAGTAGTACGCTGTGTGGTAACATAGGACATCCTGCAACCCTGTAAATGCTTGTCAGTGATCCTCAAGCTTTCCGCTTTGTTCCCATGACCAGTGTTGACTTCATTGGCTTTGAGAAGAAATGTGCAATCCATGTAACTATTTAATTGTTGCCATCTGTGGCCTGGAAGTAAAGCAACAGAATTAACTCACTTTGAACCTCCCCTCGTCACATGTTCAAACTCTGATCAACAAGATAGTCCTGCTGTGTGTGTCGTGCGCAATATCAACCTGAAAACTGGCTATGGCACTGTCCGCCTGTCTGATCTACTTTGTGGAGGGCATGTGTGTTAGTAAACTATTTCATCCAGTAGTATTTATATCTCAGGAATCAAGCTGTCACCCTGCCAACTAGAGGTGAATAGTGAAGGGGTGGGTAGTGCAAAACACAAACTCAATATAAATGTTATTTAATCTAAACTTTTATTCTCTCACAACTCTTGTGCTGGAATCCCTCCCGTTCTGAGTGTACATAAATGACTCAGTACAAGGTACATACAGTAAAATTGGTAATTTCAATCCATGACTGTTTGTGGGGACACTGCTATATGCAATTGGCTGCCGCGTTTCGCCCACAAGTGTATAGTCAATTCACTTTACAGTATATTCTGTGAAGCTCTTCGAGACATCTGCAAGATGAGAAAAGCGCTAGATCAAATGCAAGGATTATTATTATTAAGGTAGTTTAATTGGCAGATAACACCAAGTAGTAGGAACTCTGCAATCAGAGGCAGGAGTGTGTTTAAACGGGTATGCATCTGAGCTCACTCCTGGCAAACAAAGATCTTTACAGATCAATTAAATAACCCTGATGAAAGGAACTGAAAATCTGAAATAAGTTGAAAGAAGCTCAATAAGTACTAGTGGACTCACTGCTCACCATATCTAAACAATGTGAGGCAATAATACAACAACTTGCATTTATTTAGCGCTCTTCACCTGAGCAGTGTCTTGAATCAAGTTATGATCAAAGCTGCTGAATTCTTCAAAAATTGACAAAGATTAACAGTCAACTGACACCTTACGCATAGAGTTCATAGTGTGAACTATACGGATGAGGCACTGTCGATGTTTACTGAGTGTTCGAATCCAGGTAGGTCAAGACGAAACCTTGGGCAAGTTTCCTTACTCCACACACAGGCTTAACAATAATCCCTCCAAAAAAAAACACACAATAAAATTGATCTTTTCAATCCACGACTGTCTATGGGACACTGACTTTGAGACGTCTAGAAGACGTAAAAAGAGCTATTTAAAAATGCAAGGATTATTATTATTATTATGATCCAGGGCTCTCTTTTACTAATGCTTTGAAAGTATTCTTCTGAGGAGCCTCCTTTTAAGACAACAGGGATTCGAAGAGAGAGAAAGAGAGAGAGAAGCACGCGCAGGCCACAGAGGGTGAGTGTCACGCACATCCTTCATCCAATGTGAAAAGGGTGCAGTGTAAATGTTGCTTCTATGTTATGTTTCTGGAAGGGAAACACAAAAATAATGCTCATGCGGTCCGCTGACGTTTCTCAAAAACAACTACTGGCCCTCGGCAACCAAAAGGGTGGACCACCCTGCTCTAGACATATTTTGCATTAAAATATATAATCTGAATGAATTTGATTTGCGTGTCTTTCTACGAAGTTAATACACATTTCTACGAGCCTTGTCAAAACAAACCTGACATTGAAGTCCGTAATAATCCAATTTAAATTCAGGGCGTACAATCGTGCAAACGGATTCAACCTTGCTTTTGCAAAAACAAACTGCACCAAACAAGAGGTATTACAACAACAGCAGTTTGAAAACCGTAGGGAAATCCTGAAATAAACAAGACTTAGACAAAGAAACAGAGTAACACACACACAAACACAGACTCAGAGTCAAACACAAACAGCAAGAAAGAATGAAAATCAGAACTCATTCAGTGAGACGATTGACATTTGCAGAACATAATTAGAAATAAGTCTGAACGGCTCATGCCACAAGCACCAACCACAAGACCCGAGACAGTTTATACCTCGATGCTTGAATGAACAATCAGCAAGTCTTGTTGCTCTTGTGTGCTGAATACTGTATTTAATTATGCTAATTGCAGTACATAGTCCTTCGCTGCCTACCATGAGGGTTAATTCTCTTTCTCACACCCACGAAACACCCAAGTCATAAGTGATTATATAACAGTACTTGAGAGTTCTCATCAACTGGGCACACAACCTGAGATCTCTGTGCCTTCAGTGTGAAATGCACTTGTTTTGCACATGAGTTTCAAGATTCTATAACCCTTTAATTTGACTGATTATTATTAATCACAGACCTGATGAACAATTAATCTAAATTTTTCTTCCCTCCTCTCCTACGTGCTGACACTCACCTAAATGCACATTCCCAATAACCTTTCGGTCTCTCACTTTTTGTTTGAGCCGATCAATGGGTATGAATAAAGGCGAATCGACTAATCAATGAATACTCACATAAGCTGTATCAGTTGGGATCATCTAGTATGATTTACGTGAAGTATAAAATCTGGACTTAATCAATAATCTACACTGCACACGCGTAATTCAATGCAGCCGCTAAGTACACATTTGATGATGGTTTAAGATGTAATTTCCCAATTCAATACCTCCATAAGCGCGGGAGTATTGGAAGTTGGGGGGGTTGGGGGGCGTTACGAGTTAGGAAGTAACAAGTACGACTAGTGCAAAGAAATCTAAGTGGTTTTGCTAGGAAACTGGATGGGCCTTGGAGGGATATATCATTATATGATTTATAGAGATAACATTTATATGAGTTTTACTGTATAATCCGCTTGCACACACACATTCTAGTTGGGGGGGGGGGGGTCACTGAAGATAATTATCAGCAGGTGATCCTAACACTATCATGGTCCCAAGTCCAAAAAGGCCGTTGAAGCGCATTGTCAGGATAAAGTGGAGGAGGATTGCAACCTAACCTTGTCGTATATAACTCACCTAACTGCACTTTTTGATGATACTGGATCTGGATACTGGATTTTTATGGGAAGTTTTTTTCTTTTCCCAACACAGAGGCTCCTTGTGTCTTAACAATTACAAAACATGAGAAATATATCCATTACATATGATGCAAAGACGTTACTGTGGATATTAAATGGTTAACGGTGGCTTTGGATTGGCAAACAAAACTATTCCGATCAACTATTTTGCTGGCTAACGACTGTGAGAAATCATTCATGTTTCCTGTTTTTCTTCGTGAAACCAGCCGAAATAGTTTTTGTTCTGTCACACTCTATTATATGGTTACAAAACAGATTTTATACAGGAAAAATTAGGGCAATTATCCTGCTTATTCTCTGTGTTGGTAGTATAACTTTGACCGTTCCTTTAAACTTGTCCACCGAATCCAACCTTTTCAGGTTCCTATAAATTAGACAGATCATGACACAGACCAGAGACAATACCATACATGCACACCTAAACGTATTACAACATACAGTATATGGTAAACAAACCTTCACAGATGATCGTTTTTTAAAGAACATAGACAACATTGCAGATCCTGTGTGATAACGTTTAAAAATATGTGATTGTCATGGAACTCATGTTTTTACTTATACAGGAAATATATAATTCCATAATGGCTGGATTTTTATGGTAAAAGCAGCCATTTTCCTTTCATCTGTGCGAAACAGAAAATAGGGCATCAAAGAAATGCCAATTTAACCAATTAAAATGCTCCCTGCAAATCACAACTACTTTAATCTGTTGACATAGCTTTGGACCTCACTTAAACGCCGTATCATTTTATGTTACTCTGTCAGTTCTTCGTTCACAATCATATCAGCATTATTTTTACTTCTCATCGATTCGATTGATATTTTCTGTATATTGTCTATTTATAATCTCTCTGGGCTGTACATGTTCCAGCAGGAATGGATTACATTTTCTTGCAGGCTTGAAAACAAGCCATCAGCATTTCATCAATAGACAAATACTGATTCTATCTAACATCTTGCATTACTGGCAAGGTCAATTTTATATTCTGAATTCAGCATCTAGCATCAAATTTTCTAGCGACCCTTACCACTAATTTTCTCCCATCATTCTTCATTGCAATTACTAAAAGCTGGATCTCTGAAATGGAAGTCTTTTTTTGCAGCATTTACAGAGCGCAACAAAGATATACAGCTAGGATGGAACTTCACAGATCATGATATGGTCTTTTCAGTACTGAAAAACAGCATAAAGCTTCGCCGTGACCTTCGAGGGTTCAAGGAACTCTCAACTTTTTCTCTGGATCCCACAAGATTTTACAATGTTCAGAAGTCTGACACCAAGATAATATTCTCAGGATCAAAGACCCGAAATGAAGTACTCTGTGCCAACTGTAATTACAATGTTTAAGTGAAGTATATAAAGGTTATGACTTTTCATGGACTTGTTCAAATAGAATAAAGTAAGAAAAGTAAGAAAATCAATAACTATGCTCACCTACAATCGATGTGTGTGTGTGCGTGGGGGGGGGACGGGGGGAGTGTGTGAGGGGGGGGCTGTGTGTGAGGGGGGGCTGTGTGTGAGGGGTGAGGGGGCTGTGTGTGTGAAGGGTATGGGGGCTGTGTGAAAGTGTGTATGTGGGGGGGGGGTATTAGTGTGTGTGGTGAGGGAGCTGTGTGTCAGTGTGTGTGAGGGGGTGGGGGCTGTCTGTGCATCAGTGTGTGTATGGGGGGGGGTGCTGTGTGTCAGTGTGTGTGGGGGGCTGTGTGTCAGTGTGTGTGGGGGGCTGTGTGCCAGTGTGTATGATGGGGGGACTATGTGTCAGTATTAGTGGAGGGGGGTTGTGTCAATGTGGGGGGGTGGGGACTGTCTGTGTGTCATTGTGTGTGAGGGGGGCTGTCTGTGTATGAGTGTATGTGGGGGTCTGTGTGTCAGTGAATGTGGGGGGCAGTGGGCTGTCTGTATATCAGTGTGTGTGTGGGGGGGGGTTGTCTGTGTGTCAGTGTGTGTGTGGGGGGAGTCTGTGTGTCAGTATGTGTGTGGGTGTGGGGTAGGGGGGTTGGCTGTGTGTCTGTGTGTGTGTTTGTGTGTCTGGGGCGGTGACTGTGTGTCAGTGTGTGTAAGTGGGGGCTGTCTGTATGTCTGTGTGTGTGGGGGAGGTCAGTGTGTGGCGGGGGTTGTGCTTCAGTGTGGGGGGGGGCTGTGTGTCAGTGTGTGTGGGGGGGCTGTGTGTCGGTGTGTGTGGGGGTGGGGGGCTGTGTGTCAGTGTGTGTGGGGGGGTCTGTGTGTCGGTGTGTGTGGGGGGGGGGCTGTTTGTCAGTGTGTGTGGGGGGGGGGCTGTGTGTCGGTGTGTGGGGGGGGCCGTGTGTCGGTGTGTGTGGGGGTGGGGGGCTGTGTGTCGGTGTGTGTGGGGGGGGCTGTGTGTCTGTATGTGTGGGGGTGGGGGGCTGTGTGTCAGTGTGTGTGTGGGGGGTGGGGGGCTGTGTGTCAGTGTGTGTGTGGGGGGGGGGGCTGTGTGTCAGTGTGTGTGTGGGGGGGGCTGTGTGTCGGTGTGTGTGGGGGGGCTGTGTGTCGGTGTGTGTGGGGGTCTGTTTGTCAGTGTGTGTGTGTGGGGGGGGGGGCTGTGTGTCAGTGTGTCAGTATGTGTGTGGGTGTGGGGTAGGGGGGTTGGCTATGTGTCAGTGTGTGTGTGTGTGTGTGTGTCTGGGGGGGTGACTGTGTGTCAGTGTGTGTGAGTGGGGGCCGTCTGTATGTCTGTGTGTGTGGGGGGGGCTGTCTGTGTGTCAGTGTGTGTGGGGGAGGTCAGTGTGTGGCGGGGGTTGTGTTTCAGTGTGGGGCGGGCTGTGTGTCAGTGTGTGTGGGGGGGGCTGTGTGTCGGTGTGTGTGGTGGGGGGGGGCTGTTTGTCAGTGTGTGTGGGGGGGGGCTGTGTGTCCGTGTGTGTGGGGGGGGCCGTGTGTCGGTGTGTGTGGGGGTGGGGGGCTGTGTGTCGGTGTGTGTGGGGGGGGCTGTGTGTCTGTATGTGTGTGGGTGGGGGGCTGTGTGTCTGTATGTGTGGGGGTGGGGGGCTGTGTGTCAGTGTGTGTGTGGGGGGGGGCTGTGTGTCAGTGTGTGTGTGGGGGGCGGCTGTGTGTCGGTGTGTGTGGGGGCTGTGTGTCGGTGTGTGTGGGGGTCTGTTTGTCAGTGTGTGTGTGTGGGGAGGGGCTGTGTGTCAGTGTGTCAGTATGTGTGTGGGTGTGGGGTAGGGGGGTTGGCTGTGTGTCAGTGTGTGTGTGTATGTGTGTGTCTGGGCGGGTGACTGTGTGTCAGTGTGTGTGAGTGGGGGCTGTCTGTGTGTCAGTGTGTGTGTGGCTGTCTGTGTGTCAGTGTGGGGGGGGTCAGTGTGTGTGGAGGGGTTGTGTTTCGTGCGGGGGGGGGGGGGCTGTGTGTCAGTGTGTGTGGGGGGGGCTGTGTGTCGGTGTGTGTATGTGGGGTGGGGGCTGTGTGTCATTGTGTCAGTGTGTGTATGTGGGGAGGGGGGGGGGGGGGGGGCTGTATGTCAGTGTGTGTATGTGGGGGGGGGGCTGTATGCCAGTGTGTCAGTGTGTGTATGTAGGGGGTGGGGGGGAGCTGTGTGTCGGTGTGTGTCAGTGTGTGTGTGTGGGGGGCTGCGTGTGTCAGCGTGTGTGTGTGTGGGGGGGGGCTGTGTGTCAGTGTGTGTGTGTGTGGGGGCTGTGTGTCAGTGTGTGTGTGTGTGGGGGCTGTGTGTCAGTGTGTGTGTGGGGGGGGGGGGGCTGTGTCAGTGTGTGTGTGGGGGGGGGGCTGTGTGTCAGTGTGTGTGTGGGGGGAGGGGGCTGTGTGTCAGTGTGTGTGTGTGTGTGGGGGGGGGGGGGGCTGTGTGTCAGTGTGTGTGTGGGGGGGGCTGTGTGTGTGTGGGGGGGGGGGCTGTGTGTCAGTGTGTGTGGTGGGGGGGGCCTGTGTGTCAGTGTGTGTGTAGGGGGGGCTGTGTGTGTGTGTGGGGGGGGGGGCTGTGTGTCAGTGTGTGTGGTGGGGGGGGCTGTGTGTCAGTGTGTGTGTAGGGGGGGGCTGTGTGTCAGTGTGTGTGTGGGGGGGCTGTGTCTGTGTGTGGGGGGGGGCTGTGTGTCAGTGTGTGTGGTGGGGGGGGCTGTGTGTCAGTGTGTGTGTAGGGGGGGGCTGTGTGTGTGTGGGGGGGGGGCTGTGTGTCTGTGTCTGTGTGGGGGGGGGGGGGGGAGTCTGTGTGTCAGTATGTGTGTGGGTGTGGGGTAGGGGGGTTGGCTGTGTGTCTGTGTGTGTGTTTGTGTGTCTGGGGCGGTGACTGTGTGTCAGTGTGTGTAAGTGGGGGCTGTCTGTATGTCTGTGTGTGTGGGGGAGGTCAGTGTGTGGCGGGGGTTGTGTTTCAGTGTGGGGGGGGGCTGTGTGTCAGTGTGTGTGGGGGGGCTGTGTGTCGGTGTGTGTGGGGGTGGGGGGCTGTGTGTCAGTGTGTGTGGGGGGGGCTGTGTGTCGGTGTGTGTGGGGGGGGGGCTGTTTGTCAGTGTGTGTGGGGGGGGGCTGTGTGTCGGTGTGTGTGGGGGGGGCCGTGTGTCGGTGTGTGTGGGGGTGGGGGGCTGTGTGTCGGTGTGTGTGGGGGGGGCTGTGTGTCTGTATGTGTGGGGGTGGGGGGCTGTGTGTCAGTGTGTGTGTGGGGGGTGGGGGGCTGTGTGTCAGTGTGTGTGTGGGGGGGCGGGGGGGCTGTGTGTCAGTGTGTGTGTGGGGGGGGCTGTGTGTCGGTGTGTGTGGGGGGGCTGTGTGTCGGTGTGTGTGGGGGTCTGTTTGTCAGTGTGTGTGTGTGGGGGGGGGGCTGTGTGTCAGTGTGTCAGTATGTGTGTGGGTGTGGGGTAGGGGGGTTGGCTATGTGTCAGTGTGTGTGTGTGTGTGTGTCTGGGGGGGTGACTGTGTGTCAGTGTGTGTGAGTGGGGGCTGTCTGTATGTCTGTGTGTGTGGGGGGGGCTGTCTGTGTGTCAGTGTGTGTGGGGGAGGTCAGTGTGTGGCGGGGGTTGTGTTTCAGTGTGGGGCGGGCTGTGTGTCAGTGTGTGTGGGGGGGGCTGTGTGTCGGTGTGTGTGGTGGGGGGGGGCTGTTTGTCAGTGTGTGTGGGGGGGCCGTGTGTCGGTGTGTGTGGGGGTGGGGGGCTGTGTGTCGGTGTGTGTGGGGGGGGCTGTGTGTCTGTATGTGTGTGGGTGGGGGGCTGTGTGTCTGTATGTGTGGGGGTGGGGGGCTGTGTGTCAGTGTGTGTGTGGGGGGGGGCTGTGTGTCAGTGTGTGTGTGGGGGGCGGCTGTGTGTCGGTGTGTGTGGGGGCTGTGTGTCGGTGTGTGTGGGGGCTGTGTGTCAGTGTGTGTGTGGCTGTCTGTGTGTCAGTGTGGGGGGGGTCAGTGTGTGTGGAGGGGTTGTGTTTCGTGCGGGGGGGGGGGGCTGTGTGTCAGTGTGTGTGGGGGGGGGCTGTGTGTCGGTGTGTGTATGTGGGGTGGGGGCTGTGTGTCATTGTGTCAGTGTGTGTATGTGGGGGGGGGGGGGGGGGGGGGGCTGTATGTCAGTGTGTGTATGTGGGGGGGGGGCTGTATGCCAGTGTGTCAGTGTGTGTATGTAGGGGGTGGGGGGGAGCTGTGTGTCGGTGTGTGTCAGTGTGTGTGTGTGGGGGGCTGTGTGTCAGCGTGTGTGTGTGTGGGGGGGGGGCTGTGTGTCAGTGTGTGTGTGTGTGGGGGCTGTGTGTCAGTGTGTGTGTGTGTGGGGGGGGGGCTGTGTGTCAGTGTGTGTGTGGGGGGGGGGGGCTGTGTGTCAGTGTGTGTGTGGGGGGGGGGCTGTGTGTCAGTGTGTGTGTGTGTGTGGGGGGAGGGGGCTGTGTGTCAGTGTGTGTGTGTGTGTGTGTGGGGGGGGGGCTGTGTGTCAGTGTGTGTGTGGGGGGGGCTGTGTGTGTGTGTGGGGGGGGGCTGTGTGTCAGTGTGTGTGGTGGGGGGGGGCTGTGTGTCAGTGTGTGTGGTGGGGGGGGGCTGTGTGTCAGTGTGTGTGTAGGGGGGGGCTGTGTGTGTGTGTGGGGGGGGGGCTGTGTGTCAGTGTGTGTGGTGGGGGGGGCTGTGTGTCAGTGTGTGTGTAGGGGGGGGCTGTGTGTCAGTGTGTGTGTGTGGGGGGGGGCTGTGTGTCAGTGTGTGTGTGGCTGTCTGTGTGTCAGTGTGGGGGGGGTCAGTGTGTGTGGAGGGGTTGTGTTTCGTGCGGGGGGGGGGGGCTGTGTGTCAGTGTGTGTGGGGGGGGCTGTGTGTCGGTGTGTGTATGTGGGGTGGGGGCTGTGTGTCATTGTGTCAGTGTGTGTATGTGGGGGGGGGGGGGGGGGGGGCTGTATGTCAGTGTGTGTATGTGGGGGGGGGGCTGTATGCCAGTGTGTCAGTGTGTGTATGTAGGGGGTGGGGGGGAGCTGTGTGTCGGTGTGTGTCAGTGTGTGTGTGTGGGGGGCTGTGTGTCAGCGTGTGTGTGTGTGGGGGGGGGCTGTGTGTCAGTGTGTGTGTGTGTGGGGGCTGTGTGTCAGTGTGTGTGTGGGGGGGGGGCTGTGTGTCAGTGTGTGTGTGGGGGGGGGGGCTGTGTCAGTGTGTGTGTGGGGGGGGGGCTGTGTGTCAGTGTGTGTGTGGGGGGAGGGGGCTGTGTGTCAGTGTGTGTGTGTGTGTGTGTGGGGGGGGGGGGCTGTGTGTCAGTGTGTGTGTGGGGGGGGGGGGGGCTGTGTGTGTGTGGGGGGGGGGGCTGTGTGTCAGTGTGTGTGGTGGGGGGGGCCTGTGTGTCAGTGTGTGTGTGTGTGGGGGCTGTGTGTCAGTGTGTGTGTGTGTGGGGGGGGCGCTGTGTGTCAGTGTGTGTGTGGGGGGGGGGGGGCTGTGTGTCAGTGTGTGTGTGGGGGGGGGGCTGTGTGTCAGTGTGTGTGTGTGTGTGGGGGGAGGGGGCTGTGTGTCAGTGTGTGTGTGTGTGTGTGTGGGGGGGGGGCTGTGTGTCAGTGTGTGTGTGGGGGGGGCTGTGTGTGTGTGTGGGGGGGGGCTGTGTGTCAGTGTGTGTGGTGGGGGGGGGCTGTGTGTCAGTGTGTGTGGTGGGGGGGGGCTGTGTGTCAGTGTGTGTGTAGGGGGGGGCTGTGTGTGTGTGTGGGGGGGGGGCTGTGTGTCAGTGTGTGTGGTGGGGGGGCTGTGTGTCAGTGTGTGTGTAGGGGGGGGCTGTGTGTCAGTGTGTGTGTGTGGGGGGGGGCTGTGTGTGTGTGGGGGGGGGCTGTGTGTGTGCGTGGGGGGCTGTGTGTGTGGGGGGGGCTGTGTGTGTGGGGGGGGGCTGTGTGTGTGTGTGTGGGGGGGCTGTGTGTGTGTGTGGGGGGGGGGGGGCTGTGTGTGTGGGGGGGGGGGGGCTGTGTGTGTGCGTGGGGGGGCTGTGTGTGTGTGTGTGTTTGGTGGGGGGGGCTGTGTGTGTGGGGGGGGGGGCAGTGTGTGTGTGTGGGGGGGGCTGTGTGTGTGTGTGTGGGGGGGGGGCTGTGTGTCAGTGTGTGTGGGGGGGGGCTGTGTGTCAGTGTGTGTGGGGGGGGGGGGCTGTGTGTGTGTGGGGGGGGGGGGCAGTGTGTGTGTGTGGGGGGGGCTGTGTGTGTGGGGGGGTGGCTGTGTGTGTGGGGGGGGGGCTGTGTGTCAGTGTGTGTGTGTGGGGGGCTTTGTGTGTGTGAAGGGGGGGGCTGTGTGTGTGTGTGTGGGGGGGGGGCTGTGTGTCAGTGTGTGGGGGGGGGGGGGGCTGTGTGTCAGTGTGTGTGTGTGTGTGGGGGGGGGGGCTGTGTGTGGGGGGGGGGCTGTGTGTGTGGGGGGGGCTGTGTGTGTGGGGGGGGCTGTGTGTGTGTGGGGGGGGGCTGTGTGTGGGGGGGGGCTGTGTGTGTGGGGGGCTGTGTGTGTGGGGGGCTGTGTGTCAGCGTGTGTGTGTGTGGGGGGGCTGTGTGTCAGTGTGTGTGTGTGGGGGGCTGTGTGTCAGTGTGTGTGTGGGGGGCTGTGTGTCAGTGTGTGTGTGTGTGGGGGGGGGCTGTGTGTCAGTGTGTGTGTGTGTGGGGGGGGGGGCTGTGTGTCAGTGTGTGTGTGGGGGGGGGGGGCTGTGTGTCTGTGTGTGTGTGTGTGGGGGGCTGTGTGTCAGTGTGTGTGTGTGTGGGGGGAGGGGCTGTGTGTCTGTGTGTGTGTGTGTGGGGGGGGGGGCTGTGTGTCTGTGTGGGGGCGGCTGTGTGTAGGGGGGGGCTGTGTGTCACTGTGTGTGTAGGGGGGGCTGTGTGTGTGTGTGTGGGGGGGGGTTGTGTGTCAGTGTGTGTGTGTGGGGGGGGGAGGCTGTGTGTCAGTGTGTGTGTGTCGGTGGGCTGTGTGTGTGTGGGGGGGGGGGGCTGTGTGTGTGTGGGGGGGGGGGCTGTGTGTGTGGGGGGGGGGGCTGTGTGTCAGTGTGTGTGTGTGTGTGGGGGGGGGCTGTGTGTGTGTGGGGGGGGCTGTGTGTGTGTGGGGGGGGGGGCTGTGTGTGTGTGGGCGGGGCTGTGTGTGTGCGTGGGGGGGGGGGCTGTGTGTGTGTGAGGGGGGCTGTGTGTGTGTGTGGGGGGGGGGCTGTGTGTGTGTGTGGGGGGGCTGTGTGTGTGTGTGTGTGGGGGGGGCTGTGTGTGTGGGGGGGGGGCTGTGTATGTGCGTGGGGGGGGCTGTGTGTGTGTGTGGGGGGGGGGTGCTGTGTGTGTGGGGGGGGGCTGTGTGTGTATGTGTGTGTGGGTGTGGGGGGGGGGCTGTGTGTGTGTGTGTGGGTGGAGGCTGTGTGTGTGGCGGGGCTGTGTGTGTGTGTGGGGGGGGCTGTGTGTGTGTGTGTGTGGGGGGGCTGTGTGTCAGTGTGTGTGGGGGGGGGCTGTGTGTCAGTGTGTGTGTGGGGGGGGGCTGTGTGTGTGTGGGGGGGGGCTGTGTGTGTGTGTGGGAGGGGGCTGTGTGTGTGGGGGGGGGGCTGTGTGTCAGTGTATGTGTGGGGGGGAGGGGCTGTGTGTGTGTGGGGGGGGCTGTGTGTCAGTGTGTGTGTGTGTGGGGGGGGGGGGCTGTGTGTCAGTGTGTGTGTGTGTGGGGGGCGGGGGGGCTGTGTGTCAGTGTGTGTGTGTGTGGGGGGGGCTGTGTGTGTGTGTGTGTGGGGGGGCTGTGTGTGTGGGGGGGGCTGTGTGTGTGTGTGTGTGGGGGGGGGGGCTGTGTGTGTGTGGGGGGGGCTGTGTGTGTGGGGGGGGCTGTATGTGTGTGGGGGGGGGGGGCTGTGTTTCAGTGTGTGTGTGTGGGGGGGGGGCTGTGCGTGTGTGTGTGGGGGGGGGGGCTGTGTGTGTGTGTGTGGGTGGGGGGGGGGGCTGTGTGTGTGTGTGTGGGTTGCGGGGGGGGCTGTGTGTGTGTGGGGGGGGGGCTGTGTGTGTGGGGGGGGGCTGTGTGTGTGTGGGGGGTGTGGGGGCTGTGTGTGTGGGGGGGGGGGCTGTGTGTGGGGGGGGGGGCTGTGTGTGTGTGGGAAGGGGGGGGCTGTGTGTGTGGGTTGGGGGCGGTGGGGGCTGTGTGTGGGGGGGGGGGGGTTGGGTGTGTGGGGGGGGGGGCTGTGTGCGAGTGGGGGGGGGGGGCTGTGTGTGTGGGGGGGGGGGGGCTGTGTGTGTGGGGGGGGGGGCTGTGTGTGGGGGGTGGGGGGCTGTGTGTGTGGGGGGGGGGGACTGCATGTGTGTGGGGGGGGGGGCTGTGTGTCAGTGTGTGTGTGGGGTGGGGGGGGGGGCTGTGTGTGTGTGTGTGTGGGTGGGGGGGGCTGTGTGTGTGTGTGGGTGGGGGGGGTGGGGCTGTGTGGGGGGGGGCTGTGTGTGTGTGGGGGGGGCTGTGTGTGTGTGGGGGGGGGGGCTGTGTGTGTGGGGGGGGCTGTGTGTGTGGGGGGGGTGGGGGCAGTGTGTGGGGGTGGTGGTGGGGGCAGTGTGTGGGGGTGGGGGTGGTGGGGGCTGTGTGTGTGGGGGGGGGGGCTGTGTGTGTGGGGAGGGGGGGCTGTGTGTGGGGGTGGGGGGGCTGTGTGTGGGGGGGGGGGGGCTGTGTGTGTGGGGGGGGGGGGCTGTGTGTGTGGGGGGGGGATGGGGCAGTGTGTGTGTGTGGGGGGGCTGTGTGTGTGTGTGGGGCTGTGTGTGTGTGGGAGGGGGGGGCTGTGTATGTGCGTGGGGGGGCTGTGTGTGTGGGTGTGGGTGTGGGTGTGGGGCTGTGTGCGTGTGGGGGGGGGGGGGGGCTGTGTGTGTGGGGGCGGGGGGCTGTGTGTGTGGGGGGGGGGCTGTGTGTGGGGGGTGGGGGGCTGTGTGTGTGGGGGGGGGACTGCATGTGTGGGGGGGGGGGGCTGTGTGTCAGTGTGTGTGTGTGTGGGGGGGGGGCTGTGTGTGTGTGTGTGGGTGGGGGGGGCTGTGTGTGTGTGTGGGTGGGGGGGTGGGGCTGTGTGGGGGGGGGGCTATGTGTGTGTGGGCGGGGGCTGTGTGTGTGGGGGGGGGGCTGTGTGTGTGGGGGGGGCTGTGTGTGTGGGGGGGGTGGGGGCAGTGTGTGGGGGGGGGGTGGTGGGGGCAGTGTGTGGGGGGGGGGGGGGGGGGCTGTGTGTGTGTGTGGGGGGGGCTGTGTGTGTGTGGGGGGGGGGCTGTGTGTGGGGGTGGGGGGGCTGTGTGTGGGGGGGGGGGGGGGCCTGTGTGTGTGGGGGGGGGATGGGGCAGTGTGTGGGGGGGGGGCTGTGTGTGTGGGGGGGGGGGGGGCTGTGTGTGTGTGTGGGGGGGCTGTGTGTGTGTGGGGGGGGGGGGCTGTGTGTGTGTGGGAGGGGGGGGCTGTGTATGTGCGTGGGGGGGCTGTGTGTGTGTGTGGGGGGGGGGGTGCTGTGTGTGTGGGGGGGGGCTATGTGTGTGTGGGGGGGGGCTATGTGTGTGTGTGTGTGTGTGGGTGTGGGGCTGTTTGTGTGTGTGTGTGGGTGGAGGCTGTGTGTGTGGCGGGGCTGTGTGTGTGTGTGGGGGGGGGGCTGTGTGTCAGTGTGTGTGGGGGGGGCTGTGTGTCAGTGTGTGTGTGGGGGGGGGGCTGTGTGTGTGTGTGGGGGGGCTGTGTGTGTGTGTGGGGGGGGGCTGTGTGGGGGGGGGGGCTGTGTGTCAGTGTATGTGTGGGGGGGGGGCTGTGTGTGTGGGGGGGGGGGGCTGTGTGTCAGTGTGTGTGTGTGTGTGTGTGGGGGGCTGTGTGTCAGTGTGTGTGTGTGTGTGTGGGGGGCGGGGGGGCTGTGTGTCAGTGTGTGTGTGTGTGGGGGGGGGCTGTGTGTGTGTGTGGGGGGGGGCTGTGTGTGTGGGGGGGGCTGTGTGTGTGTGTGTGGGGGGGGGGGCTGTTTGTGTGTGTGTGGGGGGGCTGTGTGTGTGGGGGGGGGCTGTATGTGTGGGGGGGGGGGCTGTGTTTCAGTGTGTGTGTGTGTGGGGGGGGGGACTGTGTGTGTGTGTGGGGGGGGGGCTGTGTGTGTGTGTGTGGGTGGGGGGGGGGGCTGTGTGTGGGGGTGGGGGGGCTGTGGGGGTGTGGGGGGCTGTGTGTGTGTGGGGGGGGTGGGGGCAGTGTGTGGTGGGGGGGGTGGTGGGGGCTGTGTGTGTGTGGGGGGGGGGCTGTGTGTGGGGGGGCCGGGGGCTGTGTGTGTGGGGGGGGGCTGTGTGTGGGGGGGGGGGGCTGTGTGTGGGGGGGGGGCTGTGTGTGTGTGGGGGGGGCTGTATGTGTGTGGGGGGGGGGGGCTGTGTGTCAGTGTGTGTGTGGGGGGGGGGGGGCTGTGTGTGTGTGTGTGGGTGGGGGGGGTGGGGCTGTGTGGGGGGGGGGCTGTGTGTGTGTGTGGGGGGGGCTGTGTGTGTGTTGGGGGGGGCTGTGTGTGGGGGGGGGGCTGTGTTTGTGGGGGGGGTGGGGGCAGTGTGTGGGGGGGGGGTGGGGGGGGGGGTGGGGGGGGCTGTGTGTGTGTGGGGGGGGGGCTGTGTGTGTGGGGGGCTGTGTGTGGGGGTAGGGGGGCTGTGTGTGGGGGGGGGGGGCTGTGTGTGTGTGTGTGGGGGGGCTGTGTGTGTGTGTGGGGGGGGGGCTGTGTGTGGGGGGGGGGCTGTGTGTGTGGGGGGGGGGGGCTGTGTGTGTAGGGTGGGGGCTGTGTGTGTGGGGGGGGGGGGGGCTGTGTGTGGGGGGGGGGGCTGTGTGTGTGTGTGGGGGGGGTGCTGTGTGTGTGGGGGGCGGGGCTGTGTGTGTGTGGGGGGGGTGCTGTGTGTGTGGGGGGCGGGGCTGTGTGTGTGTGGGGGGGGGGGCTGTGTGTGGGGGGGGGGGCTGTGTGTGTGGGGGGGGGGGGCTGTGTGTGTAGGGTGGGGGCTGTGTGTGTGTGGGGGGGGGGGGCTGTGTGTGGGGGGGGGGCTGTGTGTGTGGGGGGGGGGGGCTGTGTGTGTAGGGTGGGGGCTGTGTGTGTGGGGGGGGGGGGGCTGTGTGTGGGGGGGGGGGCTGTGTGTGTGGGGGGGGGGCTGTGTGTGTAGGGTGGGGGCTGTGTGTGTGTGGGGGGGGGGGGCTGTGTGTGGGGGGGGGGGCTGTGTGTGTGGGGGGGGGGGGCTGTGTGTGTAGGGTGGGGGCTGTGTGTGTGTGGGGGGGGGTGGCTGTGTGTGGGGGGGGGGGCTGTGTGTGGGGGGGGGGGGGCTGTGTGTGTGTGGGGGGGGCTGTGTGTGTGTGTGGGGGGGGGTGGCTGTGTGTGTGGGGGGGGGGGGGCTGTGTGTGTGTGGGGGGGGCTGTGTGTGTGTGTGGGGGGGGGGGGCTGTGTGTGTGGGGGGGGGGGGCTGTGTGTGTGGGGGGGGGGGGCTGTGTGTGGGGGGGGGGGGGGGCTGTGTGTGTGGGGGGGGGGGGGTTCTTACCTGAGCTGAAGCAGAGCCTGAGGAGCGCGGAGGCCGCCATATTGGCCGCACCACGTGACCACGCGCTCCCAGCATCCTCTGGGACAACAACAACAATAACAGCCAGAGAGACAACAACAACAACAACAACAGCCAGAGAGACAACAACAACAACAACAACAGACAGAGAGACAACAACAACAACAACAACAGACAGAGAGACAACAACAACAACAACAACAGCCAGAGAGACAACAACAACAACAACAGCCAGAGAGACAACAACAACAACAACAACAGACAGAGAGACAACAACAACAACAGCCAGAGAGACAACAACAACAACAACAACAGCCAGAGAGACAACAACAACAACAACAACAGACAGAGAGACAACAACAACAACAACAGCCAGAGAGACAACAACAACAACAACAGCCAGAGAGACGACAACAACAACAGCCAGAGAGACAACAACAACAACAGCAGCAGCCAGAGAGACAACAACAACAACAACAACAGCCAGAGAGACAACAACAACAACAACAACAGCCAGAGAGACAACAACAACAACAGCCAGAGAGACAACAACAACAACAACAGCCAGAGAGACAACAACAACAACAACAACAACAACAACAACAACAGCCAGAGAGACAACAACAACAACAGCCAGAGAGACAACAACAACAACAACAACAGACTGAGAGACAACAACAACAACAACAGCCACAGAGACAACAACAACAACAACAACAGCCAGAGAGACGACAACAACAACAACAGCCAGAGAGACAACAACAACAACAACAACAACAACAGCCAGAGAGACAACAGCAACAACAACAGCCAGAGAGACAACAACAACAGCAGCAGCCAGGGAGACAACAACAACAACAGCCAGAGAGACAACAACAACAAGAACCAGAGAGACGACAACAACAACAACAACAGACAGAGAGACAACAACAACAACAACAGCCAGAGAGACAACAACAACAAGAACCAGAGAGACAACAACAACAACAGCCAGAGAGACAACAACAACAACAACAACAGCAGCCAGAGAGACAACAAGAACAACAGCCAGAGAGACGACAACAACAACAGCCAGAGAGACAACAACAACAACAGCCAGAGAGACAACAACAACAGCCAGAGAGACGACAACAACAACAACAGCCAGAGAGACAACAACAACAACAACAACCAGAGAGACAATAATAACAACAACAGCCAGAGATATTGGTTGACAATATCCACCTCTCTTGGCAATCCAAGTTATATACCGTATTCCAGCAAAGTAATGACTTATGTCAGCAATGTCTGATTACCAAGTTAAATCCAAAGGTGACTGGGAAATCCCAATCAATTAATCACATATAAAATACCACAAAAGAGTAGTGTGCAGTATTTTATTAAACTGATTGTGAAGTTAAAGGTACCTGCCTAGCTACATTTATTAAAAATAACAATCCTTGCATTTGATATAACGCTTTTCACATCTTCTAGACATCTCAAATTGCTTCACGGAATATACTGTAAAATAAATTAACTGTGTATCCGTGGGCAAAACTCAGGAGCCAATTATGCACAACAGTGTCCTACAAACAGTCATGGATTGAAATGACCAATTTATACTAGATATGCAACAGTTTATATTTCTTATGCAGGTTACTGCATGTGTTTGTTTTACTGAGGTGCACTTTCTGAAAAAAAACGTTTAAAAAAATAAATTGAGGCTGTAGAAAGATGGCGCATGGTTTCACACCCCAAATATCCAAGCTCAGCCGGGCCATTTCAAGGTGATAATTTGTAGGAAAAATCATTTGCTAACCACTGGTTGAAGTGCTGTAATTCTCAAAATTTGCTGCATGTCTTTACCACAGGCTGACTAGTGAATGCTAGATTACAAGGAAACAACAACGACAACAAAAAATACATTTGTAGGGCTCCTTTCACGTCGGTAGGACGTCCCAAGGCTCTGAACAGTCAGGGGTCGGGACAAATTTGGGACAGGACAAAAGTAATGCTATTCTTGGCACAATTAATAATAATCCTTGAATGAATAATGTCACTATATTAAACACAATAATTATTATTTTGAATTATTATCAATTAGCAACCTAAGGTAGTTCTCGCTTTCACAGTGCTTTCTTAATAATACCTGGGCATAGAAGCTGTCGTCTTCAACATTGTCTACAACAAGACGACTTCTGATGATAAACTGTTGCTGGAAATGCTCAAAAGGACGTTTCAAAGGGTGTATAAAATCTGAATTTTAGCCCTGGCTTTATCCAAAGACAGTTTTGTGGCAACTGGGGCACTCATCTCTAGTCAGAAACCTTGTTGTTGATGTACACAAGTTCCAGCCAAGTAGCTTTGATGCAATTGAATTGCAGATTTGATGCTGAATTGTGTCTTTTTTTTCCACAAATCGTGAAAAAGACTCAGAAAAACTTTGAAAACTTTCCAAAAGGCCTAATTGGTGAACCCCATGGGATTCTATGAAGAAAAAAAAACCCAACTTGCATTGAAATCAAAGGAAAACGACAGGCTTTCTGTAAAGAACAGTGAGGCACTGTTCCCAATAACGGGGGGGGGGGGGGAGAAAGATGGAGGGGGAAATCAGCAAGGCAAGCCACAAGGCAACAAGCGTTGATGCCACATAAATTTCACAAGACTGAGCCAGCATCATAATCAAATGGACACCATCCTATGGTTCCCTCCAATCTGACCCTATTATACATGAACGAATGCAGAAGAGAGTCTTGCTACCAATTTCAGATTTTAATTTTGTGATATGAAAAAAATGAAACAAGAGGATCTTAAGTACACTGGATGCAGTTGGTTTGCACATTATCCTTATAAGGCTTAAAGCCCTGGTTTGAGTCGGATCGGATTGAATGAATGTAAATCTCGTCACCGCTGGCACAAACAGTCGTGAAGGAAAGGAATGTGGATTGTCTTAATACGCTGCCTAAGAAACCCTCATAATTCAGGAATTTCACAGGAACTCGACCGGGAATGGGAAAGGAAAATTCACAACTTTTCAGGTTGAGGCTGTGAAGAATGACCTCCGATATTTGGAATAAGACGTGTTCTGGTGATAAAGCAGATGATTTGATCTGTAATCAGTGTCTGTCATACCTCTCTTAGGCGTACTCCGCACTGCAACAACTTGCACTTAATTATAGTTTCAAGTCCCAAAGTGCTTCACAGAGATGGGTTGGATCGCATTAGCAAGGTAGGAAGTAACATAGGAGGAGGTAATCAAAGGTAGGGTAACTAGGTAGGTTTTTAGAAGAGTTTTGAAGTTAGGAAGGGAAGGAACCAGGCATAAATATTTGGGAGGGATTTGCAGAGGATGGCATGCAGAGGCTGACATTGGGTGATAAAACAACAGCAAAATGACACATATAAGGTGGGTGAAGGAAAGCTTCCATTCTGTATGAGCACCATAAATCATCACTGAAAATATGAATTTAAATAATTGAGCGTCTATCTCTCTAAGTGTTTAGTGGGTTAGAAATATTGGCTTAAATATTATATTCACCTTGCTTAAATGTAGCAACTGAAAAATGCCAACAGCAACCCAATATTTAATGGATTTTATATTCTCTTAACATACTGCATTTCAGAAATACTCCACATTCACTATATTAGGCTGGTAGTATACAATGCACTGCCACTCACATAGTTTTGTACAGTACATAACAAATTCAGCTTACCCTTTGTAGCAGCTATGAGGTGGAAAATTTGATTTGTTTCACTATTATACAATAATCTGCATCACCAGGAAACATACGACAAAAAACATTTAAAGGTTACATTTTGCACAATGCTGTGGCATTAATAATAAATGCGGCACAGACACAAGCCATTATCTACATTTTACATGGATATTAAAAGCTTTACAGTACATTTCTTTGAGAGGTAATCTTGCCTGTTCTACACGGAAATCCTTTGCTCTGCTGCACTGTGGCTGCCATGTCTACAACATGTAATTCTGAACAAATCCGCAGCAATTATTCCAGATTATAATTGCAATATCTCGATGCCATGTTTACCAGAGTAACAGACGCATTTTGCCAAATGTTCTAATCCTTCAAAGCACAATTGATGCCCTGACAGGGAATCCTTTGAACCATAATAAATCCTCAAATGGCAGCAATACAGCCTCACAGAACGACAGGCAGACACTTTGCCTACATCTGCCCCAATCTTTTGTGAGTCAATTAAGAGTTTACTTTCCTTGGCGAAGAAGCGGATTTTTTTTTCTGTACCAATTGTTCAGAAAACAAATTAGACTGATTTTAACAAATGAACAAAATCCCCCTAAAGGAATTCATTTTCTTAAAAGAAAAAAAATCCACAATTTATTTTGCTCATTTATCCAGTATATTAACTTGGATCTTTTGATAAATGACAAGTCTTACAAGTACTAGTACACCACGTTACACTGTTTTTGTAACAATTGACCACATTATTGCCTAAATATAAAGTTAACTGCCTCAAGGTAGAATTTGTACAATGCTCTATTATCATCTATCTTTGTTTAATATAGGAAAAATACAACTACTATATGTGGGAGAAAGTTAGAGTATTTTCTGTTTAATACTCAACCCACAACTTACATGAATAAAACAGTTCCAATTATCGGAATGGACAGGATAGGGTGAAGCCCAAATGATGGGTTTTGTTTGACCAGTGGAAATCTGTTAGAGATCATAAGTAAATTCTTAACTGTATTTTCTGATACCACCGGCGGAGGTACTATTCTGAACAGAAACACTGCTGTGCGTAATTGGCTGCTGCATTTCTCCCACAAATATACAGTCAGTTTACTTTATAGTGTATTCTGTGAAGTGCTTTGAGATGTCTAGAAGACATGAAAAGTGCTGTATCGAATGCAAGGATTATTATTATTATTATGCATAGTTAATTGCTCCATATGGTATCTGTACTGTATCTGAGAACTGTTAACAAGCATGAGTCCTGTGTTCGAATCCAGGCAGGTCAGGGTCCAATATATAGTTATTATTATGACATCCACATATAATGTTACCCATAAATTTCCCCACTGAAGGGCAATACATTGTATGTCAGTCTGATTTAGTGGCTGTGGGCACAAGACCCCATCAGGACTTAAAGTTGTATAGTTCACAGGGGAGCTCCTGTGGCTCAGTGGTTAGAGCACTTGTCTTGCAAGTTGGGGAGACCAAACTGGGGAAACGTGTGTTCGAATCCAGGCAGGTCAGGGCGAAACCTTGGGCAAGTTTCCTTACTCCACACGCCTAATAATAATCCATCCAAAAAAAAACCACAATAATAAAATTGGTAATTTCAATCCACGACTGTTTGTGGGACACTGCTGTGTGCAATTGGCTGCCGTGATTCGCCCACAAATGTACAGTCAATTCACTTTACAGTATATTCTGTGAGCACTTTGAGACGTCGATAAGATGTGAAAAGTGCTATCTCAAATGCAAGGATTATTATTATTGTAGCCTTAACTGACATTACAGTGCAGTCTTCAGAATTACATCAAATCAAGGTCCTTTCTGCCTGCTCAGGTGGACATTAAAGATCCCATTGCACTATTCAAAAAGAGAATGGAATTTTTCCCGATTTCCTGGCCAAAAATCCCCCATATAACATAAAAATTGGTCATTCATTTCATGAATGTTTGTGGGACATTGATGTGGGTAATTAGGTTCTGCATTTGCATATAAATGTACAGTCGCTTTGCATTAAATTCTGTGAAGTGCTTTGGGACATCCTCCCGACTTGAAAGGCACTATATACTAAATACAAGGATTATTACTATTATTACAGAGGATAATCTAATTGATTGATAATTCCTGGCTGATATCTTGAATAGTAGAATAATATTTGTTATTCTCTACTCCTCGGGTACAGCCTTGCGTCTGCAATTTCATCTGGGTTCTAGGTTGTGTTTTATTTTAGCTGAGGTGAAATCATCCAAATCAACGTTTACTTCTTCTAACAACAAGATGATTTTTAGTTGCAATCCAGTCTACACCCTGCAAAGATCCAGAGAAATTAGCATTTTTAATAACAAATTACTGCAGTACGAAGAATAATAATAATCGTTGTAATTTATGTAGCTCCTTATCATGGCTTCGAGACGTCTCAAAGCAGTTGACAGAAAATACTGTAATATGATTTGACTGTATATTTTGTGGGCAAAACATGAAATTCATATGTAATAGAAAATCACGGGAACTAACTAAACTTTACTGAAAGTATACATTTTTGCAAATTCTGTCATGCTTTCGTTGGTGTATTTCATTTTAAGAAATATAACTAGAAACATATAAAACATTTTACTTTTCAGGTCATCTACTCAAACCTTTACTGCATCTTGATAAAATACTATATCCTGTTCCAATTTAAACAGAAGGTAATCTAAGCTACTCAACATCGATTATACAGGAAAAACAATTGTTTCTTTGAACTGAAATTTTTCAGCATGTGGCGAACAGATTTTATGAAAGAAAACATTAGGGTAGCTCGATGAACTTTGATACAAACAAAACATTTCTTTCCTCTGCAAGCCAAACTGCAGAAACATTCAAGGTACTTGTCATTTGGACATAAAAAATCAGAACGATAGATATTTAGAGAGCCTAAAGAAATTGTTTGTTTGCTATAAACTCAACATCAAATTATGGATTGTGAAGTGATGGTAGACTTAAGACAACTAATACAGTTTTGTTTCATAGATTTATATTTGCAATTTTTTTTAACCTTAGTTCACCAATTGCTCAGCCAGCAATGCCACTCATTAAATTAATTGAGCTGTATGACTATAAAAGGTCCCAGGTTAAATTCCTGGTTTCTAAGTGTTTTGGGAAAAAAGGAAGTACGAAACTTAACATAAGAAGAGTCACAATTTCGCAGAGGATATTGCTCTGTATTTACCAGAAATCAACATAATCCTGAAGTTTCACCTCATCTTGAATAAGCTAATACCAAACGATTGAGTTAGGCAGCCTGCAAACACCTAACAGTATTTAATTTAATCCTTGAAATCTTTCATATAATGAAGTTATGAATAGAAATATCACATGCGATAGCGTACTTCGGATTTTCTCTCAGTCCTTTGATGCCCGAAATGTGTTTCGGCAAAGAATCAGCCAGATCACTTGTGCTAACCACTTAATTTCTGTAAGAGCCTGCCACAAAAGTAGCCCAGAACAAGAGACATACAAGATTTCACAATCCAGCTTTCTGATTTTGAAGAAGAAAAGTACACATGCTTTTACTGCCCATTACCTTACACGTGGCCTGGTTTTGTCTGGGTACACATAGCAATTACAAACAGTCATGTCGGCAACAATTGCAAAGAGCGTTGATCCAAGCCTTCTTAAATCTGTAGATAAAACACACGCAAAGCAGGTCGATTACTCTCACAGTCCCATGCTGTGTTCATTTCCATTTTCATTTTGCAACTGAATTCTTGGTGTCAGCAAGCTACACAGAGCAAGGCCAAATGCATACACCTGCTATGCTCTGAATGTACTTACTATACAGTTAATTGGCTTGCAGCAACTTAGAGAAATCAGGCCTCTTTAAATCACTTCAGCGCACTTGCCCATTGTTGGCCGTGAATAGGTAGCAAGTAAAAGAAAGCACTAGTGGAGCTCATTTCACTGTTTAAGCCTACATTCTGTGCTTCAAAAGACAACAGCACTCAATTCAGCTCTGTCTTGAAAGTCTTCCATTGCATAAAGAAAGGAAATTCTAGGCGAACAAACAATATAGCAGTTCCTGGAGGGGGTGGGGGGGGGGGGGGATGGGGGGGAAATATCATTAAACTGGCTCCAGTAATTGGTACGGCCAATTGTTGCCGCAATTAAAACAGTTGCTTTGTTGCGGCAATAAGGTCTCCCATTACTTGAGGACTGTACTCACACAAGAGAGTGGTAGAGCCATCTTTCATCAGCCACGTCAATGAAGCTAGCGGACTCAATGAGCCAAATCAAGAATATTGAAGACCCCTCTTTGGCAATGTCAATGCTAATGTCACATTAGCTCAGGGAAAATAATGTGCAGAATCAGCTGAAGCTCCCTGAAGTAAAAATGAGGTCTGATTAATCTCACTCAAACAATGAGACTTTACTTCGGGGGAAAATATACAGTAAGAGTGGACTGAGATGAAGCAACTAAATGCAATCTCTCTCCCCCCCCCCCCACCCGACCACCCCCACCGATAATTGGTTCCTATTAGAAACCGAAACTTTTACATTGATTCGGTAAACCGTTCATCGCAGCTGAACCGCACTGATGTGAGCTCTTTGTGACAACTCTAACAAAGCTGTCTGTGGTGCAAGCACTGCACAGACCACATAGAGTTTCAAATCAATTTTGTTTCCCACCCCCCCACCACCAC